>OY740792.1:45896901-46496901 GCA_963514005.1 Raja brachyura | reverse complement strand
CCGGAGGTTTTTGTCACTCTCCCTAATGGTCGAAAGTGGTTTCCGCGTAGTCGAGCTTCTTCTATGTTCCGGCCATTATTTCAAAAAATTCAAAACCGGCCTCGACTAAAAATAGGTAATTTTTTAGTCGAAGCCTGTTGCGATGCTAGTTGAAGGTGGTTGCTGGAGGTTGTAGGTAGTGGAAGGTAAGACCTCCCTGGTGGAATAAAACTGGGTGAAAAAAAGTTAATATTAACATAAGCATGTGACCTCTGTCACTCCTGGCCATGCTCAATCATAGTTGCAGAGTTCTTTTAGCAGAGAAAAGTTTTTCTTTCTTACAATAAAAGCCTCCCAGGTTTTTTTTAAAAATCATTCTGAACCATGAGAGCAGGGAAGGAACAAGTTAGGTGGATGTTACTAAAAGTACATCTACTGCTGTCAGCAGCAGCCCTTTTGTTTCATCAGCTTCAAAAGGGCTGCTTTTGGGAGCCATTAGGGAGAGTGACAAAAACCTCCGGGAACCTGACGGAAACCTTGGGTGGGGTGCAAGGTCTCCAGAGGTTTCCGTTCAGGTTTCCTAAGTGGGACAGGGGCATTAGGCATTCTCGGTCTCTCAGCTAAAGAAAAACTTTGAATTCAAGAGTCAAGAGTGTTTTATTGTCATATGTCCCAAACAGAACAATGACATTCTTACTAGCAGCAGCACAACATAATATGTTACATAGTACTCTGTAAATAATATACTAACCAAAAAAATAAAGTTCAGTGTGCCTATATATACTTAAAAACAAACAAACAGACAATAATAGTGCAAAAAGACAAAATCAATGCCCCCGTCCAAGCAGCTCAGAGTTTATTTGGACGTTGACACAAAATGATTCAGCGGGTCAGGCAGCATCTCTGGAGAAATTGACAGAAAGTTCAGTGTGGGGATGGGAAGGGGAGTTAAAATGGTTAGCAACTAGGAGATCCAGTAGGCCTTGGTGGACCAAGTGCGTGTTCTGCGAAATGGGAACATCAACTCTGAATGAACCCTGTCAAGGCTTTCCCTTAAGAATTTGTGCACTTCACTGCCAGGTCTCAAGGGATATGGACTTTGTCTGCTTAATCTCCTCTCATGCAATCCTAGGAACAGCCAATTCAGTTACCATTGAAAGTTCTGCTTTCATCCAAATGACACAGCTTTTATTTGGACTGAAGATGTACTGTACACCAATGAATGGAGAAGACCAACAAAACTGTTCAAAGGGAGTGGCATTATATCAGTTCCGATGAACGAAAATTACAATGCTGTTTTTCTCACTATGCATGCTGCATGTATTTGACATGACATATTTCCAGCACCCGTAGTTCAGTGTGTAGGAACTGCAGATGCTGGTTCATACCTAAGATAGACACAAATTGCTCGAGTAACTCAGAGGGTTAGGCAGCAAACGTCTCTTATTCGTTTTCTCCAGAGATGCTGCCTGACCCACTAAGTTACTCTGGCACTTTGTGTCCTCCTGCAGTACAGTATTTTGCTTTTGTGAACAAAACTATCTTGGGATTTAGTGGAGATTTAGTTTTACATGAATTATGCAAAAATTGAAGATATGTAGCACAGTTGTGACATAGATGGAGATACACTAGCAATACAAGAGAGCACTTTCTTACCAGAGAGAACTACCACACATTCTTTGTGCATTTTGCAAAGTGGTAGGACATAGATTTAAATGTGTTTATGAGGTACTGCAAAATAAAAATGCACAAATGAGATAAAGCTTAAGACCAATTTTTAATGACATGGTGGTTAAGTAATTGAATTAGTATCCAGAGGTCTCGATTATTGATCTGGAGAAGTGATTTTATAATTCAACATGGCCATGAAAATGTAATTCAAGTCGTTAATTGAGCTTGCATTAAATGAAATAAACTGGTATCAGTAATGATGACTATGGAAGTATAGGATGCTTGTAAAAATCCGTCTGGTTCACAATTGTCCTTCAGGGAGAGAAATATACTGGCTATAATCAGTCTGGGATATGAGTGAGTCCAGAACCTTGAACTTCCCTGCCATGTCTTGCATGACCTAGCAAGGCATCCACTTTAATTTCAATTAGTGATGGGCAATAAGTTCTGACCCAGCCCACAACATTCACACAGTCAAAGAGTCACAGAGATATACAGCATGGAAACAGGCGCTTTGGCCCAATTTTCCCCTAGTGATGGGCCATTTCAAGAATGTTTTATTGTCATGTGTACCGGAACAAAACAGTGACATTCTTACTGGAGTAACTCATCAGGGCAGGCAGCATCTCTGGAGAGAAGGAATGGGTGACGTTTTGGATTGAGACCCTTCTTCAGACTCTGAAGAAGGGTGTCGTCCATTCCATCTCTCCAGAGATGCTGCTTGTCCCGCTGAGTTACTCTAGCATTTTGCGTCTATCTTCGGTGTAAACAAGCATCTGCAGTTCTTCCTGCACAGTGACATTCTTACTTCAACAGTAGAGCACCAGGTTTGCAAACACAGTAGTCAATAGATAACCTAATAAACAAAAAAAAGTTCAATAAATTAAAAAAAACCCAGGTAGTCACAAACAAAATGCTTAACGTCCCTAGCCAGGCAGTTCATAGTTTAGTTGGATTTCATAGTGTTTTTGGGAAGAAGCTGTTCCTGAACCTGAATGTAACAGATTTCAAACTACTACACTTGCTTCCCGAAGGCAGCAGTGAAATGAGAGCATGGCCAGGGTGGTGTGGATCCTTAATGATTCTGGCTGTCTTTTTGAGCCATTTGCCTGCATTTGGCCCATTCTGAACCTTTCCTTGCCATATATCTGTCCATTTGTCTTTTATAATTGTACCCACTTCTATAGTTGCTCCTAGCATCTCTTTCCAGATATGCACCACCCTCAGAGTGAAAAAGTGCACCTCAAGTCCCTGTTAAATCTCTCCCTTTTCATGTTACGCTTAGGCCCTCTAGTTTTTGAATCCTCTACCCTGTGCAAAGGTTGTGACTGTTCACGTTATCTATGGCCCTCATGGTCTTGTACAGCTCAATAAGGTCATCAATTCAGACGTTATAGGAGAAGAATTAGGCCATTCGGCCCATCAAGTCTACTCCCCCATTAAGCTTGCATTAAATGGCTGATCTGTCTTTCTCACTCAACCCCATTTTCCTGCAATCTCCACCTTAGAGATATCAATTGACGGCCTCCACATCCTTCTGTGGCAATGAATTCAAGAGATTCACCACCCTCTGACTGAAGAGATTCCTCCTTATCTGATTGATCATTTCAGAGAAAGAGTCAACCCTTCACCCCCTCCCTCTTCCCCCCACCCTCACCACCTCCTAAGCTCCAAAGAAAAAATAACCAACCTATCCAACCTCTCCCTATAACATAAGCCCTGGTAACATCCTGGTGAATCTCTTTTTCCACCCTTTCCAACAATGACATTCTTTCTATAGCTGGGAGAACTGAACTACACACAATATTCCCAAGTGTGTAGGATGAAATTTTAAAGAACTAAAGAAGTCAGTCTGTGCAACATCTACAGACATTGTAGCAGTTGTTAAAACCCCCAAATAAATAAATAAATAGATAAATAGATAAATATATATAATATGTTGACAGAGACTTTACAGAGTAGGTCTAGAAAACCAAAAAAGTATATTCCAATGCTGAATGTAAGTGGGCATGATGAAAAGAGATACTAAGAGTCTTGGAAAAACATCTAAGATAACAAAAAGATTATAAGATACCTTGGGAAACAAACACTATTAGGAGTATTGTGAAGATTTCTGGACAAGAACTTAATTCGAAAGAAAAACATTGATATTCTTGTCCCAAAAGACTTGGAGATCTCTGAACCGCGGGCATCAGGGATTATTCGTTCAATCCCCACCTGCTGTAAATGAGTTGACCTGAGCCCAGAGGAGATTGGAGTGCTGATATGAAGCAGATTTTGAGGTAACAGAGAAAGTTATCTACTTGCCTTCTACCAGCTAGGGACTGTTCTCGGAAATTGGTTTAGGATGGCTTTGCACTCAACTGTAACAGCTTCCGTCTGCTTTGACTAGTCAAGCAACTATTGCGAGTATTGCAATATATGAAGCGTTGCCACTTGGATAAACTTGAAGGATGTCGCAGAACTTCATTCAAGTGGTTTTGTGTGTTTCTTAACGTGAAGAACGAGAGAAAAATACATTGGGAGGGAGAAATAAAAAGTGTGGATGTGTGGAAATCTCAAGCACAGCGTGAAATGTATTGCATTGCATCACTTCATAATATATAAGGCAAAGGCTTTGATGTAGACCAATTACTAATGAAGGAATAGATGCATTAAACATTACAGAAAGGGCACAAATTATTCAACGTTCACTACATTCAGAATGATCTGAACATAATGTTTAATAGCATACCTTTATTTAAGAATTTAGTAAAATCTTATTTTCAACTGTCTTATGTAGCTATGTTGCTAATAGCCTTATTGTTATAATTACTTGAAAGATTACAAACAGTTTTAAAAATTAGCTGGATTATCAAAAGCTATTATCAACATAATTTGAAAATTTGTTAGCCTATTTTTTCACACCATACACAAAGGAAAATGAAAAAATCTTCTGGCTGGCTTCTCTTCATAACCATGTGATAAGATTTGTTTCAATATAACATCACTTAGAATAATAAAATGAGAAAATGGTATATCACAAAAAAATATTTATGTGAGCCTGTAACTCTATGGATTTAATTGCTCTAAATTGATTAAACACAAAACTCCATTGTGTCTGTCAAACATTTTATTGATTTTGAGTTGATTTGTGCCAAATACAGAAGGGCTGCAATTTCCATTGCATTTTTAAAGACCTGACAGAGGGACTTACTTTGGCAGGAAATGATAGATGTCAGAGTTTTAAATTCCAATAATTTGCTTGGAATTTCAAAATCTAGTTTTATGGTCAGTATCATCTAAAGTGATTTAGGAGAGCCATTTGAAGCATTTTTAGAACGTAATAAAAGATTGAAGGTTCAACTATATACTCTGGCCTGAGGTTTGTTATTACAGGTCCACCATTCATTTACCGGCAACTGGTGGACTGGCCCCCCTGTAATCCGGACAAAATCACCCCACCTCAGAAGTCCTGCCCGATAATATGCTGGCTGAACTTGAACTCATCAGAACTTCTGCGCCAATCAGCAGGTGGAATTTGCTACCTGTGGCTGGGGCTCTGGAACTCTGGCCCAGCCGGAGCTGGCAGATCTGTTCCCATAGATGAGTTCTGCATCTGACTTTGCCTGCCAGTATGTCAGCTCCCCCCCCCCCCAAGGCTGTGACCTCTGTTGGTCCAGCAAAACAAATAATCCAGAAAGGCTCTGGAACTAAGGGTGCTGGAAAATCACTGGTGGACCTGTATTCCCTGGCCCATCCCAAAGACACCAAGGGCTAAATTAGACCACATTGCCAAGCAAGATGCCCCTTCGAAACCTGTCTCATTTTCTCGCATTTGACTCGCATCTCTCTAAACCTTTTTGATTTCAAATTGCGATGCATGACTGTACGGCTGGAAATAAAATTCATGCTGTCTGGTCAATATCATAATTTTAACAAATTGGTCAATGTGAACCACATGATGTATTGGCTTAATCCATAGGGCGAATGCACAGGGTCTCATACCCAGGGTAGGGTAATCAATAATTAGAGGGCGCCAGTTTAACGTGAGAGGGGTAAGATTTAATACAAACCTAAGGGGCAGCATTTTCACACAGCAGGTGGTGGGTTAATGGAACAAGCTGCGAGAGGAGGTAGTTGAGGCAGGTATTATAACAGCATGTGAAATACACTTAGACAGGTAAATGGATAAGAAAGATTTAGAGAGATATGGGCCAAACACAAGCAAATGGACTATCTTAGGTGGGACACCTTGGTCGACATGGATGTGTTGGGCTGAAGGGCCTAGTGACTATAACATTAGCAAAGGGCCAACTTCATGAATGGCCAGAGCTACATGTTAAATGGCTTCAACCTGCTCTGCACCTTTTAAAGCGGAGATGCAATAGTGTGCAGCAGTGGTATAAGGACGGTGCAGATGCCATTGCAGCTTGCTCTTGGAGATGGCATAGTAAATGATAGTGCAGGCTCCATTTCTTCTTCAATGAGCATTGGAGGCTCTCGTTAACAAGTCTGAGGGGAGGGGAGATTTGCTCTCATCACAGAAAAACTTGAATAAGCAAACTATGAAACATCTCTAGGGTTACACAAAAAGCTGGAGAAACTCAGCGGGTGCAGCAGCATCTAAGGAGCGAAGGAGATAGGCGACGTTTCGGGTCGAGACCCTTCTTCAGACTGGTCAGGGATCAGGGAAACGAGAGATATAGACAGTGATGTGGAGAGAAACATCTCTAGTTTCAAGTAACCCTTGCAATCCCTCTCTCTCCGTCCCTCCCCACCCTAGTCATCCTGCTAGTTTCACTGTTCATATCCCTTCATTATCACCTCTTCCACAGCCAACAATGGGCCATTATGGGCTCCACTGTCCCTTGGTCATTGGTGCCAACATACCTCTAGTTTCACTCTCCCCTGACTCTCAGACTAAAGAAAGGTCTTGATCCAAAACATCACCTAACCCATCTCTCGAGAGACACTACCTGACCCACTGAGTTACTCCAGCATTTTGCATCTATCTAAAGGGAGGGGACAGCTGCGGACGTGAATGCAAGAAGCACATCACTAGGATCGTGGCTGCACTGGTCCTCCCATATTCCAAAGACATGCATGTTTTTAGATGAATTAGCTTCTGCAAATTGCCTCCAGTGTGTCAGGTAGAACTACTGTATGGGTGATCGCTTGTCGGCGCACACTCGGTGGGCCGAATGGCCTGTTTGCAGGCTGTATATCTAAAATTAGGTTCACATGCTTTACAGAACCTTCATACACTTACCACAAACAAACTTAATCCCACACTACCTAGCTTCAACAAGTTTCCAATTATTAATCTATATTTAATCATGACAGATGGGTATAACTAATGCTCAGGACATGGGGGGTAATTCCCTTGCTCTTCCTTGAAATAGAGCCATGGAATATTCTTCCTCCACCCAAGAAAGCAGATGGGACATCAGTTTAACGCCACCTTCTGACAACGGAGTGATCCCTCAGCTCTTCGGTGGAGTAACAACAGATATTTTATTCATGTGTACGGCAAGGAACTGCAGATGTTGGTTTATACCAAAGATATACACAGAGTATTGGAGTAACTCCGCAGGACACGCAACATCTCTGGAGAAAATTAATTGGATGATGTTTCGGGTCCGAACCTTTCTTCAGACAGAAAGATAGAGGTATGGGGAGGGGTTTGCCGGCAACAGATGACCGCAGGAAGGGTGGAGCCCATAATGATCCATCGCTGGCTGGGGAAAAATGTGTGAACGAGAGTGATACAAGGATGCAAACAGTGGAACTGGTAGGATGATTGGGTCACTGGGAAACACCTGCACAAAGAAACCTCTGCACTGATCTCCTGAGAATCTTCTGCACCGAGATACTCCCGCACTGGGATACTCCTGCACTGGGATACTCCCGCACTGGGATACTGTTGCACTGGGATACTCCCGCACTGGGATACTGCTGCACTGGTATACTCCCGCACTGGAATACTCCTGCACTGGGATACTCCTGCACTGGGATACTCCTGCACTGGGATACCTCCTGCTCTGTGATACTGCTGCACTGGGATACTGCCGCACTGGGATACTGTTGCACTGGGATACTCCCACACTGGGATACTGCTGCACTGGGATACTCCCGCACTGGAATACTCCTGCACTGGGATACCTCCTGCTCTGGGATACTGCTGCACTGGGATACTCTTGCACTGGGATACTCCCGCACTGGGATACTGCCGCACTGGGATACTGCTGCACTGGGATACTCCCGCACTGGGATACTGCTGCACTGGGATACTGCTGCACTGGGATACTCTTGCACTGGGATACTCCTGCACTGGGATACTCCTGCACTGGGATACTGCCGCACTGGGATGTTCCTGCATTGGGACACTCCTGCACTGGGATACTCCTGCACTGGGATACTCCTGCACTGGGATGTTCCTGCACTGGGATACTCCCGCACTGGGATACTCCTGCACTGGGATACTCCTGCACTGGGATACTCCTGCACTGGGATGTTCCTGCACTGGGATACTCCTGCTCTGGGATACTCCTGCACTGGGATACTCCTGCACTGGGATGTTCCTGCACTGGGATGTTCCTGCACTGGGATACTCCTGCACTGGGATACTCCTGCTCTGGGATACTCCTGCACTGGGATACTCCTGCACTGGGATACTGCTGCACTGGGATACTCCCGCACTGGGATACTCCCGCACTGGGATACTCCTGCACTGGGATACTGCTGCACTGGGATACTGTTGCACTGGGATACTGTTGCACTGGGATACTGTTGCACTGGGATCCTCCTGCACTGGGATACTCCTGCACTGGGATACTGTTGCACTGGGATACTCCTGCACTGGGATACTGTTGCACTGGGATACTCCCGCACTGGGATACTCCTGCACTGAGATACCACCTGCACTGAGAAACCCCTGCGCTGTGAATCCTCTGCTCTTGCACTCAGATACCTCCTGCACTGCACCAGGCAGACTCCACCCAGTACCTCTATGAAATCAAACGTGGCCCAGAGGCAGAATGGTGACCATTTACAGGGCAATGGAAGACCTTCCCCAATCTGTTGATGAATATTATACATCAAGAGGTATTCTTCTCTAAAATACAAATAAAATGAATGGCCTGTTATAACACCTGTGACCAATGTTATTTTCAAATAGCGCTTGAAGATGTCAAGATAATGTAAGGAATTTAGTTAGGTTTACAGTAGGGAATACAGTAGAGATACAGTAGGGAACAGGCTTTTCGGCCCACTGAGTCCACGTTGGCCATCAATCACCCATTCACACTAGTGCACGTTATCCCAATTTTGCATCCACTCAACACACATTATGGGGCAATTTACGGAGATCAATTAACCTACAGATCCACACATCTTTGGGATGTGTGAGGAAACTGGAGCACCCAGAGGAAACACAGAGAGAATGTGAAAACTCTGCATGGATAACATCTGAGGTTAGAATTGAACCCGAGTCTGGTGCTGTGAGGCTACTGTTCTATTAGCTGCACCACTGTGCTGCTCAATATGCTTCCAAATCTTTTTATTTGTAACATTAACAAACTACATTTTGAGTTCATCATTCCTGGAAAATCTTCCAAGTGAAATAGTGTGCTTTCGCCATGTAAAATATTTCCCCTTTTCACGGTTAAAGTTAATGCTGGAAAGTAGCTGGGAACAGATTCATCTCGATCATGACAGTTTTCCACTTGTTTAGTGGCTCGACGCCCACTTAAGTAAGGAATAGTGATACTAAATGATGTAGGCTGGCTGCTGAGTGAAACAAAATGAATGCATTGCTACCTGAATTAAATCTAAAAAATTGAACGAACAGCACTTTGATATCCTCTGGGACACCATTATTTAAAATAAAGATGAACTCACACGAATGCTTGGCCAACCACATTTCTTCCAGTGGAGTCTTAAGTTCAAGGATGGTGGTGACCTCTATCATGTATATTCCTATGCTGTTTAACATTAACCCCATGGGAGCAGTTATCTTGGTCTTCTCCAATCTGCTAGCATTGACCTCCAGCTGCCACTGACATTGTCTTCATCAAAGACTAGTGTTTTTCCTCAGCAAACCTTGACAATGATAACCTGACCTCCCCTGAATATCACTGAGGCCCAAGGCTATCACACGTGGGTAATACTCATGCCTGACTGCAGTAGGGTTGTCCATTCAGTTCACAGCCACTTGTGATTGCAAGGGTGGATTTTACAGGTCAATCTGATGATCTGAAATTCTTCACACTTAGACAGCTGGTATTTTATTGGAGGTGGTCTCATTTGAAATTCCTCAACATTATCAGCTGTCTTTATGTCCATTGCTTTCATTCTCTGCACTGAAGCATTCAAAGTGTCCTTGGTGGGTATTTAACACCCATATTTTACGTCCAGACAGTTTACCATTTGAAATTATCATTTGACAACTCAAAGGGTACAGAAGTGTGAAAATGCTCACCTCCAGGTTCAGAAACAGTTTCATCCCAGTTGACACCAGGCAACTGAACCATCCTCTCAACAACTGGAGAATGGTCTGAGCTACCATCTATCTCGTTGGAGATCATCGGATTATCTTTAATCGGGCTTTACTGGAGTTTATCTTGCACTGTGCATTATTCCCTTTAACCTATGCACTGTGGACAGCTCAATTTTAGTCTTTCCACCGACTGGATAGCACACAACAACAAAAAAGAGCTTTTCACTGTACCTTGGTACACATGATAATATACTAAATTAAATTTCAAAACCCTTACTTATTTTTGTACAGCAAAGAAAACGCAGGGTATGAGTTGCTGTATTTGTAGATTTTGTCACTGCAGTCATGTAGGCTGTAGGCCACAGTCCTGTAGGTTGCAGTTCCATAGGGCGATTACCGGGTAGGTCAAAAGGTCAAAAGGTCAAAGTGCGTGACGCATGGAGTCGCTCAAGCATACCCCGGCATATACTACTCACACACGCTACACGCCTGGATAATACCGTCAGAATGGTCAGTTTTTGTGCTAATAAAAATTGTGGGAACAGGGCTAACCGTGAGAGTCATTTATCCAATACCTAAAAAACAAAAGTGGATTTTGAATTTTGAAAAATAACTTCTCAATTTGCCTTGGAAATGTTAACATCAACATGCACAATTGAAATGAAGCTTTTTTTTCTACCATTTTTCTTAGAAAGCACACTTATTTTTATATCAATTGATAATTTGTCTTTTTTTTCACACACACTTGAAATAATGTACAGTTTACCTCAACAGCATACACTTGATGTGTCTTTGGCATATAGTTTATACTTCAAAGAAAGCACCATTAATCTACCAATTCAATAAAAGCACACATGCATGTATAATTTATTTAGGCATACTTCAAAGAAAACACCATATTTTCTTAAACAGAACACTAAAATCAAAGAAAGCACACTCAAAGTACTTTGGTATCTTTTTTTTTAATGCCGTTGTTACATTTTTCAATTAAAACATAACAGACCCTATGCCAAAAGGGAGCATGCTCATGCTTAACTCTGCACAGATCAAAATCTTTAATATTAAATTTAAGTATTAGAGTTTGAAAAAGAAATTGGTGTGTGAAAATGACCACAAAATGACCTATTATGTGGTGTATACAGTGCAAGGCTAACTAGGTATACAAATGTTAGATTTAGTATTTATGAGAAACCTGATCAGCACAACACTTGCAGTTCATTTCTTTTTGGGAACTTTTTTTGTGATTTTGGGGGGGAGCCTACAATCTGGGAAAAACCATGTTTTTGATACCTCATTATTTTCTGGCAATTTCAGGCATTCAAAATGAAACCACGAGGTAGGACACACATGATCATTTCCCTGCTGTCCACCTCCTGACAGTAGACCATTTTTGTTCATCCTGGTCATCCATGACATACTCTGACATATTTTTGGGGAGGACTAGTAAAACGCTTACCAACAAGCTCTGGTAACACGCCTACCTTGAAGAAGTGAGTGGCAGCAGCTACAGCATCTGTCCAAAAAGCATGATTACCCATTATGGGGACAGACGTCATCTAAACCACAAAATCGCAAAACGATCTGTCCGAGACAAATATTTGGGCCTGGACCTGGTAAGCATGCTTATTGGACAGATGAAGCTCACCATTCACATCTTGAAGACAAAACTGTTTGTCCTCCGCCACGTCCAACAAAGACATGTCCTTCTTACCGAATCGGACATTTAATTTCGCAAACACCGAAACACTCATCTCCGTAACAATGCTGAGCACACTGAACCAGTCCATCTGGTGTTGCACCCAAATGAGAGTACTTGGGGTTTATGATCAATCCTGAGTCTTTCACTATGAAACCAGAGTGTTCAGTACGCATAAAATCTTCATAAGCTTGCCTGCTTGCAGTTCATGATCACAGCCCCATCTTGTTGCCTCAGTGCTAAATCTGCACAGATCGGGGTAGCACACCGATTTGATCAGACTAATTGCAAGAGCACCTGCATTTGTCCTGCGTTGATGCTGTAATGCGGCCTGCCCGCTACCAAAACCAGATATTTGATTTGGCTTGCTGACGAGTGTGCGCCTCCACATTCTTTGCCCCCTTCTCTGTAACAAAACAATCAATATCTTCACACCTCTTTAGAAGATCAGCATATGTTAAGCTGAATGTATCTTTGCCGGTTAAGTTAGTTAGAATGGGTGGATATTCTTTAACAGTCGCTGCTGGAACAAATTGTCCTGCATAAGGGCCAACAGCTCGGAGTATGGCCGATTGTATTGTCATCATGGACAGGCCTAACAAAAGTTCACTCAGTGCTTTGACCTGCAGCAACTCCGATGTTGGACACGAAGCGGATGACACTGTTGGAGATTCATCTCCGCTCTGTTGCTGGTTCAGATCCGTTCCATCTCTGGCAGCATCAAGACACATTTTCCTTTTTGCTGCTGAAGAGAAGTCAACTTTGCTGACAGATGCAGCTTTAACCTGCTTTCTCGTTGGCTTCATCCAATATGCTTTGACCTGGGTGACTGTTGTTTTCTCACAAATCCGTACTCCAGCATCAATACCAAAGAGAAGCGTTGCTGCATGGGTACAAACTCCGTCAAGCCCTGCCTTGCAATCACAGTGGGTACTGTATATCTGGCCATTTGTACCCATAACCCACGGCATCAACGACAACAGTTTGCGAGTGCAGAACCTGTAGTACGAGGAAAATTAAAAAGAAAGAGAAAAAAAATGTTTAACAAGCTTCCAATAAGTAATTAATTAAATTAGAAATGAAATAAAAATTCTATAGGTTTAATAAAAATGAAACATCACTAAAAGTTAATCGAACGAGTGTATGAACCTGATTAAAAACTTGCGAATAGCATAAACAAATTATAGCAAACTTACTTTTCCACACACCACTCGTAACTGTGGACGATTCTTTGGAATATATACACTTGTGTCGTGCAACCAACCATTTGCAAATTGGTTGTAAGCCTCCGATGACTTGTACGGCTGGAAAATATTGCCGTGTATGGACTCACCGTTGATATCAGATATCCATGGAATTGAGTTCTGGAAGTTGGGAAATATCACGCGATTTCTCTGTTTCAGGCACTAAATAAGGGTCGATACCAATCACAGAAACTTTTAGAACATATCGTGCGTACTCGTCAGGTGAAAGACTGGTAGCATACCTCAACAATTCAACGGCTGTTGGGACCGAAGATGGCCCCATTGTACTGGCAGCCATAGTAATCAACACAATCGTGCTTGCCTCCAGTATAACACTTGTCCTCCAGAAGGCGTTGCGTAGCAACATTACGGGTCAAGTGTTGTGACCTCGGCGGCAGTGCAATCACCCTATAGCTCGCAGTCCTATAGTCCACAGTCCTGTATGTTGCAGTCCTATGGTCCGCAGTCCTGTTTCCAGTAAAACAACCCCATTCTCATTCTGTCCCATTCACCCGCTCTTTCCCCACTGCTCCGCAGCTTCATCTCTGCAACAAACTATCCAATTCTCTTTAGAAGGCCCTGCTTGATTCCCTTTCCACCAAACCCTGCAGGCAGTTTTTTTACAGATCATTACTACTCCGTGCATATTTTATTCTCACATTCCCCTCGTCCACTTTGATCAAAATATTAAACCTGTTTCCTCTGTCAGCTGAAGGGCGGGATAGTTGTCTCCTCAAATTGTGGGCAGGCCTGAATCTCAATAAACCCTCTCATGGCACCAGTGATCCTGGACCTAAATTGAAGATAGTCATTTTTATTTTACTTATATACTTAATGGGGCTTTCAGTGTATAGCAACACCTTATACATGCCACTGTAGCTGCTGCTCGTGAGTTTAATTAAACTTACCATAGTTAATTAACTTGTTACTTTATCTTCAGGGTGGCACAGTGGCGCAGCCATAGCATTGCTGCCTTACAGTGCTAGAGATCGGGTTCAATCCTGACTTCAGGTGCTGCCTGTACAAAGTTTGCACGTTCTTCCTGTGACAGCGTGGGTTATCTCCAGGTGCTCCGGCTTCCTCCCTAGGTTAATTGGCTTCTGTAAACTGTAAATTGTCCCAAGTCTGCACGATAGCGCTGGTGTATGGGGTGATCACTGGACAGCAGATACATGTATCTGGACAGCAGATACATGATTCCATGCTGTTACTCTAAAGTCTATTTTAACGTCTAAACTTTTTGATTTCAGCTACCACTTTACTTTTCAGCGAATATGGCACTGGTTACGGTCTACAGTAGACAGGTTCCACATCGGGTCGAATCCTGATGTGTGCATGCTCACTCTTTATGCCATTGCAGCTGTCTTTGAACATAGCATGATGTTTCTGCAACAAATTATCCAGTTGTGTTTGCGCTTCGACTTGGAACACAGATTTCCAGTCCAGTTTCAGTAAGCTGAGCCAATGTTTGCCCATCAACGTTGGCCTATTGACAACTATTGGTAACTTCAAAGTCTTGCGTTTGTGTTGTACATCACAAAGTATCTCTCCAGGTCTCCAAACCTTCTCCAGAGTACATTTTCTGCTGAACGTTTGTTTCCGTGATAGGCATATTGCTAAACTTGGATTCATCGGTGTCTTTGCTTATAATTGTGAAATCAGCAGCGGTATCAATACACATAGTAATGTATTGATTGTTCAATTTGACCCTTGTCTGAAAGTCTTCCTTTCCAGACCCACCGTTCATAGTATAGATGCCATACGCTCCAAGTTCAATACTCTGACTGTTCTTCGAGATTGTGAATCCCTCATGTTTGGTTTTTGTGGAGCCCTTTGTTTTGCTTTGTCCTGTGATGATGCTTCACATTGCTGATACAATATGGCCTTTCTATTGACAGTTGTAGCATGTAGAGTCCTTGAACTGGCATTTATTTGCTTTGTGTTGACCATTGCATCGATAGCACATATCTGCGCTTTTCCCAGAACTTTGCTGTGAAGGCCTTTTCCCTGTCTTGTCATGTTTATGTTTTAGAACTGTTGAACTTTTAGAACATGTGCCAGCATGTGTTGGCCGAAACTCAGTTTTGCATGCCAAATCAAAGGTAAGGGCTGGTGTGTTCAGTAATGTTGATTAGATTCGATCATCCAACATTCCACAAACATGTCTATCATGCAAAGTTCGATCCAGAAATGTTGCAAAATTGCAGTGTAGAGACAACTTCAATGAGATAATGTACCCACCCACATTCTCACCAGACTCCTGGTTTCTTGTGTGAAATTTGTAACTTTCTGCAATCTCTATGGGTTTAGGGTTGAAGAGAGCATCAAGTTTTGAAAGAACAGTCTCAAATGAAACATTCCTTGCTTTCTCTGGGGCTAGGATGTTGGTGAGAGTTTCATAAATTTCAGGACCAATTTCAGTAATAGAATGACTTTCTTTCCTTCCTGGATGGCCTTGTTTTGTGCTCTTACCTTCACTTGATCATCATCCTCTGTTTCTTCAGCTTCACTAATGTAATTTGCAAAAATATACATTTCCATTCAAGTTCAAGTTCAAGTGAGTTTATTGTCATGTGTCCCTGATAGGACGATGAAATTCTTGCTTTGCATAAGCACACAAAACATGGAAGGCATTCACTATAAAACAGATCAGTGTGTCCATATACCATATATAAATATATACACACATGAATAAATAAACTAATAAAGTGCAAATAAATTAGTTATCAGAGTTTTGGCCGAGCCAGGTTTAATAACCTGATGGCTGTGGGGAAGTAGCTATTCCTGAACCTGGTCATTGCAGTCTTCAGGCTCCTGCACCTTCTACCTGAAGGTAGCAGGGAGATGACTGTGTGGCCAGGCTCTCTACTGTGCATCTGTAGAAGTTAGAGAGAGTCCTCCTTGACGAACCGACTCTCCATAATCTTCTCAGGAAGTAGAGGCGCTGGTGAGCTTTCTTGGTAATTGCATCAGTATTCTCGGACCAGGAAAGATCTTCAGAGATGTGCATGCCCAGGAATTTGAAGCTCTTGACCCTTTCAACCATCGACCCGTTGATATAAACGAGACTGTGGGTCCCCATCCTACTCCTTCCAAAGTCCACAATCAGTTCCTTGGTTTTGCTGGTATTGAGGGCCAGGTTATTGTGCTGGCACCATATAGACAGTTGCTCACATAATATATCACATTATACAGTTCTTAATGTTACTGTTACCATTATATACAATACTGTTTAGTTTATTTAGTTTAGTTTATTATCATGTTTACCGAGGTATAGTTAAAAGCTTTTGCTGCATGGTCAAGTTCAGATATGCTGTCCATTTTCTAAATGTTTTTGGTGGTTTATCCATATCATACATTTATCGACTCCAAATCTCAATGCAACTTGTGGTCACACCAACTAGCCCATACCACGCAAGATGTTGAAACCTATATCATTTATCAACACTGACTCTCAAATTACCTGAGCTACGAGTCTTGGTGTAAATATCCTGACTACGGGTAATGTCAGTACGGAATTTGTATGTTCTCCATGTGAACTTGTGGTTTTTTTGCGGGTGCTCCGGTTTCCTCCCACACTCGAAAGACGTACAGGTTTGTAGGTTAATTGGCTTCTGTAAATTGTAAATTGTCAAATGTAAATTGCCCCTAGTGTGTAGAATAGTGCTAGTGTACAGGGTGATTGTTGGTTGGTGCGGACTCGGTGGCCAAAGATCCTGTTTCCACACTGTATCTCTGAAGTCTAAAGTCTACATTTTGCCAGCAAAATTTCTCACCAGATCTATTCTGACGTCCAACCCGACAAGATTCTATGGCAACCATCAGTAATGACCACAATCCTATGCAGCCAAGACTTTCTAATACATTCCCTCAGGACAAATGGACATTTTATTTTTGCATTTTAAACCTCACTTTAGTTCAGCCTTCTGAGTCTGCGCTGACCAATGATCACCCGTACACTAGTTTTATGTTATCCCAGTTTCGCATCCTACACAATAGAACCAATTTACAGAAGCTAAATAACCCTCAAGTTTGTATGTGTTTGGAGTATGGGAGGAAACTGGACCACCCGGAGAAAACCCACATGGTCACAGGGAGAAAGTACAAACATTGTACAAACAGCACCCGAGGTCAGGATTGAACCCTGGTCTCTGGCGCTGTAAGGCAGCAACTCTACCACTGTGCCACCGTGCCACATTATAGAATGCCTAAATTTATTCTCCTCTGGTAAACTCTGTCCAATTAGAACCCATTTTCCCTCTTATTTAACCTCTCGTTTATATTCACTGTTTTATTTGTGAAGTGCTTAAGATGTTCTGTTAGGAATCTTGCTTTTTGACAGTAAATATTTCGCTCTAGGTCCACTTTGGAGTCATTAATCACAATACTACAGATCTTGAACATCTTTGACAAAAATGGAAAACATGAAAGCTCCTCAGCAGGTCAGGCAGCATCTGTGGGAAGAGAAATGGAGTCAATGCCACAGATCATCAGACTTTTGCCAGTTCTGACCTGTTGCATGTTTTTTGGCATTGTCTGTTCTTTGATGCAAATATGTTACATGTTTAAAAAAATCAATGATGTTCTTAGAATTGTTGCTGATTTCTTGGTCTCTTATGTTGCATGAAAATTATTGTTTTTATTATTGTTTAATATGTATGTATTTATGTTTTAATATTGATTTTTGGTCTTTTTTCACCATTTTCTTACCAGGATGGCATGGTGGCACAGCAGTAGAGTTGCTGCCTTACAACGCTTACATCACCAGACTCGGGTTCGATCCTGTACGGAGTTTGTAAGTTCTCCCCGTGATCGCATGGGTTTTCTCCGAGATCTTCGGTTTCCTTCCACACTCCAAAGATGTACAGGTTTGTAGGTTAATTGACTTGGTATAAATGTAAATTGTCCCTACTGTGTGTCGGATAGCGGGGATCACGGGGATCGCTGGTCAGCAAGGACACGGTGGGCCGAAGGGCTTGTTTCTGTGCTTTATCTCTAAACTAAAAACGAAACTAAAGATATTAAATTAATCATCCTCTGACTTATGGAGATAGTTATTTGATCCTTTCAACAATTGGAATAGCATTAACTATTTCCCAATCTTCTCGTCCCTTGCTTTTTTTTGGTAAGAAACGCATGGATCATGTTTCTTTCAACCTTCAATTACTTCTTGTCTTCTATTCTGTTTGGTCTTTCCTTGATGAACTATAAGCACCACTATTTTTTTAAATAGCATTTCATTAACAATCTCTCTCTCTTTTCCAGAACGTAGATTCCCCTCACATCTCTTCAACTGGTTGTAAGTGTGTTGCTTCATTTAAAAAAGAGAAAAATTGCAAAATAATACGTTCAACATTGTCGTCATATTGCCCCCATAGTCTCAAAACCAATTTGTGCTCCAGTAACTTTTACTTGAAGTTCTCCGTTTTTTAAAAATATATATCACCACATATTTTTTTAATCATGTTTTGAAAAGAATGATGGCCCCAGTTTTCATAACAAGAGCACTGATTCATTGCTGCAGGAAGCAGAGAGGTCAGATTTATTAACATTTTGCGAATGTGGGAGTTGCTTGAAAGATCAGCATTTAATGCCCGTTCCCTCATTGTCTTTGAGTGGGTGGTGATGAGCCAACCTGTTGAATTGCAACATTACTTTTGATGAAAGTTGGCTCTCTGTGCAGTGGGGTAGGGAGGTCCAAGATTATAACCAGGCGGCAATGAATGAAATGCAATGTGTTTCCATGTCTGTAAACTGTGTAACTTGGTAAGAAACATACAGGTGAGGGTGTTCCCAAATGCCTGCTCTACTCTAGCGTGGAAACAGGCATTGAGTCTGCACCAACCAGCAATCATCCTGTACACTGGCACTATCCTACACACAAGGGACAATTTACAATTTTTACTGAAGCCAATTAACCTGTACATCTTTGGAGTGTGGACGGAACCAGAGAACCTAGAGAAAACCCACGCAGTCAATATGGAGAACGTACAAACTCAGTACAGCCAGCCCCCCTGGTCAGGATCTAACCAGGGTCTCTGGCGCTGTAAGGCAGCAGCTCGATCACTGCGCCACTGTGCCATCCCAAAGAACACTCTATCTGTCCTTCTTGATGGTTGGGATTGCAGGTTTGGGCGGTGCTGTCAGAGTAGCCTAGGCAAGGAACTGTAGTGCATTTTGTATGTGATAATGCACCAGTGTTAGAGGGACTGAACCATGGTGGACGGTGTCAATCGAGCAGTTTGCTTTGCCCTGGATGGTGTTTACCATTTTGAGTGTTGTTGTTGCTGCACTCATTAAAGAACCTTTCCTCATGCTATTTATCTGTAGATGCCAAATTGCCACCGTTGCCACAAGGTGACCCAAAAAAATGGGCTGAGGAGCATGGATTTAGGGTAATCCGAATTATTGATGACTACAACACAGTTCACAGGGACAGGCTGCAAAGGAAGAAAGGATAATATGAATGCACAATATGAAAAGATAATATGAAAGATATATGAATTGGCTTTGGTAAGAATTGTAAGTTGTCCCTTGTGTATAGGATAGTGTTGGTGTACGGGGATCGTTGTTTGGCACGGACTCGATGGGCCAAAGGGCCTGCTTCCACGCTGTATCTCTAAACTCTAAACTTCAAATGATATCTCCCCTTTTTATGAACTGATGCATATCATTATACAAAGATGCACAGTCACCATACCATTCACAGCCATAAACCCCCTTCACAATACATTGCATATTACGTATCTTCTCTAGCTCTCTCCCAAAGTAGAAAGCAGCCAGAGAAGAAAAAAGTTAAGTGGCCTGTTATACTGTTATGTTATCCACAACAGGGTAACTATATGTAGACACAAGGAAATGCAGATGCTTATTTACAAAAATATACACAAAATGCTGGGGTAACTCAATGGGTCAGGCAACATTTCTGGAGAACATGGACGCTTCTTCACACTGATTGTAGTGGGGGGAGGAAGAGCGAAAGCCAGAGAGATGTGGGAGAGGGACAAAGCCTGGCAAGTGATAGATGGATACAAGGGAAGGTGGGATAGTTGGTTAGACAAAGTCAAGAGCTGAAAAGACAAAGAGCTGTGAGATAAGAAAATAAGGAGAGAAGAGTTGTGAAATGTAAATACGAAGAAAATGATAGAGGTAGAAAGGGATGGACTCTGCTACAATCAGTCTGAAAAAGAGGGTTACACAAAAAGCTGGAGAAACTCAGCGGGTGCAGCAGCATCTGAGGAGCGAAGGAGATAGGCGACGTTTCGGGTCGAGACCCTTCTTCAGACCCAGAGTCTGAAAAAGAGTCCTGACCCAACACATCAGCTACAAATCCGGCAAAAAAAAACAATCCCAAGGTGGCCACCATCTCACTGAACTTCCAGCAAATATAGATCTGCTTCATATTAGTGGCTTCAGAGAGTGTTTAGTGCTTGTAAGTAAGTGTTGCATGGTTGAATATCTCACTCTCTGGTGTAGAAACTCATCTCGGTTGTAGGTGTTAAAAGTGTCTGAAAGTGTCTTCCTATTATATTTGTCCCTGACATTTTGTCCATTTATTTCATTGCTTCTAAATTCAATATACTGAGTGCTGGGAAGGTGTTATAAATAGCAGCCAACACAATGGTATCCATTTATAGTGCTCATGATCAAAGAAAAGCCACAATCCTTTCATTTCTTCTCCCATCTATCGATGCTTGAATCAAAAGTAAATAGATTAGCACTGTATAGTGCATGATATATATGGTCGCTGCCTTACAGTGCCAGAGACCTAGGTTCAATCCTGACTACGTCCCATGTATCACACGGCTATTCACAGAATATTCCGTGTCGATAACCGGGAGAAGAAAATAAAGGATTGGAGCTTTTATTTGATAAAGAGCATTAAATGGATACAATATATATACATTTTAGATATTTATAAATAGGGAGGGGAGGTAATGAGGGAGAGGGAGTGGGGTAAAGAGGGAGGGTGAGGGGGGTAGAGAGGGAGAGAGGCAGAGAGGGAGGGGGGAGAGAGAAGGAGTGGGGTAGAGGGAGAGGGAAGGTGGTAGAGTGGGAGAGGGGTAGGTAGGGTGGGAGTGAAGGTAGATAGGGAGGGGGCATCTCCCTCCTCCACCCCTCCCCATATTCCTCCTCCACACACCCCCTTCCCCCTCTACCACCCCACCCTCCACCCCATCTCCCTCCTCCTCATTTCCCTCATCCTCCTCCCCTCACTCCTATTCCCTGCCCCAGGACCTACCCAGGTCATAGAGAAGTGCCAGGGCCTGGAACTCAACCTAGTTCTTGTACTTGGCCTGGCCCTGGTTGTAGACTCCTGCCGTCAGCTCGGACGCCGCCTAGGCTCCTCTGCAGGCCCTGACGTCATGTCTGGGTACTTCCCTGACCCCGGACCTTGGTTCCAGCGGCGGCTTATTTTTTGGCACCAGTAAAGACCCCATCCCTAGCCCTGGGCTCGGCCCTCACTCCAGCTCCAGCACCACCCTCGCCACTGGGCATCGGGGGTCCGGAGCTGGCAGTGGCTGCCATGCGAGTGCGGGAGTGCCCCTCCCTCCCGGAGCATCCCGTCCTGCCTAGCGAGTGCATTGTGACGTCACTCGGTTTTTTTTTCCAAAATGGGTGGGATTTCCAGCTGTTTTTAAAACTTTAAATGATTAAATTCTGAAATATAAGTGGGAATGCTACGGGAAGATGTTTATCACCTCGATAGGAAAATGTGAGTAGGATGTGTGCAAATGGGAAGGCTGTGGCCTAGCGTTTGGAAGAAAATAGGAAAATTAGCCACATTGACACACACAGCCACAAACAAGACGAATAGTTTTAGAATTATACTAGACGAAGTGGGACCCATTGGGTTCCAGCATCACACGGGAGGGCTGGTCACCAACGCAATATTCCACCTCTCCACCAATTCCAATATTGCTCGCCAGTGGGGGGTGGGGGGCTTTCTGTTGCGCTAGTATGGATGTTGCATGCTGAAGGCACTGGTTTCCAGAGGGCTAGTATAGACATTGTGGGCCAAATGGATTATTGGGCTGGAAGCCAACTGTTGCAACAATTTTAAAAGCCAAGCCAAGGGAAACAATTTGGCCGCAGCCGCCAGACAACCAAAATCCATTTTGTGAACACAAACTTTTTAAAAAGACGAGGCAAACAATTGGGCCGCAGCCACCAGAAAACCAAAATCCATTTTCTGAACACAATTTTTTTAAAAAGGCGAGGCAAACAATTAGGCAGCAAGCAGCCACCTGCCAACCAAAATCCATTTTGTGAACACAAAATCTTCAAAAAGGTGATGCAAACATTTTGGCCGCAGCCACCTGACAACCAAAATCCATTTTGTGAACACAAACTCTTCAAAAAGGCGAGGCAAACAATTGGGCCGCAGCCACCTGAAAACCAAAATCCATTTTGTGAACACAAACTTTTAAAAAAGGCGAGGCAAACAATTGGGCCGCAGCCACCTGCCAACCAAAATCCATTTGGTGAACACTAACTTTTTAAAAAGGTGATGCAAACAATCGGGCAGCAAGCAGCCAACTGCCAACCAAATTCATTTTGTGACACAAACTTTTTTTTAAAAAGGTGAGGCAAACAATTGGGCAGCTAGCAGCCATCTGACAACAAAATTCATTTGTGAACACAAATGTCACATCAAGGGGACTCACCATAGAGTAGACGTCCGTTCAGTGATATTCATAGCTCAGAGCGCCATGACCCTCTCGCTTCCTGGGTCTGGCAGAGACTGAGTGAGGCACAACACTTCCGGGTTTTCTAGTCCCTCCCCCCTCCCCCCTGCCACCAGCAGGGGCAGCAGAGAGAACAGAGAGAATGGGGAATTTAAAAAAAAACATTAATATCTCTCTCACTTTTCATCGATGGCAAAAATCCTCTGGTCCAGTAAGGATGAGGGGGGCTCTGGGCGAGGTGGCCAAATAGGACGGCCGTAGGTGGAGGCGTTCTCTCGGAAATCGCAGCACAGTGGGCCAAAAGCAGTCAAGATCAGACTTTTAGTGATATAGATAGATGTAAGTTTTAGTATTATATTGATGGAAAGCCATGAACTATTAAGGGTTTTCATAGTTGGAATCCAAAATGTATAGGCAGAGCTTATAAAGTTTGTATTTCAAGTGTTTTGTTCTCATTTTATGTGCACGATGTACATTTAAATGTCTCATGGCTACTCCATTTACTGAAATTTAAGAAGAGGAGTTAAAGTATTAATGTATTACACCAAATACATTGTTTTCAGAAAGAGCCATGAACATGTTATACTGGTGAAAAAGGAATGAATCCTGTGAGAAATGTAAATATTAATAATATGGGGCCTACTTGTGAGATATGCAAATCAAGCAAGATCGTTAACAGGTGCACTTTGCTAAAGGATAAGTCTGAATGCACAAAAGAGCACAAGCTACACTCCTTAGTCGTATGTTATGATTCTTAGATTAAATAATGATAAATCCTAGATTTATGATTCTAAATCTTTAGTCAGTCAATTTCTAGTTCAGCCAATTTCTTTTATCAGAGAATGGTGAATCTGTGGAATTCTTTGCCACAGAAGGCTGTGGAGGCCAAACCATTGGGTATTTTTAAGGCAGACATTGATAGATTCTTGATTAGTATGGGTGTCAAGGGTTATGGGGAGAAGGCAGGAAAATGAGGAATCCACTGTGGATGTTTATGTCAACCTGTGTGTAGTTGTATGTCTTGTTGCTTGTTTTTAATATGGCTGTGTGATAATACACATATCACTGTACCTTAATTGGTATACGTGACAATAAACAACCTTTGAAACCTATGAACCTTTGAATTATGGAATGGCATTTAAAAATATATATATACACTGTTTGTGGACAACATTTAACAGGCAAGTATAAGGCGTAAGTTAAAAATTAAATTTCAGAAATTGACAACACCTGTTAATAATGTAAGTGAAAGGGAAAGATGAAAGAAGCTACCAGTGCAGAGCAGAGTTTCTCAAAACCAATTTAATGTTGAACTACCTTGCTAAACCAAAGCACATAATTCTAAAGCAAGAGAAAATCATGTTGTAACTCCTTTATGCTCTAGTTGGATCAACCTTTTAGATCTTATCTAATACTCATCCTTAAATGCTGGAGGCAGTGCAAAGGAGCAGCTAATGCTGCAAGATTAGTTGACGTGAGAGGTAAATCCTTCTTCTACCTATACTCCCTGCATCACTGTGACTCTAGTTGTACTGCGTAGCATCTTCAAAATGCACTGCAGCATCTCGCCAAGATTATTTTGATAGCACCTCAAAAACCTATGACCTCAGCCGCTAAGAAGAATTAGGGCCGTTGGTAGACTTACATAACCCTCTCTAACCCTCTCTAAGACACCATCTCCACTTGGAGATATGTCAGTTTTTCGACATCATTGCTACTACTCGACAGCACTGTGGGAGTACTTTAACCACTCAGCCTACTACAGTTCAACAAGACGGCTCACTGCCATGTTTTGGAGAGAAATTAAGTGCTGCCCTTTCCAGTTGAAGCATCGAAGTGCTTCACCAGGAGTGCAGCGTAAAACTGTATTGTCTTGCACACTTAAACAAAACACTATGCAGTGATGGAAGATTCTGCGGCCGATTTCAAGCCACGCCGGGCGATGAAAGGCCCCACGAACAGGCCGATTCAGACCTTAGAAAGTGTCTGATACCCGCTTGAATCTTTCAAAAGCTACAACATGATTCACACTTAAACAAATAAAACTGAAGCAAATAAAGGGAAACAGAAGAACCAACCTTGGAGGGGTGAGAGAGAGAGATGGGAAATACATACTAAATAATGTGCGTGACCGTGAATGAGGGACTTACCTGCAAGCCAACCAGGAAACCCGTTCGACCTGAGCCCTTAATGACCCATTTAAATCTGATACCTGTTTAAATCTTTCCCGTCCACCAATACATCCAATTAGTTCAAACGGTAATTGTACCCACATCAGACAGCATTAACAAATTCTCCATGAATACCTTTAGTATTACTTGAAGGTCAAAACACAATTGGTGACACATTGTGTTAATACGATGTTAATAGAGACATTTAACAAGTAACACCCCCACTGTCTCAAGGAAGCGGAGATTTTAATACATTTTCTTTTCACCGAATTTCAAAATCCGGATTGCAAAACATAGGGGGGATTTTCCCCCACCTCTCATAACACGGGAGGGACGTGACCCACCTATCCCACCCAGGATTTCCACCAATGTTCACACACTCCAAAGGGTGAATGTAAATGGGTGGTTGATGGTCGGCCTGGACTCAGTGGGCCGAAAGGCCTGTTTCCACACTGTGGAGATACAGAGCCTAAGCTCTAAAGTCAAAGATGACAAGACAAAAGGTAGAGAGATAAGGAGAGAAGAGGTGTGAAATGTGAAGCAAGAGGAACGAATGTAGGTGAAAGGGTACGAGGGAAAAGGGGAAATAGAGAAATTGGTGCACAAACAGATGGGACAAAGGGAGGAGAGGAAGGAAATAGAGGTGGAAGTGTTTGGTGGTTCCTTACCTAAAATTAGAGAATTCAATGTTAGGAAGACTCAATAATGGTGGCTGATCTGCAATATCAGTGTTACACTGTACAGCAAGTTAAAAAAGTGTACCAGAAAGTTTTAGGCGTTAAATTGTTTCTCACAGGTTGCATGAAAGAGTCAAAAACAAATGGTAAGCCTCATTTACACCATGCATTGAATGGAAAGGCTCAGGTGAATCGTGATTCCTTCAGACTGGTTGATTTTAGCCCTCTCGTTGCTTCAGTCAATATCCTCTGGTGTTCTGCATCTCCATCTCTCCCATTAACGAGTCTTAACTGCCCCATATCAAGTCATGTGGTAGCATTACCCATGGCCATAACTATGAAATCTGCCGTTATATGAATTGGATGGGATGAAATCTCATATTTGCCTTCAGGTGCACTTCCCCAATCTTTTGAACCATGAATCAAATTGCCACTTTACTTAGATGAGGCCAGAAACAAATCATAGTTGATTTATTCTATCCTTGTTAAGTGAATTTATAGTGGCTCCGTAAATGTCGCTTTATTGCACCTTAATTCATTGAATGTTCTCATGGTTTGGAAAATAGCAAATCCCGTCACACTCAGTCCAAAAGTGGACTTTAGCAACACTTATACTTGTTAGCCTTTTCTTTCAATCTGACCTTTTTTACATTCAGCACAAGCTGGCTTTATCTTGATGTATTAGCGTCTCATCCTAAATTTAGCAAACAAATCATCAACATGCCCTTGTCCCAGGAGCACTGGAAAAATCATCAATTTTTACCCTTGGTTTATGCACCATTTGGCAGATGAAGGTGACCATTATATCAACTATCCATTTAATTGGCCCTTCAAGGGTATTTAGACAAAATGGTTCGAGCCGTGCTGACAAAATGAGATTTAACAATAAAAACTGAATACCAAAGCTTAAAGCTGGAGCAATATTTTCTATCATAGTCTATTAACTTTGAAACAAGAACTTAATTGGAGGAGTAGGCTATGTTAGGTTTCATAAAAATTATGTTATACACGTTCACTGACGATTTTCTGGCAGCCTTTGTTCCAGAGCCTTGCCGTATTATCCGTTTTGCCAGACCAACTGCGGTAGCAGCCTCAGGGGGCTAATATACTGGCCCGCAAAGTCGTCCATGGAACAGTTATGGGAACAGATTTGCCAGCTGCAGTCGGGCCTGAGTTTCAGAGGCCCAGCTGCAGGAGGCAAATTCGACCTACCGATCAGCGCGGAAGTTCTGATGATGTTGAAATTGGTTGTAATTGACGCCACATTTTTGGGGGGATGTCCGGGGTGGATTTCAAGAGAGCTCTCGTATTTTGTCTAGATTAAAGAAGGTGCCATATCACCAGCTGCCGGAAAATCGATGATGGACCGGTATCTCTCATATAATCTGCTTTTCTGGTTTACCTTTGAGAATTTTGTTGATCAGCGCCTTCTAGTTTTTTTTTAATCCTAAAATGCATCTTTCAGTTTAGCTTGGTTTAGAGATACCGCGCGGAAACAGGCCCTTCGGCCCACTGAGTCCGCGCCGACCAGCGATCCCCGCACATTACCGCTAGCCTACACTAGGGACAATTTGTACATTTATACCAAGCCAATTAACTTCCAAACATGTACGTCTTTGGAGTGTGGGAGGAAACTCAAGTTCTTGGAGAAAACCCATGCAGTCACTCGGAGAAAGTTCAAACCCCGTGTACACAGCACTCGTAGTCAGGAACAAAACCGGGTCTCTGGCTTTGTAAGGGAACAACTCTACCTCTACGCCACCGTGCCACCACCAATAGTTGCAAAATATCATTTAGCATTTATATTTTACCAGAAGCAAGCATCCTGATTTTTTTTTTTTTTGCATTTATTTACTTTTTTTGCCTATATTGACCCAGTCACCATTTGCGAAAATATTATTCACTCATTCAGGATATTTTCTGTCAAACATTTTGAAAGAAGCGATGTATTTTCGTTATTTCTCTTATCTAATTTACAATGTGTAAATTCTGGGACATTGCTTACAATTGATTAGTTTTCAATGGTTGAATAATTATACTAAATTCTCTTTCAAGTATTAGCTGTCCAGATCTGTTTTCCACAGATAATGGATCAAAAGCATGCTGGCTCCTTCAGTATTCATTCACTAGTATAGTTATAGATGCCGAGCGGAAACAGACCCTTCGGCCTACCGAGTCCGCGCCAACCAGCAATCCCCATACACTAGCACTATCCTACACACTAAGGACAATTTACAATTTGTACCAAAGCCAATTAACCTACAAACCTGTATGTCTTTGGTGTGCAGGAAGAAACCAGAGCTCCAGGGGAAAAGCCATTGGTTTTATATAAAGATTTCCTGAAACAGATATGAACCATTGAAGATTTGTGCATGTATTATATATAAAAGGTATATAACATAGGATAGAATATAGAACAGTACTGCACAGGAACAGGCCCAGCTGCTCACAATGTTAGTGCCGAACATGATGCCAAGACCAACTCTTATCTGCCTACACATAATATATTTCTCTCCATTCCCTGCATATCCAAAGGTATCTTAAATGTCACTGTCATATCTGCCTCCATCACCTTCTCAGGCACCTCATTCCAGGCGCTCACCATTCTCTGTACTAGAAACCTGCCCTGCATATTTCTTTTAAACGTAGCCACTCTCACTGTAATGCTGTGCCCTCTAGTATTTGATATTTCCTTCCTGAGAAAAATGTCCTGACTGTCTACTCTATCTTTGCCCCGCATAATTGTATATGCTTCTATCAGGTCTCCCCTCAACCTCTGAAATTCTACAGAAAACAATCCAAGTCTGTCCAACCTGTAGGTGATATCCCCTAATCCTGGCATCATTCTGGTAAACCTCCTCTGCACCCTTTCCAAAGCTTCCACATCCCTCCTGAACCAGAACTGCAGGCAATACTCCAAATACAGCTGAACCAAAGTCCTATGAATTTGCTTTCATGGCTCCACGCTTCAACTAAAGAAGGCAAGACTACCATATTCCTTCTTTACCACCTATCTACTTCCGCTACTACAGGAAGTTATGGATTTGGGCCCCAAATCCCTCTGCATTTTATTGCTATTAAGGGTCTCGCCTTTAATTGCACATTTCCCCTTACATTTGACCTCAAAGGTTCAACACCTCACACTTCATCTCCATTTGCCATTTCTTCAGCCATTTCAGCCAGTGATCTAGTGTATATCCCGTTATATACTTTGACAGCCTTCCTCACAGTCTGCAACCCCAACAATCTTGGTGTCATCTGCAAACTTACTAACCAACCCATCTAATGTTTACATTCAGGTCATTTCTCTCTCTCTCTCTCTCTCTCTCTCTTTTTTTTTTTCCTTTTCAAAAACTTCATTCAACACAATCATATAATACAACACATCAAAACATAATCAAAATCACACTATAACGAACAAATCATTGTAGTACAACAGTACATTCATTGTTTGTAATAGCCTCAACCCCACGCGGTGACCAGCGTTGACGGAAGGCCTCCAGAGTCCCCATGGAAACCGCGTGTTCCCTCTCCAGGGACACACGTGCACGAACGTAGGCCCGAAAGAGGGGCAGGCAGCCGACTCTAGCCTGACCGTCGACCGCCCGCTGCCTGGACCCGCGAATGGCCATCTTAGCCAGGCCGAGGAGCAAACCGACAGGTAAGTCCCCCCCCACACTCGGCTCTCCCCACTCCCTGCCTTGTGTCCGAACACCAGGATTGTGGGGCTAAAATGCAGCCAAAACTTGAGGAACAGCCCCTTCAGATATTGGTACAGGGGCAGTAATCTCTCACACTCCATATACACATGGAACACGGTCTCCTCCTCTCCGCAGAAAATACATGCGGCGGACGAGCCCGTGAACCGGCTCAAAAGTTTATTACAAACCACCGCTCCATGCAACACTCTCCACCCCAGGTCCCCAATATAAAGGGGTACGACTCCCTTATAGAAGGCCCCCCACTGGAGAGCCCCCCTGCCTTCGGATGGTAACACCGTCCACTATGGTGAGTCTGGACGGGAGACGAAGGCACGGAGGTTCAGAATGTGCAGGAGCATCCTATACAGTGCGCGTCTCTTCGCCTCATGAAATGGCATGCTGGTCATCTCAGAAAGGCAGCTCAGATTATATGGAGCCGGAGGCCGAGAAATATCCCGGAGCCTAGGCCCGATGAGCAGATCTGACGGAGTGGGGGTAAGCTCTATCTGAACCACTCTAGGCTCGTGCCTCTCCTCGACACCCACCATGACAGGATGAGGACCAGCCACACCCGCAGCCACAACATCCCCCTCTCCTCGTGGAGCAACACTCTGGCTGAAAACAGCCAAATTCCTCACTCTTAGCACATCCCTGTAGAAGACAGGCAAGCCCCTTAGAGCGGGTCGACTGATGCCCGCCATCGGGAGCTGCGACACCCCCCTTAGGCAACGACCCTGACGGAAAAAATACGTGGCCAGAGCGTGCCATCTAGGAGGGTTCTCTACATACATGTATCTCCGCAGAATCCTGAGTCGGAGAGCCGCCACCTGGGTACGCACGCATACCAAGGACTGGCCACCCTCCTCTAACGGGAGACTCAGGACCGCCGCGGAAACCCAATGCTTCCTATTTCCCCAAAATAAATCTACCAGCTTCTTCTGTATAGCAGTTACAAATATAGAGGGTGGGACAAGAGTAGCCAGCCGGTACCATAACATGGAGGCCACCAGCTGGTTTATGACCAGCACCCTCCCCCGAAAGGAAAGAACTCCAAGCAGGCCTGACCAGCGCCCCAGCCGAGCAACCACTTTCGTCTCCAACTCCTGCCAGTTTGCCGGCCAAGCATCCTCAGTGGGACTCAGGTACACCCCCAGATAGAGGAGGTGCGTGGTGCTCCACGCATACAATACCATCTCCTCCGGCAGCGAGTCTACCCGCCACTGACCTACTAAAAGTCCAGAGCACTTACTCCAGTTAATCCTAGCAGAAGAAGCAGCCGAGAAAATCTCCTGGCAATCACGCATCCTCCGCAGGTCACCAGGATCAGTGAACATAAGAAGTACGTCATCGGCATACGCCGATAGAATCACCTCAACCCGCGGGCCAGGTAGGGCCAGGCCTGTCAACCTCCTCCGAAGAAGACACAGGAACGGCTCCACACAGACTGAGTACAACTGGCCCGACATAGGGCACCCCTGGCGGACCCCCCTCCCAAAATGAAAAGGAGACAACAACGCGCCATTAACCTTCACAAGGCACTCCGCAGCAGCGTACAAAAGCCGGACCCGGGCCACGAAATGCGGTCCAAACCCAAACGCTTGCAACGTCCCAATAGGTATTCATGCTCTATCAAAAGCCTTCTCCTGATCAAGAGACAGAAAACCAGCTGACTCACCAGTACCCTGGGCTAAATGAATCAGGTCCCTAACCAGGTGGATGTTATCCTGGATGGACTGGCCAGGGACTGTATAAGATTGGTCAGGATGAATCAATTGATGCAGCACGGAGCCCAGGCGATTTGCCATTGCCCGTGCAAAAATTTTATATTCTGTGCATAGGAGAGAGACTGGACGCCAGTTCTTCAACAAACGGAGTTCGCCCTTCTTAGGCAGCAAGACAACAACTGTCCTACGCCACGAGAGAGGCATCTCCCCGGTCGCCAGGCTCTCCCCCAGAACCAACATGTAGTCATCCCCTAGGATATCCCAGAAAGCGCTAACAAACTCCACCGTCAACCCATCCAGCCCGGGGGACTTACCCCTCCTGAGCTGATGCAAGGCACGAGTCAACTCCTCCAAAGATAAGGGGCCATCAAGAAGATCAGCCTCCTCCCTATCTACAGTCGGTAGACCCTCCCACAGATCTTGCTGAGCCTCCATGCTGAATCCATCCGCAGAGAACAGGGACCCATAAAAGGACCTAACCAAGGCATTGATCCTCTCTGGATCAGTGACAGAGGAGCCATCATCTGCAAGCAACTCCACAAGCTGTTTTCGAGCTCCCCACCCCTTCTCCAGAGAGAAAAAGAAAGGCGACGCTCGGTCCAGATCGTGCAGCATCTGGACCTGAGACCTCACGTAAGCGCCTCGGGACCGCTCAAGCAGCAGGCTCCTCAAAACCTCCTTCTTCCTCTGAAACTCTCCCCATACGCTGGAGTCTTCACCAAACTGACCCAGGCAAGACTCAGCGTCAAGTATCTCCCTCTTAAGCTTCTCGACCGCTGAGTCCCGCCTTCCATTCGACCCCCACGTATATTCCTTGCAAAAGAGACGGATGTGAGCTTTACCCACATCCCACCACTGCCTAAGGGAATAGAAGCACCTCTGCCTCCCTCTCCACTTCACCCAAAACCGACTGAATGACTCCCGGAAACACCGATCCTCCAGCAGCCTGTTGTTGAAGTGCCAGTACGCGGACCCAGCCCGAGCGCACGCTGGATTAAAATCCACACGCACCAGACAGTGGTCCGAGCACGGCACCAGCCGCATTGAGGCCACTGAGACATGGGAAACAAACACTCGTGAGTTATATATTCGATCAATGCGGGAACCACCACCCTCAGACCTCCGCGAAAAAGCAGTGGAATCCGGGTGAAGGTCCCTCCAAGCATCAACCAACTCAAAGGAGTCAATCAACCCTCTCAGCTTCTTTGCTACAGCAGGCGCACACTGAGTACCAGAACGGTCCTGCACCTCAAGTGTGCAATTAAAGTCCCCACCAAGGAAGACACACTCTCCCCTATCAATAGTGCTCAACAGAGCATTCACCTGCTAAAGTAGGCCGGCCTGCATCGTGCTGGAGCTAGGGGCATACACGTTAATGAAATGCAACGGCATGCCATCCAGGCTCACGGCCAGATGGAGCAAACGTCCTGGCACCACTTCCTCCACTTTTAAAACGCTTGGCAGAAAATTCGGAGCCAACAGAAAAGCCACCCCACTCGAATTTGAGCTGAGATGGCTCATGTAGACCCCCCCTTCCCACTCCAGTCGCCAGGTGGGTTCATCACTAACTACGGTATGTGTCTCTTGCAGAAAACACACCGCAAATTTCCCCTCTCTTAGGGCCGATAAGAGCTGAAATCTACGAAAACTCGCTCTACTCCCATTTAAATTTAATGTAGCTACTGTGAATGTGTAGGCACACTAGATTGAGATCCTCACACTCTGCTAGACTCAAGAACTCCTCCTCTGAGGAAGTCCAAAAAAACCCCAAACTGTCTCTTCTCAGAGTCAGGAAGACCACTATCCTTGTTGCCAAGGATAGCCTCGAGACTCTTAATCAAAGCTAGACAGTCCCCCCACCGTCTTTGAGCAGCATCCCTTCTGGTTCTGCTGGTACGGCTTGTTTTTAGGAACTCTCGCACCTCAAGAATAACACTTGCCTGAGACACGGCCTTGGAGCCTGGGCGCACAGCCAACCCGCTCGCACCTGAATCAACAAGCTCAAAAAGACCAGAACTCTCTAACAAATCGCTATCCTCACTACACACACTGGCCCCGTCACTCTCCCCCTCCTCTGCCATGACACCACCCCCAGGATCAATGCCGGGGAAGGGTCCCGAAACCCCTGACTGAGACACACAGCCCACTGAATGGCTGGGCTCCTGCACGCTACCATCACCCTCCACGTTTGGGCCTGGGGAAGCAAAAACAAGAGGCATCCCCAGGGCCTGTGGTGCACTGGCACCCTCGGAGTCTGAATGAGGATCACGACCCAAAACAGCCCCGACCTCCACATCATCTAGAGTGCCCTCTCCACAGGCATCACCCAGAGAATCTCCACCTGCTTTTAAACTCTCCCCAGACAACTCATCTGGTGAGGCATCACGCCCCCCCAGCACCTCCACTGGCACTGATATGGAGCACAGACTTGAACGACAATACCTCCGAACCTCCCCCCTCGGGCTGACTCTGCTCATCCCCCGTCACAGGGGGCACACAACCAGGGGAGCCAACCACGTCAACTAGCGTGCTAACACCCTCAATAGGCCTCTGAAACGAGGGGACCTCGTCTGACCCAGAGGCCACACACCCAAGGGAGCTAACCCCATCATACGATGAGATAACTCCCTCGGAGGGCCCCTGAGATGAAGGTACAAACTCCCGCCCAGAGGACACAACTCCACCGGAATCAACCTCAGCACCTGGTCCTGTGACACCCGCTGAAGATCCATGAAAAGAAGGCCCAACCACCGACCCAGAAGACACCAGTTCAAGACCACTTTCAGCCACATCAGTGGTGGAAAGCCCGGAGAAAGACATCCCCCTAGCTTTGGACCCACGCCCTTGCTCATCTTCACCAGGCAAATGCCTCCTTTTTGTCCCGCTAGCATGCGGAGGTACGGTAACCTCCATAAGGGAAGGGTCATCCGCCTCCACATTACCCCCAACCACTTTGCCACCCGCACGTTTTAGCTTCCCTGCCCCCTTCTGAACCACCTCAGCTCCTTGCTGGGCCCCAGCAGGTGCAGTCTGCACCTCACTGGAGCTGCCAGGCGCCCCTTGGGTGGTCACAGAACTCGGCAGGTGCAAACCCGATTGCATTTTACTCGCCCGGGCGGCCTTTTCCTCTCCTTCCTCTTGATCTTCTTCCCCTGCTTCTCCCAAATCCCCCCCTCGTCACTTCCCTCCTCCTGTGCCCCACCTTTAACCGCCACCACAGGCGCAGGACGTGGGGGGCGTGGGCTTTCGCTGCCCAGGGTCCCCAAAGCGGAACCTGCGGACCCGGATGGATTATCACTGCCGCCCCGGATCACCAAGGCAGAGCTGGCAGCCATAGCCGGGTCAGCAGTACCACCCCGCGCCACTGAGGTTTGACGAGCCACCCCAGATGGGCCAGCAGTGCATTCCTGGGCCACTGCGCTAGAGCCCCTAGCAGTGACCCCGCGAATAAGGCACTCCCTACGGAGATGTCCAAATTCGCCGCACGCATGACACCGTGCCTTTCCCCAACTCCAACGCACGGTTCTGGGGATACCCTTATACTCCACCTCAAAACTCCCCTCAGCACCATCCCCCTCACTCACCTTCATGAACACCCTCCTCTTGAAACTGAAGACCCCTTTTTCCTCCGGGTCCCCCCCGGGATGCAAGAGCCTAAAGCATTTAGACCGCACCTCCCCAATCTTGGACAGGTGTGGAATAAGTAACGCATCCGAGATATAAGTGGGGCAGCTCCGCAGAAGAACTGGTCTCACCCTAGATACCCACGGATCCACCTGTATGTGGACCCCCCCCCACTGAGATCCCCGTCTCCAACGCTAGGGCCACACACTCCCGGGTCTTAAGTATCATCTCAACCTTTCCTCTTTCGAGCTCGGAAGAGACAATAGCCCCCCTCCCAAGAAGTTCATTCATGGCCTTCGTAATTGACCCCCTAGACATCATAGGCCCAGTTTGAACAGAGATACCAAAACTGTCCCCATCCAAGTCAACATGAGGCTCAAGCTCAGATGGCCTCGTACCCGCCACTGATGCCATCGCTGCGTAGGTCCGGACCTTCGGCTGCGCCCCTTCCATCGCCATCCTGACAGAGGCACAATCCAACTCCAGGCACCCCAGCAGCTCAGCTCTAAGTTAAGTCCCAGAGACAGTCACAGTCAAAGACAGGCAGCAGAAAACAGAAACCTCCAGCTGAAGCAGGAAAGTCCCCAAGTTCGTCCACAGCCAAGAGCAGCTTTTGGGAAGCTCTATCCCAGTCTCGCCGGAAGCAAAAGTACCTTCTTCACATTAAGCCAGGCAGCCGCACTGAGCAAAATGACTTTAGGGCAGAGAAACGGTGCCAAAAACGACAAAGACACTGCAAACTTCTTACCCTCGATCTCGAGGCACCCTTGGCAGTCCGCCAACGACAACCGCACCCTCGACAATGTGGAGAAAACTCAGGAATTTTCACACTGGTGGAGGCTTCCCAGACCAGAGGAAAGCTTCAACAGCCCAACGATAAGTTAAAGTATGAAGCCCCCCTGTGTCTGTGCCCTCTCCGACGGCAAAATCCTTGAAAGGCTGCTTCAATCCTTCTCAACTGCAGAGCTGAGAAGAAAACACGACCTCTCTCGTTCTCTCTCTCTCTCTCTCTCTCTCACTCTTTTTTTTTTTTTTTTTTTTTTTTTCATTTCAAAAACTTTATTCAACACAAATCATAAAATACAACACATCAAAACACAATCAAAAATCACACTATAATGAACAGATCATTGTAGTACAGCAGTACATTCATTTATAATCGCCTCAACCCCACGCGGCGACCAGCGCTGACGGAAGGCCTCCAGAGTCCCCGTGAACACCGCGTGTTCCCTCTCCAGGGACACACGTGCACGGACGTAGGCCCGAAAGAGGGGCAGGCAGCCGACTCTCGCCTGACCGTCGACCGCCCGCTGCCTGGACCCACGAATGGCCATCTTGGCCAGGCCAAGGAGCAAACCGACAGGTAAGTCCCCCCCCCACACTCGGCTCTCCCCACTCCCCGCCTTGTGTCCAAACACCAGGATTGTGGGGCTAAAATGCAGCCAGAACTTGAGGAACAGCCCCTTCAGATATTGGTACAGGGGCAGTAACCTCACACACTCCATATACACATGGAATACGGTCTCCTCCTCTCCGCAGAAAATACATGCGGCAGACGAGCCCGTGAACCGACTCAAAAGTTTATTACAAACCACCGCTCCATGCAGCACTCTCCACCCCAGGTCCCCAATATAAAGGGGTACAACTCCCTTATAGAAGGACCCCCACTGGGGCCCCCCGCCGCCTTCGGATGGTAACACCGTCCTCCATGGTGAGTCAGGACGGGAGACGAAGGCACGGTGGTTCAGAATGTGCAGGAGCATCCTGTACAGTGCGCGTCTCCTTGCATCACAAAATGGCATGCTGGTCATCTCAGAAAGGCAGCTCAGATTATGCGGAGCCGGAGGCCGAGAAATATCCCGAAGCCTAGGCCCGATGAGCAGATCTGACGGAGCAGGGGTAAGCTCTATCTGAACCACTCTAGGCTCGCGCCTCTCCTCGACAACCACCATGACAGGATGAGGACCAGCCACACCCGCAGCCACAACATCCCCCTCTCCTCGTGGAACAACACTCTGGCTGAACACCACCAAATTCCTCACTCTTAACACATCCCTATAGAAAACAGGCAAGCCCTTTAGAGCGGGTCGACTGACACCTGCCACCGGGAGCCGCGAGACCCCCCTTAGGCAACGACCCTGACGAAAAAAATACGTGGCCAGAGCGTGCCATCTGGGAGGGTTCTCTACATACATGTATCTCCGCAGAGTCCTGAGACGGAGAGCCGCCACCTGGGTGCGCACGCACACCAAGGACTGGCCGCCCTCCTCTAACGGAAGACTCAGGACCGCCGCGGAAATCCAATGCTTCCTATTTCCCCAAAAGAAATCCACCAGCTTCTTCTGTATAGCAGTTACAAATATAGAGGGCGGGACAAGAGTAGCCAGCCGGTACCATAACATAGAGGCCACCAGCTGGTTTATGACCAGCACCCTCCCCCGAAAGGAGAGAACTCCAAGCAGGCCTGACCAGCGCCCCAGCCGAGCAACCACCTTCGTCTCCAACTCTTGCCAGTTTGCCGGCCAAACATCCTCAGTGGGACTGAGGTACACCCCCAGATAGAGGAGGTGCGTGGTACTCCACGCATACAATGCCATCTCCTCCGGCAGGGAGTCTACCCGCCACTGACCCACCAAAAGTCCAGAGCACTTACTCCAGTTAATCCTAGCAGAAGATGCAGCCGAGAATATCTCCTGGCAGTCACGCATCCTCCGCAGGTCACCAGGATCAGTGAACATAAGAAGTACGTCATCGGCATACGCCGATAGAATCACCTCAACCCGCGGGCCAGGTAGGGCCAGGCCTGTCAACCTCCTCCGAAGAAGACACAGGAACGGCTCCACACAGACCGAATACAACTGGCCCGACATAGGGCACCCCTGGCGGACCCCCCTCCCAAAATGAAAAGGAGATAGCACCGCGCCATTAACCTTTACAAGACACTCCGCAGCAGCGTACAAAAGCCGGACCCGGGCCACGAAGTGTGGTCCAAACCCAAACGTCCCAAATAGCTTGCAACGTCCCAAATAGGTATTCATGCTCTACCCTATCAAAAGCCTTCTCCTGATCAAGAGACAGAAAAGCAGCTGACTCACCAGTACCCTGGACTAAATGAATCAGGTCCCTAACCAGGTGGATGTTATCCTGGATGGACCGGCCAGGGACTGTATAAGATTGATCAGGATGAAGCACTTGATGCAGCACGGAGCCCAGGCGATTTGCCATTGCCCGTGCAAAAATTTTATATTCTGTGCAAAGGAGAGAGACTGGACGCCAGTTCTTCAACAAACGGAGTTCGCCCTTCTTAGGCAGCAAGACAACAACCGTCCTACGCCACGAGAGAGGCATCACTCCAGTCGCCAGGCTCTCCCCCAGAACCAACATATAGTCACCCCCTAGGACGTCCCAGAATGCTCTAACAAACTCCACCGTCAACCCATCCAGCCCGGGGGACTTACCCCTCCTGAGCTGATGGAAGGCGCGAGTCAACTCCTCCAAAGATAAGGGGCCATCAAGAAGATCAGCCTCCCCCCTATCTACGGTCGGTAGACCCTCCCACAGATCTTGCTGAGCCTCCACACTGAATCCTTCCGCAGAGAACAGGGACCCATAAAAGGACCTAACCAAGGCATTAATCCTCTCTGGATCAGTGACAGAGGAGCCGTCATCTGCAAGCAACTCCACGAGCTGTTTTCGAGCTCCCCGCCCCTTCTCCAAAGAGAAAAAGAAAGGCGACGCTCGGTCCAGCTCGTGCAGCATCTGGACCCGAGACCTCACATAAGCGCCTCGAGATCGCTCAAGCAGCAGACTCCTCAAAACCTCCTTCTTCCTCTGAAACTCTCCCCATTCGCTGGAATCTTCACCAAACTGACCCAGGCGAGACTCAGCGTCCTGTATCTCCCTCTCCAGCTTCTCGACCGCTGAGTCCCGCCTCCCAGTCGACCCCCATGTATATTCCTTACAAAAGAGACGGATGTGAGCTTTACCCACATCCCACCACTGCCTAAGGGAAGAGAAGCACCTCTGCCTCTCTCTCCACTTCACCCAAAACCGAGTGAATGACTCCTGGAAACACCGATCCTCCAGCAGCCTGTTGTTAAAGTGCCAGTACGCGGACCCAGCCCGAGCGCACGCTGGATTGAAATCCACACGCACCAGACAATGGTCCGAGCACGGCACCAGCCGCATTGAGGCCGCTGAGACACGGGAAACAAACGCTCGGGAAATATAAAACCGATCAATGCGGGAACCACCGCCCTCAGACCTCCGCGAAAAAGCAGTGGAATCAGGGTGAAGGTCCCTCCAAACATCAACCAACTCAAAGGAGTCAATCAAGCCTCTCAGCTTCTTCGCTACAGCAGGCGCACACTGAGTACCAGAACGGTCCCGCACCTCAAGTGTGCAATTAAAGTCCCCACCAAGGAAGACACACTCTCCCCTATCAATAGTGCCCAACAGAGCATTCACCTCCCGAAGCAGGCCGGCCTGCATCGTGCCGGAGCTAGGGGCATACACGTTAATGAAATGCAACGGCATGCCATCCAGGCTCACGGCCAGATGGAGCAAACGTCCTGGCACCACTTCCTGCACTTTTAAAATGCTTGGCAGAAAATTTGGGGCCAACAGAAAAGCCACCCCACTCGAATTTGAGCTGAGATGGCTCATATAAACCCTCCCTTCCCACTCCAGTTGCCAGGTAGGTTCATCACTAGCAACGGTATGTGTCTCTTGCAGATAACAAACTGCATATCTCCCCTCCCTTAGGGCTGATAAGAGCTGAAATCTTCGAAAACTCGCTCTACTCCCATTTAAATTTAATGTAGCTACTGTGAATGTGTAGACACATTAGATTGTGACCCTCACACTCCCTGTAGTCACAGGAGGTCCTTTTCTGAGGACCTTCAACAAACCCCAAAAACTGCCCCAAATCCGAGTCAGAAAGACCACTATCCTTGTTACTAAGGATAGCCTCGAGACTCTCCCGCACATCTAGCCAATCCTCCCACCGCCTTGTAGCGGCAAACCATAATGTTTTGGGAGCACGACTTATTTTTAAGAACTCTCGCACCTCAACAATAAGCTTCGCCTCAGACACGGCCTTGGAGTCTGGGCTCTCAGCCAACCCGCTCGCACCTGAATCAACAACCTCAGAAAGACCAGAACTGTCTGACAAATCACTCTCTGTGCCCCCCCCACTGGCCGCATCGCTGTCCTCCTCCACAGCCATGACACGACCACCCGGATCAATGCTGGGGGTGGGTCCCAACACCCCTGCCTGAGACTCGCAGCCCTCTGAATGGCTGGGCTCCTGCACGCTACCATCACCCTCCTCCTCTGGGCCTGGGGAAGCAACAACAAGAGGCATCCCCAGGGCCTGTGGAACACTGGCACCCTCGGAGTCTGAAAGAGGATCACGTCCCATAACAGCCCTGACCTCCACATCATCCAGAGTGCCCTCTCCACAGGCATCACCCAGAGAATCACCACCTGCCATTAACCTCACCCCAGACAACTCATCCGGTGAGGCATCCCGCCCCCCAGCACCTCCACTGGCACTGATATGGAGCACAGACTTGAACGACAACACCCCCGAAACTCCCCCCTCAGCCTGACTCTGCGCATCCCCCGTCACAGAGGGCACACTACCAGAGGAGCCAACCACGTCACCTAACGTGCTAGCACCCTCAGTAGGCCTCTGAAACGAGGGGACCTCATCCGACCCAGAGGGTACACCCCCAAGGGAGCTAACCACAGCACCCGCCGAGATAACTCCCTCAGAGGGCCCCTGAGATGAAGGGACAGACTCCCGCCCAGTGGACCTACCTCCACCGGAATCAACTTCAGCACCCAGTCCGGTGACACCCGCTGTAGATCCATGAAGAGAAGGCCCAACCACCGACCCAGAAGACACCGGGTCAAGACCACTTTCAGCCACCTCAGTGGTGGAAAGCCCGGAGAAAGACATCCCCTTCGCTCTGGACCCACGCCCTTCCTCCTCTTCACCAGGCAGATGCCTCCTTTTAGTCCCACTCGCATGCGGAGGTGCGGTAACCTCCATAAGGGAAGGGTCATCCGCCTCCACATTACCTTCAACCACTTTGCCACCCACGCGTTTAGGCTTCTTTACCCCCTTCCGAGCCACCACAACTCCCCCCTGGGCCCCAGCAGGTGCAGTCTGCACCACACTGGAGCTAAACTCACCCGATTGCACTTTCTTCGCTCGGGCGGCCCTATCCCTCTCCTTCTTCTTATTATGCTTCCCCTGCTTCTCCCAAAACCCCCCCTCAACACTCCCCTCCTCCTGCGCCCCACCTCCATCCACCGCCACAGGCGCAAGACGTAGGGGACGTGGGGGGCTTGGGCTCTCACTGCCCAGGGTCCCCAAAGCGGAACCTCTGGACCCAGAAGGCTTAGCACTGCCGCCCCGGGTCACCAAGGCAGAACTGGCAACCTCAGCCGGGTCAGCAGTACCACCCCGCGCCGCTGAGGTTTGACAAGCCACCCCAGATGGGCCAGCAGTGCTTTCCTGGGCCACTGCACTAGAACCTCTAGCAGTGCCCCCGCGAAAAAGACACTCCCTACGGAGATGTCCAAATTCGCCGCACGCATGACACCGTGCCTTGCCCCAACTCCAACGCACGGTTCTGGGTACACCCTTATGCACCACCTCAAAACTCCCCTCGGCACCATCCCCCTCACCCACCTTCATGAACACCCTCCTCTTGAAACTGAAGACCCCTTTTTCCTCCGGGTCCCCCCCGGGATGCAAGAGACGAAAACATTTAGACCGCACCTCCCCGAACTTGGACAGGTGTGGAATAAGCACTGCATCCGAAAAATAAGTGGGGCAGCTCCGCAGGAGAACCGGTCTCACCCTGGATACCCACGGATCCACCTGTACGTGGACCCCCCCCACTGAGATCCCCTCCTCCAACGCTCGGGCCACACACTCCCGGGTCTTAAGTATCATCTCCACCTTTCCCCTTTCGAGCTCAGAAGAGACAATAGCCCCCCTCCCAAGAAGTTCATTCATGGCCTTCGTAATTACCCCCCTCGACATCATAGGCCCAGTTTGAACAGAAATACCAAAACTGTCCCCATCCAAGTCAACATGAGGCTCAAGCTCAGATGGCCTCGCACCCGCCACTGATGCCGTCGCTGCGTAGGTCCGGACCTTCGGCCGCGCCCCTTCCATCGCCATCCTCACAGAGGCACAAACCAGCTCCAAGCCCCTCAGCAGCACAGCTCCAAGTTAAGTCCCAGAGACAGTCACAGTCAAAGACAGGCAGCAGAAAACAGAAACCTCCAGCTGAAGCAGGAAAGTCCCCAGGTTCGTCCACAGCCAAGAGCAGCTTACGGGAAACTCGATCCCAGTCGCGCTGGACGCAAAAGTACCTTCTTCACATTAAGCCAGGCAGCCGCACTGAGCAAAATGACTTTAGGGCAGAGAAGCGGTGCCAAAAACGACAAAGACACCGCACAACTTCAACCCACTGAGATCACAGGCACTCTTGGCAATCCGCCAACGCCAACCGCACCCTCGACAATGTGGAGAAACTCAGGAATCTTCACACAGATGGAGGCTCCCCAGACCAGAGAAAAGCTTCAACAGCCCAACAATAAGTTGAACTATGAAGCCCCCCTGGGTCTGTGCCCTCTCCAACGGCAAAATCCTGGAAAGGCTGCTCCAATCCTTCTCAACTGCAGAGCTGAGAAGAAAACACGACCTCTCTCTCTCTCTCTCTCTCTCTCTCTCTCTCTCTCTCTCTCTATATATATCTCTATATATATATATCACAAAGAGCAGAGATCCCAGCACAGATCCCAGCGGAACTCCAGAGGTCACCACCCTCTAATCTGAACATTGTCCTTCCACCACAACACTCTGCCTTCTATCAGTAAGCCAGTTCTCAACCTATATGACCAAATAACTGTTAACCATGTGCATTTTAATCTTCTGGATCAACCTACCATGTGGGACAATTTCAAATGCCTAACTAAAATCCGTATAGACGACATCCACCACCCCAACCTCATTGATCATCTTCGTTACTTCCTCTAAAAATTAAATCAAGTGAGAAAGACATGACTTGCCATGTACAAAGCCATGCTGACTGTCCCCAATTAACACATTCTCTCCCAAATGGAGTAAATCCTACCCCAAATAATCCTCTCCAATAGCTTCTATACCACTAATGTGGGGCTCACCAACCTATCGTTCCCTAGATTCGCTCTAGTTCCCTTCTTAAACAAAAGAAAACATTAGCTGCTTCTGGGATCTCGTCTGTAATAGTAACATATATATTCTCTCTTCATTATCTTATCAATGATACTGACAAGGAATGGTCACGTAAGGTAAGTCATGAATGGCAAGTAAATGGATAAACTCATTCCTATTTGTGACCAGCCTATTGCCAGCAGAATTGTCAGAGATGCCACATCCTGCCAAGGCACATGAGATTGACAATGTAAATGTCGCCTCATGTTTACCAAGGCTAAATTTTATTTATGCATTGCTCAAATGAGTGGGGATTCACACATCTGAGAAGACAGCTGGAGCTCCATTCTGCCAGGATTTGTGCTACACATGTTTGGTGCTGCAAAAAGATTGAAATCAAAGTTCTCTGTAATCTTTCAGCTGAAGTTTGAAAGAAGTATAAATTATGAAAGTAAATTAGGGCAGCACGGTGGCACAGCGGTAGAGTTGCTGCCTTACAGCGCCTGCAGTAACTAAGGGTGCTGTCTCTGTAGAGTATGTACGGTTTTCAATTTCAATTCAATTCAATCTTTAATTGTCATTGTGCAGTGTACAGTACAGAGACAACAAAATGCAGTTAGCAGCTTCCCAGAAGAGCGAACTTAGAATAATGAACTGTAAAAAATATATATATGTACGAACAGTATCAGTAGTGCAATTATACTGGGGGAAGGAGCGTACGGCGGGGGTGGGGGGGGGGGGGGGTGGGGGGGGAGTGGGTGGACTGGCAATCACCGAGGTGCAGAGTTAAGTATTGTAACAGCCGCAGGGAAGAAGCTGTTCCTGAACCTCCTGGTCAGGCAACGGAGGGACCTGTAGCGCCTCCAGGATGGGAGGAGGGTAAACAGTCTGTGGCTGTGGTGAGACCAGTCCTTGACGATGCTGCGCGCCCTTCACAGACATCGCTTGCTATGGACAGACTCAATGGAGGGGAGTGAGGAACTGGTGATGTGTTGGGCAGTTTTCACCACCCTCTGCAGTGCTTTCTGGTCAGAGACAGAGCAGTTGCCATACCATACTGTGATACACTTGGTAAGGATGCTCTCGATGGTGCAGCGGTAGAAGTTCACCAGAATCTGAGGAGACAGATGGACCTTCTTTAGTCTCCTCAGGAAGAAGAGATGCTGGTGAGGCTTCTTGACCAGTGTAGAGGTATTGTGGGTCCAAGAGAGGTCATCAGAGATGTTCACCCCCAGAAACCTGAAGCTGGAAACACGTTCCACCTCCGTCCCGTTAATATGGATGGGGGTGTGCGTGCAGCCCCTAGACCTTCTATAGTCCACAATGAGCTCCTTGGTCTTCTTGGAGTTGAGGGCCAGGTTATTGTCGGCACACCATGCTGCTAGGAGCTGAACCTCCTCCCTATAGGCCGACTCATCATTGTCACTGATGAGGCCAATCACCGTTGTATCATCTGCATACTTGATGCTGGTGTTAGAACCATGTTCAGGTGTGCAGTCATAGGTGAAGAGGGAGCCCTGTGGAACGCCGGTGTTCAGGGTGAGGGTTGAAAAGGTGTGGTTGTCCAACTTAACTGACTGTGGTCTGTTAGTCAGGAAGTCCAGTATCCAGTTGCAGAGGCAGGGGTTGATGCCCAGGTCGCTGAGTTTGGTGATCAATTTTCAGGGGATAATGGTGTTAAATGCTGAGCTAAAGTCAATGAACAGCATTCTCACGTAGGTGTCTCTGTTATCGAGGTGGGAGAGGGCGGAGTGGAGTGCCGTTGTGATGGCATCCTCCGTACTCCTATTCTTGCGGTAGACAAACTGATAGGGGCCCAGTGTGGGAGGTAGGCAGCCTTTGAGGTGTGCCAGGACCAGCCTCTCGAAGCACTTGGTGATGATGGGAGTAAGTGCAACTGGGCGGAAGTCGTTGAGGCTCGCCGCAGTGGAGTGTTTTGGCACCGGCACGATGGAGGTGGTTTTAAGGCACGTGGGAACAACTGCTTGGGCAAGTGACAGATTGAAGATATCAGTCCAGACGTCTGTCAGCTGCGCAGCACAGGTCCAGAGGATGCGCTCGGGGATGCCATCAGGGCCAGCAGCCTTACGTGCATTAATCCTACTCAGTGCTTGATACACGTCGTAGGGGGTGAGAGTGAGTTTTCCCCGTAATCGCATGGGTTTTCTCCGAGATCTTTGGTTTTGGTTTGGTCCACACTCCAAAAATGTGCAGGTATGTAGGTTAATTGGCTTGGTGTATGTGTAAATTGGCCCTAGTGCGGATAGGAAAGTGGTAATGTGCGAGGATCGCTGGTCAGTGGGGATTCGGTGGGCCAAAGGGCCTGTTTCCGTGCTGCATCTCTAAACTAAACTAAACTAATCAATGATTAAATAGGCAGGTCAGTGGCGTCCCTGTATCAGCATGTTGTTGATGGAATTTTCTACTTAACTTGTTTCCTCTTGATCAGCTCCTGGTCTCTATCAATCTGTCAGTATAATCGACGATAGATACAAAATCCTGGAGTAATTCAGCGGGTCAGACATCATCTCTGGAGAAAAGGATTAGGTGACGTTTCGGGTCGAGACCCTTTTTCAGACGGAGAGTCAGGGGAAAGGGAAACGAGAGATAGAGACGGATATATAGTCTAGTCTATATCACATCAAGATTTTTCAATCAGAACTGTGTTTAAAGTACATTTGCTGTGTTTGTCACACGGTGGAGAACTTGCTCCGATGCATAAGGCTAATTGGATTATTGATCACCCTTTAGAAACTGATGTCTACAACACTTTATTTTACAAAATGTAACCAAAGCACTTGCTGCCAGGTTTGAACCAGTTTGAACAGGAAATAAGATAAAACTAAAACTTTGATTCAAATTGTCTGAGTTTGCAGGCAAGAGTGAGCTATCAAATCATGAATTTCTCAGTTTACTTAGTGAAGCTGTGATGAAAGAGTAGGCCAGTTCACATTAGCATCCCTTGATCAGAGAAGATGTCCCACTGATTCTGCTGGGAGTGTTGGACAATAAACTGTTCCCCTCTTAAGAATTAATGACTGCAAAAGTTCAACTACAAAGCTTAACTAATGAGTGCCAGAAATATACAAAGGAGAAAATCTGCATCTGTAACTACACGCATTACCAATTTGATGACAGGGCTGACGTTTTGGAGTTGAGGGCACGTACTGATTATCTTTGACTTAGAATCTGGCTATCTAATCCTAGCCCAATGGGAACAAAGTTTATGTGTCAGATTTGGAACAGGTGAAGTGCATTCCCTGCAAATACATTGAGTGTCAGGTCAATTGGATCCTGCTGTGCTGATATACCCATGTATTTTAGACACAAAATGCTGGAGTAACTCAGCAGGACAGGCAGCATCTTTGGAGCGAAGGAATGGGTGATGTTTCAGGTTGAGACCCATCTTTGGAATGGATCTTGACCCGAAACACTTCCCATTCCTTCTCTCCAGAGATGTTGCCTGTCCCGCTGAGTTACTCTAGCATTTTGTGTCTATTTTTGGTTTAAACCAGCATCTGCAGTTCCTTCCTACCTATGTATTTTGTGGGCTTCAGAATGATTTGTTTAGTATCACCATATAAATCATTTGATGTTGACTAAAGATGCACGTGCTGCATTGATATTGATGGTTTATTGGCAATAGTTTATTATTGTCACATGTACCGAGTCATAGAGTCATACAGTACGAAAACTCACCCTTTGGCTCAACTTGGCCAAGCCAATCTAGATGCCCCATCTACAGTAGTATCACCTTCCTACATTTAGCCCATACCCTTCTAATGCCCCCGTCCCACTTAGGAAACCTGAACGGAAACCTCTGGAGACTTTGCGCCACACCCAAGGTTTCCGTGCAGTTCCCGGAGGTTCCCGGAAATTCCCAGAGGTTTTTGTCAGTCTCCCTAACGGTCGAAAGTGGTTTCTGCTTCTTCTAGGTGGTTGCCGGAGGTTGCAGGTAGTGGAAGGTAAGACCTCGCTGGTCGAATAAAACTGGGTGAAAAAAAGGTCTTACCTTCCACTACCTGCAACCTCCGGCAACCATCTTCAACTAGCATCGCAACCGGCTTTGACTAAAAAATTACCGATTTTTAAAACGGCAACCTATTCTTATTTTTTGAAACATAGAAGAAGTGGAAACCACTTTCGACCATTAGGGAGTCTGACAAAAACCTCCGGGAACCACACGGAACCCTTGGGTGGGGTGCAAAAGTCTCCGGAGGTTTCCGTTCAGGTTTCCTAAGTGGGACAGGGCCATAAACCTTTCCTATCCATGTATCTGTCCAAATATCTTAATTGGTCCCTGTCTCAACTATATCCTTTGGCAGCATGTTCCATATACCCACCAAACTCTGTGAAAAAGATGCCTCTCAAATTCCTATTAAATCTTTTCGCTCTCACATTCAACCTATTTCCTCTGGTTCCTCATTCCCCTATTCTGTGTAACCACTCTCTGCATTTACCCTATCTATTCCCCTTATGTTCTTACCCACCTCTATAAGATCACGTCTCATTCTCCTGCGTTCCAAGGAATAAATTCCTAGCCGGACCCATTTTATTGCTCAGGCCCTCAAGTCCTGGCAAAAGCCTCATAAATCTCTGCACTCTTTCCAGCTTAACATATCCTTCCTATAGCAGGGTGATCAAAACTATAAACACAATGCTCCAAATGTAGCCTCACTAATGTCTTATACCGAGATACAGTGAGAACCAGGTTTTGCAAACTATGCAGGCAAATCATACCATACATAGGTACAATCAAGCCATGCACAAGTATAACAGATAACACAAAGAGAAGAATAACCAGTCTGTAGAATATAATGTAACAGCTACAAAGAGGTGCAGATTAAAAAAGTGCAAGTGGTAGGTTGGGAGATCAACATTATACCCTTAGCTTATGTGAGGAATGTTCAGTAGTTGAGTAAAAATGAGGAAGAAGCTGTTCCTGAATCTGGGAGTGTGTGCTTTCCACCTTTTGCATCATCTGTCCACCAGGAGAGAGAAGAGGGAATGACCGAGGTGTAAGTGGTCCGAGATTATGTTGGCTGCTTTTCCATGACAGCATGAGATATAGGCTGTGTCAATGGGGAGGCTGGTTTCCATGATGGAGTTGGGCTGTATTCACAACTCTGCAATTTCTTTCGGTTTTGGGCAAAGTAGTTGCCAAACAAGCAGTGATGCACCCGGATAGAATGCTTTCTAGAGCACATCTATAGAAATTAGTTAGAGTCATTGGAGCCATGCTGTATTTCCTTATTCTTCTGATAATGAGCAGCATTAGTTTGCTTTCTTGGCCAGAGCGTCAATGTATTTGGACCAGGGCAAATTGTTGATGATATCAATGCCAAAGTCTTCTGCTATCCTCTAAATGTTTCTGGGACTGATTAGGTCAACTTTGTATTTCAATTGGCTTTGGTAAAGATTGTAAATTGTAAAGTGTGTAGGATAGTGCTAGTGAATGGGGATCGCTGGTCAGTTGGCATCAGTGGGCGTCAGGGCCTGTTCCCATGCTGCATCTCTAAACTAAACTAAAGTAAACTCCCATGCACTGCCTTGATTTATTTATGTCCAGTGTGATATGCTTGGATGGCACACATAAAACGTTTTTCACTGCATTTCAATACATGTGACAATAATAGACCTATAACTGATAACCAAACAACCAAAAAACATTATATACTCAGAAGCTTCCTGAAAGGGCTTTCTCACTGTATTCTCAATCGATCAATATTCAAGGCCTTCATAATATTCCTGTACATGCTGCCCCTCTGTGGTGTCCCTACACAAGACATCAAGGCCCTCATGCATGCTCATGGTGCCAGTCTTTCCCTTCCTCTGCCTCACTCCAGATCTCTACCACACCGTTACCACCTCTGAAACATCAGCAGGTTTGAACAACTGATAACCCAAGGTGACTTTGTAACATTCAATTTAACAGTGGAAAGAATGACTATATTATCTTCAACTCCTCCAACAAACTCTGTTCCCTTGGCACCAATTTCATTAAACTTCTTGACTCGGTGGGCCAAAGGGCCTGTTTCCAAGCTGTATCTCTAAAATAAATTTTAATTAACAGTCTAATTACAAACATGGTGGTTCTTTATTGCCACGTATGCACTGCACAGTGAAATTCTTGCACCCGTCGTTATATTTTGGTGCCATTTACTAAGGAAAAAGAAAACGTACAAAGACCACAATCTGGTCCACATGCTAGATGCACTGGGGGGCCCCTGATCCAGGTAAGTCCAGGTAAGCCCCAGGCTGTTGCAGGGCCTCCTTCGACCGGCTCGGCCCGCGAACCAACGTTCCTCTCCTCGCCCAACCGCCTCTGTGTCCCGGGCGCTCCTCCTGCAGTCGACCTTGAAGGCGCTGGAGACAATACCCCCGCTCCCTCTCCTAACGGCCCACTCCTCACGTTTGTCATCACCAGCAGCTCCCTCCTCCTTGGTTCTCCGGACTTTGGGGCCAAGCTTGGCGGCTTGCGAGCTTCCCCTCCTGCAGGCAGCAGCCCGCCGGGACCACCTTCATGGCGGTGATCCTGGGCTGCTGCTGCAGATGGCCATGGGCGGCCCGCCGGGTCCATCCTTGTTTTTTGACGGCTGCTGGGCACATCCTTGTTGGGCTCCGTGGCACAGAGTCATAGAGTGATACAGAGTGGAAACAGGCCCTTCGACCCAACTTGCCGACACCGGCAAACATGTTCCAGCTACACTGGTCACACCTGCCTGTGCTCGGTCCATATCCCTCCAAACCCGTCCTAGCCATGTACCTGTCTAACTGTTTCTTAAATGATGGGATCGTCCCAGCCTCAACTACCTCCTCTGGCACCTTGTTCCATACACCCACCACCCTTTGTGTGAAAAAGTTACCCCTGGGATTCCTAATAAATCTTTTCCCATTCACCTTGAACCTATGTCCTCTGGTCCTCGATTCCCCTACTCTGGGCAAGAGACTCTGTGCTTCTATCTGATCTATTCCTCTCATGATTTTGTACACATCTATAAGATTATATAGTCACCCCGGCACTTCTATAAGAGCATCCCGGCAACTTTCTGCCGCTGCCACATGAAAACTAAGCTAGCTCCAAATAGAGTATTACAATTCTGTTATTAATGAACATTTAGTGCTGAGTTCTCAGTCAGGTGAGGCAAAATTTACCCTGTTATTTTTACATGCCTTTTGGAAACATGATTTTACATTTATTCCTGCTACTAGAATCATAGATGTTCAGATTTAAGTAGCATTTGTGGAGAAAGAACTATATTCACTATTCTGGGTCGATGATGAGAATAATCAGAAGATTCATTGACCTTAAAGATGGATGATTGAGTTTTCCTTGCTACGGATGCTGCCTGACCTGGTGAGTATTTCACAAATTTTCTGTATTCATTTCATAGTTTACTATTTTTTCTCCTCACATTTATTACAATTCGCATCCCTATCACAGTCTCCTGATTTCCATTAAATTGCAAACATTCTTCCTCTTCTCTCCATCTATCCCCATTGTTTGCAACTAAAAATATGTTTAATTTCCCAATTTCTTCTTTTCCGATGTAAGGTCATCAATCTGAACCATTAAAGGGCCTGTCCCACTAACGCGACTTTTCAGCGACTGTCTTCAACCTTCAAGCTCGAGGGCACTCGCCTGAAAAACCTCGAGCTGGATCAACCGTCAACACACACACACATGCACACGCACACACACACAAACACTTCGCAAAGGTGGGGGCCAGGGAAAACGGGGGAGCGCTGTCTGAAATTCACACCAGCGATGAACAGGAAGGTAAAAGACGACTGCAGCAGTGTACGGTAAGTCCTTTAGAGAGCACGGAGGGGCGGGGAGAGAGAAGGGGAGTGAAGGGGAGTGAAGGGGAGTGAAGGGGAGAGAAGGGGAGAGAAGGGGAGAGAAGGGGAGAGAAGGGGAGAGAAGGGAGGGGAGAAGGAGTGGAGACACTTTTAAGAAGCCAGACAACTTTTAATAAAGTTTAGCAGGCATTTAACATTACCGGTCGGTTTTCCTTGGTTCTGAAAACTCCAATGAGCTAATTAAAATGACCGGTCAGCAAAGGAGATTGCCTATGGCTACCTAGACTGCCTAGCAACCCCACTCCACTGCACTACGAGTTCAAAGGAACCATGCCGACCAATTTTTACTTGCGGAAAAAATTTCAGCATGCTGAAAGTTTTTCCTTGACCAAACAGGCCGCGAGTATGCGGGAACTTCCCTCGAGCATGAGGAAGAGTTCCAGTGACCTCCTAGGATCTCCTAGGACCACGTGTCGACCATGCTGCGAGTTTGAGTTGAGCGCAAACTCTTCTAAACTCGCAAATTACACTGTTTCTCTCTCCACGGCTTCTGCCTGGTCTTCTAAGTGTTTCCACAGACAAATTTTGAGGAGATTCTATATGTCAAAAAATACTCTCTTGAACTTCTATCGGATTATGGTAGAGAGCATATTGACTGGTTCGGCAACTAGAATGCCCAGGAATGAAGGAGAGTATAAAAAGAGGTGAACACTGCCCAGTCCATCATGGGTCTGAACTCCCCATTATCGAAGGGCTCTGTAGGAGGTGCTGCCTCAAAAAGACATCTAGCATCATCAGAGACCCATACCATCCTGGTTACACACTCATTTCACTCCTGCTATCAGGAAGAAGAAAGAGGAGTCTGAAAACTGTGAGCTCCAGGTTCAGGAACAGCTTCATCCCAACAACCATCAGGCTATTGAACACTTCAAACACTGACTAATCTTCAAACTACAAACTGCCTTGGTGGCACTAGGGACTTGGGGTTTTATTTTATTTTTTTCACTATATTAGATTATTTATTTATTTAACATTTTATATTTGTTAATTATATTAACTACTGAGTTCTGTATTTACAAGCCTGTTTGTGCTGCTGAAAGTAATAATTTAATTGTTCTGTTTTGGTGCATAAGAGTATTGAACACTCTTATTTCATATTTCCAGCATCTGCGTTATTTTGCTTTTTAGGGATCAGATTTACACTGCTTTATCTCCAACAACATAAACATAGCCCAGAAATAAACTTTTAAAATAATGTAGCAATTATTTTCAGTTTCAGAAACAGACAACATCATGCATTATGATGAACTTCATTATATTCAGTTAATAAATTATTTTATTCGTAACAATGATGTCAAAGATTTGTGGCTGCAAAGCAAACTAATTGCACTTGATGCATGATTGTAAAAGAGGCTGCCGCAGAGAAATAAAGTGGATTTTAATCTGAGTGACAAACAGTTCATTTTGTGTTCTATGTTCTGCCACCAACAGCAGCTTTTAATATTTAAAGCAAGAAACCGCTCACAAGGGATGAGATGAATAATTGTCATTATTTCTGCAAAGGTTTGCAGTTTCCACTCTGGGTTCCAATAGTTTAGACATTGAAAAGAAGAAACAAACAACAGCATACCAAAAGCCAGGGAAGGCTGTCTGAACGATACAAAATGTTGTATTGGATTCTTTGAGCAGCTTGTACTGCAGCCTACCAGAGTGAAGGTAATTCTGGATTTAGTGTTGTCTAATGAACCAGATGGACTAAGGGAACTCAAGGTAAAGGAACTGCTTGGAGGTAGTGACCATAATATGATCAGCTTTATTCTGTAATTTGAGTACGAGAAGCGTCAGTGTTGCAGTTGAACAAAGGGGACTATGAAGGCATGAGAGAGGAGCTGGCCAAGGTCGACTGGAAAAGGATTCTAGCAGGAATGATCGTGGAACAGAAATGGCAGGAATTTCTGGGCATAATCCAAAAGATGCAGGATCATTTAATTCCAAAGAGGAAGAAAGATTCTCAGGGGAGTAAGAGGCAACCAAGGCTGACAAGGGAAGTTAGGGATGGAATAAAACTAAAAGAAAAGGTGTATAACATAGCAAAATGCAGTGGGAAGCCAGAGGATTGCAAAACTTTCAAAGGACAACAGAAGGTAACAAAAAGGGCAACACGGGGTGAAAAGATGAAGTATGAGGGTAAGCTCACCAAGAATATAAGGAAGGATAGTAAAAGCTTCTTTAGGTATGTAAGGAGAAAAAGATTAGTAAAGACAAATGTGGGTCCCTTGAAGGCAGAAACAGGTGAAATTATTATGGGACCAAGGAAATGGCAGATGAGTTGAACAGGTACTTTGGTTCTGTCGTCACTAAGGAAGACACAAACAATCTCCCAGATGTACTAGAGGACAGAGGATCTAGGAAGACAAAGGAACTGAAAGAAATTTGCATTAGGCGAGAAATAGTATTGGGCAATCTGATGGGACTGAAGGATGATAAATCCCCAGGGCCTGATGGTCTGCATCCCAGGGTTCTTAAGGAAGTGGCTCTAGAAATCATGGATGCATTGGTGATCATTTTCCGATGTTCAACAGTTCCTATGGATTGGAGGGTAGCTAATGTTATCCCACTTTTCAAGAAAGGAGCGAAAGGGAAAACGGGAAATTATAGACCAGCTAGCCTGACCGGTGGTGGGTAAGATGCTGGTCAATTATTAAAGATGTAATAATGGCACTTTTGGATAGCAGTCAAAGGATTGGTCCAAGTCAGCATGGATTTATGAAGGGAAAATCATGCTTGACTAATATTCTGGATTTTTTTGAGGATGTGATGTAAAAGGGATGAAGGAGAGCCAGTGGATGTAGTGTATCTGGACTTTCAAAAAGCCTTTGATAAGGTCCCACACAGGAGATTAGTGGGTTAAAATTAGAGCACACGGTATGGGGGGTAGGGTATTGACATCGATAGAGAATTGCTTGCCAGACAGGAAACAAAGATCTGGAATAAACGGACCCTGTCAGAATGGCAAGCAGTGGTGAGTGGAGTGCCGCAAGGCTTGGTGCTGGGGCTGTAACTATTTACAATATATATTAATGATTTAGATGATGGGATTAAAAGTAACACTAGCAAATTTGCAGATGACACAAAGCTGGGTGGCAGTGTGAACTGTGAAGAGGATGCTAGGAGGTTGCAGGGTGACTTGGACAGGTTGTGAGTGAGAAGATGCATGGCAGATGCAGTATAATGTAGATAAATGTGAGGTTATCCACTTTGGTGGCCAGAACTAGGAGCCAGATTATTATCTCAATGGTGTCAGATTAGGAAAAAGGGAAGTGCAACGAGACCTGGATGACATTGTACACCAGTCATTGAAAGTAATCATGCACGTAGAGCAGGCAGTGAAGTAAGCTAATGTCATGTTGGCCTTCATAACGAGAGGATTTGAGTATAGGAGTAATAATAATAATAATAATAATAATAATAATAATAATATATTTTATTGTCATTGCACATAAGCGCAACAAAATTTGGGTATGCAGCTTCCATCCGATGTCATAACTTAAATAACTAATAAAATTTGGATTTAGATACACCCGAGAACATGGTTTGGAAAAAGAACATTAATACAGGAAAACAGTCAGAACAGACTAAAGTGCAGATGTGTCTGTGCAACGTGACCATCCGAGGGAAACAGTCCATGGGGGTGGGGGGCACTCAGCAGGGCTGGTTCAGAGCCGCTATAGCTCTGGGAATGAAGCTGTTCCTGAATCTGGAGGTGCGGGCATAGAAGGCCTTGTAACGTCTGCTGGAAGAAGTAGTTCGAACAGTCCATTACAAGGGTGTCTTTATGGATGCTGACGGCCTTCCTGAGGCACCGTGTGTGGTAGATGCCCTCCAAGGCTGGTAGCGGTGTCTCAATAACCTTCTGCGCTCTGTGGACGACGCGCTGAAGAGGTCCTTCTGCAGTTGTACAGGGCCCTGGTGAGACCACGTCTGGCGTATTGTGTACATTTTGGTCTCCGAATTTGAGGAAGGACATCCTTGCTATTGACGCAGTGCAGTGTAGGAATTAGAAGTTAATCCCCGGGATGGCGGGACTGTCATATGTGGAAAGATTGGAAAGACAGGAAAAATGCTCCCAATGTTGGGGGAGTCCAGAAACAGGGGCCACAGTACAAGAATAAAGTGGAGGCCATTTAAAATTGAGATGAGAAAACACTTTTTCACCGAGAGAGTTGTGAATTTGTGGAATTCTCTGCCATAAAAGGCAGTGGAGACCAATTCACTGGATGAATTTAAAAGAAAGTTAGATAGAGCTCTTGGGGCTAGCGGAAACAAGGGATATGGGGAGAAGGCAGGCACGGGTTACTGATTGTGGAAGGTCAGCTACGATCACAATGAATTGTAGTGCAGGCTCGAAGAGCCAAATGGCCTCCTCCTGCACCTATTTTATATGTTCTATATCTAAAACAAAGCTGCAGAGCTAACAAGCTGAAGGTTATCATTTGTACTCGCCTTATAAGGTTACTGCACATGCAGCCTCTACTATATGAGTATGATATATGTCTGTATATTGGCTGGAGTTACTCACACGTAGCTGAGAGACTATTTGCATCCATTTTAGTGTCAAGTCAAAAGTTAAGAGAGTTTTATTATCATATATGTCCCAAACAGAACAATGAAATTCTTACTTGCAGCAGCACAACATAATATGTTCACATAGTACTCTGTGAACAATATGATAAACAAAATGTTATATATACAGTATATACTCTATATATATGTGTGTGTGTGCATATCACATACATACACATAAAACAAACAAACAATAGTGCAAAAAGACAAAGAAAAATACAAAAAGACAAAAAAAAACAATGTCGAAGTTAAAGTCTATGTAGTTCAGAGCTTATTTGGAGGTTGTAGTGTTTAATAGCCTGATAGCCGTGGGGCAGAGGCTGCCCCTGAACCTGGACATTACAGTTTTCAGGCTTTTCAGCCCTTCGAGCCAGCACCACCATTCATTGTGATCATGGCCGATCGTCCCCAATCAATAACCTGTGCCTGCCTTCTCCCCATATCCCTTGATGACAAATGGTGCCAAGAGTCTCTGGGCATTTTTGTTTATGTGATGATTAGAAATACTCCAAGTGGACTGCAAATGAAGCCTAAATCAATGTTCTTATTAATTTGCATGTGCTTCAAGCTGCAGGCATTGATTTTAACGTTCGTATAGGATTTACGCAACAGAGGGAGTGCATTAAGAATAACTCCATGCTCAATTCAGGCAGAACAAGCCAACAAGTAGGAATCAGGTAAAAACAGGACTGGTGTAGGGAGGAACTGCAGATGTGGGTTTACACCAAAGATAGACACAAAATGCTGGAGTAACTCAGCGGGTCAGGCAGCATCTCTGGAGAAAAGAAATAGGTGACGTTTCGGGTCGAGTCCATTCTTTTGATGGTTTTGTGAACTGAACTGACAGCTCTATTGTGCTCTGCAATGGGAAGGAACAATCAGGCCAAGAGAGGAAAAGGTTCAAGGATGTGGTCAAAGTCTCCCTGAAGAATTCCCACTGACTCCTAGGAATCACTGGCCTATGATGTGTAGGGAATGATTTGTGGAGAAGGAATAGTGTAGAAAGAATATTTGTGATTGTACTGTGAACCCTGAGGCCATACACTGGGAGCAAACGGGAGGCGTGGGCAGGCAACAGAAGGAACTGCGGCCCTCATGAGCTACCCACCTGCCCTCCCCCATTCCCCTTCCTTCTCCACCTTCCACACTCCTTCAGCCACAACCTTCTCCATGTGTGAAAGACTCTGTGGTTCCTACATTGGCCTCACCAGCCACCCCATAATAATCGTAGTGGGTGGTCACACGTCATCCTTGATTTCGAGGAATACTTCAGAGGCCAGAGGAAGAAGAGTTCAATATCCTTGCACGTGCAATGAGGAGTGTTCAACACCCAGATGCCAACACACAGTTTTCACAGAGGCAATGCAATTATTTAGGAATGCTTTGAATGTTAAAATAAAAGCAACACCAAGTGAATAGTCAACAATAGACGTCTTTTATAACATTGTCAGGCATCGAGTTGCCTATGCCCCATTCATTTACATTTTAATAACAGTGCAGCACAACTGAACAAGTGTAATCACATCAGTTTACTTAAGCGCCGGTACAACTGCCTGCGATGCTCCGTAAATACAAATAGAGCATAGCCTGAAGTCGGACCTAACCTGTGGGTTGGTGAAACCACTGCAATTTACACACTAATTGTAATTATTTAACCTAGGTCATCACGGTGTTCTCTCCCTCATATAATGATTCTCTCTCTCTCTCTCTCCCTCCTTCTCCCCTTTTCTCTCACTCTCTCTCACTCTCCCTCTCTACTCCCTGCCACTCCTTTTCCCCTCTCCTCTCCCTCTCTCCCTCTTCTCCTCTCCCACCCCCACACACTTTCTCTCACTCTCTTCCGCTCTCTCTCCTCCTTTCTCCCTCTCTCACTCTATCTCCCTCTCTCCCCTTCCCCCCCCCCCCTCTCTCCTTCCCCCCCTCTCTCCTCTTCTCTCTCTTACTCACCCTCTCCGGCTAACATTTTCCAATCCATATTATTTCCTCACTGCCGCTCCTTCATACAATGCCCACACACCCCACCACTCAACTCCACACAAGGTAGCAATCCCCAACCACTTCCTAAGCTAGTGTCCCCTCACTCCCTCACTTGACCTGACCCCATACTCAGCCCCAAGTGTTGAGCAACTGATCAGGAGTCCTCAATCCCTCTGTGCGGAATTTCTTCCTGCCAAGCCCATTGTGCCTCGGGTGCCATTGAATCACTAAGCATTCAGCTCACGATCAAATTGGTGACTGATTCACGTGCCTCTTTAGGCAGTGAGGAACTTTAAGGCAGCTGATCTTTAGCAATAGATGGAACAAATATAATTAACATTGACAATATTGATGATACATATTGATTGAATCGATTGAAAGAGACAGCGTGGAAACAGGACCTTCGGCCCACTGAATCCATGCTCCCAGACACAAAGATGGCCAGGCCAGGAGAGGAGAGGGACATCAGTTCAGGGGCCGATCCAGTCGAAGGCGATGGAGGAAGGCCCTGCAGGAGCCTGGGGCTTACCACAATCAGAAACCGCTCCAGTAGACCTAGTGCGCGAGCGGACCAGACTTTGGACTGTAGAAATGGTGCCAAATCCTGACAGTACCTGCATGTGCAAAAATAATTTCACTGTGCAGTTGCACCATTGAACCATTGACCCGAAACATCGCCTATCCATGTGCTCCAGATATGCTGCCTGACCTGCTGAGTTATTCCAGCACTGAATGTTTTTTTTGGTAAACCACCATCTGCCGTTCCTTGTGTATCCAGCAAAATTAATCATGCAATCTGCATCTGTTCAAAAATATTCATAGAGGATTTTAAATTACCGGTGTGATATTATCATGCAAATGCTTCATGTGCAAATTCTTCTGTCCAATAGTCTGATGAATGCGCTATCATACTTCAAAATAAAATGAAAATGTTCTCATTAGAAAATCAGGATGGATTTGATGCTAGCATATTAAATACACATAATACCAGCCGAAGTATTTTCTACCTCTCTTCCATCTTCATGTCATGAATGGACTACCTATGCAGGTCATCAATTTTGACAATAGTCACACCTGGTTATGATATTCTCCATATTAAGCATCAATTGCTGCTTCCACAAATGTTCCATGCTTTGAAAATTATGTTTTGCGATAAATCATGTGATTATACCCACATGAAGGATGGTTATTTCCTGCCAATTTGGTGTGACACAGCTTGTAACGTCCAAGTATTAGAATGACTGCAGCCAGTTAATGTGCTATTAATAAAAAATCAAAGCTTCATTTCCTTGTGCATTTGTTGCTGACCTCATTTTACTTACACTTTTGCGCCAGGATGTTTGTTGTAAAATCCTAGAAATGGTACAAAAATAGGACTTAAGAAAAAAGAAAAGTGGCTCCAAGCTAAGTTGGCAATTAGATCGGCCGCAGTCTTATTCAGCATTGCAACGATCAGTAATGTGTGCCAGCATTACCAGCACCAATTTTTCATAATCAACGTTGTCGAGGCTCAGGGTGAGAGATCAAATAATAACTGGTACAATAGGAGCCTTTTAAAAAAAATGTTGGAGATTACAGATTAACTCTCTGCTTTAGCTATCCCAAAGTACTGCTGCATAAGGTGATAAAGAAGTCTTAATTAATCACTCGACTCTTGAAAGCAGTTGCTTTAATGGTTACTCGTAAGCAATGCTAATTCTTAGAAGCAATGTCAAGGACCGTGTCTATTCCTTGGTTAAAGAGAGAACAAACTGTAACATTTAATTTAGTTTGCTTTGGACTACAGATACAAAGGGGCAACCTAATGCCAGCAGTGACCAGTGAATTACAGAGCGATAGCACAGAAACAGGCCCTTCAGCCCACCGAGTCCAGGTTGACCATCAACCGCACATTTACATGTACCTTATATCAGTCTAAATTTATTCTATTGTCTCAATTCTCCCCAAATTCTAATCCACGACTATGAGGCAATTTGCAGCAGCCAATTTACAGATGGCACAGTAGAGTTGCTGCCTTACAGCTCCAGAGACAAGGTTCGATCCTGACCATGGGTGCTGCCTGTAGTTTACACGTTCTCCTCATGAACTGCATGGGTTTTCTCCAGCAACTCTTGTTTCCTTCAATGCTCCAAAGACGTACAAGTTTGTAGGCTAATTGGATTGGTAAAATTGTAAAGTTGTCCCTAGTGTGTGTAGGTTAGTGTTAGTGTGTGGGGATAGCTGGTCGGCACGGATTGGGTGTACCGGAGGGCTGGAGGGCCTGTTTCTGTGCTGTATCGCTAAACTAAATCACTAAACTAAACTAACCTACCAACCTTCATGTCTTTGGGATGTAAGGGGAGTCCAGAGTACTCAGAGATCACAGGGAGAACGTGCAAACTCCACATAGACATCAACCGAGTTCAGGATCGATCCTGGGTCTTTGGTGCTGTGAGGCAGCAGGTCCACCAGCTGCACCACTGTGCTGCCCCAGTGGTTCATTGTGGTCTGAAGGACTGAAGGTGACAGTGTAAAAATTATCTTTTGCCTCCGTGACTTTCCTATGAAACCTGTTCCAAACTGTCAAAAGAGGCACAGTGGCGCAGCGGTAGAGTTGCTGCCTTACAGCGCCAAAGACCCAGTTCAATACTGACTACGGATGCTGTCTATACGGAGTTTGTACGTTGATCCTGTGACTGCGTGGATTTTCTCTGGATGCTCTGATTTCCTCCTGCACTCCAACGACATACAGGTTTGTTCGTCAATTGGCCGGGAAAATTGTAAATTGTTCCTCGTGTATGTAGATCAGTATGCGGGTTAATCGCTGGTCGGCGCGGACTTGGTGGTTTGAAGGGCCTGTTTCCACGCTGTCTCTCCAAAAGTCTAAAATAAAACATGGCCCCTTAACCCAGTCATTGGCTGCATTCATGAAGTGAGGACTAGAAGCGTACATGCAACCCACTCACAAAAGTTGGGTTGGTCATTAAAATATCACACTGAGGATTGGTGGCTTTAACAGTGAAAGTTAGCAGCTGAAGACATCGGGCAGGAGGTAGATGCTTTTACCACACCACCTGCAGGCAAGGAGATGCAGAGCACTTCCCGACATCTTATGCTTTCCGGTCCTGTGGTTTTCCTGCCGCTAGCCACTTAATGGAAAGCTGGAAGTTCAAATTGGGTTTCCTGCTCTTTATGGCTACACTTATCACTTCCATCAATTTTGAGGCTGTGATTTGGACAGAAGCCAGCTGACCTGGCTGAGAAAAGGAAAATGTTTTGCCTCATGCGATTGATGGTTGTCTGCGTGATTTCACACAGTGGTGCAGCGGTAGTGTTGCTGCCTCGCAGCACCAGACACCTGGGTTTCATCCTGACTATGGCTCCTGTCTGTACGGAGTTTGTACATTCTCCCTGTGACCGCGTTGGTTTTCACCGCGTGCTCTGGTTTCCTCCCACATTTTAAAGAGGTAGTTTAGTTTAGAGATATAGTGCGGGAACAGGCCCTGCAGCTAAACGAGTCCTTGCCACCCAGCGACCGCCCCCTCCCCCCCCCCCCACACACATTAATACTATCCTACACACAATAGAGACAAATTACAATTTTAACAAGCCAATTAGCCAATTAAGGGCCTGTCCCACCAGCATGCGACTCCATGCGGTGAGCACGACCTAACGTGGTCACTTGAGCCATCCGGCCTTGCGGAGCCATATGGGGTTGTGCGGAGCTGGTCCCAACATCGCGCGGGCCTCCGAAAAACTGACTGTGTTCAAACAACAGCCTGTCGCCCCGCAGCTGCCTCGACACATTACACACCGCCCCGACATCGTGCCTCCATGACCCTCTCTCTGTGTGCCTCCGTGGCCTTCTCTGTGTGCCTCCGTGACCCTCTCTATATGTGCCTCCGTGACCCTCTCTGTGTGCCTCCGTGTCTCTCTCTCTGTGTCCCTCTCTGTCCTTGCGAACCTACCACGGACTTTGCTTCAACTTCACGCCACTTCGCGCCACTTACCCGACCTCCGCGCGGCCCCCGCTGCCGGTTTGGTTGCGCTCGCCGCATGGAGTCGCATGCTGGTGGGACCGGCCCTGTATGGGGATCACTCGACCTCCGCGCGGCCCCCGCTTCCAGTCTGGATGCGCCACTGCATGGAGTCACATGCTGGTGGGACAGGCCCTTTAACCTACAAAACTACACATCTTTAGAGTGTGGGAGGTAACCGGACTACCCGGAGAAAATCTATGCAGGTCACAGGAGGACGTACAAACAGCACCCACAGTCAAGAGCAATTCAGTTCAGTTTAGTTTATTGTCATGTGTACCGAGGTACAGTGAAAGGCTTTTGTTGTGTGCTATCCGGTCAGCAGAAAGACAATACATGATTACAATTGAGCCAGATAAATGATAAGGGAATAACGTTTAGTGCAAGGTGAAGCCAGCAGAGTCTGGATAGCAAGGATAATCCGAGGGTCACCAAAGATGTAAATAGTAGTTCAGCTGCTCTCTGGGTGTGGTCGGATAATTCAGTTGCTGGGAAGAAACGGTCCCTAAATCTGGAGATATGCATTTTCACTCTTCTGTACCTTTTGCCTGATGGGAGAGGGGAGAAGAAGGAGTGGCCAGGGGGGGTCTTGTCCTTAATTCTGCTGCTGGCCTTGCTTCAATATGGGTGGTCCAGGAGAAGCTGTTGGTGATATTGACTCCTCGAACCCATGTCTCTGATGCTATAAGGCAACAACTCTACCGGTGTGCCACTGTGCCACACTAATGAGTAGGATAGTGCTAGTGTACAGGGGTGATCGCTAGTCGGCCGAAGGGCCTGTTTCCTCTCAGTACCTCCAGAGCCTAAGGTTGCACCAAGAGCTTTTGGTTCCTAAGACCAATAGATTACTATTATCTTTCAAAAGCTTAACAAGACCTCAACGTCAGGAAGGCATAAGGATTGTTAATGAGTGGTATTGCTCAACTAAAATTAATGGGAGATATACTGTACTACGAAATTCCAAAACTAAGAAAAGATTTTCAGAAGAACTCCCTTGTAAGGATCGATGTGAATGAGCTGTTATCCCACCCTTCCGTTTTCCTCAACAATAGCTGGCTGTAGAAGTGAAGAAATGTCAGCCTCATGAGTCTACTGTGGAAAAGTTTGGGATTAATTGACATTATGTTGGTAATCTTTCGACAGAAAATCCATGGGCATCAATTATGAAAAATATCATGCTCGCCAGTACAACAGATGTTTTTGCAAGGTCTTGCCAATTAAAATTCAAGTTAATGAATGATTATTATGGCAGAATTTCTCAGTATCTAAATTTACTTTGGAGTCATGTGAGCGACTACGTGAAGAAGGCCGTCTGCCCGCATGCGCGTCATTACGTTGACTCGCTTTGCGCAAACGAGCTGATTGGCGGCAGCATTGCTCTGTCCAGCGGTAAGTTAAACCTGAAGGTAAGTTTCACCTTATTCCCAGGTTTTTGTGTTGTGTTTGCAGGAATCTCTGTACAGAGATATATACCTGCTGGACAAATGGGGCGAAGTCCGGACGGGCCGCGAAACCGGTCATGGACCGCGGGGAATCCCGATCTCGGACCATGGACCAGGGGGAACCGGCTACAGAGACCGCGGAAGTGCGGGTAGCCGCCGGCCATCGGGTTCGCCACCCAAAGTCACTGGCAACACAGTCAGTGGCTTCCAGACCGGCGGTGGTTCCCCAGAAAGGGGGTAAAACAAACTACAAGCCGGCAAGGTCTGTGAAGCCAGGCGAGGAAGGTTCCCCCCCCCCCCCCCCCAACATACAGGGGTCATCTGCTTCCAGGCCGGCTGTGGTTCCCAGGAAGGGGGTTAAACGAATCATAAGCCGGCAAGGTCTGTGAAGTCAGGCCAGGAGAGTTCCCCCCTGACCACTTTATTACAGCGAGTTTCAAGACCGCTGTGGTTCCCCAGGAAGGGGGTAAAACCAACAGCAAGTCGGATAGGCCTGTGGATGTCAGGCCAGGAGGGACCCCTCCAACATATAGCGATCAGCCACTTCCAGACCACTGTGGGTCCCCAGAAAGGGGGTAAAACCAAATGTAAGACGGTCAAGCCTGTGAACTAGGGGAGCCAGGCAAGGAGGGTTCCCCTCCTTCAATGGGTAGCATCTGCGGACGTCTAAACCCACATGTAGCACCTGATGGAGAGGTTGCTCCACAATGATACTCCGAAGGAGGGAGTTATTAACGCAGGTCTCCTCGGGGGCCCGTGGCAGCGGCACCTGCTTCAAGGCTGCACAATGTCTCCCTCACTGAGGAGGGGAGCATTCAGGGTCAGTTCCTGTCCTGACTGAGCACAAAACCTGATATAGGTCCGTAGGAGGGGCCATGTCAGCGCAGGTATCCTCAGCGGCCTGCGGCAGCTCCTGTTTACAGGGCTGCCTATGAATCTCCCTCGCTGTGGAGGGGAGTGCGAGTGGTCAGTGTGTAACTGACTTTAAAATTGAAAGTATGTCCGTGGAACATACAGGAGCACAAGCATATGGCTTCAGAGATACTCGCAAACGAAGGTGTTGTTGCCGGAAGAGTTGGTCTCCAGCTGTTGGCAGAATACCCGGAAAGGGGCCAGAGTTCTCTCATGCTACAAGTGCCGGCAGTGAACAGCGTTATCAGGGTGACATTGGAGGGCATGAAATCCAGGAAATGAAACCAGCCGCTGAATCCTCTCTTCAGGTAAGACTTATCCCACAGGTAAGACCAGGATGAGGATGCGAAGGTACCAACGATGAGACTCCATCGGGGGTAAGCGGTTCACTGAAGCCGGTGGCAGCTTGAAAGCTGGGCATGGAAATATGGCCAGAGTTGTCTTACGAGGCAGACTCAGGAAGATGAGGTTTTCACACCAAGGCCCAAGACGGCCTCAGGGAAAATATGGAATCCACGCACCCTACCAGTCCTACTCTCCAATCAAGGGGAAAAAGAACCCGCATCAGTGGCCTTTGGGCTTACCATGAGGCCACCGGTAGCCATGGAGGTAGGTGGGTCTGGTTCTTCCGAAACATGAGGTTGTGGACCGTTTACATGTTGGTAATATTTACACAGGTGTTTTTGTACAAGTGACAATGCTAACATGAGATTCAGGTCTGGGTTTAAAAAACTAATGAAAACATGTGATTACTTTATACTGCACAACGTACATAGGTTCCAAGCAGGCTTGGAATTGGGGCCGGAGTTGTCTTTCGAGGCAGGCCCAGTATTATGGGCAGGAGTGCCTTTCAGGACAGGGTGAAAGATGGAGGATGTCACTTCATCCAGATTTAACTCGTATGTACAATACAGACTTTCAAAAAAGGAAACTTCGTTACTGTCTAACAATTGATTTCTATAGGAGCTATATGGCAAGTATCGATCTCAAAGATGCATGCTATTCAGTTCCCATTCACAGGGATCACCGGAGATATTTTAAATTTATCTGGATGGGTCAATGATAACAGTTAAAGCATTGCAAAATGGGCTAACTTCAGCTCCCAGGTTTATTTACCAAATTACTAAAACCGGTGCTTGGGCTGCTCAGAGCTCAAGAACATTTGTTATCACCTATCTGGATGATGTTTTAAACGCTGTATTTTTACTAAAATTAACTGTTGCAGCCCCAAACTATATATGAGAATTGGGGTCCTTTATCCATCCAGTTAATATTAAGTTGACACCAATCAGAACTATTGACTATTGGGATTTACATTTAACTATCAACTTAACAGCAAGAGATGGAATTAACACAAGCCCATAACAACCTTGTTGTTATTAAGCAGCCTTCTATTCATTAAGTGTAATTGGCAATATAGCAGCTGTGTTTCAGAGGTGCAAATTGGCCTTGCATTATCAGAACTTACAACGCAAAGAATTAACCCCTCAAGTACCATATAGGTCATTGTTAATAGACCTATGCTATTACCAACTGAAGCTACCAAAGTCACAATGGTGGCAGTATTCAGCATTGCTCCAGTAATTTTGGTTAGTAATCTTCAGTAATTACAAACTGATGCTAGTGCTCAAAGATGAGAAATTACGAATGCCAACTCCAGTTACGGAAGCGGATGTGGTTTGCATGAGTTACCAATTTTTCAGTTATTGGTATCAACTACCTATAAACACCAGGTGCATTATATAGGTTAAAGGTTATTGTGATAATATGCATCATCTGCATGCTCAACTCCAAGTTGATGCACTATGGTGGTGGCATATGTTAATCACATGGGTGCAATCAAGTTATAGTATCCTATGATATTTACCTAACCTCATTTGACGCTATTGTATCATCACATGAAATCAATGACAACACAGAATGGATGTTGGATCACAAAGTATTTAATGTCATTATGGCTCGATGGAACACCGAATATCGATATGTTTACGTCCAGGCTCATTTACCAGTTGCAAAATATGTGGCATAGAGTGGCGAGAGATACATTATCGCCACAGTGGGGAGGAATGTTCTTGCATGTCTTCCTTCCATTCTGCGACATCAGTCGGGTCTTGCAATAAATCCAGCAAGATACCGCTTCAGGCTTTTTGAACTGCCTGACTGGCATCCGCAGCCATGGTTCCCGCTAATGTTGGGAATAATATAGAACCTTATATGGTTATTTAAAACATAAAACTTTGGTGGTTCAGCCTGTGACTCAGGAAATCAGCCTCTGATTTGCAGACTCTGGGACGACTATTCCTGCGGCTCGGGTTGTCAGACTGATCCATGTAGTGCTCACTGCAGAGTGCAGGGAAAGCACCAAAAGGCAGTACAGTTCCAATTAAGAAAATGGGAAGCGTTTTTGTTTAAATATACATGTTACATACTATACAGCACGGATAACTGACGTCTTAGAGTTAATTTTCAAATGGATCTTTGACAATAATTAAGTTACAGTGCCATTAACTGTGCCAATGTGCCTTCTCATCATATTTGCTGCAGCAAGTGGGACCCACACTGTTGGGTCCCACCCTCTGATATCCAAAATTATATAGGATATCTTGAACACAAGTTCTCCCAGGCCCAGTTACACGGAAGTATGGGACATTGACGTTATGTTAACACTACTTCACCAGGGGGCTCCAGCTACATCCTTATCTTTAGCTGGCTCTCATAAGGTAGTTATCCTCATGGCACTGGCCTCAGTGCAACGGGTCCAGTCACTACATAAATTGCGACTGGACAGGATGGTTACATCTGCTAATAACATAATATTTTATGTTTTGATTTAATTAACCAGAACGAACCAGGGGCGGTAGGTCGCAAACTAGTTGCATGGCATACCACATGGACCTTTGGTAATGTGTGGTCACACATTTACAACAATACGTCTAGGTCACCTAGAGCCTTAAAGGCTCCAAACTAGCAATGTTTGTTAGTTACAATAAACTTCATAGAAGTATTAGTTCTACCATCTCCAGGTGGTTAAAACGGGGTTTTGGCTAAGGCATGAGTCGATATTAATATTTTCCACACCTCACTACATCAGCTCCAAGGGTTATGTACGTTCCACTGGACCACACCCTAGCAGCTGCAGGATGGTCAAACAAACATACTGTCCCAACATTTTATAGTAACCCATTGTCAAACCGGGGGTATTTGCCAACTCCATTTTAGATTCTGTTTTATAGTTTCCCCTGGATGAAAGGGGTCACTATTATTTTCTTTTGATCTTAAAGCATCAGCATTTTAACAAATGAAGTCATTATTGCATTAATCTTTTTCACTCATCCATGGTCACTTCATGCAGTGTGTAACGCATGGACTAATTTCCAGCATGAAATCACAGAGCTTTGATATCTTTGCGTAGTCACTCACGTGACTCTGAAGTAAAATAGTAAGATTAAATGAGAACATACCAGTTTGAAGTTTGATCTTTATTTTATGAGGAGTTACGATGAGCAATTACGTGCCCACCGCTCCCAACCCTCATATCATAAAGGTAATCTGGTATTTCTACTCTTCTCTAATCTTACTGTGAGGGATAAGATGATTAAACCACCATCATTGAGAGGGGCCGAGTGGTTGTAACCACCAATCTTGTGATGGGCCGAATAGTTGGAATCACCAAACTTGTGATTTGAACAAACTGTTACTGTCCTTCAGAGCTGTTGATAACAATGTAGAATAACAAGATGAGGTAAGGAATGTAGCTGACAATACAGAAGCTAGTCTTTAGGTCAATGGCAATTAAGTAGGTTAGAGCAAAAGCGACTGAGCATGCTTAATGAAATAAATGAATATTAACTTTAAGCCCCTCATGACAAAGAACCTCATTTAAATGTACATGCGATGTATAATGTGGGAGAAGAGGGAATGATTGATGACACACGGAGGGGAGGGTTGGAAGATTGGGAACCTCGGTACCCTGATTGGAAGGGGTCAGAAGGGGAGGCATCTGATCAATAAAGACTGTATAATGAATTGTATAAAAATAGATGTTTTTCCTTTGCTCGGTTTGTCTCAACTTGGAGAGGCACCCGATTCTGCAGACTCGCAAATAAAGCATTTCTTGTTTCCATGATTTAGTCTCTGAGTAGTGATTGTGAGCACAAACTATATCTCACAAGCTGGGGGCTCGTCCGCGATCACCACTTCGGCCGCTCGGTGGAGGCATGGAAGGAAGGGAAGGTGCACCCTGCTGATTTCAGCAGTCTCTGATCTCCTTGCTTGCCATTAGCGGTTTGAGCGAGTGATATCCGGGCAAGAGACTCGGGAAACAAGAGGGAGTGTCGGCAAAAAAGGGACGGTCGAGCGATTCTTCTGCACAGGACTCGGGTAAGAAAACTGACTGTTAAGTATTGCCCGGGCGACCGGGGGTCTGTCGGACGGGAATAGTCCGATAAGACAATGGATAACCGGAACGGGAAAAGTAAGAGTCCGGGGGGAAAATAAAGAGGCTCAATGGTGAAGAGCCACACATTCCACCTGATAGTCCATTGGGGCGAATGTGGTAATCTTGGGGAGAAGGAAGCCCCGGGGTAAAGATAAGGAGGCTATGATTAAGTTCTGTATTTTTGATTAACCAAAGGAACCAATAAGGGGAGTTCAGTCTGGTGACCACAGCTGGGCTCTGATGAGGATTGGGCACTTTGGATCCTGTACAGAATATTCAGAGTATCACTCAAACATTGCAAAAAATCTAAGGAAAATCACAGTGCCAAATGTTTTGAGTACGAAAAGTTAAAAAAGGAAGGAGCAACACAGAAAGAAATAGAAAAGGCAACTGTCAAATCCAAAAAAAACTACAGAAACCTATAAATTATATGTGGAAACACAGATTTTGAACAAAAATTGACAGAAACTTCAAAGAAATTTCAGGAAATTGAAGAAGCTCATCTTAAGCACATGAAAGAAATATTGAGTTGTTTCACACAATCTATAGAAGAGACTCATACACAGAATGATCAGGTACATGTGGAGTTAGTGCAAAATATTATAAAATAGCAGAAGGTAGAGTAGCAATAAGAATTATATAAATTTAAATTTTGAAACTTTTATCTGTGTAGAAAATTGCATAAATTCATTGAAGTAAGAATGGAACGAATATGATTTGTGTGTAAAAACCGGTTTTGAATGAATGAGGAAGTTCATATATGTGATAAATTTGTTTGCTGTAGGCCACATGCTGTAAGGGTAGGTGTGTGTGTTCCTTGAAGAAATTGTAAGCAATGGGGGAGGTTACGAACAGCTGTAAGGTAATGCACAATGCTTTGTATCATCGCAACTTAAAAGGGTAAAGTTGGAAAATGTGGGTTGTTTGGTTTTTCTGATGTTTCTATAGATTTATTTTCAGTGAAGTTAATTTGGAAAATTGCTACTAGTACTAAATAGTGGTAAGAATGGATTGAAATAATTGGAAATAAGTTAATTTCTGAAACATGGCCAGCTTTTGTGGTTTGTTTAGATAAGCATTCTGGTTCGAGAAGGGTAATGATTGTTTGCTGAGATTTTCAGAAACAGTTGTGAGGAAGTGGCCCAAGGAAGGCACTTTCAAGATAAATGTGTGACAAGATGGAAGTGTTAATTACGAATTATATGTCACAGATAAGATGGAAAGGTGGGAAAAGGGGAGAACAAAGGAATTAGATGTACTTAGGCAGTTTAGAGAGAGAGGCAGTGAGGAGGTAACAGAAGTAGGAAATTACAGGTGTGAAAGTAATAAATCAGGAGGAGTCAGTGGAAGATTTTAAAAGAAAGGTGAATACATTTGCAAAGTAGGATAAACTATCTGAGAAGTAAGAAATTGAGTTTAGAATGAGAAAGAAAGCATATCAGAAAGGATTAAAGTTGGAAGCAGAGGGATAAATTGATGAGTGCTTTAAAACGATAAGAGCAGGCCAGACACAGGTTATCCTTTGGGGCACCCATAAACTGAGAAGGCTAAAAAATACCTTACCCAATATTCCTGATGGGGCAGGAAATGGATTATGGCTTTGGAGGAGGAGAACGTGGGACGATTTTTGGTTAAGGGAGATTTGAAGGCACTGTTGGTGAAAGTGATAGGAACCACTAAACTGACAGAACTCCTGAAGATGGCTGTGAACAATGCAATAAACAATGGCATGCTGTTCAAAGCCCACCACTCGACTTTCCAATACATGCTGTAAAGGCCGGTGACTGGGTACTGGTCAAGAATTGGAAGGAGGAGAAACTCCAGTCCTGGTGGACCGGTCCAGACCTAGTATTACTGACAACCGAGACAGCAGTACGAACAAAAGAAAAAGGGTCGACTCACGCGACCCGAGTTAAAGGGCCCATTGACCCACCCGCACCTGATAAAGAGGAACAGTGGATGGTGAAGCCGGAGAGTAAGCTCCTAGCGTTAACGTTCAGTAAGAAATAAGTGTATGAAACTAACAGCACAAAAGGTACAGTTGTAGTATTACTAACTATGTATGTAACCATTATAAGAAGTGTTAATAACTGTGATAAGTGCTACCATTCTATCAGATATGGAGGGTGAACAACCAGAACATTTACCTATCATTCCCATGTAAGTGATGATTGCTATCACCTAAGGACTAGAGCTGTTTGTCAGGACGGGGGGAGGGAGTATTATGTAGTAGAAAATAAGGGACATGTAGGAAGTTTTGGGCACATTACTTGCCCAAAAGGGGAGAAATGGGTCTGCATGACTAAGAGAGGACAGTTGGGCATCCCTTCCCAAGCCAGGGAGGAAACATTAGACAAAATTAAGGAGGTAGTGATAGGGAAGTTAGCAGAAGCAGTAGTCAACAAACCTCCCCCACCTTCCCAGCCCCAACTGCACCAGACTATGTATGATGAAATAAAGCAGCAGATTGAGATCCAGGAAGTAGGGAGAAACCTGTTTGTGGACTTGGCCCTCCAGATATCCAGAACCCTGAATGTGACTAACTGTTGGGTTTGTGGTGGATCGCTGATGAGCTCACGCTGGCCATGGAGAGGATCCATCAGGAATGGGTCCTGACACACACCCCGGTTGGAACTGAGTGTATCGCCAGGCCCTGGGCAAAGGATGCCATACTAGTAGGCAGCAGCCCCTGCCAGCGCATGATCACCCAGTGGCCAAATCAATCCCGAGTGTGGTGGCCAGAGGAACCTCAATGGTATCCCACTGTAAAGGATGAAGGAAACTGTACTATCTGGATGAAGACTGATGGAAGCGAATCGACTGGATTATGGAATTGCACCGGGAACAACCCTTACCTGGGAATCCCAGTGTTGCAGGACATATGGAACAATGTTACCTCTAGTGGACCGGCCCCTGAAGGACTGCTATGGATATGCGGACACAAGGCATACTCGGTATTGCCAGAAAAATGTAGTGGGACTTGTTTAATTGGACTGGTACAACCAGGGTTTTTTCTGTTGACCACTGAGGAGGGGCGGTCACTAGGAACACCCATCTTTGACGATCTACTTCGAACGAAGAGAAGAATGGACATCGGAAAAAGGGAAAATGATGAGTGGCCACCTGCAAGAATTATCTCATATTATGGAGCAGCCACTTGGGCACAGGACGGATCCTGGGGCTACCGGACACCAGTGTACATGTTAAATCGGATCATAAGACTACAGGCAGTGCTGGAAATAATTACTAACCAGACCGCATCTGCACTAGAGATGTTGGCAAAGCAGCAGACACAGAAGAGAACAGCGATATACCAAAACCATTTGGCCTTAGACTACTTACTAGCCGAAGAGGGAGGAGTATGCGGAAAACTCAACCTCTCTAATTGCTGCCTAAACATAGATGACAACGGGCAAGCAGTAATGGATATAGCAGAAGGAATCAGAAAATTAGCACGTGTTCCGGTACAGAGATGGAACACAATTATGGGAGCAGGATGTTGGGATTACATTTTGGGAGGAGCCTGGTGGAAAGCGGTGGGACTGGTGATTTTATGGGCATTAGCTGCATTGATCTTTATCCCCTGTTGTATACCATGTCTCATGGTTCTTATAACTAGAAGTATAAGCTAAATGCAGGCAGTTGTAGTCCCCATGGGGGAGAAAGGGGAAGTCCAGAAGATAATGATAATGAGGCCGAGAGAGGACCCAGAGGAAAGAGAGATAAAAAGAATGTTATTAGCTTTGGAACAGCAGGAAGTCTAGGAATGGGGTTTAATACAGGATGCGTAGCAAAAGACAAAGGGAGGATTGTGAGGGATAAGATGATTAAACCACCCTCATTGTGAGGAAACGAGTGGTTGTAACCACCAACCTTGTGATGGGCCGAATAGTTGGAATCACCAAACCTGTGATTCGAACAAACTGTTACTGTCCTTCAGAGCTGTTGATAACATTGTAGAATAACAAGATGAGGTAAGGAATGTAGCTGACAACACAGAAGCTAGTCTTTAGGTCAAAGGCAATTAAGTAGGTTAGGGCAAAAGCGACTGAGCATGCTTAATTAAATAAATGAATATTAACTTTAAGCCCCTCATGACAAAGAACCTAATTTAAATGTACATGCGATGTATGATGTGGGAGAAGAGGGAATGATTGATGACGCACGGAGGGGAGGGTTGGAAGATTGTGAACCTCGGTACCCTGATTGGAAGGGGTCAGAAGGGGAGGCGACCGATCAATAAAGACTGTATAATGAATTGTATAAAAATAGACGTTTTTCCTTTGCTCGGTGTGTCTCAACTTGGAGAGGCACCCGATTCTGCAGACTCGCAAATAAAGCATTTCTTGTTTCCATGATTTAGTCTCTGAGTAGTGATTGTGAGCGCAAACTATATCTCACATTACTATGTTCAGTTCAAACATAATTATCTGTGATTTCACACTGCTGCTTTGAAGATTGACGCACATGTGGGCTGACGGCCTTCTTCACGTAATCGCTCATTGTAACTCCTCATAAAATAAAGATCAAACTTCAAACTGGTAAGTTCTCATTTAATCTTGTTATTCACATGTACAGTGCTAGACAACGAAAGGAAAAATGTTTAAATTCTCAGCACTGATGGCTATGGTTTATCGGGAAAATAAGTTTCATCTGAGAACATAGAGTATAGTCAAGCTAATATTTCAGATTGGTTGCACAAGTTCTCTCAGCTAATGTGACCAAAATACAAAGCATATTCTGCATGTTATTCCCAGCATAAAATGTCTAAAAAATATCTAAAATTACTTCTCAGAACATCCAGTGACTTCAGATGGAGCTGAATATTTCAGGATCAAATAACTGATAAAGTGCTATTAGCAAATCACATCTTTTCATCTCTGAAGTCTGAACTTGAAAATTTAATTATTTGGACTTCTCAAGATGATTGCATTTTAAGATTTTCTTCACACAGCTACCTCATTATTCAAAAAAAAGGGTTACACTCGGACATGCCATGAGTTTCACAAAAACTTCATCATGATTCTCCCGATGGATGGGTTCAGCACCTCTTTGACACACATAATGGCTTCATGAATAAAACATCAACCTGCCAGCACAGTTTTATTTACAGAACAATAGGGAATGAATGCAAAAATAACATGCCCATTTAAAAATCATCTGCATACATTTATGGTTGAGAGAATGTTGCAGATTTGTGGAGGATTTTGCCGCACTAGTTGGTGCGAAATATTTATTTACTACGAAGGTCTGATGTAGCCAAATATCTGTTATTTATTTATCTGTCAACACAGTCACAGAAAAAATAATGCATAATGCAAAAAGCAAAAGACTATTTTTGAAAAAAACATTTGCCATCTTTCATTCGGTATGAAATTTTAAATTTCAAATGTAACTAATTTTGTTTTTGAAGATTTATGAACATATTTGTCCATTTCTCATGTTACAGGCATTTTGCTTGGCACAGTTTTTTTCAAAACTTTCAACAGTGTAGTTTGATAGCTTGTCAAAGTTAGATTACATGCAACTAAGAAGATATAATGAAATAACATGTTAATGAAGTATGGTAGCGGAGAATAATTCTTTAAAATCGTGTTTCCTAAAATCTCAGATTAAACCTGTCTTTTTTTTTGGCCAGATAATAAACAAAAACATTTAAAAGCAGGAATAAAATGAGCAACTTAATTCTAAATACAAACTGATGGGTCAGGCAACATCTGTGGAGGGATTGAACAGACGACTTTTCAGATCAATCAGTGTGAAGAAGGATGCTGACCTGAGATATTGTCTGTCCATTCTCTCCACAGATGCTGCTCGACCCACTACGTTTCTCCAGTACTTTGCTCAAGATTCCAGCGTCTGCATTTTCTGGAGTCTCCACTAACTCTAACTTCAGTGTGTGAGGTGACAAGTGAAAAAGATTTTTTTTTTAAATACATAGGTGGTATTTATTTCTGGGTGGAGAATGAAATGAACAAAGAGACTTGCAAGGCCTCAATCGTGATTATGAAGCTGTCAGTGGCCAACAATAAATGGATCTGCCATGCACTCAATTCCCTTTCTGCTGACACCATAGTTTATCATGGCATTTGGCTAAATCCAATCCAGTCTGCAACAAAAAAATTATAGTTTCATAGCTGGCCTGAGATGATCTAACCACATATTCATGCCATGTAAAGACCAAGTGCTTCCTTCTCTCTAAAATGGCATAAGCCCCATTATGGGATTTGTGAGATCCATGCACTACTGGTTGGTATCCACAAAGTTAAAGTTAGCCCAAAATGTACCAGCTAAGCCTGAAGCAACACGGAATCCCATTTACCCTATGCACACCAACACTGACTGGGCTCTTAGCTAAGAAACAGCTTAAAATATTTAGCATTCCCTTTCTTGCCCCTCTTAACTTCTGAAATTGCTTCCAACGTAAAATTCTGAGACACATTTGGGCTCCCTTACTTTTCGCACCTTTTTAATTGATTTTAATTGATTTTACTCTTTTTCTTTTTTTAATAAGGCGTTGCCATGTGATTTGGTATACACAAAGTTGAAACTTAGAAACATAGAAAATAGGTGCAGGAGTAGGCCATTCGGCCCTTCGAGCCGGCACCGCCATTTAATATGATCATGGCTGATCATCCAACTCGGTATCCTGTACCTGCCTTCTCTCCATACCCCCTGATCCATTTAGCCACAAGGGCCACATCTAATTCCCTCTTAAATATAGCCAATGAACTGGCCTCAACTACCTTCTGTGGCAGATAACTCCTCAGATTCTCCACTCTCTGTGTGAAAAATTATTTTCTCATCTTGGTCCTAAAAGACTTCCCCCTTATCCTTAAACTGTGACCCCTTCTCCTGGACTTCCCCAACATCGGAAACAATCTTCCTGCATCTAGCCTGTACAACCCCTTAAGAATTTTGTAAGTCTCTATGAGATCCCCCCTCAATCTTCTAAATTCCAGCGAGTACAAGCCGAGTCTATCCAGTCTTTCTTCATATGGAAGTCCTGGCATCCCAGGAATCAGTCTGGTGAACCTTCTCTGTACTCCCTCTATGGCAAGAATGTCTGTCCTAAGATTAGGAGACCAAAACTGCACGCAATACGACAGGTGTGGCCTCACCAAGACTTTGTACATCTGCAGTAGAACCTCCCTGCTCCTGTACTCAAATCCTTTTGCTATGAATGCCAACATAACATTCGCTTTCTTCACTTCCTGCTGCACCTGCATGCCTACTTTCAATGACTGGTGTACCATGACACCCAGGTCTCGTTGCATCTCCCCTTTTCCTAATCGGTCACCATTCAAATAATAGTCTGCTTTCCTGTTTTTGCCACCAAAGTGGATAACCTCACATTTATCCACATTATACTGCATCTGCCATGCATTTGCCCACTCACCCAGCCTATCCAAGTCACCTTGCAGCCTCCTGGAAGTAATCCAATTATGTACCAACTAAGTCTAAACCAACTTGGAAACTCATTCACCCATCCATGTCCTCACTGTCTTTAACTGACTTTTGGCTAAGAAACAACCTCACATTTTTAAGTTCTCATTCTTGCCCCTCTCTACTTCTGAAATAATTTCCAACATACAAGTCTGCAACACAAAAGAATCTGGGCTCCTTTTCTCTGGGCCTATTGAACAAGCCATTTTACCCTCTTTCTTTTCTTAATGTCCTCTAAGACGCTTCATCAAATCCACTCCTTTAATCAAAATGTTGCTCAATTTCACTAATACCTCTTCTGTGGGAATTTACGTTTAATAATGCCTCTGTGAAGCATTTTCTTAAACTTATGTCAAATGTACTACATAAATATGTTTTTTTTTCAGACATGAATCAATAGATTGAAAGCAAGCTGAGATGGCGCAGATTTAAAAGTGATGATGAGGCAGACAGAATGAATGATTAGACCCATTAGTCTCATTATGAAATGATGGAGTTGATTTACAGGAAGAAGGCTGAGGATTATTTGCACCACCATGATTTTAATGGGTGAAATCCTTTCAGATTAATCGCCTCGCTTTAGTTTCATTCAGTTTAGTTTAGTTGAGAGATACAGCGTGGTAATAGGCCCTTTGGCCCACCAAATCCGCGCCGACCAGCGATCCCTGTACACTAGCACTATCCTACATGCTGGGGATAATTTACAATCTTTACCAAAGTCAATTAACTTACAAACCTAAGATAGAATCAAAATGCTGGAGTAACTCAGCGGGACAAGCAGCATCTCTGGAGGGAAGGAATGGGTGAAGTTTCAGGTTGAGAACCTGCTTCAGACTTCAGTCTGAAGTAGGGTTTTGAACCAAAATGTCACCCATCCTTTTCCCCAGAGATGCAGCCTGTCCCGCTGAGTTACTCCAGCATCTTGAGTCTATCTTTGGTTTAAAACAACATCTACAGTTCCTTCCTACACATCTAACCTGCAAACCTACAAGTCTTTGGAGTGTGATTGTAACCCAGAATATCCAGAGAAAACCCACACGATCACAGGGAGAACATACAAACTTCGTACAGACAGCACTCATAGTCAGGGTCAAACCCGCATCTCCTGGCGCTGTAAGGCAGCAACTCTACCTCTGTGCCACTGTGCTGCCCATGTCTCCGGATTCAAAAATAAGATTTTTGTAATCCTAGAAATAGATAAAGAATTATCCAAGGAATGGAAAATAATAGAAAGACTAAACGAGAACTTACCTTTTGAAGTTTGATCTTTATTTCATGAGAAGTTGAAATGAGGGATTGCGTGAAGAGCCCGCCAGCCCGCATGCACGTCAATCTTCAGAGCAACCATTGAGTTACCGAATGATCTTTTTGAGATTCAGGGTTGGGAGTGGAGGGCACGTGATCCCTCACTTCAACTTCTCATAAAATAAAGATCAAACTTCAAACGGTAAGTTCTCGTTTAATCTTTCTATTTTATTTCGAATTCATGTGAGTGACTATGTGAAGCCTTCAAAGCTCTGTGGTTTCATGCAGTAACCCAATCTGTGTGTGAAACACTTAAACAGATAAACCATAAATGGTAGAAAAGACATGGGTTATAAACACCAAGATGCTAACTTGCATACATGTCCATTGCTCTTAATCAGACCACAGTCCCAATTGGCTTTGAGTTAGTCAATTACTCATGCAACACTGTTCAGAATTCTATTTGCAAACATCCAGGCATATTCAACCAAATTTTATAACTTCTGAAAGCGCACTATTTAAGCCTCCTGCTGTTGCAAGAAGATGATCAAATGGGAAATCCATTCTATTGGCTGCTATTAAGCCATCAGCTATCTCTTGAGAAAACAATTAAATAACAATGAAGAAACTATCCTTCATGTCATAGGTACTAGCAAGCTCAGTGTACCTGTAAACATAATAACACCCCCAATCTCTGATCTGGTGGGTATGTCCAAATTGTACGCAACCATTCTTTTGCTTTATCAGATCATTCCCATAACAAGCTACCCTCATGTCTGTTATGACCCAGGGACTGAGCCAGAGATTGAGTAAAGACTGTGTTCTTTGTGCTGAAATCAGTTGCTAAAAGCATAATCAACTTAAAAGATACTTCTCCCATTAGGAATACAGTAGATGAATATCTGCATAATAATTTACTGATATACATTCCACACTACTATGAGTCTAGGCTTTTAGAGCGGTCATATAAAAGACACCTTGCATAACGTTAGTCAACAGCGGGTGAATAATCAATCATTTATTGTCTCACTTCTGGGACTATAGAGAATGACAAAGCAGCACAAGCAGTGTCAATTGTGCTATAACATAATCGCTTTTCTAAGCCCAAACTGAAAGAAACACAAACCTCTGCTACTTCCGTTTATATGTAGCTCACATGTCTTGTTCACAAACTTCCCTTACAATCGCGCAGAGCTAGCTGCCCGAGAAAAAGGCTGCACCAGCCATCACTCGTGACTTTGAGTAAATAGGAGCTTCTTTCAGCTGCCTTTACCATGAACGCCCTGAATGAATAGGCAAAGTTGGCACTATTAAATTTAATGTTGCCACATCCTTAATATCGTAAGAGGCATCTACTGATAAAACCCCTGAGTCTTATCAGCTACAAATGTTGCATGTTGTCTATAAACTCCATGACACAATGCCCTTTTGATCTGAGTAGGGCAGCATTAGCTTTAGAATCCTTGTAAATAGCCTAGGCCTGAAGACAACCCCTAGGTAGAGCGTAAACCTTCCACCACTTGCTTTGTTATCAAAACACCAGATATATCTGTGCCTCTCGTGTATAGATATGGCAAAGTATGCATCTTCAAGATCGATTGTGGCCCTAATTCTCTGAATCAGCTAAATTGCTGAAAGCCAATCATCCATCTTAAACTGGGTAACTAAACACATGATCAGATTAGCCAAATCCTAACCTAATTTGGCATGCTCCATGTTTCTGTAATCTTGAGAAATATCAGAAATATACCCCTCTTATTCTTGGGCAGACAACTCATCCTTTGTGTAGGTATGTTACAAAACTTACCTTTAGCGGCGCTGCACTTCTGCCGCTCCCCGTGTGCGCGACTTTGGCGCCTGTCAGAGGGGGGCGGGCTTAAAGTGCCGATTTTCACCAGACCAGCATAATCGATGAATGTCGGGCGATTTAATTGCGGAAGAAAAATCGCTCCGACATTTCATCCATTAAGGTATTTTTTAAATTACTCTAAGTTATTTGTTAACTAGAGTAATTTAAAAATCACCTTCAAAAGCCGTGACCGCAGACCACCGGAAGCATTTTCCGTAGGGGAGAAAAAAAGGTAAATACTTAATTTTTTTATTAAAAGTTGGTTTTTCGGGAGGCATTAATAATATTTTTATGTTGCGAAATGGGTTCCCCAAAAAATGTATGAACCCCCAGTATTTTCCCCCCCGACTTCACCGCTAACCGCAACGTTCCAATCCACCGCATTCCGCTAAAACCCACTCGCTAGTTGATTTAAATGGCCATTTATTTACAGGCAGTAAACACTAAATTCCTTCCATTTGGCCCAGAAATTCATGAAAATGAGATTTAAAAATTATGTTATATTGTGGATTATTGTGTGAATGTTATTTGGACACTTAGGCAATTAAAAAAAAGTTTATCTTTTCTTAAGAAATTGATAGATGTTTAGATCTACTCATTGAATTTTGTAATTAGCTACAATTAGATAACTAACTAATTATATACTTTAATTTCAGGTAATCCAAGTAAGATTGTTTAATATTTGTTTCAGAATGCTTCAATCTATAATGACTGAAAATTTCATTGAGTTCTCTTAATTTTTAATAAAGTTATGGGCTTTTAATTTTTCCAGATCACAGCTTTTGAGTTAAGTCAATTGAAAGGCAATGGGAAGCAAGATACTCATTTCCGAGCATGAAAATGGCCATAACTTTCTTAATACTGAAGATATGAAAGTAAATTAGGTGTCAAATTAAACTTCTTGTTATGCTTTACCTGATGGGATAAATTGCAGACTTGATTTTTAAAATCTCAAAATTTTGTAACATTGCTACTTTGTGAGCCGTCTCTGATTCCACTTGGAAAACCATTGTTTCCTCTATTGACCGTACGGATGGAAGTTTTTGGCTTTTCTTGGATTTATCTATTTATTTATTTATTTTGCTCATAACATTTGATCAGATCCTTATGATTAGAGCTGAAACACAGCATCCACTTGATGTGGGAATACGAGTTCCCTGTCAACTCTAGACTGTCAGAATCACCACGAATCCTCAGCGTTCTTCCTCTGAGAGGAAAATAGCATAATGCAACCCTGAACCAGGAATTCCACCGCAGTCCTCTGACTGAAACTACCTGTCTCAGTCGCCAGTGTGCGCAACACACTCTCTTCGACCAGCTACTCAATCAGGAATACTGGTGTTGAGAGCCTACAGATTATTATATATATGTTTTTTATTCACAATATGAACCTGCAGGTCAGATAAAAAATGTTACATGCCATACTGGCTTTCTGCTGGTAGCTACCTATCCCAGAGTGAATGGCAATGATGTTTCCAATGAACTGGCAACGCTACTAACTGAGCTGAAAAAATTAAACATGTGTTGAGGGAAACTTCAACTACCTCACTCCACTGAACAGCCTGATAACCTCAATCACAGATGTTGAGGCAGTGCTCCCCTGGTCAATATGACCCATATGGTCAGCCGGTTCCAAGAGGGTCTACCCTGAACCAGGGTAGCCAAGCTGTTCCTACTTGGAACTTACAGAGGGTACTATGCAAGGCACCCTGCCAATGTCTCTGCATCAACCTGATCTTCTCCAGAGACAGTGAAAGAGACAGACCATGCTGCCAGTAAATCCAAACCTGGGCCGATAGACTGCTCCATTTCAGAGTTTTATGGAGGTTAATAAAGAGACCTTACCTGCCAGCGTCTCTGAACCCGGGTCGACCTGCGTGTTGGAGCTTCAGCGAAGTACCATTGCAGACCCTGTCTGACCACATCTTCAGCCTCATACTTGCCAAACAGCTCGTTTCCGGAGCTCAAAAGCGACATTGCTGTGCAAGGCATGCCTGCCAGCATTTCTGACCCCAATGGGACCGATTACTTCTTCGGCCTACAGCCTCTTAGAGCCTTGCTGGAGTTTTACTGTGCAGGCCATGCTACCAGTTATTCCCAGTTATTCCCAGCCTGGTTTGACACACCGCTCCTTTCGACCCCTTCTGCTCCTTTGGAGCCTTAGCGGAGCTCACTGAACAGGCCACGCCTGCCCTAACTCCGACCCTGCCTCAACCCTGCCTCCTGTGGCTTTTAGCCTTTTTTGAAGCCTTTGCTGGAGCTGACTGTGCAGATCGCGTTGCCAATTTCTCCCAGTCTGGATCGACAGGCTGCTCCTTTGGCCAGCTGCTCCTTCGGAGCCTCAGCGGGGCTCACTGGACAGATCACGCCTGCCATTACTGCAAACCTGGATGAACAGGCTGTTCTTGCGAGGCCAGCTAGTGACTCCCGACTGCTCCTTTCCGGAGCTTCAACGGCGCTTCCTGCTCCTTGCAATTTTCTGCACTTCTGAGAGTTGAGAACCATCTACTGCCTTGCAAAAGGCCATAATGACTTCAGAGCGGTTTTTGGACTTAATTCTTTGCCTATATATCATCACTGGGATATCCCAACTGATTAAATTGATGTATGGAAACATCCAAATGTCTGGCAGTTATCTGGCCTGACATATTTCCCGGATACTTTTAGCCAGATCTTCCTCCAGTGAATCTCCTATCCCTAAAGGGATGGCAAATATGACGCGCATGCGGGCTGGTGGGCTCTTCACGTTGTCACTCACGTGACTTTGAAATAAAATGATATTTGATCAGGAGCAATGAGGTGCAAGATCAGACACTCCAGTAACAGTAAAACCATGATTCACTTCTTGATGAACAATTACAATTGATTAGCATAAAGCTGTTATGCAGACACTTCTTTTACCTTCTTCTTTTATATTTTAAAGCGGTTGGCATGTTATGCATAAAAAAGTAACTTCCAAATACTCTGTTTATTTTGTTCCACTGACAAAATGTTCACCAAAGATGAAAAATCAGCAGAAAAATGCAATTAAAATACTTTTTTTTCTGCTGATTTCTATTCTCCTTGCACTTGTATGGTATTAGTGTCATCTAGAGTCTTGATTAATCATAATGTAAAATCAGTGATGTCTCCAGTTACTTTGTGACTGTGACCACGACCGAAGCTTGCATGATTTAGTGCCAATTTTTGAATATATTTTGAGAGCTCATTTAGATGCTGATCTTGGAAAAATTGTTTTTTTTTAAATCTTCTGCAAAATGTATTATTAACTAATTCTCTCCCCATTATCTCATCCACTCTTGAAACTGCACTAATTGCTACTTGGATACATATCCGTGGGAATCTTGTCCGAATGCTTCATTTGCAGTCTTGAATAGAGGGACTTCAATTTTAATTTTCTTTGTGCAGTGAGAATGGTGCAAAACAGAGATTAAGATTAGACTAAACCAACACACCAATCAATGCCCTCCAGTGCCAATTTAATTGAATTTGAAGTTGGTCCACATGCTTAAATTGAACACGATTCCAACTGCTCCAATCTCAGTGGAACTCAATGGCTTCATTGTATTGACAAGGCCCCTCCCAGTCACCAATTGCATTGACAGACCTCCCTGGCAACTCGCCCTTATTCCTTTCATGATAATTAGTTTAAACACTAATAACCCCTCCATCCTGCTTTAATAATGGTCTGAGTGTCAGGAAGCCATTTGATCAGAGAGCATTATAATTGAGATGTCCACCTCTCCTGACCTCAGGCAGGTATCTATGAATTACAATGAGTTATGAGAACCTGGACTGATGTACCTGTTTAGGATGAAAGACACTTAGACCAAATATGGCACGTCCATTACTACCTCCGTCAAGTTCAGTGCAATGACTGAATCCAGTGCTTTCAGAATCAAAGAAAAGTAAAATGGATATCACAAGGAATAAGGGAGTTGATTTTATAATACCAATTGGCTTTAGTAGTTGAAAATAACCATGCCGTCTGTTTAAGAAGGAACTGCAGATGCTGGAAAATCAAAGGTAGACAAAATTGTTGGAGAAACTCAGCAGGTGCAGCTTATCTATGGAGCGAACGAAATAGGCAACATTTCAGGCCGAAACGCTTCTTTGGGTTTCGGCCCGAAACATTGCCTATTTCCTTTGCCCCATAGATGCTGCTGCACCCGCTGAGTTTCTCCAGCACTTTTGTCTACCAATAACCATGCAGTCTTTCAGCATGGAGTCAGCCCTTTGGCCCATCTTGTTCACACTGGTCATTGAAAGCCCATTAACACTAATCCTACATTAATGCCACTTTTTTTATTTTCCCCACCTCCTCCTCACCTGTGCCTCATCTGGACTCATATCCATTTCTCCCCTACTTGTCCTCATCCACCTGTATTCATTCCTCTCACTTCACAATTCACAACTCTTTAATCTTTTTGTCTAACACCTGTCTTTTCAGCTTTGTCCAACCATCTGCCTATAAAATCACCCTTCTCACATGTGTCGGCCTATTACCAGCCAGGCTTTGTCCTGCACCTCCTCCCTTCCATCTTTCTTCCCTCCCTCACAAATCAGTCTGAAGAAGGGTTCCAGCCCGAAATGTCGCCTTTCCATCTTCTCCTGAGATGCCGCCTGACCCGCTGAATTACTCCAGCACTTTGTGTTTTTCTTTTGTTTTTTCTCTTCACATTCTCGTCAACTCCCTATAGATTGTACCTGTCACCTTTATGCACTTTTAATATGCACATAAAATGGCCAATTAACCTGCCAACCTGCAAGTGTTTGGAATATGAGAGGAAACCTACATTGTCGTAGGGAAAACATCCAAACTTCCCACAGATATTACTGGAGATCTGAAACAAATCCAGCTCATTGAAGTTGTGGGCTAGCGGCTGTGCCACTGCACCACCCTCTCAGTCTTAGAGTCATGGTGTTATAGAGTCATATAGTGTGAAAATAGGCCGTCTTAAAAACACTGGCCAACATATCCTATCTACACTAGTCCCACCTGCCTGCATTTGGCCCATATCCCTCTAAACCTGTCCTATCCATGTACCTGTCCAAATCTTTCTTAAACACTGTGATAGTACCTGCCTCAACTCCCTTATTCAGTAGCTTGTTCCACCCTCTGCGCCCCTCAACTGGGCGAGAAGTTTAGTACATGGATAAAACTTCTATATACTAATCCAACAGCTAGAATATCAACAAAGCAAATGTTATCAACTAAATTTAATTTATCCAAAGGTTGTAGACAAGGATGTCCATTATCCACGTTATTATTTGCATTGGTAATAGAACCATTAGCAGAAAGTGTGAGGTCCAATCCTGAAATATATGGGTATACAACCAAAGATACGGAAAACAAAATCTCATTATACGCAGATGATGTATTAGTTTACATTACTAAACCTGAAGTTAGTATCCCAAATCTTCTAAATTGAATAACTCAATATGGTTCGTTATCAGGATACAGAATTAATTGGACAAAAGCGAAATTATGCAAATAGTAAAAGAAAAACTTAAATATCTTGGAATTTATGTAACAAAGAGAAATACTTCTTTATTTTAATCTACTTTTCCGCCTTTACTGAATAAATTAGATAAGAATATTTTTTATTGGAAAACATTACCCATTTCTATGATGGGTAGAATTAATGCGTTAAAAATGATTTTTCTCCCGCAACTATTATACCTTTTTCAATTAATCCCGATATATCTCCCAAAAACTTTTTTTAAAAAGGTTGATTCTATAGTTACTAATTTTATATGGGATTATAAGAACCACAGAATAAACAAGAAACATTTATGTAAATCAAAAGTAAATGGAGGCTTAGCATTACCGAATTTTATGTTTTATTTCTGGGCAGTTAATATCAAGAATATGAACTTTTGGTTGGAAGAATTAGATAAACAACCAGACTGGTTAAAAATGGAAAAAGAAGATTGTTTACCTTTTGAAATTGGGTGAATTCTATTTGCTATTACCAAATTAAGCAAAAAAACCTATAAAGAAAACCCTATAATAGATAGTGGAATACGCACTTGGAAACAAATAAAGAAAACATTAAAATTGGATTATATACCATTATCTCTTCCTATTGGAAACAACGCAGCATTTAAACCTTCATGGATGGATAAGGGTTTTTTACAATGGAAAAACCATGGAATTACAAAGATGGGGGATCTCTATAGGAAAAATACATTTCTCTCATTTCAGGAATTACAACAAATGTATGGGCTTCAATCAAAGGATTACTTTAGATATTTACAAATCAGAGACTATGTTAAGTCAATTACAAATGCATATAGATTTAGAAAGATAGAAATGTTTGATGAATGTTTGAATAAACATCCGAACACAGAAAAACTGATACCATATATTTATAGTATTTTATTAGATAGCGATGCTCCAAAGACGGATTTATATAGGCAATCATGGGAAAATGAGTTAGGTCAAACAATTAGTCCAGAAATTTGGGATGATAGCTTACAACATGTACATCACTGTTCGTTAAACACTAGACATTCTTTAATACAATTTAAAGTATTGCATAGACTGCATTATTCAAAAATAAAACTGAACAGAATTTTTCCAAGTGTTTCCCCTATTTGTGATAAATGTCAACATTTAGAGGCTAACCTATTGCACTCATTCGTAAGTTGTATAAAAATTAATAATTTTTGGATGGAATTTTTAAGATAATCTCAGAAGTCGTCAATACCAAACTGGCTCCTGACTCAAAATTAATAATATTAGGAATAACGGAACCAAATCAATTCATGACTTCGAATCAAAGAATTTGTATTGATTATAGTTTAATAATTGGGAAAAAATTAATATTAAAATTTTGGAAAGGTTCTATAACCCCCACAATTAAAATGTGGACCACAGAAATGTCGGAGACCCTATATTTAGAAAGAATAAGATTTGTCTTAATGGACAAACAAGAACTATTAAAAAAAATATGGTCCCCATTTATTGAATATTTGAAGGGGCAAACTGGTTCGGCACGAGAACCCGACTGAAACCAGAATCGAAGAATAGATGAAGTAGTACATTTCATAAAACGCGGATAAATCTCCAACAATGTAAAATCTGTAGAATATTCCATTCCTTCCCAACTTTTTATATATATATGTGTATATATATATTTTTTTTTTGTTTAATCTTTTTCCACTATTTTCTATCTTTATAAAAAATGGAAAAAAAATATATAGAAGCACAATTATTAAGCAAGGATTAACATAAATAATACTGATTATGTATATCTACAAAGAACAAAATGATTTTTATTATGTCAACAACGAACACGTATTTTTTTTTAAAATTATGTAATTGCTTCTAACTAATAAAAAAACTTTTAAAAAAAGAATATCTTCCCTATAACATGATGCCCAGAACTGAACACAATATTCTATATGCGGCGTGACCGACGTCTTATATAACTGCAACATACCATACTCAATACTCTAACTGATGAAGGTCAATTTGCCAAAAGCCTTTTTGACCAAACTATCTACCTGTGGTGCCACTTTCAACGAACTATGTACCTGCACTCCTCGATCTTTCTGCTCTACAACACTCCCCAGAGCCCTACCGTTCACTGTGCCGGTTCTGCCTATGTTGTTCTTCCCAAAATACAACACATCGCATTTCTCTGTATTAAATTCTATCAGCCATTCTGCCCACCTGTCTAACTGATCATTGGCTATATTTAAGAGGGCGTTAGATGTGGCACTTATGGCTAAAGGGATCAGGGGGTATGGAGAGAAGGCAGGTACGGGATACTGAGTTGGATGATCAGCCATGATCACATTGAATGGCGGTGCAGGCTTGAAGGGCCGAATGGCCTACTCCTGCACCTATTTTTCTATGTTTCTATGTTTCTATGTTTTTGTAAGATCCTGCTGCAATTGTTGACAACCAATTTAGTGGGATACCTTTTCACAACATGGAAAAGGGATGGTGTATATTGAAGTACAGAATGGTATTTATACGACTCAGTAATGTTGTCCCACTCAGCCTAATATTGATACAAGTTAATGAGGAGAATTCCAAGTGACAGTCTAAGTCACCATGTAGTAACATACTAATTAATCAAGGGCAATCAACCTGAATTTGTTCAGAAGATAGTTTGATAAAATAGGTTTTTGTTTGAGGGCATAACCAAGGAGGTCAGTGAAGTCACAACCTTTTCACAAGTCTATATCATTTTGTCACAAAGCATTTGGTAATATGCAACAAGGCAAGTTGATCATTTAAGTAAAATCCTGCAGAATTGAAAGACAATTTGCGAGTTACAGTATATCCCAAACTGGTTTACATACAAAGCAAAGAGGAACAAAAGCACTGTGGAGTGCATTCCCACATCTACCGATTTCCAATGTTAACGTGAAATGTAGCAAATGTAATTAATAAGTTATATAGGATTCTTGATTTTATTGATTGATACACAGAAACAATTAGTGTAAGACCTGGAGAAAGGCGTGAAGTTTGGGTCATGATATTTCAGGAAAGATGTGACGATACTAGAGAGAGGCAGTGGACATTTACAGAAATGTGGCCAGGAATGGAAACGTTTAGCTATGCAGATTGAATAGGCTGAGTTTATTTTATTTGTAATGCAGGGCACTTATGGATGTTTTAATCAATGTACTGCAATAAAGAAAAAGTTACTTTTGGCGCACAGAACATACTTATTTCCCTTCGCAAGGAGAACAATAACTAGAACTTAGAGTTAAGGTAAGCAGAATGTTTGTGAAGTTGAGAAGTTGTGAAGATTTATTTTCAACCATAAAGCATACGAAGCCTTCACATCAATGCCTGAAATGGTGGTGGTACCATAAATCCTCATTATGTTTACAAAATACTTGGATCAATGGGTCATGGAGAGAAGTGTAACAAAGATGTTGCCAGGACTTGAGGAGCTGAGCTAGAGGGAGACGTAGAGCAGGCTAGGACTCTATTTTAGTGCAAGAGGATGAGGAGTGATCTTACAGAGGTGTACAAGATCGTGAGAGGAATAGATCAGGTAAATGCACAGTCTTTTGCCCAGAGTAGGGGAATCAAAAACCAGAGGACAAAGGTTTAGGGTGAGGGAGGAACGATTTAATAGGAACCTAAGGGGTAACTTTTTCAACACAAAGTGTGGTGGGTGTATGGAACAATCTGCCAGAGGAGATAGTGGAGACAGGTACAAAAATAATGTAATGTAATGTACCTGGATAGGTACATGGATAGATAGGTTTAGAGGGATATGGGCCAAATGCAGGCCGGTGGGACTAGTGTAGTTGGGACATGTTGGTCAGTGTGGACAAGTTGGGTCAAAGTTCCTGTTTCCACACTATATGACTCTATGACTGTCTAATCCAGATCAAAAATAATCCTTCAATTCTCAACATAGAAGAATGCTTTTAATCAGTTTTAGTCATCGGGAAGTTACCGGTTCAACTGTAGACTTGTGAAATGTTGAACCTCCTCATCGGGGAACAGCTGTCAAAAATGTCAAATATCTTGTTTCTGCGTATGACTCTCAATGACTGCCGTGCGCCCACAAGGTTAATTTACAACCAACATTGCAAAATGAAGATGACATCTAGCATCCACTATACTCATTATGAGATCAACTAGTTAGAATAGCTCGCAAAAATGTTGATGTTGTGACAAGTATTTGTATATTGCTTTAATTTACCTTCTGCTGAAGACCAAAATAACATTCTTTCAGAGATCAGCGAATAGAATTTCATCTTGAAACCCCAGTATGTAGGTGCATTGAAAATGTTCCTTTTTTTGCAAGATGAAACTCTATCAAATGCCTTTCAAATCAACGAGTAGTCAGAATTGCATACAATATTATAAAGTATAAATCTACTGATCCTATTCTGCCAGCAGGTAGCCCTACTTAAAAGCAGCTTGAAGTGGTCAGTAGATAGTACTGAACAACATTGAAGATATTCATAATCTAGAATTCTCAGGGAGTCAGGTTAAATTTAAACAAGTAGCTTGAATTTTTAATTAGATAGCTGCAAATGACCAGAGTGATGTTTCAACTGGGACATGTTAAAAATGATTGCTTGTGGTAAAAAGGAGAGGGATAAGCTCGATAACCTTGGGGCCAGTCAGCACAGCATCAGAGGTAAGAAACTTAGACAATAATCCTGGACAAAATTAATTGAAGTTGGAGAATGCAAGAAGGATTTACAAGCATCAGGGATGAGAAACTTTATAATGTGAAGGGAAAGGGAAAGCAGGATTTATCCCTCTTTGAGCACTGAATGTTAAGACTTGGTAGAGGTTTTTAAAACCACGAATGATTTTGAAAAGATAGAAAATGTTTTGAGTGGAATATTGCTCAGTATGGGAATAAGACACATGCAAGGTAATTGACAAAATAATCAGAGTCAGTATGAGGAAGCATGTATTGATCTGAAAGGCATTGTCAGTTAATGGCAGTGGATGCAGTTTCATGTTCAAATAGAGATTGTGAGTGTGGGACTAAAATGTGATGGTGGAATAGTTTTCTTTTCTTTGGTACTTTTCCATGTTTTAATTGCATGTGCGGCACGGTGGTGCAGCGGTAGAGTTGCTGCCTTACAGCGCCTGCAGCGTCGGAGACCCGGGTTTGATCCCGCTGTTGAGCATTCTCCCCATGACCTGTGTGGGTCACGGGGAGATCTTCGGTTTCCTCCCATACTCCAAAGACGTACATGTTTGTACGTTAATTGGCTTGGTAAACGTAAAAACTGTCCCTAGCGTGTGTAGGATAGTGTTAGTATGCGGGGATCGCTGGTCGGCGCGGACCCGGTGGGCCGAAGGGCCAGTTTCCGCACGGTATCTCTAAACTAAACTAAACTAAAACGTGCAATCTGCCATTTCACGCTGAAATTAAACATCACCCAACTGTTATAACTCTTCAAAGGTCGACATAAAATGCTGGAGCAACTCAGCAGGTCGGGCAACATCTCTGGAGAAAAAGAATAGGTGACATTTCGGGTCGGAACCTTCTTCAGACTGAAAGTAGAGGTGGAGGTGGGAGGGAGAAAATAAACTGGAGGTGACAAAAGGTCAGAACAAATCAGGGCTGGAATCAGGTCAGGTCAGGAGCAGTGGAGCCCATAATGGTCCATTGATGCTGGGGAAGGTGTGATAACACGAGGGACACAAGGATACGATCAGTGGAACTGGTAGGGCAACTAAGGAGGGAGAGAGGGGAGGAAATGCAGGAATTACTTGAGGTGTAAGGTGCCCAAGCGAAAATCTCCATATGGTCTTCCACATCAACTGTATGACTCAGTAACCCATCCCACAGCCAACAATGGACCATTGTGGGCTCCACCTTTTCATGAATATCATTGCTTTTTGCATATCTTTCAATCATTTGTCCTATGTACAGTCTGTATCTCTTGTTTCCCTTTCCCCTGACTCTCAGTCTGTAGAAGAGTCTCAACCCGAATCGTCACCTATTCCTTTTCTCCAGAGATGGTGTTTGACCCGTTAAGTTACTCCAGCTTTTTGTGCCTGTCTTCAGTTTAAACCAGCATCTGCGGTTCCTCCCAACACACTCTGTAACCAGCTGCGTTTCTCCAGCAGTTTATTTTGTGCTCCAGATTCCAGCATCTGCTGTCTCTCTCGTGCCTTCAGCCACGTGAGTTAATGTGGTTTCCTACCTTTCCTATGGAGCTAGGTTGACCTTTTTGGGACGTTACGCATGCAACAAAACGAAGTTTAAAAAATACACACAGATCATTTTAGTGGATCCCAGGGGGGCTGAGACAGCCTTCTTCTCATGGAAGGACTGACATCCTTCTTTATTTACTGGCCAGCTGCCAAGGGTACGCCAGAAACTGCTGAGTAGACGATTGGCAGGATTCAGCAGCGGCTCAGCAGTTACAATGAGGAAGCCGCTTCCATACAAGATCACTGCTGGCTTGCACTGGTCCCCCCTGGTCTGAAAATTCACCCCCAGAACTTACTTTTTATTATCACATGAATGAAACTGTGTTACTTTTTTTTTTTAAATGACTGTCTTATCGTCTATCTATTAGAAAATAAATGCTGATGTCCCCATCCGCGTTCCTGACCTCAGGTGCTGTCTGTATGGATTTTGCATTTCCCCTGTGACTGCGTGGGTTTCATCTAGATGCTCCACATCCCAAAGACATGCAGGTTTGTGGGTAAATTAGGGTTGGTAAAATCTCCATTGCGTTTACGGAAGAGATGCAAAAGTGGGATAAATATAGATCAAGTGTGCACGGATGATCGATGGTATGGATGGTGAGCCGAAATGCCTATTTCCATGCTGTTATCTATAAAACTATAACTGAAAACTATGTCCATCATGGCCCTGTCAGCACCAGCTAAACAGACATGTTGTGAATGTAAAAAATTAATAAGTGAACAACTATTTAGAGAATTGACCCATTTGCACAAATGCTTTATGCAGCAGTCACATATGAAGAAATCTGAAGAAGGGTCACTACCCAAAACGTCACCCATTCCTTCTCTCCAGAGATGCTGCCCGGCCTGTTAAGTTACTCCAGCTTTTTGTGTCTATCTTCTGTTTAAACCAGCATCTGCAGTTCCTTCCTAAACCGTCACATATGAAATATGATTTGCGGACATTAGCGTCAATTTCCATGTCATTGGGAAAATGACACACACATTTCTGGGCGCAGTTCAATGTAGTGGTAACAAGTTTGCGCAGTGGCCAGATAGGTATCCAATGATAAAAACAAAAAACTGCAGAAGCTGGTTTATACCAAAGATAAACACAATGTGCTGGAGTAACTCAGCAGGTCAGGCAGCATTTCTGGAGAAAAGGGATAGGTGACATTGCAGGTTGAGACCCTCCTTCAGATTCTTGGTCTGGAATGCGGTCTGGAATTCAGGTCAGGTGTGGCACAGATCTGTGGAGTCATTGGTCACAGTTGGCTGGAGTGCAGGTAAGGGTCACGGACTTTCAGAGTTTGACGAAGTGTGGCACGGTGGCACAGCGGAAGAGTTGCTGCCTTACAGCGCTTGTAGCCCAGGAGACTCGGGTTCGATCCCACCTACGGGTGCAGTCCGTATGGAGTTTGTACGATCTCCCTGTGACCTGCGTGGGTTTTCTCCAAGATCTTTGGTTTCCTCCCACATTCCAAAGACAAACATGTTTGTAGGTTTAATTGGCCTGGTAAATGTAAATATGGTCCCTAGGGTGTTAAGAGATAGAGTTAATGTGCGGGTATCGCTGGTCAGCGTGGACCTGGTGGACCGAAGGGCCTGTTTCTGCACTGTATCTCAAACCTAAAAGGGTTCCAACCCAAAACATCGCCCATCCTTTTTCTCCAGAGATGCTGTCTGACCCGCTGAGTTACTCCAGCACTTTGCATTTAATGATGCCATCCAGTGTACAACACCTACATCCATATTTACGAACCAAAATTAAATATTACAAGTGCAACCTATGACCTATGTTCATGCCACTCATATCAACATGGATTAAGTGAATCAGGAAACGTGACATGTCCCACTGTTCTATTAATGTATTGCTTTTGGCATCTGATGGCCTTGGATATTATTCACCAGCATATTCCAACAGTATTACTGTATGACCCTGTAACTTATAGCAGCCCTTCTACAGAACTCACTGCACAGATATATGCTGCAATCTGGCACTGTGAGAGGTCTGCGCCTTATTGCGGCGTGCATGGCATGGAATGGCGGTGCAGATCACCCTAGGAGGCTGCTGATCTTGTGTTTGTCCCAATGGCTCAGTCTTCCTTGAACCTGCGACAGGGAAGCACCCCACTTTGTCTCCCTTAGTTTATTAGATAGTTAGTTTAGTTGGTTTATTATTATCACATGTTCATAAGTTCATTAGTGATGGGAGCAGAAATAGGCCATTTGGCCCATCAAGTCTATTTCGCCAGTCAATCATGGCTGATCTATCTTCCCCTCTTAATCGCATTCTCCTATCTTCTCTCCATAATCCCTGACACCCGTACTAATCAAGGACCGAGGTACAGTGAAAAGCTTTTAATTGCATACTATCCAGTCAGCAGAAAGACAATGCATGATTACAATCAAGTTGTTCAAAGTGTACAGATACAGGATGAAGGGAATAACGTTTAGTGGAAGAGAGACTCCAGTTAGGTCTGATTAAAGATAGTTCGGAGTCTCCAATGGGGTATATGGGAGGTGAGGACTGCTCTCTAGTTGATTAGAGGAAGGTTCTGTCTGGTAACAGCGGGGAAGAAACTGTCTGGAATCTGGAGGCATGTATTTTCAAACTTTTGTACCTCTTGTCTGATGGGAGAGGGGAGAAGAGGGAGTGACCAGGATGAGACATGTGCTTCTTTACGCTGGTAACCTTGCCGAGGCAGCATGAAGTGTAGATGGATTCGATGGAAGGGACGTTGGTTCACGAGATGTTCTGGACTATATTCACATCTTTTTGCAATTTCTTGCAACTCAACTCAAACTAATTCCAAAACTAAACTCAACTAATCAGCTTTGTTCCTACCACATTTCATATCTTGTTCAATTGCAACTTGTACCAAAATATAAACTAATCACATTTGACTGCTGTAAAGACCTGTGAATGTACCCGTCACATTGAAGTTTCATTGCAATAGTGCCCACCATGTAAGTTTAATAATTAGTTAAAAATCAACAAGATAACTATAGGAATAAAGATAGGTTTAATTTTACTAGGGATGGCAATAACATATTTATTGCACTATATTGATTATATAACTGCTTCTGTCTGCCAGCCAGCTTACTATTACTTACTAAGACACGAGATGAGATTTTCTTGCGGAGCTGCTCAGATAAAAATGTCAGGAATCTGGCAAGTCAGATCCTTGCTCTGCTTTTGAGTTGGAGTTTGCCAAACATGAGAGGGAGGGGAATGAGGGATCGGTACCCACATGCAAGTGGAATGACTGTGACAATATAATACAGGTGTCACATTTTTCTACATTATCATTCCAGCAGGCCCAACTTTCCCACACCAACCAACATGCCCCATCTACACTCGTCCCATCTACACACGCTTGGCCCATATCTCTCTAAACCTATCCTCCTCAAAATACTCTGTACATTTACCCGATCTATTTCTTTCATGGTTTTGTTCACTTCTATAAGATTATCGTCATCCTCTTGTGCTCCAAGTAAAGTCCTAGCCTGCTCAATCTCTCTCTATACCTCATGTCCTCGCACCATCTCCATAAATCTTCTCTGCACCCTTTTCAGCTTGAAACATCATTTCTATAACATGGTGACCAAAACTGAACACATAAATCTAAATGTGGTCTCGCCTGTGTCTTGTACAATGGTAACTGCAAATGTAACATTATAACCTTATCAAAGGCAACAATTCATTTTCTTTTCCTTCCAGTACAATGACGACGTTTTATTGCAGATTCCTTCTCCGATGAACTTCTCTAACCCATATTCTGATGTTATTTCACAGCCGATATCCACCATAATCCCAATGGGTTCATTACCTATCGCACTGGCACTACTCCCACTAGACTCCAGTTCCTCTGCCTTTCTCACTTAGTTTAGATTAGATTTAGAGATACAGCGGGGAAACAGGCTCTTCGCTGAGTCCGTGCCAACCAACGATCACTCATACACTAGTTCTATCCTACACACAAGGTCTAATTTTTACAGAAGCCAATGGACCCACAAACCTGCACGTCTTTGGAATGTGGGAGGAAACCGGAGCACCTGGAGAAAACCCACGTGGTCACAGGGTGAACATACAAACTCCGTACAGATAGCACCCATAGTGAGGATCTAACCCCGGTCTCTGGCGCTGAATGCAGCAACTAAACCACTGGGCCACTGTGCTGCCCTTAGCCACTTCAATGTTTATATCTCTTCAATAATTCCCAAGTGATGATTGTCTTCCATCATGGGTGACAGATGCCTTAATCATGGTTGTCCTATTGCCTGCAGTTCTACTTTCACCATTTCCACTTCCACCCAGATCCATCCTCGCAACAGTTTCCTTTACCTTCCATCCAATGCAGGTTTTGCATTTAAAAGTTACTTTTCCACCACTTTTACCATTTGTTGCAACAATCAAATTCATCTAGACCTCCCCTCCTCTTTCAGACTTAGGAGACGCTTTTCTTTCCCATATCCCAGGTCTGGACTGAAGCTCCCCCAATGCCCCATCCCCCCCATGGCACTTTCCTGTGCAGGGATTAGTGATACAGCACTATCCCTTTTACCATCTAACTTAGGTTTAGTTTATTGTCACGTGTACCAAGGTACAGTGCAATGCATGCTGTCCAGTCAGCGGGAAGACTGTACATGATTACAATCGAGCACAATGTACAGATACGCGATAAAAGGAATAATGAATCGTGCAAGATAAAGTCCAGTAACGTTTGATTAAAGATAGGCAGAGAGACTCCAATGAGGTAGATTGTGGCTCAGGACTGCTCTCTAGTTGTTGATAGGACAGTTCAGTTATCTGATGACAACTGGGAAGAAACTGTACCTTTTCCTCATATCCTTTAATGCGAAACCAATGCACTTCATTGAATAAGGTACTTGATATATTTTGGTCCCAAGTTCAACTATTTCAGATCATTAAAGCTGTCTTCATTATCTCAGAGAACGTTGACTGTGACTCATGATGTGTTTATCGTTTGCCATGTTGCCTTTTCTTTCATCTTCCATTATCAATCATTTTGACGTTTAATCTCTCCTACATTTAATTTTTCCACAAAACTTATTTTTTGTTTTCTCTTCTTTTCCCTGCCACTTCCCTTCCCATTTCCCAATTCTTATACAAGATCTCTGTTTTTTGCCCCCAATTACACCTTGATCCATTGAACATTTCTTGGGCTTATAACTATTTGTTTTGTTCAAGTCAGCCTACCTAAATAACCAGTTTCAGTCTAATCCAATGCTACTTTATTGTTACATGAACCTAGGTACAGTGAAATTCTTTGTTTTGTATTTAGTACACAAAGTGTCGCCACGTATTATCAAGATGGCGGGACTGTCATATGTTGATAGAATGGAGCAGCTGAGCATGTATACGCTGGAATTGAGAAGTATGAGAGGAGATCTTATTAGATTATTAAGGGTTTGGACACACTAGAGGCAGGAAACATGTTCCCGTTGTTGGGGGAGTCCAGAACCAGAACTGATCTTACAGAGGTTTAGTATAGATATACAGCATGGAAACTGGCCCTTTGGCCTACCGAGATTACCCCGTTCACGCTAGTTCTATATTATCCCACTTTCTCATCCACTCCCTCCACACTAGGGAAATTTACAAAGGCCAATTAGTGAGTTGGATGGAATTGCTCAGCTAGGAGCCAACACAGGAGCCAAATGGCCTCTTTATGTGCCACAATGATTCTACGATTTTCAAATTAAACCAATTTTGGACTAAACTCCTGCAGCACAAACTTTCTGTTTGAAGTAGCAGACAAGATTCTGTACTGTACACACAAATTCTGAAATAAATCTTTTTACTGACTCCTGTCCACCCCATCTCCTGTCTCCACCATATTATAAGAACACAGGTAAAGGCAGATATACTGAGACATGTGTTTCTTAACTATTTTCAATCAGGAAATATTGATTTTTCTGTCCAAGTCCTTGCACATTACAAAGGGATGTTAGAGTTTTTAAACTGGTAAAAGCAAAATGAGTTAAAATCACAAAACCTGGCTGCTAAAATGTGTAGCAAACTTAACAAAACTGATTGACACAGAAGAATCAAATTCCAGAAAATTATGCCAGATCTCGACCTGAAACATCAATTTACATCTTTCACCTTGACAGATGCTGTTTGACCTGTTGTTCAATGATTAGAACATAGAACTGGACAGTACAGAAACAGCCCCTTCGGCCTACAATGTTTATGCCGCACATGATGCCGAGACCAACTCTTACCTGCCTGCACGTAATCCATATGCCTCTGTTCTCTCCACATCCAAATTTGTTCTAGATTTCATCAACAGCAGTTTAATTTGTCAGCTGAAAATCCAGACAGGTTATTATATTGACACATAAGTTATTTGCAGAATTTCATTTTGTTTTGTTCCTCATTGTGCTTGTAAGTTGATGTTTTATTCATTCAAATCGGGCTGTTTTAGAAACATGTTAAACTTGACAACCTATTAGAGTTTGCTTTGAACTCTAGTCAGTATAATGAGCAGCTCATTTGACTGAAATTCCAGTAAATAGCTAAATAGCAGCAAAACCTGCTCAAACCTTCTCTGGGGATTTCATTTGTAATTTATATTTGAAATACTGCAAAAGATCCATTTCAATCTACAAAATGTGTTCCAATTCCCCCAGCAGCAAAATAAAAATAATGTTGTGATGAAATAATACAAAAATAAATGTTACGCAAATGCATAGCTGCTTCCAAGGAAAATGAGATCTCGTTATGTTCATAATAGTTGGTGTCCCTGTGTTTCAATGACAAATATGATCCACATTATTTCAATGAGGTTTCATTTTGGATTCGAGCCAAAATACCAGCGTGAGGACGAGACTGTGTTACCAACGAGAGATGTAATGTGCGTTGGTAAACTGGGGGGATCAGAAATCCATCTCCTGCTTCCATTTTATTTCCCATCCCATCCCAGGTTGGCTAATATTGTTAACTTTTCTCTCAATTGGTAGAGCATCTTCTTTTCAACCTTCTATCTTCACCCCTTTTCTTTAGAAACTCCATACAAATGTCCTCCACTTTCCCATTACACTTTCGACTTAAGCATGTCTCCCAAATATGTGTCACCTTTCCCATGACTCCTAGTCTGAATCCCTCCATGAGGTTTCAGTTCTACACACTGTACTGAAATGGCTGTAACTAAAGTCATTAATGATGTCCTGATGAAGGTAATCCATGATAGACACATGAAAATCTTCATGTATTTTTATTCTTCATGAACTCCTTTCAGATCTATGCATCTGAGCAAATCATCCTCCCTTAGAACCTCTCCACTGTGGTGCAACTGAGTGGGAACCACACTTTTCCTGTTTGTAATCTCTTCTATGCAGTTGCAGTTATGGAAGCAAATTGATCTGAATTCAGCCTACAGTCGGCGCAGTGGCACAGCGGTAGAGTTGCTTCCTTACAGCGCCAGAGACCCGGGTTCGATCCTGACTATGGGTGCTGCATGTACAGAATTTATACATTCTCCTTGTGGCTGCGTGTGTGTTCTCCGGATGCTCCGGTTTCCTCCCACACTCCAAAGGAGTACAGGTTTGTAGGTTAGTGGACTTCTGTAAATTGTCCCTAGTATGTAGGATAGTGCTTGTGTACGGGGTGATTGCTTGACGGCACAGACACACTGAGTCGAAGGGCCTGTTACCACACTCTATGTCTAAAGTCTAAAGTCAGGATTTGCCAACCAAGGTACCTGATACCCAACACTTATTTAAACCAGGTGGTGATGGCTACACACGTTGACTCTCCAGCATTCTCACATTGAAACCTTTTCTCCCCTGCTTCAGCACCTGCAACCCCTGCACAATATCAGCCCTCTCCACACCATACATATTGGGAGGTATAACATTGTAATGTGTGATTGCAGATCCACCTCTGTGACCAGCACTCAAAGAGTAATGTGGCTTGGGTGCCATCTTGGATTATGGATCATGACAATGGATCATGGGTGACATCATGATCTCAGCAATGTCCAAGAACATGTACCTTATTTAGAGACATTAAAAACTATTAAGATCACAGTAAGTAAGTAAAATACAAACATTAAACATTTAAATATGTTGAAAGAAATGAGAAAGTGAATTTAAAGGGTGGTACAGTGCCCCAGCGGTAGAGGTGTTGCCTTACAGCAGTTTCAGCAGCAGAGGTCCGGGTTTGATCCCGACTACGGGTGCTGTCTGGACGGAGATTGTATGTTCTCCCAGTGACCGTGTGGGTTTTCTCTGAGATCTTTGGTTTCCTCCCAAACACCAAAGACGGGCAGGTTTTAACGTTAATTGGCTTTGTATAAATATAAATTGTGTTCCAAGTGTGTGTGTAGGATGGTGTTAATATGTGGGGATCGCTGGTTGGCAAAGACTCGTTGCGCCAAAGGACCTGTTTCCACGCTGTAACTAAACTAAACTTAAAATGAATTCATAAACTCTGCTTGCTATAATTCTTTCTTTCTAATCAGTGGGATTGGGAATTCCCAAAGAAATGAATCAGCAGAGAGGAGTATTCCCAGTGTACAGCCAGTCGATGGAGCAGAGTGACAGATGTGGCAATCAGCTGCCACTCACCACATTCCTGTATATCCATGTACTTCCAGGACTTACTTCCCGGTGAGCAGCCAAATGCTGGCAGCTCTTTTTGAACCATCAGCCATCGCTGGCTCGATTCAGTACTTTCAATCCACAGAACACTTTCAGTCTGAAGAAGGGCCCACACCCGAAACGTAACCCATTCTTTTCCTCCAGAGATGCTGCCTTCCCCGCTAAGTTACTCCAGAACTTTGTGTCTGTATTCAGCCCAAAGACTTTGCCTTCCAATAACTCTGCCTCGACTCTCGATTTCCACAATGCTGCTTTAGATGTTGCCAATGATCACTCTCTAGTCCTGTCCTTTTTCCCATCTTCTGCTGGCAACATCCACCCTAAACAGGATACCAGTCTTCAAATCCACTCAGATGGTCAGCAGCTCTATATTGTTTTAGTGATACAGCATGGAAACAGGCCCTTCGGCCCACCAGGTCCACGTGGACCAACGATTCCCGTACACTAGTTCTATCCGAGAGATTAGGGACAATTTACAGAAGCCAATTAACTTACAAACCTGCACGTGTTTGGAATGTGGGAGGAAGCCCGAGGAAAACCCACACTGTAACGGGGAGAACATACAAACTCCTTACACCCATAGTCAGGATCAAACCCAGGTCACTGGCAGAGTAAGGCAGCAACTCTATTGCCGCGATACTGTGCCTCCACTCGTTCTCAGCATCACACCTCCTGAACCCTCCATCTCAAAGTGATCAGACACCGTTTCTAACATTTGGGCACAATGAGCTCAAACCAAGCATGAAGAATCTCAAAGGTGTTGACTTCATTCCCGATCATGAACTTTGTCACATACTCACTAGCTCCATGCCACACTCTGGCATCTTTCGGAAGCTGACATAGAAAGGATGCTTGGTGTTATATTTGTCCCCACAGTGAGCTGTGGACCACGTCCATGGGATCATTAACAATGACACCTATTGTCACCTCTGTAACATTACCCGACTCTGCCCTACCTGAGTCCATCTCATCTAGGTTTAGGTTTAGCTTTATTATTGTCACAGGTACCAGGTTACACCATCAGAAGTGGTAATATTCAGATTAAACATTAAACTGAGGTCTCTTCAACCCTTTTCAGATTTTAGACTTAAGAAATACAGCGCGGAAGCAGGCCCTTCAGCCCACCAATTCCGCATTGACCAGCGATCTCCGTAATAATGCTATCCTACATACTAGGAACAATTTATAATTTTACAGAAGCCACAAATCTTACTACAAACCTGCACGGTGTTGGAGTGTGGGAAGAAACTGTGGCTCCCGGAGAAACCGCATGCGGTCACAAAGAGAACATACGATCTCCGTACAGACAAGCACCCGTAGTTAGGATTGAACCCGGATCTCTACCGCTGCGCCACTGTGCAGATGGACAAAGAATCCATGATACTAGTTCAAAGAAGAGCAAGAAAGTTGCCCCTGGTGTTTGAAATCATATTTATTTTTACCTCAAACAGCATAACAAATATTGATAATACATGGTACCTTGATGGTACATGGGTAAGGACAGGTTTAGAGGCATGTGGGCCAAACACCTGAAAGTGGGACTGATGGAGATGGGACATGTTGGTCGGTGTGGGCGAGTTGGGCCGAAGGAACTGTTTCCACACTGTATGACTCTATATCGTTTTATTGTGCAGTTTTATTGAACCAAATTGGCTGCTACTTTATTTTACACATCAGCATTAAACTGTTAGCAATCTTTATCTTTGTTTCAATCGCTGACAGTCTAACTGTAGCCCAAGCTGTCTATGTGCTGCCTTTGTGAGCTATTGTACCTATGGTAACACAACAGTTCCTTTCAGAATGGAACTGATGGGTAATACCCACTTTATCACAGCTGGAGACGGCATTGCTCTTTGCAACGTTTCACATATAATCTGAACGAAGTAATAATCTCTTGTTTATTCATGATTACTGTGGAAATCACCCATCTTTTATCAGGAGATGTTGCTGTAGGAATAGATCATAAATTCTGTTTGCTGTAGTTTGTATTTCTTTATAAAGAGAACAACTAAACTCCATCTATGACTAGGTAACCTATAGCTCCTAACATCCCTGAGTTACTATCTACGTCATTGGAGACACTCGCACACCCTTTTATTGCACTGGATTTTATCTTGTTATTTTACATTGGAGTCACGTGAGTGACTACATGAAGAAGCCCGCCAGCCCGCATGCGCGCCATTACGTCTAACGCTTTGCGCACGACTGGCTGGCAGGGGCTTCGGCAAGTTTAAAAACCCTACAGGTAAGTGTTAAAACTTAATTTACTTCGGAATCACGTGAGTGACTACGTGAAGAAGCCCCGCCAGGCGCATGCGCGTCATTATGTCTGACACATGGCGCACAAAAGGGCTGGAGAGCGCATCTCCACCAGCGGTAAGTAGTAAACCGGCAGGTAAGTGTTTTTAAAACTTTCTGCGGGTATTTAAACTCTGTGAGACTGGTTCAGGAGCCAGCGGGGGTATTTTCAAGATGGAGAGAGTTGTTAAAAAGTCTGCCATCTGTAGTGAGAGTTTTACTCGTGGGACCGCGGTTAGTACTCGCAGATCGGGTAGGGAGATACCGGCTGTGGTAACGCCGGTTCCGGCGCTGACTGCAGAACCGCCGGCAGCTCAACTGCCTCCATTAACTCCGGTGCATCAGGGTGCTGTGGCCACTCCAGCAGGGAGAAAGGCTAAACTAAAATCAGTCAGGCCCGTTTATTCTGACGAGTCTGACCAAGAAGACTTCCCTCCTTCCAACAAGAAGGTCTGGGGACGTCTAGACAAAATGGAACAAATGATTCAAACTATGATGAGCCATGAAGTATTCCAATCGGGGTCGCATACCCCCAGGATTCCCCAAACAGTCTCAGGCAGAGGCCCATATGGCGAGGAGGACTTGAACACCTATGAGTTCCAATGGGAATCACCCTCACCAGCACCTTGTTTAGGGCTGGTAGAGACCTCCCTACAGCAAGACTCGAGAGAGCCAGGGTAGGAGGATTCTGACCCTGAAGTTGGTGTCACTGCTTCTGTGCATACACCAAGGCACATGAGCTATGCTCAAGGTGTCCTGGATGTGGCTAGAAATGTTGCCATTCCGTAGGGTACTGGTGAAGCCATGGAGAAAAATCTGGCTTGCAATATAAACTACATGGCCTCTCACCAGCTCCAGGATTCCATCATGGAACAGACGACCACTCGTTACCAGACACCTGTTAATTGTGCGTCGCTCAAGGTGCCCACCGTGAAATCGGCTATCTGGGCACAAATGGGCGCATCAATGAGGGGGCAGGAGCTCCATTTCCAGAGAGTCCTCAAATTAGTGGGGGCAGGTATCACGGCTTTTGGGAAAATGGTCCAAGGGGCACCAATGTCAGGAACACAGCAGGATATGTTGGCCCTGCTGTGCAATACCCATTTCGAGATCAACTGTATCCAGAAAATTGCCATCAAATCGACGTTAAACCCACGCTTCGCAGCTCTTTGTAGGTCCTCTAATATTCAGGCACCAAATTTCTTATTCGGCGAAGACCTGCTGAAACAGGTCAAAGACCTAGAGGAAGAGGCCAAAACTATTGGCCTCATGAAAACCTACATACCCTCGGCCAGGATACCAGCTCGCAGGTCTTTCTCAACCAGACGGGCGTCAGATGCTGGAGCAGGCCCAAGTAGAGGGTTACCAGTTGGACGCCATCCATATCCACCTGCGTACCCCAACTACAACCCCAACATGGCCAGAAGAGTGAGAAATTCAAGGACGACTATGGAGGTACGGGTAACTGATTATAACCATATAACCATATAACCATATAACAATTACAGCACGGAAACAGGCCTTCTCGGCCCTTCCAGTCCGTGCCGACCATTTAGTTTCCCCACTCTGACTCTGATTAAGTCCAGGATAAATCTTCTGGGGTACAACCTCCGGTTGGGGGTAGGTTGCAATTGTTTTATGATGAATGGTGCTGCATAACATCTGATCTGTTTATACTGGACAGTGTCTCAGGGTCTCAAATTGACTTTTATGTCAGGAATACATCCACCTGCACAAAATATGCCTAGCCGGGTATTGTTTTTTTCTAGACCAGAAACTCTGCAGGTGAATGATGAAAAAGGGGTAATTGAGAAGACGGTATATCATCCTCAACAATTTGTGTCCAATATATTCCCCAGGCAGAAAAAAGATGGTGGGAGTCGAGTTATTCTAGACCTAACCCAGTTACATTCCTATGTCCAGTATAGGCATTTTAAAATGGACACTTTCAGTACTGCTAAACAGCTGTTATCAAAAGGTTGTTATATGGCAACTATAAATCTGAAAGATGCATATTATTCTGTACCAATTCATCATCAGTACCGTGGATACTTGAAATTTAGTTGGATGGGACAGCTGTGGCAATTTAAAGCGTTGCCCATTGGGTTAACCTCAGCTCCTAGGTTGTTCATAACATCGTTAAAACCAGTTCTGGTGCTACTTCGTGCCCAGAATCACATTGTGATGGCTTATTTAGATGATATTTTAATTATAAGCAACACTCAGGAAGCAGCTGAGGAGTCGGTTTCAGCAACCAAACACCTGTTTGAGAGGTTAGGTTTTCTCATCCATCCAATAAAATCCAAGCTGGTACCATCCCAAATAATCAACTACTTGGGGTTTGTCATTGATTCAGTTGATATGTCAGTGACTTTGCCTATGGCCAAGGCTGTTGAAATCATGGAGGTCTGTAGCAGTCTCGTAGAAGAGCAACAACCCTCCATCCAGCAAGTAGCCAGTGCTATTGGTAAATTAGTGGCAGCTTTCCCTGCAGTGCAGTTTGGATCTCTGCAGTATCAAAGTTTGAAATGAGCTAGAGAACAAGCGCTTAAAGAACATGCAGGTCATTTCGACAGACCAATGCAGTTGCCAGCCAAAGCCATCGCCGAATTGCAATGGTGGATAATCAATATTGCACGAAGTACCAATAACATTTTGACTCAACAACCTTCAGAGATTTTACAAACAGATGTCAGTGCTTCGGGATGGGGAGCCATGGATAGCGAGTCTAGCTGTGGTGGTAGATGGAGTGTGCAAGAGGAATTAATCCTGCAAAGGCATGGGATAAATTACTTAGAATTGCTGGGTGCATTCTATGGATTAAAAGCATATTGTTCAGCAATAAATGATTTACATGTTCAGCTCCAGATTGACAATACCACGGCTGTTGCTTATATCAATCACATCAGAGAAATAAGGTCAGTATCATGTGATAATCTGACTAACCTCATTTGGGACTGGTGCATTTCCAGAAATATCTGGGTCTCAGCTATCTACCTACCAGGTAGAGATAATGTGGTGGCGGACACTAGGTCACGTAAATTTAATGACAACACAGAATGGATGCTAAATCCTGATATTTTTTAAATGATTGTCAGCCGCTATGGTTTGCCAGATATAGATCTGTTTGCATTCAGGCTAAATTACCAGTTGCCTAATTATGTTTTGTGGGAACCAGATCCAGGAGCAGTAGCGGTGGATGCATTTTCACTACATTGGGGCCGTACATTCTTTTACGCTTTTCCCCCATTCTGCCTCATCAGGCAATGTCTCACCAAAATACTGCTTGGAGTGCTTTGTCCTCCTATTTAGGACAGTTTACAGAACAACAATCTATCGGGTCTCATCCGTTAGTGTCCCGATTCATGAGAGGTATCTTTAATAAAAACCCTCCTAAGCCTAGATATACAGAAATCTGGGATGTCAGTATAGTGCTCACACTGCTTCGGCCATGGGCTCCAATCACGTCACTATCTTCTCAGAAGTTAACCCTTAAAGTGGTTATGCTCATGGCGCTAGTATCAGCGCAACAGGTTCAAACATTGTAAAAGCTACGGCTGGATAGCATGTATTCTTCTGTAGATAACATGACGTTTTATGTATATGAATTAATCAAACAAAGCAGGCCAGGAATGGCCGGACCCAAAGTAAGCTTTAAAGCATACCCCGTTGACCAAACGTTATGTGTAGTTAAGCACCTGAGTCAATATATCGAGGTAACTAAGAGTCTCAGAGGCTCTGAGACAGCAATGCTCATCAGCCACAAAAAAACTCATAAAAAGGTGTCAATACAAACTATTTCTAGATGGTTAAAACAGGTTTTGGATTGTGCTGGAGTAGACACTCATGTGTTTAAATCTCACTCCACCAGGGCGGCATCGACATCAGCAGCAAACGCACAGGACATGCCTCTAAATTAAATCCTCGGGGCCACAGGATGGTCTAGGGAGGCGACTTTCTCCAAGTTTTATGACAAACCTGTCCTGACAGTGCAAGGTTTGGGGCTAGCTGTTTTGGGTTCCGTTTGATTTATTTTCTAAATTTCATTTGTAATTTCCCCCTGGGATAGAGGGGTTATTACTGTTTTTGTTTATTGTTATTAAAAAATGTTTATTGAATAATTTGAGCAATGTTCAATACATTATGTGTTCACTACTGTGTCAACTGAAGCAGTGTGTCGTGTGGAATGGATCTACGGCATGAAATCACAGAGCAATGAAATCTTCACGTAATCACTCACGTGACTCCGAAGTAACATGGTAAGATTAAACGAGCTTACCAGTGTGAAGTCTGATCTTTATTTTATGAGGAGTTATGATGAGGGATTACATGCCCTCCGCTCCCGGCCTTCATAATCGCAAAGATCATCTGGTAGTTCTACTCTTCTGAGTCTTACTATGTCACTTTGACTATAGTTACTGTGTTTTCACACCACTGCTTTGAAGTATGAAGTGCATGCGCCTGGCGGGGCTTCTTCACGTAATCCCTCATCGTAACTCCTCATAAAATAAAGATCAAACTTCAAACTGGTAAGTCCTCGTTTAATCTTACTATTCTGAGGTTGTTTTTGTTCGGTAATTCTTGATTGCAGAACTTCAAGTGTGAACTATTATGGAGAAATCCAGGGTGAAGTCCAGACGGGCCGTGGGGAAACCAGCTATGGAAGACCGCGGGAGTGCGGGTAGCGGGCGGCCATCGATTTTGCCATCCTAGTCGCTGGCGGTGTGGCCAGCGGCTTCAGACTTGGTGCCTGTCAAAAGCACCTTGGCAACCCCGCTAGGAGGGAAAGCCAAGAGAAAGTCTGAAAGGCCTGTTTACTCGGACGAGTCAGGCCAGGATGGCTCGCCTCCTACAATGGATAGCATCTTTGGGCGTTTATCCCGGATGGAGCACCTGATGGAAAGGATGATCCATTATGATATGCTCCAGGGAACAGAGTTATATCAGCGCGGGTCTCCTCGGGGGCGCCAGGTTCAGGGCTACACAATGTCTCCTTCTCTGAGGAGGGGAGCATACGGGGTCAGTTTTGGACCTGAGAGCATACCACGATGCACGAGGTGCCTGAAGCAGATTTGCCTGCTATGGCATCAAAGTTTCCGATACTATCGCAAATAGGGGAGCCGCTGGATGAGGAATTGGCTACGAGCATCAATTACCTTGCATCACACCAGCTCTAGGAACAGGTAAAGGTGGAAACATCTATGAAGTACCACACACCTGCTAATTGTGCTTCACTAAACGTGCCGGCTGTTAACAGCTCCATCTGGGGTTACATTGGAGGGGGCGTCAAAGCCTAGGAGATGAAGCTCCAGAGAATCTTAAAATTGCTGGCTTCAGGCATCACAGCCTTTGCCAGGTCTGTGGATGGGGGTCCCTTGTCTGATGTGCAACAGGATTCCCTGGCATTAATGTGCAACGCACATTTTGAAATTAACTGTTTCCTCAAAAATGCCATCCGACCTGCCCTGAACCCCATGTTTGCGGGACTGAAGGGCAAGTAATGTACAGCCGCAAATTTTTAGTTTGGAGAAGATCTGCTTAAGCAGGTCAAGGATCTGGACAAAGAAGCAAAAGCTGTTGGGCTAATGAAGGTCCCATCGACAAGCAAAGCTTCATCATTCCGGCGGCAGCACTCCTGCGCTCCCTTCAACAGCAAGCGGTTCTTTGAAGCTGGTGGCAGCTCGAAGGCTGAACACTCTGGGCAGAGGTCTTTTTAAGGCCAAGGCCTAAGCCGGCCTTCGTCAAAGATGCACAGTTTGCGCACTCCATCAGCCCTACCCCCCAAACCTCAGCGGTGGAAATAAAAAAACATTCATCCACTGCTAACCATGGAGGTAGGTGGGTCTGGTTCTTTCCGGAACATAGGGTGTGTGGATCAGTTACAAGTTGGTGGGAGATTACACTTGTTTTTGAATGAATGGCATTGGATAACATCAGATCCATTTATACTGCACAGTATACAAGGGTTCCAAATCAAATTCCTTCCCAATTCAGTTCCACCCACAAAGTATACACCAAACTGGACATTTGTTCATTCACAACAGGAAGGTTTGGATGTACTGGCTGAAATTCAAGCATTATACACAAAATGAGTAATTGAGAAGTCGTGTCATGAACCTCACCAATTTGTTTCTAATATATTTACAAGGCAAAAGGAGGATGCCGAATCATCCTTTGAGCAGTATAAACATTTTAAAATGGAAAACCTTGTTATGCCAAACAACTGGTTTTCAAAGGATGTTATATGGTATGCATTTATCTCAAAGATACTATTCGGTACCCATTCACTGGGATCACCGGAGATATTTGAAGTTTAGCTGGATGGGGCAACTATGGCAGTTTAAAGCATTGCCTAATAGGTTAACTTCAGCCCCCAGATTATTTACAAAATTATTGAAACCAATACTGTGGCTACTTCAAGCTCAAAATCATATTGTAATGGCATACTTGGATGATATCCTAATCATAGGGAAAACTCTGATATTAGCCAAATTAGCCGTTTCAGCCACTAAACTCATGTTTGAGAGATTGGGGTTTCTCGTCCATCCAGTTAAATCCAAGTTGATACCATGTAGAGTTATTGATTATTTGGGATTTACCATTAACTCTATTCACATGTCTGTGATTCTGCCTTGGGACAAGAGATTAGGATTAATAGAAGCCTGTAACAATCTTATTGTTAAGGAGCAACCTTCTATTCAACAAGTAGCCAGTATAATTGGCAAATTAGTGGCTGCATTTCCAGCTGCACAATTTGGGCGTTTGCATTATCAAAATTTACAATGTGCAAAGGAGCAGGCACTCAAATTCCATGCAGGTCACTTCAGCAGATCTATGCGATTGCCAGCTGAAGCCATTTCGGAGTTACAATGGTGGATAACTAATATTCGGCATTGCTCCAGTAACACTTTGGTCAACAAACCTTCAGTTATATTACAAACTGATGCTAGTGCTCTAGGATGGGGAGCTACTAATATCATCTCCAGCAGCGGTGGCAGATGGAATGTGCATGAGTCATTAATTCTTCAGTTACATGGTATGAACTACTTAGTGTTGCTGGGAGCACTTTATGGGTTGAAGGCTTATTGTGTGAATATGCATCATTTGCATGTTCAACTTCAGATTAACAACACTGCAGCGGTGGCATATATTAATCACATGGGTGGAATCAAGTCAGTATCCTGTGATAAATTAGCTAACCGTATTTGGCACTGGTGTATTACAAGAAACATTTGGAGATCAGCTACCTACTTACCAGGTAGATTCAACATGGTGGCAGACACCAGGTCATGGAAATTCAATGACAACACAGAATGGATGTTGAATCATAAATTGTTTAACGACATTGTCGGTCGGTATGGAATACAGATTATCGATTTGTTTGCATCCAGACTCAATCACCAGTTACCAAAGTATGTTGCATGGGAACCAGACCCTGGGACAGTGTGGTAGATGCATTCTCGCTACACTGGGGTGGAATGTTCTTCTATGCATTCTGCCCATTTTGCCTCATCAGTCAAAGCTTGCTTAAGATCCAGCAAGACTCCGCCTCAGGCACTTTGGTAGTGCCTGACTGGCCTACACAGCCATGGTTCCCACTCATACTGGGAATGATAACAGAGTCTTTTATGGCTGTTCCCAAACACAGAAATTTGATGGTTCACCCCGTGACTCGGGAGAACCATCCACTGCATGATCAAATCAATTTGTTGGTTTGCAGACTCTGAGAAGACCTTTCCTGGGGCTCGGACTGTCAGATCATATGGTGGACGTGATCACTGCGGCCTGGAGAGATAGCACCAAAAAACAGTACATCTCCTATATCAAGAAATGGGAAGTGTTCTGTTTACAGTCGAACATATCGTATGACATGGCACGTATAACAAATGTGTTGGAAGTCCTCTCAAAACTATATTTTTACGAGAGACTGAGTTATAATGCCATAAATTGTGCCATAAGTGACTTATCGTCATACTTGTTGCTGGGATCGGGACACCACTCTGTCGGGTCTCACCCATTGATATCCAGGTTCATGAAGAGTATCTTCAACTCAAATCCCCCCCAGGCCCAGGTACTCGGAGATATGGGATGTTAACGTGGTGCTGACGCTGCTTCGCCGGTGGGCTACAGCTACATCTCTATCCTTGGTCAAACTCACTTACAAAGTGGTCATGCTCATGGCGCTGGTTTCAGCGCAATGGGTCCAGTCGTTGCATAAGCTGCGACTGGACAGGATGGTTGCAACCGCAAATAATATAACATTTTATGTTTATGACTTAGTCAAGCAGAGCAGACCAGGTGTGTCCAGTCTCAAACTCGTTTTCATGGCATACCCCATGGACCTTCGGTTGTGTGTGGTTTGCACATCTACAACAGTACATTAAGGTCACCAAGAGCCTTAGAGGCTCTGAACTAGCAATGTTTGTTAGTTACAAAAAAACTCATAAGAAGGTATCAGTACAAACCATCTACAGGTGGTTAAAACGGGTTCTGGCTTGTGCAGGAGTGGACACTGATGTTTTCAAATCTCACTCCACCAGGGCTACAACAATGTCAGCAGCGAGGGTTATGGACGTTCCACTGGACCACATCCTAGCGACTGCAGGATGGTCAAACGAAAAAACTTTCCATAGTTTTATAACAAACCCATTGCCAGACCAGGGGTATTTGCCAACTCTATTATAAGTTCTGTTTTATAGTCTCCTCCTGGATGAGAGGGGTCACTATTGTTTTCATTTGCTCATTAAAAAGCATCAGCATGTTTTAGATCTATGTCATGTCTGAATGCATTATTAATTTTCACTCATCCTTGGTCAACTGATGCAGTGTGACGCATGGACTCGCGTCCACAGCATGCAATCAGAGAGCTTTGAAATCTTCACGTAGTCACTCACGTGACTCCGAAGTGAAATAGTAAGATTAAACGAGAACTTACCAGTTTGAAGTTTGATCTTTACTTTATGGGGCATTACGATGAGGGATTACGTGCCCTCTGCTCCCAACCCTCTCTCATAAAGGTAAGCTGGTAGTTCTAGTTTCTCGAATCTTCCTACATTCAGTTCAACAACTGTTATCTGTGATTTCACGCCGCTGCTTTGAAGGTTGACGCGCATGCGGGCTGGCGGGCTTCTTCACGTAATCCCTCATCGTAACTCCTCATAAATTAAAGATCAAACTTCAAACTGTTAAGTTCTCATTTAATCTTACTATTCCCCCTATCATGAATCTGTATACTGTGGACAGCGCAATTATAACATGTATTGTCTTTCTGCTGACTGGTTAGCAGGCAACAAAAGCTTTTTCACTGTACCTTGGTAGACGTGACAATAAACTAAACTAAGTTTCATTAGATCAAGCACCACTCTAATTGGCAGAGCGGGGAATGGATGCAGCCTGCAGCGGCACGGAGCAGCGGTAAAGGAAACTAATGCATCGCTTGGCCAGGCCAACCCCTGCAGCTCTGATCCAGTACCACGGCCAGGGCAATGGGCCTTTACTGCCAAGTTAGGACTCCAACACTTTGGAGAATTTGGAGTTGAAGGGTACAACATGGTGCCTAAAACGTGGCAACTCTTGTACACTGTCTCAGTGCGGTCTACTATCTTGCACTTTTATACTTTATATGAATGTGTCTAATGTTTAGCAGGATTGTCACTGATCTGTCCAATAAATTCATTTCACCGTATTGAGGTACACGTGACAATAAAGCACCATTGTATCTCCCCCATTGTAAATAGAGTTGAATCCCCATGCATTGGCTGATCCCAATGCGTCTACATACATTCTATTACAAGGAGCTTGATTTGGTTGCACTGCATCTTCTTGTTGCATAGTGAGGAGATGAGAAGGAGTATGCCCTGGATTAAACAATGATTCACAAATCACTTCACTTGTTAAACTGATAGGATTGATGGCTTTACTTAGGAATTTGGCACTCTCATTACTTTTTAGTCAGGGTGGGAAGAAATGTTTTATCAATATCATTGGGCATGGTTTGTGGCACACAGGGATCTGTGAAATTCCACTTGTAACTGTATTGTTAACATTGCATTTGCCAACAATTAGATAATTGAGGGTGAAATCTCTCTTTCACACACTCACACACACACAAATACACAGAGAGAGACACACAGATAGGCACACCCACACACGCACCCACACACACACACACACACAGATAGACACAGACATACACACACGCACAGATAGACACATTCACAAATAGACAAACACAGAGATAGACATAGACACACACACACACACACACACACACCTATCCACTAATATGTACTTTGTTTCTTTCTTACACCTGCTACTCCACCTGTGAGGTCCTAGGACTGGTCCCCTGCACCACCACTTCCATGAAGGTGACGGTATTGGCCACAGAATGCACAAGAGGAGGTCAGGAGCTCACAGCTGAGAGTGTGGATTAGTGTGAGGAGGTTGGGGGTAATGGTTTGGTTGGTTTTGCAGCAAGTGTAGAGGCCGGTGCTGGTGTCTAATAGAAGTGGCGGTGATGGCCGCAGGAGGCAGAGGTATTCTACCTTCAAAAAAGTTAAGTTTCACTTCTCAAAAGCAACTATTCTCACTGTTTTGTTCATTGCTCCTCTCCCGTATAAACATCTTTCTGCTGATTGGTTTCCACGCAACAAAGTGCTAGTTGAAGCCAAGAGGTAGCATTTGTGGAGGGAATGGACAGGTCATGTTTTGGGTCAGGATCCTTCTTCAGACTGGATGATTGAAGAAGGGTCTAGACCTGAATCGTCGTCTGTCCATTCCCTCCACAGATTCTGCCTGACCTCCCGAGTTCCTCCAGCACTTTGTGTTTTGCTCAAAATTCCAACATCTGCAGTTTCCTATGTCCCCCTCCTCTCTGTCTCTCACCTTCTCTCCAACACTGCCTCGGCCTCTCTGCCTCGCTCACTCGTAAACATGTTGATTCTCCTCACCTTTGTCCCACTCCCAGTCTATCACAAACACACAATCTTGCTGGTCCCAGAAGAGGATATACAAACAACCATTACATTCATTCCAGTCCATCAAATCCCTATTCCAAGTACTTGTGAATGGTTGATTGCACTCACGTATGGTGCGATTTGACTGGATAGCTTACAAAACAAAGGGTTTTGCTGGATCTCATTACATATGACATTGATAAATCAATTATAATTCCAATAACTGTTAATTATCTCTGTACCAACTTACTGCTCACCCCATTGGTTCAGTAATAACATTTGTACCCCCATCTTTTATTCCCCTCTTATCCACAAACAGACATTCACTCCTTGACTAGTCCTCATTGTTCTTAGTCTCTTTCAGGTGGAAGGCACAGTATAATGGGGAGGTAAGGACAGATTAGATTTGAGGGGTCATAACAAAGATTAGCAAATGCTAGGTTATACCAAAGATAGACACACATGCTGGAGTGACTTAAGAAGGGTCCTGACCAATAAGTTACTTATCCATGTTCTCCAGAAATGCTGTGTGGCACGCTGATTTACTCCAGTGCTATAGTTTTAGGTTTAGAGATATAGAGTGGAAGCAGGCCCTTCGCCCCACCGGGTCCGCGGCGTACACTAATTCTATCCTACACAACAGGGGGCAATTTACAAAAGCCAATTAAACTAGAAACACGCACATCTTTGGCATATAGGAGGAAACTCGAGCATTTGGAGGAAACCCATGCAGACACAGAGAGAATGTACAAACTCCGTACAGATAACATCCATAGTCAGGAACAAATACGGGTCTTTGGTGCTGTAATAGCCCTGTCCCATGGTGCGAGTTCATTCCAAGAGCTCTCCAAAGTTTTAAAAAAATCAAACTCGTAGTAAGCACGGAGAATGAACGTAGCGGGTACGTCGGTGCTCGGGGACGTCTCTTAGCGCTAACGACAGATACTCGGGAAGACTTGCTAACGGCAGGTAAGCACGGGAAGACTCGTGAATAATTTTCAACATGATGAAAAATGTCCACGAGAGTCCCGAGTACTGACGAGTGGTCATTACCATAAATCTCCAATTTCGAATCAGGGCAAACTCAGGAGAACTCTTGGAATGAACTCGTACCGTGGGACACGGGTTTAAGGCAGCAGCTCTACGGCTGCACCACGCTTTATGTCTATCTTTAGATTCAAAGGGAATATTTCATAAAGGAAGACTCTCTTCACATTTGCAGAGATGCATGAGGAAAAGGAGAACGACTATCTTAGCTTCATGGAGGTAGTCCAGTCAGACATGCTGAGTCAGCAGGATCGGATGGGCCACACGATGGGGATGAGTTTTTTTGTTACAATGCTTGGAGATGTGTCTGTCCTGCGATATTGGCCCCATGCACCGTGTAGGAGAATAGACAAATCCACATCTCTAATCTCTCTGGAGCTAGAGCAGAGCCAAGAGAATCACATTGGAGCTGATTTGTGTTCTCGTATCAGACAGCCTTAATGTCAGGGATAGGCAGTGGCGGAGGGAGGTTTCAGCGTCTATTGCGTCATGTTTCCTCTCCACAGTGACCCAGATTCAGCAGATTGCTGCACCTCGGGGCATTGCTGTTACCAGCGAGCAGCCAGCCCTGCCCAAGGGTCTGTTTACTAGTCTTGACATGGTGGATGTCTCTGCTTGTTGGAGACGTTCAACCTAGCAATCCTGGTTAAACAATTAGTCATCACACCAAGTCAGAAATTAGACAAATTATTGCACTTGCAGAGGTTTACTAGTCTTTCAAATTGTCTTCATGAAACTGTGATCTTTCCACATTTTATAAGGAGGTCAAAGTCAAATACAAAGTCAAAGTCAATTTTATTCGTCACAAACACCAATGAAGGCGCAGTGAAATGAATATGCCAAGCAGCAATAAACAAAAAAAACACACACAATACACAATAGAATTTAACACAAACGTCCACCACCCCATTCTTCACTATGGTGGAAGGCAACAAAGCTCAGTCAGTCCTCTTCCTTTGTTCATCCGTGGTCGGGACCATAAACCCTCCATATTTGCCTCAACGGACGGCCGGATGTCCAGGCCCTCTCTTTGGGATGATCTAAACTCTGACGTCGGGACGGTCAAACACACTCCGTGGCTTGGAGCGCTCAAATCGGCACCGTCCTACCAGAGACCGTGGATTCAGGATGTTATAGGCCGCAGGCCAGCGGTCGGAGCTCTTCTCCGGTGATCCCCGGCAACGGATCCCAGACTCCGGATGGTTAGTCCACACCACGCTCGGGGCTATAAGCTCCGTAGATCACAGCCTCATGATGTCAAAGTCACCAGGCCAGTGATCGGAGCACTTCTCTCTGGCGACCCCCGGGAAGGGTTTGCCTGCTCCGCGATGTAAAAGTCCACGCTGCGACCGCTGCTGAAGCTCCGGGCCCGACTCCGGGAAAGACCACTCCAATCCAAGCTGTTAGGCCGTGAGGGAGGCAATATGGAAAAAAGTTGCCTCTACTTCGAGGAGGTGACTGAAAAGCAGTTTTCCCCCTTCCCCCCCACCACCTCCCACACAATACACACCGAGAGACACCTAAACTAACAATTGGACACACCAAAAAAACCCAAAAAAGTCAAAATAACTAACATGCTGCTGGCAGTGCAGCCGACTCACAGCGCCCCTAACCGACCGGTAGAAAGATTCTTGATAATCAAGGTTTCGTTTTTGGTTTATAGATACAGTGTGGAAATTGGCCCTTCAACCCACAGATTCCCCACACACACACACTTTCTTACGCACACTTGGGACAATTTACAGTTATACCAAGCCAATTAGCCTACAAACTTGTATGTCTTTGGAGTGTGGGAGGAAACTGGAGATCCTGGAGAGAAACCATGCAGTCACGGGGTGGACATACAAACTCCGTACAGACAGCACACATTGTCGGGATCAAACCCGGGGAATAACTCAGCAGTTTAGAGAACAACTCTGGAGAACACGGATAGGCGATGTTTCAGGTTGGGTCCCTTCCTCAGACCATGTTAGAGGGGGAGAAAACTGAAAAAGGGAGTTGGGAGCAGGACAAAGCCTGGAAAGTTATAAGTGGAAACAGAAGAGGGAGGCTTTGATAGGTTGTACAAAGGCCATGGATGAAAAGATTAAAGGTAATGAGACGCGGAGATAAGATAAAAGGCGTGAAATGTGAAGCCACAGGAAGGAAAATAGGTGGAAGGAGAAACGATGAAGAGGAAAAAGGGAAATGCAAACTGTTGAGGCACAGGGAAATGAGGAGGTACAAAGGGAGTGGGGTGTTTTGAATTGCAGATGGGTAGACAAAGGCCAGAGATGAAAAGGAGACAAAAGAATGTAAGGTACGGAGAAAAAGAGGAGTGAAATGTGAAGTCAGAAGAGGACCCCGACCTGAAACATTGCCTATCCATGTCCTGCAGAGATTCTGCTGGACCCACTGAGTTACTCCAGCATTTTGTTGCTAGTCTGATTGAGTTCCATGGAGACGACAAAGAACAGATGATCTTGGTGCTATGAGAGAAGAGGTGGGCAACATTGCTGCTGGCGTGCTAACAGCAGAAAAATGAAATGTTGATAAATCTAGATGAGGTCTGATATCAGATGGAATTAAAACATTAAGGGAAAATGTAATTCAACACCATCAGAGATTTCTGTGAGTGTTGTCTGGTACTTGCAGCCAGGAACCAAAGGCAGAGTCTCTGATCCATATTGTTGACTGCTTCGCTTTCCCTCAATGCTCTCCGACTTGCTGAGTTTTTCCATTATTCTCTGTTATTATTTTGAATTTCAAGCATATGTCGGTAAACATATATTCAGGATGAAGAGTCAAGCAGCAGGTTGTGATGTCAAGACCTTTATAATGAGGGAGGAATCCACGAGCAACCATCAAGAACGGATGGGGCCTGTCGAGAGGGAGGGGAGTCCTTTGAGAGGGAAGGGAGCTTCGGACAACGAAAAGGTACCGGGTGGGGGGGGGGGGGGGGGGGGGGAGGGGGGGAGGGGGGGGATGAGGTGGGCTGCAAAAAGTGGAGGGGGACACGGCAGGGAGGGGAGGAGACATCTGCCATGTGTGGCTGCAGGCAGAAGATATTCAGGCTATTCGGTCAACTTGTAACTGTGTCAGTGCCAGAAATGTGGCGACACTTGTGTACTACTACAGTAGAGGTGACGTCTTCTACATGATTTTACCGGGTTGTATGCAAAACAAAGCATTTCACTGCAGCTAGATACATGTGACAAGTATCATTGAAACATTGAATTGTATTTTAAAGTGTAACTTGTTGTAAATAGCTAGCATATAGTATAATTTCATTTTTGCAAACAGTTGACATGCTTGTATGGATTTATTTCTTTTTTTAAGGGCTAAACAGTATAGATTGTCTTGATACAAGTGTACCTTCAATAACTGAGGTCACCATGTGGTTTGACAGTGATATCTTGTTGTAGCAGACACTGCTTCTTGAGTTTAATGTTTCAGTCCTCAGTAAAGGATTTTCCATTGAGAAGGTTTTACCACTGTTTATTTGATTAACCAAGCAGCATTAAAAATAGTCCATAGGCACCACGATGACTAGATGGGTAAGGGAACAAAGTTCTGCAGCTTACGCTCCTCTTTTGTTCTGTTGCCAGAATCAAGATTTTTTCAGGCCCTTTGGCAAAAATCTGGAAAGAAATTTGAATTAACAATCTGTCGGGAGCATCATACTTTATAACGGAGAGAGCAATGTGCGCTCAGCTCTTTCCCTGACAAAGTGGAAGTTAAAGGGCAGCAACATTTTGGCAGGAGAAGTAGAAATGAATATTTAAAAGCATAAAGTTCACTTGGATTGTTCATCAGCCTGAAAGATATTTTTTTCGGTGATAGGACAGATGAGAGACAAGGTCACTTACACCAAAGATGTCCTCATATAATCCGTCTCAGCCAAGCAACACAGGAATGCCTAAGGTGTTTGCAGCCTCTTGTTCTGCAAGGACACCGTGGAATATTCAACTACTTAATGTCCTTTAATTTTAAGAAGATATTAACCACAGAGATGACCCACCTCCTCAGTGATTGTGAAGGAGAGCATAACCGGAAACCTTTATGTTGTAGAATCTGGGCATAGCACTTCAGGGGATTTGCACCATATCAATCAGTTTGTGGTGTTCATAAGCACATTGCCTGTCAGGGGAGAAAAGCTTCATACACTTTACCACAGAAAGTGCCAGAGTGTGAGTAGACACTGCAAATCTGCTGATAGGCACAAGGAACTGCAGATTTACAAAAAAAAGACACAGAGTTCTGGAGTAACTCAGGGGTCAGACAGCATCTCAGGGGAACATGGATAGGTGACATTTTTCGTCAGGACACAAATCCGCTGCAGATTCCCCATGGTCCAGGATTGTATTGATAGCATCCATTTGATTCATAGACATTCCAGCGGCTTGTGTCCATCTTCAAAGAACAACAATGGCAAAATAGCATTTTCCAAGGTATAGATATTGTCAATTTTAAGGAAATATAGAACATAGAAAATAGGTGCAGGAGTAGACCATTCGGCCCTTCGAGCCTGCACCGCCATTCAATATGACCATGGCTGATCATCTAACTCAGTATCCCATATCTGCCTTCTCCCCATACCCCCTGATCCCCTTAGCCACAAGGGCCACAACTAACTCTGTCTTAAATATAGCCAATGAACTGGCCTCAACTACCTTCTGTGGCAGAGAAGGTACCCTCTCTGTGTGAAAAATTATTTTCTCATCTCGGTCCTAAAAGACTTCCCCATTATCCTTAAACTGTGACCCCTTGTTCTGGACTTCCCCAACATCGGGAACAATCTTCCTGCATCTAGCCTGTCCAACCCGTTAAGAAGTTTGTAGGATTGGCGAGTAGAAGCTGAGCTTATCCAGTCTTTCTTCATATGAAAGTCCTGACATCCCAGGAATCAGTCTGGTGAACCTTCTCTGTACTCCCTCTATGGCAAGAATGTATTTCCTCAGATTAGGAGACTAAAACTATATGCAATACTCCAGGTGTGGTCTCACCAAGACCCCGTACAACTGCAGTAGAACCTCCCTGCTCCTATACTCAAATCCTTTTCCTATGAATGCTAACATACCATTCGCTTTCTTCACAGCCTGCTGCACCTGCCTGCCTACTTTCAGTGACTGGTGTACCATGACACCTAGGTCTCGTTGCATCTCCCCTTTTCCTAATCGGCCACCATTCAGATAATAGTCTACTTTCCTGTTTGTGCCACCGCAGTGGATAACCTCACATTTATCCCCCATGCATTTGCCCACTCACCCAACCTATCCAAGTCACCTTGCAGCCTCCTAGCATCCACCTCACAGCTAACACTGCCCCCCAGCTTAGTGTCATCCGCAAACTTGGAGATGTTGCATTCAAATGCCTTGTCCAAATCATTAATCTATATTGTAAATAGCTGGGGTCCCAGCACCGAGCCTTGCGGTAGCCCACTAGTCACTGCCTGCCATCCTGAAAAGGACCCGTTTACTCCTACTCTTTGCTTCCTGTCTGCCAGCCAGTTCTCTATCCACATCAATACTGAACCCCCAATATCGTGTGCTTTAAGTTTGCATATAATCTCTTATGTGGGACCTTGTCTAAAGCCTTCTGAAAGTCCAGATATAACACATCCACTGGTTCTCCCGTATCCACTCTACTAGTTACATCCTCGAAAAATTCTATAAGATTCGTCAGACATGATTTACCTTTCATAAATCCATGCTGACTTTGTCCAATGATTTCACCACTTTCCAAATGTGCTGCTATCCCATCTTTAATAACTGTCTCTAGCAGTTTTCCCACTACCGATGTTAGACTAACTGGTCTGCAATTCCCCGTTTTCTCGCTCCCTCCCTTTTTAAAAAGTGGGGTTACATTAGCTACCCTCCAATCCTCAGGAACTACTCCAGAATCTAAAGAGTTTTGAAAAATTATCACTAATGCGCCCACTATTTCTGGGGCTACTTCCTTAAGTACTCTTGGATGCAGCCTACCTGGCCCTGGGGATTTATCGGATTTTAATCCATTCAATTTACCTAACACCACTTCCCGGCTAACCTGGATTTCACTCAGTTCCTCCATCTCAATTGAGCCCCGGTCCCCTGCTATTTCCGGCAGATTATTTATGTCTTCTTTAGTGAAGACAGAACCAAAGTAGTTATTTAATTGGTCTGCCATGTCCTTGTTCTCCATGATCAATTCACCTGTTTCTGACTGCAAGGGACATACATTTGTTTTAACTAATCTTTTTTTCTTCACATATCTATAAAGACTTTTGCATTTAGTTTTTATGTTCCCTGCCATTTTCTTTCATAATCTATTTTCCCTTTCCTAATTAAGCCCTTTGTCCTCCTCTGCTGGACTCTGAATTTCTCCCAGTCCTCTGGTAGGCTGCTTTTTCTGGCTAATTTGTATGCTTCATCTTTGTTTTGATACTATCCCATATTTCCCTTGTTATCGACGGATGCACTACCTTCCCTGATTTATTTTTTGCCAAACTGGGATGAACAATTGTTGTAATTCATCCATGCAGTCTTTAAATTCCTTCCATTGCCTATCCACTTTCAACCCTTTATGAATCAATTGCCAGTCTATCTTGGCCAATTCACGTCTCATACCCTCAAAGTTACCTTTCTTTAAGCTCAGAACCCTTGTTTCTGAATTAATTATGTCACTCGCCATCCGAAAGAAGAACTCAACCATATTATGGTCACTCTTGCCCAAGGGGCCATGCAAAACAAGACAGCTAACTAACCCTTCCTCATTACTCAATTCACAGTCTAGAATAGCCTGCTCTCTTGTTGGTTCCTCTACATGTTGGTTTAGAAAACTATCCCGCATACATTCCAAGAAATCCTCTTCCTCAGCACCCCTGCCAATTTAATTCACCCAATCTATATGTAGATTGAAGTCACCCATTATAACTGTTTTACCTTTGTTGCACGAATTTCTAATTTCCTGTTTGATGCCATCCCCAACTCCACTACTACTGTTAGGTGGCCTGAACACAACTCCCACTAGCGTTTTCTGCCCCTTAGTGTTTCGCAGCTCTACCCTTATCAATTCCACATCCTCCAAGCTAAAGTCCTTCCTTTCTATTGCGTTAATCTCCTCTCTGACCAGCAACGCTACCCCACCTCCTTTTCCTTTCTGTCTATCCCTCCTGAATATTGAATATCCCTGGATGTTCAGCTCCCAGCCTTGGTCACCCTGGAGCCATCCCCGTGATCCCAACTATATCATATTTATTAATAACTATCTGCACCTTCAACTCATCTACCTTATTACGAATGCTCCTTGCATTGAGACATAAAGCCTTCAGGCTTGTTTTTACAACACTCTTACCCCTTATACAATTATGTTGAAAAGTGGCCCTTTTTGATTTTTGCTCCGGATTTGTCTGCCTGCCGCATTTACTTTTCACCTTGCTACCTATTGCTTCTACCCTCATTTAATTTGCGATCCCATGACTTTCTGAAGTGGATAAGCCTTAAAGGATATATTTCAGCGGTACGGTGACGCAGCGATAGACTTTCTGCCTTTGAGCGCTTACAGTGCGAGTGCCCCAGATTATTCCCATCTAAGGGTGATGTCTGTACGGATTTTGTACGTTCTTCCCGTGACCACGTGGTTTTTCTCTGAATCTTCGGTTTCCTCCCACATTCCAAAGACGTACACATTTGTAGGTTAATTGGCTTGGTTAAAGTGTAAATTGTCCCTAGTGCATGTAGGATAGTGTTAATGTGCATGGATCGCTGGTCAGTATGGACTTGATAAGCAGAAGGGCCCGTTTCCACGCTATATCTCTAAAAACTGAAACTAAAGATATTAGCTTCCTCTTTCAACTATGGCTCTTGATACTCCAGCATTATAAATGTGAATAATTTTGGTCACCAGATTCTAATAAGTTTAGTTTATAGATTCAGCTCTGAAACAGACCCTTCGGCCCACCTAGTCTGCGCGGACCAGGGATCACACCGCACATTAATACCATCCTACACACCAGGGACAATTTACAATTTTTACCGAAGCAAATTAACCTACAAACCTGCACGTTTTTGGAATGTGGGAGGAAACCGGAGCACCAGGGGAAAGCCTATACGGTCACGGGGAGAACGTACAAACTCCATACAGACAACATTTGCACTCAAGATCAAACCCGGGACTCAGATGCTGTAAGGTAGCAACTAGAGAAAAATAGGGACAATTGCAACATTTAAGAAACAATTGGTCAGGTACATGGAACGCAGCCAGGGGACTAGTGTAGATGTGATATTTTGGTTGGTGTGAGCAAGTTGGGCTAAATGGCCTGTTTCCACGCTATCCTCTCTAAGAATCTATGACTATGACTGCTACTATGCCACTGTGCCACCCCTTTAGGTCCTATTGAAACCAAGACTCAGCCAGAAAACATGCCTGTTAGAAGTTACAAATCACAAAAAGAAAATAAACTAACACTACTCACGCCCAGTTATTGATCATATTTTCACTGCTAGGTGGCATCTCCTGGAATTGTGGATGAGGTGTTGCAAAAGTATAGGATATGAATCATTCAGGTAATCAGTATCTTCAGCTTTGCTTTTCAGCCAAGTTTGGAAATTACCCAGCAGATTTGCTAACTTGCTGCATGTAACACTGGAGGAGCTTGGAACTTAACAAATGATGAGATATTGTCATCAGCCAAGGTCCAGCACAATTCTCACTAATCACAGCCATCACAGCGACCAGCATTCAATTAGTAATATAATCTGATTTTGCATTTAGCATCACTTAAACGTGTGACGCAGCTGAATGGCATTTTATTAATGGAAACATTACTGGGTGCCATCACCGAGTTTAACAGCACTTCAGAAAAAAATAGCTGGTGTTCATTAAAACCACCACCATTTTTGCAAAAGAATATAATCTCTGCCAAGCATGTGTTTATTCTTACTTGGGAATTAGCAACAAAGGCGGTGGAGCTGAATAGAAATACTTGAGACAGATTCTCCACTTATAAGAAATGTAATTGCAATTAGTGGGATGTGTGAAGTGTCAGTTCTCTGCCCCCTTTTTCCTCTGTCATGTCCCCGCCCGACAATAGATCATTAGCTGGAACAGTAACTAATGCTGCAGCCAACATAGGCTCACCAGCATCTTAATTGCTCATGAAGGATAAAGAAAAAAAGGGCATGTAAATTAAGCCTATATAGGGGTTATTTTGCCTGCAGTGATTCAGTCATTGTGCCTGCAGTTGAACGTTAATTACCATCTCAAGAGTGGTGGCATTGGCAAGGAAGGAAAACATCACAAACCATGATATACGTGAGATCGTTATTCCACATGCAAACCGTTGCCAAATCATGCTTCCCCAAGGTGATTGTGAAAGGAGATGAATGCTTTCTTGCCATGATGCAGCATTTAAATTCTCTGTCCAAGCGTGCTTCCATTTTGTTCTGAACTGTGGGCTGAACACGTTCCCATCTGACGTCTTTATGATCTAGCCATGGCTCACAAACAGGTTACTAACCCTTATTAAGATGGTAAAAGAGGCAACAAGGTTTTTATTTTAAATCTCCCTTTAAATTGACTCACATAAGAAGTGTTTCATTTAAATGAATGTCATTTATTAACTTTTAAACTGATTTTGTAATCACTGTAAATTATTGTAATCAATTTCCATTGTTAAACCAGACCCAGACCTCGAGATCCAATGTATAAGGCTTACTCGCCGATTGGTGACAGCTGCACTTTAAGGGATTTAAGGCAAGGACTGAGGAAGATAAAGCACAATTTATTCCATTATCTAATGGCAAGAAGCTGACAGAGGTTACACTAGCATTGGAACAACAGATGATTTACCCTTTTGTTGGATCTTTGATCTTTTATTTTAATATGAAATATAACAGCGGTGCAGCTGATAGAGCTGCTATCTCATTGCGCCAGAGACCCAGGTTTGATCTCTGGTGCAGTCTGTGTAGAGATTGCATGTGCTCCCTGTGACTCTGTTGGTTTCCTCTGGATGCATTGGATTCCTCCCACATCCCAAAGACCTGCAAGTTGGGTAGGTTAGTTAGACCTTTTCCTACCTCTATCCCCTCCCCCTCTCCCCCCCCCTCTCCCCCCCTCTCCCCCCCCCCCCCTCCCCTCCCCTCCATCCCCTCCCCAACTCTGCTTTCAGTCTGATGAAGGGCTCTGACCCATCCTTTCCCTCCATTGCCGCTGCCTGATCCGCTGTTACCCCAACATTTTGTGTCTATCTTGGGTAGGTTAATTGGCTTCTGTAAATTGCCCCTTGTGTCTCGTGAGTGGATGTGAAAGTGGAACTAGTGAGATCGACTGGGTGGGCCGAAGGGGCCGTTTGCATTGCTGGATTCAATCAAGCTATCAATTGCAGATGCACATTTTGATACTATGTTAGAAATATATATAATAACTGTCCTTGCACTGCATGGAATGTTAAAAAAATGGGCCAGGAATCCCCAATGTTAACATTACATTTAGAAATAAAAATATTTCTTTTTAAGCAGTGGCCTGTGGGCTCCCTGTAGTATACTTCTAAATGTCAATGTTCTCATGGTTCAAAGAGCTTGCCTTGATAATCACCTGACTCTCAGTAACCTTTATGTATTAATAGCAATTTTCACAAAACAGAGCCCTTCTGTAATCACATGCATATTTATTTTCCATTTCAGTGGCTCGTGGATAACTCCCTGAGGCCTGATGAGAAGAAAATACTGTTCTGTCCACTGAATCCTGTTTCTTCAACTCAAATTTACCCAGGGTATGTTATGAAATTCATTTTCAACTCTCAATGACCATTAATTCTGTAACTTTGTCACAAACTGAAAAAAATATAATCATAGTGATTTAAAGTTGTGAAATATATCTATCCCTAACCTAATTTGTACTTAATGGTCTGCTGGGCCATTTTGCAGGCAAATACATCAATTCATGAACGGAACTACAGTTTCATTCTAGCCTAGGTAGGAACTAGAGGTGGCTTCTTTAAAGTTCAATTAGGAAACGTCATGAATTAACCTTTTCATTCCAATGTATTTAATTTATTAAATTTAAATACCCCTGCACTGGAACTCCTGTTCTTGACCTTCATTCTATGCTAGGAAATAATTCGCTCTGTACTTAAATACCATTGTACTATACTGCCACCACTGTCAACTATTGTGTCTCCTCCACTCCTACTCCATTAGATAAGACTACAATTTTATTCAAAGTTTTATGCTCCAGGATTGCCTCCAAAACCAGCAATCCAAGGACATTATTCACCCATACAATACATAAGTTCATGTTCATAAATTACAAAAGCAGAAATAGGCCATTCAGCCCATCAAGTCTACTCCACCATTCAATCATGGCTGATTTATTTTTCACTCTCAACCCCATTCTCCTTCCTTCCTCCCCATAACCTTTGGCACCTACACTAATCAAGAATCAGTCAATCTCTGCCTTAAACATACCTAATGGTTTGGCCTCCACGGCCATCTGTGGCAATGAATTCCACAGATTCACCACCCTCTGATTAAAGTAATTCTTCCTCATCTCATATCTAAAGGTATGTCCTTTTATTTTAAGGCTATTCCCTCTGGTCCTAGACTCTCCCACTAGTGGAAACATCTTCTCTGCATCCACTCTATCCAGGTCTTTCACTATTCAGTACGTTTCAATGAGGCCCCCCCCTCAACCTTTTAAAATACAATGGAAATGTTCAATTTCTGTTATGACCTTGCAAATATAACATTCTGAGCTGTGAAATTTCCCTGGTTACATCTTTCCACCTATAATTTTATAAATTTTACACATTTAACCAATGAAAGGAATGACCTCCAGTTATCATTCCTCCTGGCTCACCGCACTCCACAGGTCCACATTTTGGACTACATCCTGCTAAGCAGGTGGGTTGTTAAATTATGTGGGTTAATTAGCCGAAGGTAAATTGGCATATGCCCACTGTTGTTACTTTAACTTACAGCACAAGGCTCAGGTCACCATTTAAAACAAATCAGGAAAGCAGAGCTCATGAAGTTTCACATATTGAAGTACTATTATGTTGACACAACCATAGTTGCATGCCAACTATTGCCCAAGTGAGGAATCCTGACAGACTACATTGGACAGTAATGACCAGAAGAGCATAAGTACTTTTTAACGACTGAATATTTTGGCTCCCAATGTTGGCTGACACTAAACTTCTTCTGCCATCTTTAGACTTTAGAGATACAGGACAAAAACTAGCTCTTTGGCCCACTGAGTCCACGCCGACCAGCGATCACCCCGTACACTAACACTATCCTACACACTCGGGATAATTTGCAATTTCCTTTTTACCAAAGTCAATTAACCTACAAACCTGTACGGCTTTGGAGTGTGGGAGGAAACTGGAGCCCCCCAGAGAAAGCCCATGCGGTCACAAGGAGAACGTACAAGCTCCATACAGAAGGCACCTCTTCCCCACCCTAGACGTGCTACAAGTTCCACTGTTCGCATTCTTGTGTCCCTTCGTTAGCACCTCTTCCACAGCAATTGTGGATAACAAAAATACTGATTGTGTACCTTAGAATTTGCAATAACATGATTGACTCTGAGATCTCCTTGTTGATAGAGGTTGGTGCAAGATAGCATCTGATATGGATGGAGTTTGTCAAAACTCTGCTTGTGCCAAGGTCCTATCAAGAAGAGTTGCAAATAATTCTGGGTATGTACATGTGGAAGGGTAGTTTAAATCTCTGAAGCTGTTATGAAATACTTAACAACCCAGCCATAAAAAAAGCTTCAAGCCTACCTGCACCTAATACTCCAATAAGCCCTCAGTTGTGTAAGTCTATTTCATAACAATGTCAAGGAATGACCATTATGAAATATTTTTAAATATTGAGGGTATTTGTCAAGATTCATTAAAAAAATTCAAAATTACCTTTCCAACATTTATTTTAGTAACCTATGCTAGCTTTTTGATATGTTGCACTAATGTAAGGCTAATGTCACTGGCCCCTTTGATAATGAAAATTAAAATTGTGGGTGGAGGGCATCTCTATAAAGGCAGAACAAGAATGAGAGAAATACGGTAATCACTGCTGAGTTAATAGTTACTTGGGCATCAAATACTTGAATTAGAGATCTTTGTGTATAAGCAACATTTGTAGCTTGAAGATTTTCTCTGGCATGAGATTCAATAAAATAGAAGCCTAACAAAAAATACCAGACCTATGGAAAAAAGGAAAGAAATGACAAAATATAAAGTATTCTAAGAGCTTCTCCAAAAAACCCCATAGCTTTTCTAGGTACCCCGAGTTTCTTTAACACTCCTGGAATTTAGGAATTGCATAACAGGAGCCATAGAACTCATAACAACACAGAACATAGAAACTAACACGACAGGAACAGGCTCTTTGGCCTATAATGTCTCTGCCCAACAATGATGCCAAGCTAAACTGATCTCATCTGTCTGCACCAAAGATCCTATAGGATCCTATAGGATCTTTGGTCTGCACATGATCCATTCCCTGCATATCCATGTGCCTATCTAAAAGCCTCTTATCTGCCGTCACCGCCAATCCCGTCAGCCCCTTCCACGCACTCACCACGATTGTGTAAAAAAACCAGCCCTGCACATCTCTTTTAAACTTTGCCCCTTTCACCTTAAAGTTATGCTCTCAATTCTTTCATATTTCCATCCTGGGAAAATAAAGGTCCTGTCTATCCTATCTATGCCACTCATCATTTTATGTACTTCCATCAGGTTTCCCCACAACCTCGGACACTCCAGAGTAGGTCTTAGGGCTAAAGGAATCAAGGGATATGGGAAAAATCAGGAACGGGGGTACTGATTTTAGTACCCCATAATCAGTGATTAGTCATGATCACATTGACTGGCCTACTCCTGGTACCAATTTTACTATGTTCAATGTTTTTTATGTTTCTAAACAATCCAAGTTTGTCCAACCTCTCTTTATAGCTATATCCTCTAATCCAGGCAGCATGCTGGTAATTCCTTGAATTCCTTCATTATCACCTCTTCACCGGCCAACAATGGGCCATTATGGGCTCCACCCTTCCTTGCTCATCTGTTGCCTGCCCTGCTTTGTTCTAGCCTTTTCCTACCTCCGGTTCCCTCCTCTCTACTTTCAGTCTGAAGGGTTCAGACCCAAAACATCACCAATCCTTTTTCCACAGCTGCTGCCTGACCTGCTGATTTACTCCAGCACTGTGTCTATTTTCAGCATTCTGGCAAACTTCCTCAAAACAGAATGGAAGGAATCAATTTCACAACTGATTCTGTTATTGTAAGAGATCAGTCACATTTGTTTTAGAAGAACAATGTCTTCTGAACACCTCAGTTAATAGTCAGATTTTCAAAGGTACAAGATACTAAGCAAATTCATCACCGAGGCTGTCATTTCTGTCTTGTTTTGGAAGATCAATACTTTGATGACTGTTCCTAACATGCCAAGAATATTTATGTACAAGAAGATAAACAGGCACGGTGGCACAGAGGTAGAGTTGCTGCATTAAAGCGCTTGCGGTACCGGAGACCCGGTTTTGATCACGACTACGGGTGCTGACTGTACGGAGTTTATACGTTCTCCCCGTGACTTGCGTGGAGTTTCTCCGAGGTCTTCTGTTTCGTCCCACACTCCAAAGACGTATAGGTTTGAAGGTAAATTGGCTTGGTGTAAACATAAGTTGGTATAATAGCCCTAGTTGTGTGTAGGATAATGTTAATGTGCGAGGATTGGTGGTCGGCACGAACCCGGTGGGCTGAAAGGCCTGTTTCCACGCTGTATCTCTAAACTAAGTGCTGGAGTAACTCAGCGGGTCAGGCAGCATCTATGGAGAAAAAAGATAAGTGACTTTTTGGGTCATATCCCTTCTTCAGACTGAAAGTAGAGGGGAGGGAACTGGACGTAGGAAAAAAATCAGAACAAGGAGCTCTCTCCCACTAATTTCAGATTCCGAGACCTGGACAAATCCGTTGGAGTCATGCAGTGAAATCCTAGCGAGTCATGCAAGCGAGTCTCCAAATTTGTTGTTATTTGTTGCTTGGTACACAATTTTCACAGTTGCTTGCAGCATAGACACACAATATGTATTTTAGATATAGTGTTGTGGAATCAAATTGCATAGAAACAGGGCCTTTGGCCTAACTTATCCATGCCGATCAAGATGCCACCTCTACGCTAATCCCTTCTGGTTATGTGCTTGTGTTTGGTTTATGTCTCCACCATCGAAGGGATATATACAAAATAGAACTTTTTTAATTGCTTATTATTGTTTTTACATGGTACTATATTTATGACCTTTTGTGCAGCTGTAAGTAAGAACTTAATTGTTCCCTTTTAGGACATATAACAATAAAACACACTATTGACTCTCAAACAAGACAGTCTACACCTGGGCTTGAAGGGAACCCATGTCCTTCGGGGAGTGTTTGCTAGTGCTGTCAGGGAGGATTTAAACTAATGTGGCAGGGGGATGGGAGCATGAGCAGAGAGACAGAGGGATGTAAGATGAGGGTAGAAGCAATAGGTAGCAAGGTGAAAAGTAAAAGTGGCAGGCAGAAAAATCCAGGGCAAAAATCAAAAAGGGCCACTTTTCAACATAATTGTATAAGGGGTAAGAGTGTTGTAAAAACAAGCCTTAAGGCTCTGTGTCTCAATGCAAGCAGCATTCGTAATAAGGTGGATGAGTTGAATGTGCAGATAGTTATTAATGAATATGATATAGTTGGGATCACGGAGACATGGCTCCAGGGTGACCAAGGCTGGGAGCTGAACATCCAGGGATATTCAATATTCAGGAGGGATAGACAGAATGGAAAAGGAGGTGGAGTACCATTGCTGGTTAGAGAGGAGATTAACGCAATAGAAAGGAAGGACATTAGCTTGGAGGATGTGGAAGCGATATGGGTAGAGCTGCGAAACACTAAGGGGCAGAAACCGCTAGTGGGAGTTGTGTACAGGCCACAAAACAGTAGTAGTGGAGTTGGGGATGGTATCAAACAGGAAATTAGAAATGCGTGCAACAAGGGTAAAACAGCTATAATGGGTGAAAACAGCTACATATAGATTGGGTGAATCAAATTGGCAGGGGTGCTGAGGAAGAGGATTTCTTGGAATGTATGCGGGATAGTTTTCTAAACCAACATGTAGAGGAACCAATGAGATAGCAGGCTATTCTAGACTGGGTACTGAGTAAAAAGGAAGGTTTAGTTAGCAGTCTTGTTGTGCGTGGCCCCTTGGGCAGGAGTGACCATAATATGGTTGAGTTCTTCATTAGGATGAAGAATGACATTGTTAATTCAGAGACAAGGGTTCTGAACTTAAAGAAAGGTTCACTTTGAGGGTATGAGACGTGAATTGGCCAAGATAGACTGGCAAGTGATTCTTAAAGGGTTGATGGTGGATATGCAATGGAAAGCATTTAAAGACTGCATGGATGAACTACACCAATTGTTCATTCCAGTTTGGCAAAAGAATAAATCGGGGAAGGTAGTGCATCCGTGGATAACAAGGTAAATCAGGGATAGTATCAAAACTAAAGATGAGGCATACAAATTAGCCAGAAAAAGCAGCCTACCAGAGGACTGGGAGAAATTCAGAGTCCAGCAGAGGAGGACAAAGTGCTCAATTAGGAAAGGGAAAATAGATTATGAAAGAAAACTGGCACGGAACATAAAAATGGACTGCAAAAGTTTTTATAGATATGTGAAGAGAAAGAGATTAGTTAAAACAAATGTAGGTCCCTTGCAGTCAGAAACTGGTGAATTGATCATGGGGAACAAAGACATGGCAGACCAATTGAATAACTACTTTGGTTCTGTCTTCACAAAGGAAGACATAAATAATCTGCCGGAAATAGCAGGGGACCGGGAGTCAAATGAGATGGAGGAAATGAGTGAAATCCAGGTTAGCCGGGATGTCATGTTAGGTAAATTGAATGGATTAAAGGCCGATAAATCCCCAGGGCCAGATAGGCTGCATCTCAGAGTACTTAAGGAAGTAGCCCCAGAAATAGTGGATGCATTAGTGATAATTTTTCAAAACTCTTCAGATTCTGGAGTAGTTTCTGAGGATTGGAGGGTAGCTAATGCAACCCCTCTTTTTAAAAAGGGAGGGAGAGAGAAAACAGGGAATTACAGACCAATTAGTCTAACATCGGTAGTGGGGAAATGCTAGAGTCAGTTATTAAAGATGGGGTAGCAGCACATTTGGAAAGCGGTGAAATCATTGGACAAAGTCAGCATGGATTTATGAAAGGTAAATCATGTCTGACGAATCTTAAAGAATTTTTTGAGGATGTAACTAGTAGAGTGGATAAGGGAGAACCTGTGGATGTGTTATATCTGGACTTTCAGAAGGCTTTCGACAAGGTCCCACATAAGAGATTAGCATACAAACTTAAAGCACACGGTATTGGGGGTTCAGTATTGATGTGGATAGAGAACTGGCTGGCAGACAGGAAGCAAAGAGTAGGAGTAAACGGATCATTTTCAGAATGGCAGGCAGTGACTAGTGGGGTACCGCAAGGCTCAGTGCTGGGACCCCAGCTATTTACAATATATATTAATGATTTGGATGAGGGAATTAAATGCAACATCTCCAAGTTTGCAGATGACACGAAGCTGGGGGCAATGTTAGCTGCAAGGTGACTTGGATAGGTTGGGTGAGTGGGCAAATGCATGGCAGATGCAGTATAATGTGGATAAATGTGACGTTATCCACTTTGGCGGCAAAAACAGGAGGGTAGATTATTATCTGAATGGTGGCCGATTAGGTAAAGGGGAGATGCAACGAGACCTGGGTGTCATGGTACACCAGTCATTGAAAGTAGGCATGCAGGTGCAGCAGGCTGTGAAGAAAGCGAATGATATGTTGGCATTCATAGCAAAAGGATTTGAGTACAACAGGGAGGTTCTACTGCAGTTGTACAGGGTCTTGGTGAGGCCACACCGGGAGTATTGTGTACAGTTTTGGTCTCCTAATCTTAGGACAGACAGTTTTGCTCTCCTAATCTGAGGAAATACATTCTTGCCATAGAGGGAGTACAGAGAAGGTTCACCAGACTGATTCCTGGGATGGCAGGACTTCCATATGAAGAAAGACTGGATAGACTCGGCTTGTACTCGCTGGAATTTAGGAGATTGAGGGGGGTTCTTCTAGAGGCTTACAACATTTTTAAGGGGTTGGACAGGCTAGATGCAGGAAGATTGTTCCCGATGTTGGGGAAGTCCAGAATAAGGGGTCACAGTTTAAGGATAAGGGGGAAGTCTTTTACGACCGAGATGAGAAGATCTTTTTTCACACAGAGAGTGGTGAGTCTGTGGAATTCTCTGCCACAGAAGGTAGTTGAGGCCAGTTCATTGACTATATTTAAGAGGGAACTAGATGTGGCCTTTGTGGCTAAAGAGATCAGGGGGTATGGAGAGAAGGCAGATACAGGATACTGAGTTGGATGATCAGCCATGATCATATTGAATGGCAGTGCAGGCTCGAAGGGCCGAATGGCCTACTCCTGCACCTATTTTCTATGATTCTATGATTCTTTCTTGATCCCTCTATACCTGTCCAAATGTTATTTAAATATCATTATAGCACCGTCCTCAGTTACTTCCTATAATATCTTGTTCCATACACCCACCAGTGTGAAAAGATTACCCCTCAGGTTCGTATTAGATCTTTCCCCTCTCACCTTAACCCTACGTCCTCTGCTTTGTGATTCTCCTACTCTATTTAGGAAAAAGGGTGTCAGAAGGGTGTTTCAGCCAATCAGACAGCAAGTCATATTTTGTCAATGCCATCCATCAGGGTAGAGCCCTGTTGAGATGTAGTTATCATGCTTGAGAGCCTGGGCTTGCTGTGAACGCCATCTGTTCGATCACTCGTTGGATTTACTCTGGCATTGCCACTAATTGGCATTGCACCATACAAACTGAGTAGTGAGTCGTCCGACCTCTCCAGTTAACATCTTGTCTCATGTTATTACACTCTGCCTATTTCTTCCGCAGCTCATCCGTCCCTTATGCATTTCACCTTTTTTTCCCCCAACTCAGTGAAGGAACATTATCCAATCTATAAAGTGTTGTTTTAAAGGTATGAATACAAAACAAAGGTTCTCGTCGAGATGAGATTTAAAAAAAACAAATCTCGTTTAAAATTATTTTTGTTAACATAAGCAAATTGATCCCTGTGTAGCTTATATAGGTTGGAACTGTTAAATTATTTACCTGAATGCACCAAGCGGTGCATTACATTTTGCAGTCTTGAACCAGGTTGTAAATTGTGCCTGGTAAAATAAATGAAAGTGCAGGGATTTGTACACTTCTTTGTTTTGCCCGAGGCTTACTTGCATCGGGTTTTCAAGTCACGGGAGTGTTCAGGTTTCAATTTTGCGCGGCGACGCTACGATTTGCATCATTTATATGGTTCACGGGTTACACAATAAGCCATGTATGCATGGGTTGAAGCCAGACTTTAAACAGTGAGCTTGCTTGTGGAAAAAAAAATGATGTATTCATAAATTCAAGGTATGCTGTGGCAGTGCTTACTGTCACACGGGTTCTGCTACCAAATCAGCTGCTAATCATTTATAATCATCCGATGTTCCTTGAATGATTGAACTTGGCCTCACAGAGGTCCACTTCAAAAAAATAAAGTTATATTTAATTAATAAAGGAAATGTTAAAGGGTTTTGAGTGATTATGGTTTAAGAGAATGCGGTGGTGTGGGGAGATCGTTAAAATGCAATTGAGGTTATCGCTGTTCCCTCGGTACCCTGGGGCTTGTTTATCCAAGTATCTGCAGCTGTTAAACAATCTGTTACTGGGAATTGAAAATACATTTTGTGCCCCCCCAATTATTGAGGAAACTAGACCAAAGTCTTTGCTGCTGAGCATTAAATCGCATGAGTTTTATTTCTGCTTCCCAATTTTTCTTTCGCCTACCTGTTGATTTATGATTTTCTAAACTGAATCAGAATTACATCATTTGTATTTAGAGGACAGATATGATTACTTTGCGGATGATAATAATACTTTGAATTGTTCATTAAGTACTTAGCAAAGTGTAAAGGAAGTGGACTAATATGCAGATACATAGACTATCTCTCTGGAGGCATGAGTTGGAATCCCACCAGGGCAGCTGGAGAATTTGGATTCCAGTAATTAAATACAATATAAATAAAAGTTTAGCATGAATAATCTCTAACCGTGGACCTACTGTATGAGGGTTAAACCTCATCTGGTGCATTAATGTCCTTCAGAGAAAGAAAGTCGTCATCTTTATCTGAACTAGCACATTTGTGACTCCAGAGCCATCAATGATGTTGTTTCTTTACTGTCCTTTGCCAGTTAGTTCAGAAGCAGCCAAGGATAGACAATTAGTGTGTAGGAAGGAACTGCAGATGCTGGTTTACACTGAAGGTAGATACAAAGTGCTGGACTAATTCAGCAGGTCAGGCAGTATCTGTGGAGAAAAGGTGTAGGTGATGTTTCGGGTCAGAACCTTCTTCAGACCAAGGAGGAATCACAGAGGGGGGGCAGCGAGTGAGGGTGTTGCAGAACTCCTGTTGGAGAAAGGAGAGTTTCTTCAAAGAAGGCATACCTTGAGGAGATTTCACAGTGGAGCAGACAAAATGTGTTGGAAGGAACTGCAGATGCTGGTTTACTCTGTGATATGCACATAATGCTGGTGTGACTTAGCAGTCAGCCGCATCTCTGAAGAAAAGGAATAGGTGACGGTTGAGACCATTTTTTAGATCTGGTCTGAAGAAGGGTCTCGACCCAAAATCTCACCTATTCCTTTTCTCTATAGAGGCTGCCTGACCCGCTGAGTTACTCCAACATTTTGTGTCTATATCCACAGAGAAGAAATGCTGGCCTCTCCAGTGATGTCTACAACGTGTAAATGCATAAAATCAAACATGCCCTGAAGTTAATTGATGCAAAGTGCATTTTGGTTGATTGGAATGTAGGATGGGCAATACTGTAATTATGCCATCAGATTCATCAAATGTACTATAACAACATTAAAAAAAAACATTTGGACAGGTACATGGATAGGAAAGGAGAGGGTTATGAGCCAAACGTGGGCAGGTGGGAATAGTTACTGGGCCACCTTAGTCAGCGTAGGCAAGTTGGGCCGAGTGGCCTGTTTCAAAGTTGTATTACTCTATGACTATGATATAAAACAGCGTGGAAACAGGCCCATCGACCCAACTTGCCCACACTGACCAGCATGTCCCATCTACATTAGTCCCACCTGCCTGAGTTTGGCCCATATTCCTCTAACCTATCCTATTCATGTACCTGCCTAATGCCGACATATGCAGTAACTGGAAGAAAACAAAACACCATGTTTCACTAACTTGTTGGATGGTACCCCTTGCGTAAATTTGGTGCGTGTACAGATGTGGTGAAGATGTCTCTGTTTAGAGCATATCGCGCACCATTCTATACTGCACACCTGTGGTCAAACTACGGAAAGACAAGTTTGCAGAGAGGTGGCCTATAATGATGCCATGGGAACATTGCTAAGGAAACCTAGATGGTGTAGTGCTAGTAACATGTTTGTGGCTGCAGGAGTCAGTACTTTAGAAGCCATCCTAAGAAATCTTAAGATTATTGCCCATGCATGCAGACTATTCCAAAAAGTCCTTGCATATTATCCCTTGGCACTCCTTGCCTTTCCAAATGCAACAAGATCCTCTCCATCAGAAGCCTTCCCAGTAATATTTCCACCACTGATATGTTCACCAGTCGGCAGTTTCATGGCTTTTCCTTGCAGCCCTTCTTAAAGAAAAGGACCACAATTAACCACCCACTAGTCTTCTGGTACCTCACCCTTGGCTAAAGATGTTTCAATTGTCTCTGATAGACACAAAGTGCTGGAGTAACTCAGCGGGTCAGGCAGCATCTCTGGAGAAAATAGCTTGGTGATGTTTCAGGTCGGGAACTTTCTTCAGACTCTGAAGAAGGTCATCTGAAGAAGGGTCCTGACCCGGAAGGTCGCTTGTCCATTTTCTCTAAAGATGTTGCCTGACCCACTGAGCTCCTCCAGCACTTTGTGTCTATCTTCGTTGTAAAACAGCATCTGGAGTTCCTTCTTATTGCAGATGTCGCTTGCTAGTTTCCCACAATATCCTTGTTCGTATTTGATCAGATCGCTGGGAACTATCTACCTAAATATGTTTTAAATATACCTCCACTGTTTAATGTAAATGTTTTACAATGTTACATTCTTATTTTCCCTTACTTCATTAATTTATACAACCATCTGCATTGTAAATACAGACGAGAAATATTAATTTAACATCTCACACATTTCCTGTGACTTCACACATAGACACATTGATCCTTAAGGGGACCTATTCTTTTTTGATTACCCTGTTACCCTTAATATACTTGTCGAATGTCTTATGTTTTGCTTTTAACTTATCGCTAAAGCTATCTCATGTCCTCTTTATACACTCCATAGATTTCCCAAATTCAGTATATTCCTGCATTAGGAGCCAAGGTATATAGTGTTGGTAACTGCAGTTGATGCAAACGATCAGACAATAAGTAGTGGGGCAGATTTGAAGAGCTAAATGGCTGTTTCCTGCTCCCCTTTTCTCAGAGGGACCTCTAATCTTTCATACTGTATGATCCAATTGTTCAGTGACTGCTAAAGCAAAGACTCTGCCTCACGCCTGTCCCATGCAGCACTATCACTAAACATCACTGCTCTTGTGCAAATGCTGCAGATGCACAAAATAAACAAATTGCTGCAGTTTAAGGTGTGTCAGCAATTTAGAAGAGTACAAATAGAGTTTGGCAGGTACGCAGTTATAATTTTGCAATTCAACAGTTTCATAAACAATTCTGACAGTGATAATCACAAAGCAATACCTTTAGCCAAAGGTTGAGGTTCGGCTTTACAGAAAAAAAATCCCTGGGAGAAAACAATGCACAAGAAGCTTGAAAACGCTGTCGTTTCTTCCAACCTCTGAGTGAAGTAATGTAACTCAGATTAATATCATTGCTGTGTTATCAGATTTATCGGAATGTATATTTTTCCAACTGTTGTTACTTACTGTCAATACAATCATTTTCCATGCAGGCCACTACTTGAAACAGTCAAAATTGGTTTGAATATATTCACATATCCTTCAAATGTATAATCAAGAAATGGATTCCAATCCATTCCCAGGATACCTGCGTGAATCATAGAACATAGAAAAGTACAACATAGGAACAAGCTCGTGGGCTCACAGTATCTATGCTGATGCCAAGATAAACTAATCTCATATCCCAGCACATGATCCGTATCCTTCCATTCCCTGCAAATCTACTTATCTAAAAGCTTCTTAAACACCATTATTATAACTGCTTCCGCTATCACCCCTGACAGAGCGCTCCAGGCACCTACCACCCTCTGTGTAAAAACTTGCCCACGAACTTTGAACTTTGCCCCTTTCATCTTAAAGTTATGCCCTCTGGTCTTTGACATTTCCCCCCATTTTCCACAAAAAGGGTTTTGACTGTCTACCCTGTCTATGCCATTTCAAGGGACTTGCATTCCTTAATGTTAAGTGTTTCTGTTGTTAAAGCAGGTTTGACATATTTCCTGGGGCCCAGGGCGGGTGAAAGATGGCCAAAACACTTTAATCTCAGTGACTGTGGGCTTAGTGCAATGGGATGATCAGAAGGAGCGAGATACTGGTTGGGATAGCAAGGTGTTGATTAGTAGTAGGTCTTCTCTTCACTTGGTTGAGGTGAAGAAGTGGCCAAGAAGGCAAATCAAAGTGGTCAAGGGCTGGTTGTGGTGGTGGGATAGGGTTATGGTTAGTTTAGTTTAGTTTAATTTAGTTTATTATCACATGTACAGGTACAGTGAAAAACTTTTTGTTGCATGCTATCCAGCCAGCAGAAATAGTGTACATTATTACAATTGAGCCAACCACTATGTCTAGTTACACGATAAAGGAAATGACATTTAGTGCAAGATAAAGTCCAGTGAAGTCTGATTAAAGATATTCCAAGGGATTTCTATGATGTACATAATAACTCAGGTCCACTCTCTAGTCCAGGGGTTCCCTATCTTTTTCGTTTTACCTTTTACCACTGGCAGCTTTAATAGCACATAACAATGATATTTTACTTATTTATGAACAACTAATGATGAACAGATACCGGTATACCCAAAGCAAACACAGTCAGGCAATGAGAAAAAATATGTACAAATCCACAATCAACAAATGTACCCCTTGGGTAGGCAAAATGTACCCCAGGATGGGAACTCTAGTTGTTGTACCCCAGGATGCTCTAGTTGTTGATAGGATGGTTCGGTGATAACAGCTGGGAAGAAACTATCTCTGAATCTCGAAGTGTGTGTTTTCACACTTCTGTACCTCTTGCGTGATGGGAGACGGAAGAAATGAAAACCGGGGTAAGACTTGTCCTTGATTAAGCTACTGGCCTTACGAAGGCAGTATGAAGTGTAGATGGAATCAATGGAAGTGAGGTAGGTTTGTGTGATGGTGTGGGCTGCTTCCACAATTTACTGCAAATTCTTGAGGTCTCGGATGGAGCTGTTCCCAAACCATGGCGTGATGCATTCTGATGAAATGATTTCTCCAGGGATGCTGCCTGATCCATGAGTTGCACCAGGATTTTTTAAATGTATTTCATTGGTAAACTAGCATCCGCAGTTCCTTGTTTCTATTTATTTTTGTTGTTTATTATGTTGTTTAAAGAGAACTGTGTTTGCATACGTGTTGTGCTGCTGTAAATAAGAATTTAAATGTTCCCTTTCAGGACATATGACAGTAAAGCATTCTTGATTCTCGACTTCATTATCACTGATCTTAACTGGACAACAAAGATAACGTGCTCAAACTATAAACAATACATCTTTACACCTTACATTTTCAGTATAGATTCAAATAATAAATTTGCACACCATAAATCCTTATGGAATACATTTAATGCTTGTAAAAAAAAAAAAATTAAAAAATTCTGCCCAAACCTAGTTGTTTTATTCTTTGACTATTTAAGCTTTCATGCTTGATGTTCTCTCTTGGCAGTAATAAGACAAGGTTAATTTGTCACTTCAGCCTTAAATTGGAAGGTCACAAGAGTATCATTTGCATCCACGGACACTCCAGAGTATAGGAAGAGATGATGTGTAGCTGAATGGCAATACACTAGTGAGAATAAGGGAGACTTGAGATAACAGGGATGAGAAAGAACAACGCAAGGAAAATCTAAGCAGCATTTCGACTGGACCAGTCAGGCTAGTTGCAGCTTCACAGTATGGAAGCTGATTGCTTTTGTTAAAGTCTGACCAAGCAGTCTGGGTTGGTTTGAAGCCTTTGGTCATTGGAAAATACTTTCGAAATGCAATTTAATGTCCAGACCATCATCCCTTACATTGACAGGTCAGCACAGAAACCGGTGTTTGTCAGGAAATGTGTCACATGGTTTTTTGAGTTAATCCATCTGAGAAGCAAACAAAAGGATGTCGTAATCTAATGAACTGCCTGCAAAGGGGATTTTATTTTGCTATTGCACATCTAGCTCGTCAGCCGATTGTGCTGGAAAATGGGCACCGAGATGGAATATATCTGATTTAAATTAGTGGCTGGACAATAACTGGTGGGAAATTGGGTGCATTGTGAAATGGGCTGCCAATTCGCTGTCACATTACACCCTGTAGTCTTCGGAACATGCAATCTCTCTATTTCCTTTGTACCTAAAATATATCCATCAAAGAGCACACAGGCACATACACGGATGCCTTGTAATGCAAGTCCAGCCTGCTGCTGCAGACTTTTCAAAAAGGTAGAAAAATAAGAACAAAATACAAAATACAGGAGTCGAGGGTCTGAGCTACAGAGAGATTGAGTAGGCTGGGACCTCTTGGATCCTTGGAGCGCTGGAGGATGAGGTGTGAACTTATAGAGGTGTATAAATTCATGAGAGGAATAGGTCGGGTAGATGCACAGGCGAGGTGCATCGAGGACCAGAGGACATAGGTTTAAGGTGAAGGGGAAAAGATTTAATAGGAATCTGAGGGGTAACATTTTCACACAAAGAGTGGTGGGTGTGTGGAACAAGCTGCCAGAGGAAGTAGTTGAGGCAGGGACTATCCCAACATTTAACAGACAGTTATGGGCCTGTCCCACTTAGGCGACTTTTTAAGCGACAACAAGAGACTTTGCAGTCGCCACATGTTCGCGGGTGGTTTCCGGGGAGTCACCTTCATGGTCGTGAGGAGTTCCCACATTTTGGGAACTAGTCACGGCCTCAATATGGTTGTCGAGAATATTTCAACATTGAAAAATTAACGACGACTTGAATGAAGTCGCCATGTAGATTAGTGAGAATTCCCGAGTCATAGGTGGGTGGCAAGGCGGTCCTAATGTATTGCCAGGAGGTCAAAGGTTCTCGGAGGTTCTCGTAGGTTGGGGCTGGTGCTGACCGGTGAATTTCATTGGCTCATTGGGGGAAAAAAAAGGTAAGCAGTAGTTTTCAGAACCAAGGAACCGACCGGTAATGTTAAATGTCCGCCGAGCTTCACAGCCGTGTATCTCTGGCTTCTTAAAAGTTGTGTCTGCTCCTTCTCCGCCCCCCCCCCCCTTTTAAAGGACTTACCGTTCATTGTGCTTTAGCTGTCTTAATTGCAGTGCCAACCTTCCTGTTTATCATGGTGTGTGTCTGTATCACCTTGGCTTTGCACCATGGGAATTTTGTAGACAATGCTCCCCCTCCAGCCCTGGCCCGGCCCCCGCCTTTGCGATGAGTTTGTGTGTGTGTGTGTGTTCCGCTCTGACAGTCCCCGTTCCATTTCCTGGTTTTTCAGGCGCCTGCCAGCAACTTGACAGTCGCCAGCAGTCGGCTGAAAAGTCGCCTAAGTGGGACAGGCCCATTAGACAGTACATGGATAGGACAAGTTTGAAGGGATATGGACTAAATGCGGGCAGGTGGGAATAGTATTGTTGGGACGTGTTGGTCAGTGTGGGTAAGTTGGGCCGAGGAGCTGGAATCTATGATGTATCACTCAATGACTCTATCACTGTTTTGGGGTTTGCTGTCAAAAACAGCACTCCGACAGAACAAGAATTTAACATTTAGTGGTTCAATTTCCTTGATTTTGGCCTAACAAATGCAAACTATCCCCAGATCACAATAAAGAAAACAGCAAGTTCATTTAAATCCATGCTCAAAACTCTGATTTGAGAGAAATGAAACTCTGATTGCTCAGGTGAATAACATAGAAACATAGGAAATAGATGCAGGAGTACGCTATTTGGCCCTTCTAGCCAGCACCGAAATTCAATATAATCATGGCTGATCATCCAATATCAGTACCCTGTTCAGGCCTTCCCCCATATCCCTTGATTGCCTTAACCCTAAGAGCTAAAACTAACTCTCTCTTGAAAACATCCAGTGAATTGGCCTCCACTGCCTTCTGTGGCAGATGATAGTAAGATTAAACGAGACCTCACCAGTTTGAAGTTTGATCTTGATTTTATGAGGAGTTACGTTGGTGATTAAGTGAAGAAGACCCGCCAGGCCGCATGCAACCAATCTTCAAAGCAGCGGTATGAAATCACAAATAAACAACACCGAAGTGACATAGTAAGATGAGTGACTCGGGAACTACCATATGATCCTTTATGAGAGAGGGTTGGGCGTGGCGTGCACGTAATCACCAACGTAACTCCTCATAAAATCAAGATCAAACTTCTAACTGGTAAGCTCCCATTTAATCTTACTATTTTACTTCGGAGTCACGTGAGTTATTCCGTGAAGAGTTCAAAGCTTTGTGATTTCATGCCGCAGATTACAAATTTCGGCATCCCATTACATTGATTGACTCGAATGAGATATTAATGCATTAGTCGTAACCTTGTATTCAATGTAGTAATAAGGTTTATTTAAAAATATAAACAAACAACAGTACCCCTTAATCCCAGGGCACTTAAACAGAACTTAAAATGGCATTGGCAAACAGCCCTGGATCGACAATTGGCCGATGATAGAAATTCTGAAACATCAGCTCATTTGCCCATCCGGCGGCCGCCAAAATATGGTCGATGGGCAACGTCCTTCGCTTTGGCCGCCGACGTAGCTGCTGCCCTAGTGGAATGAGATGTGAACACATTCGTGTTAATACCTGCATCAATCTAGACTTGTTTCAGCCATCTCGAAATAGTGTTAACTGACACTCTCTTATGCGTTTTTTTTATAGCTGATAAACAACCCATTCTCCATGTTACGTAAACCCTCTGTAGCTGCAATGTATTGCATCAAATGTGTTTTTACGCATAAGGATGGATCTGTGGGATATGCTGAAAATACTATTTTAAAACCTGTGACACCTGGCCTGCTTTGTTTGAGGAGGCCATAAATGTCAAACGTAATATTGTCTGCAGCAGTATCCATTCTATCTAACTGTAACTTTTGTAATGTCTGTACCCTTTGTGCTGAAACCAACGCCATAAGCATGGCCACCTTCATGGTGATTTTGGTCAAAGACAAAGATGAGATAGGAAACTACTCAAGTAGTATTCTGAGGACCATACTCACATCCCATATATCTAGGTTTGGGAGGTCTGGAATTGAAAATCCCTTTCATTAATCGAACAACGAGAGGGTGAGATCCAATCAAATGTTTGTCTGACTTCATCACTAAATATGATGACAAAGCACTTCTCGCTGTATTGATTGCACTATAACTTAGTCCTTCATCATAGTAGAGGGTTGACAGAAACTCCAGAAAATGTAAAATACGTGCTGTATAATAATCAATATTATTTTGTACACAGTAAACTTTCCATTTTTTTACATAACAAATATACTGCTTTTGAGTACTCGATCTCGAAGATGCAGAAAGCATGTCCACAGTTCGAGCCGACAATCCATGTGCCAGATATGACCTTCTTAGAATCTGCAAATTAACAAATCAATACGGTCATACAAAGGATGGCATTCGCCAGTTACCGGATGCACCAATAAATCCCTTTGTTTAGGAACAGCCATCAGGGGTTGTGTAGGATCAAAGAGTACCATGGCTGAGTAGGCCAGTCGGGTATCACCAGTACCCCTGAAGCATTGTCCTGCTTGATTTTAAGCAAACAACGATTTATGAGACAGAACGGTGGAAATGCATATATATACATACCACCCCAATTCAGCGTGAAAGCGTCAATCGCTACTGCCCCAGGATCTGGTTCCCATGATACATATTTGGGAAGCTGGTGGTTTAGTCTGGATGCAAACAAGTCGACATCTGGCATTCTGTATTTGACAATGACCTCTTTGAACACATCCCGATTCAACATCCACTCTATGTGGTCATGGAATTTTCGTGACCTGGTGTCTGCCACAGTATTGAATTTCCCTGGCAGATACATAGCTGAGAGACAAATGAGTTTGTCAATACACCAGATCCAGATTTGGTTTACCAGACTGTCACAAGATGCCGACTTAATACCACCCATGTGATTAACATATGCAACTCCTGTAGTGTTATCAATTTGGAGCTGAACATGCAAACTGCTTTTGTTAAAAAATAAGCCTTGAGCCCATAAAACACTCCTAAAAGCTCTAAATGGTTAATTCCCCATGTCTGCAGAAGCAACGCTTCTTCCATACTCCATCTTCCTCCACAACTTGAAGTTGTACCTGTGGCACCCCACCCAAGTGCACTGACATCAGTCTGTAAGACCATGGAAGGTTGTTCTAGCACCACTGTGCTGAAACTACTGGAGACATGTTGGATCCACCATAAAATATCAGTAATTGCTTCTACTGATAATTGCATGGGCCTATCATAATGCCCCAATTGTACCCTGAGTGCCTGTTCCTTTGCTATTTGTAAATTGCTGATAATGCAAAGGCTCAAATTGGACTGCTGGAAAGGCTGCTACCATTTTCCCTAGCAGCCTTGCCACTTGTCTAATTGAAGGTTGATGCTTGTTTAAAAGCTTTACACAATCCTCAATTAGCTCTGCACTTTTCTCCCTGGGCAAGGTAATTACCATTTTAATTGACTCAACTGTGAACCCCAAATAATAAATTCTGGTATTTGGTGTCAATTTAGATTTTTCCAAATGAATGACAAACCCCAATTTTTCAAGTGTGGATTTGACAATTACCACTGATGTTTCAGCTAATTCTTTTGTTTGCCCGATAACTAAAATATTATCCAAATAGGCCATAATTACATGGCCTTGACCTCTAAGTAGCCCCAAAATTGGTTTTAACAATTTAGTGAATACTCTGGGAGCTGAGGTCAACCCATTCGACAGGGCCTTATACTACCATAATTGATTCATCCAAATGAAATTAATATACTTTCTATGCTCACAATGAACAGGCACTGAGTAATAAGCGTCTTTCAGATCGATGGTTGCCATATAACAACCTCTAGAAATCAGTTGCTTGGCGGTAACCAATGTTTCCATTTTTAAGTGTCTATAGAGTACAAATGGATTTAATTTTGTCAGATCCAAAATGATTCTGCATCCTCCGTCCTTTTTGGGACGGGAAATATATTTGACACAAATTGATGGACTTGATGAACCGTTTTCTCAATTCCACCTTTGTTATATAATTTTATGAGTTCAGCTTGAACCTCTATTACCTCTGTTTGTGAAAAATAAAGTGTTCTGCTAGAAACATGTTGGAAAGGTAAAACACCATTTGGAATGAATTCAATCATAAAAAAGCCGTAATCTACCACCAACTTTTTACTGTGTTACATTTAATATGTTTTTATGAGAACCAGGTCCACTTACCTCTCTGGTAACTGGTGTACCCTGCTGACTCCAGCCTCTGGCAGTGGCCCCCATGATTGCTCGTGCTCCAGCCGAAGGGTACCATCCGCGCCCCTGCGCTGAGGGCCGACTTGTCCCTGGTGTAGCCCCAGACGCTGATGTGGTTCTGTAAGGACACTTTCTCTTCATCTGTCTGCCGTGCATCATTGGTATCATCAGGCTCATTGTTTTCGCATATTCATTTATTTCTTTGACCTGTTTGACAAGGTCTGCGCCAAACAGCAGATCAGGTGGTTGGATATTTGCTGGCTTGCAAAGCGCAGCATATCTGGGATTAATGGTGGGTCTAATAGCCCTTTTCCTGAGACAATTGATCTCAAAATGGGTGTTACATAGTAACCCCAGAGCCTCTTGGTGTGTTCTGGTCACATAACTACCATCCATTGTTCTTGCGAATGCCGTAATGCCAGCAGCCAATAACTTTAAAATTCTCTGCATTTTAATCTCTTGACTTCGCATGCTGCGTCCCATTTGACCACATATAACCTGATCCACGGTTGGAACTTTTAACAACTCACAGTTGCTTGGAGGCTCATGCTTTTTGGCTGTCTCATCCATACTAAGCTCCTAGAGCTCATGAGAAACCATGTAATTTATTGTGGTAGCCAGCTCTTCACCTAGTGGCTCCCCTGCTCCTGATGGGACAGCAAATGGTAGTGCCAGTGGTGGAACATCTGGTAACTCCATTGTTTCTCCTGGCTGAACTTCCCCATCAGATTCGGGTTCAGGACTAATCTGACCCATCGCACTCCCTTCAAAAGTAAAAGGTTTATCTGGCAGCACTGTTGCTGCTGGCGCTTCTTTCTCTGAGCACTGACTCTCCTTCTCTTGGAGTGAAGTTCTTTGCAGGACTGTATGCAACAGCTCCTCTACTTGCGATAGGCGTGAACACACTCTATCCAGCCCCGGTGAGGAATCATCCCCCGACTCCGCGGGCCTAGCAGACTTATCAATTGCCTTGCGCCCTAATGGCAACGGCTCTGTGCTGTGTAGCACTAAGTCTGCAGTTGCTAACTCCGTAGCTAGTGACTGTACAGGGGTATGAGGCAGGGCTTCCATGCCTGAGCTGCCGTGGCTGGTTGTTACTCACCGCTTTCCCTTCCCTGTTTTTTCCATGCTAGCGCTCGGTAGATAGCTAACTGGCCAGCACGGGCTCGAACTCCAGTGAAAAGTTTTTAACTTACCTGGAGTCTGAATACTTACCGCTGGAGGAGCTCTGTTCCTCGCAGCCTCTGTGCGTCAATACGGATGACGTACTGGTGCGCATGCGGCCTGGCGTGTCTTCTTCACGGAATCACTCACGTGACTCCGAAGTAAAATTCCAGATTCACAACTCTCTGGATGAAAAAGTTTTTCCTCATCTTAGGCCAAATGGCCTACCCCTTATTCTTAAACAGTGACCCTTGGTTCTGGATTCCCCCAACATCGGGAACATTTTTCCTACATCTACCCTGGCCAATCCTCTAAGAATTTTAAATGTTTCGATAACATCCCCTCTCATCCTTCTAAATTCCAGTGAATACAAGCCCAGTCGACCCATTCTTTCATCATATGTCAGTCACATCATCCCGGGAATTAACCTGGTGAACCTACGCTGCAATCCCTTAATAGCACTAATGTCCTTCCTCAAATTAGGAAAACAAAATTGCATACAATACTCCAGGTGCAGTCACACCAGGGCCCAGTACAACTGCAGTACGACCACCTTGCTCCTAAACTCAAATCTTCTTGCAATGAAAGCCAACATGCCATTGGCTTTCTTCACTGCCTGCTGTACCTGCATGCTTACTTTCAGTGACTGATGTACAAGCACACCCAGGTCTCGTTGCACCTCCCCGTCTCCTAATCGGACACCATTCGGATAATAATCTGCCTTCCTGTTCTTGCAACCAAAGTGGATAACCACACATTTATCCACATTATACTGCATCTGTCGTGCATCTGCCCACTCACCCAACCTATCCAAGTCACCCTGCAGCCTCATAGCATTCTCCTCGCAGCTCACACTGCCATCCAGCTTTGTGTCATCTGCAAACTTAAAGATGTTACATTTAATTCCCTCGTCTAAATCGTTAATATATATTGTAAACAACTGGGATTCCAGCACCAGGCCTTGCGCCCCACTAATCACTGCCTGCCATTCTGAAAGGACCTGTTAATTCCTACTCTTTGCTTCCTGTCTGCCAGCCAATTCTCTATCCATTGTCAATATCCTACCCCCAATTCTATGTACTCCAATTTTGCACACTAATCTGTTGTGTGGGACCTTGTCAAAGGCTTTTTGAAAGTCCAGATACACCACATCCACTGGCTCTCCCTTGTCGATTCTACTTGTTACATCCTCAAAAAATTCCAAAAGATTACTGTGATTCCAAAAGAGAATCTGCATGATTTCCCCTTCTTAAATCCATGCCGACTTTGACCAATCCCGTCACTGCTTTCCATATGCGCTGCCACAACATCTTTAATAATCAACTCCAGCATCTTCCCCACTACCGATGTAAGGCTAACTGGTCAATAATTCCCCGTTTTCTCTCTCCTTTCTAAAAAAGTGGAATTACATTGGCTACCTCCCAGTCCACAGGAACTGATCCAGAGTCGAGAGAACATTGTAAAATGATCACCAATGCATCCACGATTTCCATGGCCACCTCCTTGAGTACTCTGGGATGCAGACCATCAGGTCCTGGGGATTTATCTGCCTTCAGCCCCAACAGTGTACCTAACACAATTTTCTGACTAATGTGAATTCCTTTCGGTTCCTCCCTCCCACTAGATTCTCGGTACCCTAGTATTTCCTGGAGATTGTTTGTGCCTTCCTTAGTGAGGACAGAACCAAAGTGTTCTGCCATTTCCTTGTTTCCCATTATAAATTCACCTGTCTCTGATTGTAAGGGACCTATGCCGTGCATTTGTCTTTTCCTTTTTACATAACTAAAGAACATTTTGGAGTCAGTTTTTATATTCCCCGCAAGCGTTCTTTCATGTTCTCTTTCCACCTCTTAATTCAATCCTTAGCCCCTCCTCTGTTGAATTCTAAATTTCTCCCAGTCCTCTGGTTTGCCACTTCTTCGGACTAATTTATATGCCTCTTCCTTGGACTTAACATTATTCTTGACTTCCCTCGTCAGCCACGGTTGAGTTGCCTTCCCAGTTTAAAAATATTAAAAAATGATATAAATTGAAACTACTGAAAATTTCAGTTGCTGACAGATTTGGTGTAAAGCTTTGGTAGTGACTGCCATATTCTGTGGCAAGATATGAAGAAGACTAGTTTTGAGCATGAAACAAATTGGCACCTTCAAGGTATTTTTTCTGATGTCTTCACAAATCTGGAATCCAGAAGATGTGATAATCCAGAAAATTACAATGCAGCAAAACATACCACAGACTTTAAAGTATTAATTGTGGAACACAACTGTAAGCTATTGACAGCGGCATGATTTAGTAAGATAGTGAAGGGAAGTTTTAAAGAATATCGGCTGGCTATGCAGTGACGCAGCAGGTAGTGCTGCTGCGTTACCGTACCAGAAACCTTGGTCACCTTATTGACTGGGTGGGGTTTGCATCATTCTCCCTGTGACCGTGTGTGTTTCCTTTTGGTTGCTCTGATATCCTCCCATATCTCAAAGACGTGCGGGTTTGTAAGTTAATTGGTATCTATAAATTAGCCCCATTGTGCAGGGAGTGGGTGCGTAAATTGAAAAAATTGAACTATTGTGAACGGGTGATCAATGATCGGTGTGGACTTGGTGGGTGGATGGGCCTATTTCCATGCTGTATTTCTGAATCAATCTCACCTGAATATATTTGAGCTAATGCAACGTCTGTTATGATTATGAAGTGAAGCTGCCAATAGCCAGGATGATTAATGTATCTCCTTCCAGCATGCTGAATGCTAGTCTTTAATTTGCTGCAGTTTGTTTTGGTGACAATGTGTTTTGTGTCTCAGAATTGAACGATATTACCTATGCAGTGCAGCTATTATTGGGATTTGAGAACGAGGTGTAATTAGCAGCTAGCTTAATATATGATTCCTGCATTGTGTTAACCAAAACAGCTACCCCATGTGTTGCAGCTTACTCTGTTTCTTGCCTGAGTGTAGAAACATGGAACTGCAGATGCTGGTTTACAAAAATAAGAAACAAAGTACTGGAGTAATTCAGCGGGTCAGGCAGCAGCTCTAGAGTACATTGTTAGGTGACATTACAGGTCGGGATCCTCTTCAGACTGAACAAGGGTCCCGACCCAAAACATCACCTGTCAATGTTCGCCTGATGACAAGGTGAAATCAATTTGTGTAACCCCAGGTGAAATCAATTGTTGTAACCAGTAACTAGAAATCAGTAACTGTTGTCACTTCAGGGAATCTTGGTACCAAAAGTGCTTACAGCCTGGTGTTATGTTGGGAGTAGATAAAGGTCTTCAAATAGATTTCTGCGAAGAAGGTCCTGTCCTTTTGAAATGCACTTGAAGATGAACATTCAAACCAGGGTTTGCAGTTTTAGAGGGTCACTATTACAGATTTAGTTTAGTTTAGATTTAGTTTAGAGATACAGCGTGGAAACAGGCCCTTCGACCCACCGAGCCCACGCCAACCAGCAATCCCCGCACAATAACACAATCCTACACATTAGGGACAATTTTCTGGTATTGATTGCAATTTGACTCAGTATTGTAACAGCCTAAATTATTATTTTGAAGCAAAGCAGAGTGCTATTGTTTCTTCTGTTGCTGGTACTGCATGGAGTGTGCACACAATGTATTCAGCTCCTGATTCAGTCACACAATGTTACTGGGATCCAATCCAATTCACAGCACCAAAACAAGCACAGTATACCCTCATTATAACAGATCATTGGGGTAGAGGGGTAATGGTGCCCGTTATTGCCGATTGTCCATTAGAACAATCTACCAGGGTGGTGAATTTGTTGGAATTCTTTGCCATAGAAGATTGTGGAGGCAAAGTCAGTGGATATATTTAAGGCAGAGATAGATAGATTCTTGATTAGTACGGGTATCAGAAGTTATGGGGAGAAGGCAGGAGAATAGGGTTAGGAGGAAGTGATAGATCAGCCATGATTGCCACAGCCAGACATAAAAACAGTTTTTATCCACGAGTAGTTGCTCTACTCAACAGCCAAAAATCTGTAGCCTCCCTTTGATCTGGTATTTTGTTGGTTCACATGCTTGATCAATGGTGTTTTATCATTAATAACGTATTATTATTGTTTAGCGTTTCCTGAGTCATTCGTAACTGTCGCTGTATGTCATGTTGTTACTTGTGGGCGGAGCACCAAGGCAAATTCCTTGTATGTGAATACTTGGCCAATAAACTTACTTACTTACTTCTACTCCTATCACTTATGATCTCATGATCTCATGAACTGAGTAAAAAAATCTCATTGTATAAGTAGTAGAAACACAGCATTAAACAGATGCCGGTTAATGTACAAAGGACATAAGAGTGCTGGAGTAACTTGACGGGTTAGGCATCATCTCTGGCGAACATGGATAGGTGATGTTCTTCAGACTCTCGGTCTGAAACTGGGCCTGGAATCTAGGTGAGTTGGGATGAGGATCAGTGGAGACAATGGTTGTGGCCCGTGGGCAGCTGAAGTGCAGGTGAGGGTTGGCGGAGGGCAGTGGCAAGAGCAGTCCGGAAGCCGCCATGGAAGCTGTGTGAGCCAGCGGTGGCGGCAGTAGGTCCGGCCTGGAATCTGCCGGGATGCGGTGCGGGCCAACGTCAGCAACCCAGCCTGGCAGTGAAGGTCGGTAGGACCGGCCTGGATGTGGCTGGGAGTGGTGATAACGGCTGTGGGTGGCATCGGCAGCTTGGCCTGCAGGCGGCCAGGGAGGTGGTGAGGGCCGGGTGACATCGGCCTTATACAGAGGTCCGTAACAACAAGCTGGTATTAACCACAGCGACAATGAGGATAGTTTTGTTTACTTTTAAATTGGATAGAATGCAATTGATGAATTAGGGCATTCTATTCATATTATATGGGCTAAATTGGTCATGATGCAACTTTGATTGCGACCTAGCTGTGCGGTTGCTAGATACCATCATCTCTTAAGAACACAGGCTGCCAGTTTCACAGCGGGAGGCCATTACAGAGAGATACTTTGGAAATTGACAAGCAATTGATACTTGTGCAACAAAACTCTATTAAACAATACAACATACAGCTTTTAGTATTTCTAGCTTGCAGCAACAAAATGAAATTATAGCATACCTTTATGCACCTTTATCCTGCAGTATAAAGATAACTGTTATTGTTATTGTGTCTGGATCTCTCTTTCCCCCATTTATACAATTGTTTTTAGATAACAATTTTCTTTCTTAGGAATGTAACTTTCTTAGGAATGTAACTACCCTGTAATAGCAGATTATCAAGTTAATTTGGGATCTGTCAAGGGATGAATGACGTCCTTCTGTGCAATTCTATTTCATGATTCAAAGACAGGCGTAGATGGGGTAGACAGTCAGAACCTTTTTCGCAGGGATGAAATGTCTAACGCTAGAGGGCGTAGGGAAAATGTGAGAAGGAGAACGTTTAATAAAGATGTGTGGGGCAAGTTTTTTTACACTGAGTGGTGGGGGCCTGGAATGCATTGCCTGGGATGGTGATGGAGGTGGATACGATAGTAGCATTTAGGAGGCTTTAGAAGGCACAGTGTTGGGATATTCAAGATGTTATCTCATGGATATCTAGTGGCGGGATATCTAAGATGCTAAAAGTCAAGCTCTTCCATTCTCTAGTCCTCCCTACAGCCCTCTATGCCAGTGAGATATGGAAAAACAGTGTGAAGATTAAAAAGAAATTGGATGCATTCCATCAACGCTGCTCAAGTAAGATCCTGAAGACAAGCTACAGAGACAACATCACAAACAAGGAGATCTACCGGGAAACTGCAACAAAGACTCTTAGCCAGGACATAGAGGTACGCAGGATGAAATTTGCAGGACATGTAACATAGAAACATAGAAACATAGAAATTAGGTGCAGGAGTAGGCCATTCGGCCCTTCGAGCCTGCACCGCCATTCAATACATGATCATGATCATGTACTCTGAATGTCAACAGAACATGCATCTAAGATAGCAAAAACATGGCAAGCTGACGGAAGAAGGTAAAGAGGCCGACCAAAACTCACATGGAGGCGAACATTCCAGAAGGATTTGGACGCCTGGGACGCAAGCCTATCGAGGGTGGAATACATCGCAGATAACCAAACAGAATGGCGATAGCTTGCTGTCCAATGCACTCAACAATGTGGGAGGAACTAAGTCTAAGTAAGGTAGGCACATGGAAGTGCAGAGAGTAGAGGGATATATATCACGTACACATAGATGAGATCAGTTTCACGGCATCATGTTTGGCACAATCATTGTGGGCCGAAGGGTCTGATCCTGTACTGTAGTGTTCTATGTTCAAGATCAAGTTCAAGTTCACATTTATTGTCACATGCACCAATTAGTACAGTGAAATTTGAGTTACCATACAGCCATATGAATAAAAAGACCACAATACACAATAGAATTTAACATAAACATCCAACACAGTGGAATCAACATTTCTCACTGTGATGGACGGCAATAAAGTTCAGTCACTCTTCCTCTTTTTGTTTACCTGTGGTCGGGGCTTTGAGCCCTTCGCAGTCGCTGCAATGACGGCCCGATGTACAGACCCTCTCGCCGGGATGATAGAAACTCCGACGTCGGGACAGATCGGAACACACTCTGCGACTGGAATCCCAGAATCAGCCGCTTCTTACTGGAGACCACGGAGACCGCGGCTTCCGAAGTCCACATACCCTGCTGGACGGAGCTCCAACTGGTGATCCTCGGCAAAAGATCCCAGGCTCTGCAATGTTAAAGTCTGCACCGTGCCCACGGCTAAAAACTCCGCAGACCACAGCTCCAAGATGTAAAAGTCAGCAGGCCCCGCGATCGGAGCTCGAACACTGGCGATCCTTGACAAGGACCCAAGGCTCCGCTATGGTAATTCCATGCTGCGCCTGCTGCTGAAGTTCTGGGCCGGTCTCCATTCGAAAAGACTGCGCCAATCCAGTTGGTAGGCCGCAAGGGTAGTGGTGAAGATGCGACACGGAGAAAAGACGCATCTCTGTCCAGGTAAGTGACATGAAGATGGTTTCCCCCTAATCCCCACCACCACCCCCTCCTCACAAGACATAATGAGAAACATTAAAACATGCATTTCGACGCACTAAAAATAACAAAAAAGGCGAAAGGACTGACGAGCTGCTGGCGAGGCAGCCACTGTGGTGGCACCACCCAATGTTCAATATTCTAAGTGTTATATGTTTAGGACAGGTCATTTTAAACATAATTTTCCCAGAATTCTTCACGACAGAGGTTTACAGGGGACCACGGAGGACATTAACTGCTGAAAAGTGCTCCTTTAAGGTGATCTTGGAATTTACAGGGAAACGCCAGCTATTCCACAGTTTACCACTTACCTCAGGAAGTTTCGCAAGTAATTATAGAAAACTTGAAGTTGAAGGCAAAGTTCTGAAAGTGATACCGTGTTGGATTCCATTGTTGAAATGCATCCAAAGTTCAATGATGAAGCATGAACTTGCTACAATTCTCCAACAGTTATTTTTTCCTGATATTGTTTGCAATCATTATTACATATCATTTTTATTCATGTTTCCAAATGTCAGGGTTATTCAGAAACATTGAAGTCCTGTGACCAGTGGCGAATGTGGGTACCCCGTCGTTGCCGGCTTCCAAAATATTTTGCAGCCTTTTTCATAAGTTCATAAGTCATAGGAGCAGAATTAGACCATTCGGCCCATTGACATTCAATCGTGGCTGATCTATCTATCCCTCTCAACCTCATTCTCCTGCCTTCACCCCTTAACCTTCAACACACCTTACCAATCAAGAATCTGTCAATCTCCACTTCAAAAATACCCAGTGACTCGGCCTCCACAGCCATCTGAATGAATTCCACAGATTCGTCACCCTTTGAGAAAAGAAATACCTTTTCATCCCCTTTCTAAAGGTACGTCCTTTTTATTCTGATGCTGTGCCCTTTGGTCCTAGACTCTCCCACGAGTGGGAACATCCTCTCCACATCCATTTGATCTATGCCTTTCATTATTCAGTAAGTTTCAATGGCGTCCCCCCTCAAACTTAAACTTCAGCGAGTACAGGCCCAGAGCCATCAAATGCTGATCATATGTTTTTATGGTTGAAGATTATTCTGGTCCATGCATGTGAAGGCCTCATGCTGTGCTGGGCCTTACTAATTTGGATCAGCATAGCACTTAAAGGCAAACGGAGACTGGCAGAAATGTAAATGGATATCTATAGAGGGCCTGTCGCGGGGTGACACCTGTATGGTCGTGAATAGGCGCCCAAAGTCGTATATTTCTGGTCGCCGCTGGATTTTCAATATTTTGTAAATTTTCGGATACCTGCTGCGACTATGATGGGAAGTCGCCGAAAAAAACACATAAATGGGACAGGCCATAAAAGTCTCTTGAGGGCATATATATCGGTGGTCACTGCAGATAGCTTATTGTTTGCTCTGAGCTCCTGCCCATTACATCATGTGGCTAACATAATAGAATATAGAACATATAACAGTACAGCACAAGAATATGCCCTTCAGCCCACAATTTCTGTGCCAAACATGATGCCACGACCATCACCAATTTACTTGCAAATAGCCGACATCCCTCCACTCCACGCACATCCATATGCCCATTCAAAAGTCTTCTAAAAGCCACTAACATACCAGCCTCAACCGCCACCCCTGCCAGCACTAAATGGTAGAAAGTAAACTTGATGGCCCTTGCTATTTACTCAGTGATTATCTTCTATGTTCCAAATTGTCTCTGTCCCAACCCCCACCAAATACTAATTTTGCTGCTTCCAATGCAAATCTTCAAACGGCAAGATGGCACCTGCATACATTTCACTGCTCAAAACAACAATAGTCAAGCCTCACTTTCAATTGTAACTGGGCGGCAAAGTGGTGCACCTGGCAGAGCTGCCGCCTGACAGTTCCAGGGGCCGGGTTTGATCCTGACCTTGCAGGATTGGAGTTTGCACGTTCTGCTTGTGACCACCTGGGTGTCCTCCTGGTGCTTGTTTCCTCCCACATCCCTAAAGGGCCTGTCCCACTTTGCAACCTTTGCGACAGTGACTGATGACCTAAAAAAACGTCAAGTTGTACAACACTCCGCGTCACCGTCACGTCAAGCTACGACACTCCACGTCACCCGCCTTCACAACAGAAGAAGGTTGCATTGAAGTATAATAATTACAATGGAAATTAACTTATCTACAATAAACCTAAGGACCAATAACTTTTTAATGGATAAGTCGCCGCTTTATCCCGCGTCACCGGCCGTCACCTGCAGGACAGCGTACGTCAGCGTGTGACAGGGCGCACGACATGATAAGACACCCAGATGTCGCCTGAAGATTTTGAACATTGTAAAATCCAGGGGCGACAGGGAGACACTGCGCGTCACTACATGCGTCACGCCCCGACCATGCCGTGACAACCTCTTTTCAGGCTGTCACCGAAAATGTTGCCCAAGTGGGACAGGCCCTTAAGATGTGCAGGTTTATTGATCTCAGTAAATTGCCCCTGGCGTGTAGAAAGTGGATGCTAAAGTGCAATAAGATTTAACTTTGTGAAGAGGTGATCAATGGTTGACGTGGGCTTGGGTGGGCAGTTTCCATGCTGTATCTTTCTATCAATCAATTAATCAATCAAGCAATATTAGGAATGAGCCACAAATTTGTCCTTAATAATACTGCCCACAAATAACTGCCCAGCAGCAGTAATAAGCTCCATAACGTATGGAGCTCTGTGCAATTCCTATCTTAATACCAACAACCATCAAAGCCCAGGATAAATTGTAGCCCCTTCATTGCAACTTCAATAGAAAGGAAATTAGAGCAAGGTATAAAACAGATAGCTATTTTGTGACTGCCTGACTTCATCACACGAGCAGTTAAAATTAGCTCATAATTAATCTGCCTTACAGTTCCTTCTTGAACAGCCAGTGGTACTAAATATAAATTTGTAGGAATAAAGTTAAAGAAGCATACAAATACATTACCATTAACAAGAACGTATACTGTGATAATCCCGTTCATCAACATACAAGATTGCATGTAAAAATATATATATTAAACCTTTACTGAATTTCATAAAACCTTGTGGAATTTCCTCAAATTAATTCAAATATTAACCAATAAAGTATAATATTTTGCAGTACCATAAATAGTTGGGAATTAAGTTTGCCTTTCCATTACTAAACTAATTTCAAAACCTCACACCAGACATGAAATTAACGGTTTTCAATTGTTTTTCAAATCCATTCTATTCAGATTCATGAACAGATCATCTGTAAAATTATAACCTTGTCATGTTTTGGAAATGGATGGTCAACGCGTAAATTTACATTTAAACTGTTGTTTTTACAATACAGATGCGCTTACTACTGAATCTGACACAAAAGAATATAAATTTCCTCAGACATTTTGGAATGAACTGATAACAATGTTCGAGCATCTTAACTCTGACTTCTTCACATGACTGAAAGTGCCTAGGCCCGCTCTTTACTTCACGCAGAGCTCTATTTCTTGCAGCATATAAATCCTCCATTAAAGTTTTTATTCTTGGCTGGACATATTCACCTTGTCCGTTATCAGAGGAGAGAGTCCAATTCTGTCGGATCAATTTAGCACCACTGGAGCTTTGAATTATCATAGTAGCGAGTCAAATCTCTGTTGGGTGACTGTAAATTTATCATCTCAATATTAGTCGCTTCAATTGACCATAAATCAATTGTTAGATACAGTTTCCCAGAAAAGATGTTCACCTATGTTTTATGTCAGAAAACACTGTGAGATTAAATATCTCTGAATATTCTGTCTGAAGAAAAATCCCTACCCGAGACATCATCTGTCCATGTTCTCCTGAGATGCTGCTTGACCCATTGAGTTACTCCAACACTTTGTGGGGTTTTTTTGGAAACCAGCATCTGCGGGTCCTTGTTTCTACACGACACTTAACAAAGTAGCTTTATGGCGGTTTAGACCCAGGCAGAAGCTATACAATTCAGCCTGCACTGTTCCTTGATGGGACTAAACTCAATTCAGCATAGACTTGTGGAAACTATAGAAATATAAAACTATCCTCCATTGATACCAACTTTCACCCTGTTCACAGTATTTCACAAAAGGCAGGCTGCGTTTGAAATTTGGTTAATTGAGTTCATAATGTAATGAGAGAATCAAGTTGCTTCATTGTACAGAAAGGTAGCCTTAATAGTCTGAGATCATGAATGTCCTCTATAGTCTGGTGTTATTCTAAAATAGACTGCTGTTATCCATTTGTTATTGTCCACTTTATCTTTTTTATCATTCTGAAATTAGCATACATATTTCCCTTGGCCATTAAAATGATTAAGGAATTCATCCCATTATCCAATTACTTCCAAGTTTAAAATTCTTCATCAGCAGAGGCAAATAAATGAATGTTATATTACTGACAACTATCTGTTTTCATTTAATTGTCCATTTGCGAAATATTGGCAACATGATAAGCTAAATACTGCTGGGGAATTTCGGGCTAAGCATTCAACCTGAATTCCACTATCATCTTATGGGCCTGTCCCACTTAGGCGACTTTTTAGGCAACTGCAGGAGACTATGCAGTCGCCACATGGTCGCCACATGTTCGTGGGTGGTCGCCTTCATGGTCGTGAGGAGTTTCAGCATTCTGGAAACTAGTTGTGGCCTCATTATGGTCGCCACGGATTTATCAACATGTTGAAAAATTAGCGGCGACCAGAATGAAGCCGCCATGGAGGGTAGCAAGAATTCTCGTGCTGTATGTGGGTCGCCAGGAGGAAGTGTAGGAAGTAACTGCAGATGCTGGTTTAAACCGAATATAGACACAAAAAGCTGGAGTAACTCAGTGGGACAGGCAGCAATTATGGAGAGACGGAATGGATGACGTTTCTGGTCAAAACCCTTCTTCAGACTGTGTATGTACTGTGTACCAGTACATACCATGTACCGTGTATGTACCGTGGCAAGCTGTAGTAACAAAGCAGCAATCTCAAATACTGCATTTTATTCCTTGCAAAGCGACAGTCTTCAGTCGAAATGTTCTTTCATTGATCAGTCGACAGGTAGCTTGCCTATGGACATGTCAAGAAGGCAATATTATTTTATTATAATCTCCCAAGGCAGCACATTCTATTGTCAACCATCATACCGGGGGCCTAGGTAAAAAGTGACAAGATTCACTGCAGCAGAATTCAAGCAAAGAGCTGTCTGGGCCCATAAATTTGAATTCTACCTTACATTATGCTAGACCTGTCAAGTGCTTCCTCTCAGCTTAATGGATATGGTGTGACAATTACATCTATAAAATTTAAGTAACATTTCTGTGGGGGGAAAAAAAACTGTCTTTTCACACTCTACAAGTCTAGTTTCAGCTTTCTCAGCCAATACTGTGGGCTAAGGGATTTGGAGCCATGATATAAACATTTGACAACCCTCAGATATAAGTACAGATATTGCTTTTGTCACGATGCTCTCAAATATAAGTGGAGCAACAACACATTTTAATATGGTTTATGTCCTTGTGTTGTTTTTTGAGGGATAATAAATAAAGATTTAATATTTTGTTGTGTGATGGTGTCTTATTTCAAAGGCAACTTTAATTCCATACAAATCTAAACTGCAAAATTGGAAAAAAAAACAATCAAAAAGGAAGCATTTGAAACATGTTTTTGGAAAGAAAATGGCTTTCTGAAAAATGGCAAAGGACACTTGAAGGGGAAGTTCTGTCTTACAATCCTGTTACATTTTAAAAGATAGTAAAGTCTTACCATATACAGTAATAGATTGCACAACAAAAGGCCACATTAATCCCAACCTTTTAAGACTCTTAAAATCTATTTCCCTTTGCATTATTTCCCAACGTGATAACATTGAAAGGTGTGATGAACTCAAATGTGCTGCACATTCAATCTGTCATCTGCTTCTTCTGTCTGCCACTCAGCCATTGTGTTGTATAATCTGTTAGATTAATGTCATCACTGGAAGAAGTTGAAGCCTTCCCTCATATTTCAAAATAACACCTATCAGGGTTAATACCGTGGTACTGTTGAAAGATGAAAAGGAGAATTGTGCAAATAGCAGAATAGGTGGTTGGTCTGTGAAGCAAAAAGACCATAAGCAGAACTTTAATAAAACAGCAAAATAGGGCAGGTTCTGAAAACTGTGAAGCTCAGTGCAAGGACATCCAATTCGTCTACATTCTACATTGAATTGAATTGAACAACAACCTCTCCCTCAATGTCACCAAATCAAAGGAGATTATGATCGTCTTCAGGGAGTGAAGCGATACACATACACTGCCAAAATAGAGATGGTTGAAAGATTCCAAGTTCTGAGGAATAAATATCACTGGGAAATTGTCCTGGACCAGCCATTTCAAAGCACTGATCAAGAAGGCACACCAATGCTTCTACTTCCTTACAAAGCGTAGGAAGTCCAGCATGTCCCCAACAACCCACACCTGCTTCTACAGATGCGCTGTAGAAGCATTTTTATCAGGATCCATCATAGCATAGTTTGGGAACAGCTTCATCCAAAACCACAAGAAATTGCAGCGAATTGTGGGCGTAACCCAGACCATCACACAAACCAACCTCCCTTCCACTGACTCCATCTACACTTCATGCTGCCTTGGCAAGGCTGCCATCCTAATCAAGGACGAGTCTCACTCCAGTCACTCCCTCTTTACCGCTCTCCCAGCAGCCAAGAAGTACAGAAGTGTGAAAACACATACCTCCAGTTTCAGGGACAGTTGATTCACAGTTGTCATCAGGCCTCCTCCCATCCTGACCTCCCATCCACCTCACTGGAGACTTACATCCGATCTTTAATCGGACTTTCTGGACTTTATCTTGCACTAAACATTATTCCCTTTATGCTGTATCTATCTGCACACTGCGGGGGGTTTGATTGTAATCATGTATCGTCTTTCTGTTGACTGGATAGCATGTAACAAAAAAGGCTTTTCACTATACCTTGGTGCACTTGTCAATAAACAAAAACGAAACAAAACTAAAGCACTGGGGACTTTAGAATTTGTTTTGTTTTGCACTAACTGGGTTTTTTAATTGAACTTTTTTACTGCTTTTATTCTGTTATTTATTGAGGACTGTATTTATAGACTTGTTATGCTCCTGCAAGTACGAATTCCATAGTCCTGTTTCAATACAGTACTTTAGTTTAGTTTAGCTTAATTTATTGTCACGTTTACCGAGGTACAGAAAAAAGCTTTTGTTGCAAGCTAAAGGGCCTGTTCCACTGTGCGAGCTAATTCACGAGTTCTCCTGAGTTCTCCCCTGATTCGAGCTTGTGTAATGTACGTAGCGGGTACGTAGGAGCTCGTGGATGTCAAGTAGCGGCTCGTACGAGTAACGGTAGGTACTCTGGAAATCCGGTAAACTCGTGACGTTTTTTCAACACTGCAAAAAATGTCCGCGAGTAAAAAAATACTTGTGATGAAAAAAATGGTTACTTTTTACTCGTATGAGCCGCTACTTACCCGCTACGTTCATTGCATGAATCAGGGGAGAACTCGGAAGAACTCTTGAATTACCTCATACACTTGGACGACCTAATCCATGAGTTTAGAAGACCCTGAACGAGTTGAAAAAAATGTCAAGGTCGTGTTCACTCGCCAAAGTAAAAAACCTCCTACGACTCCTACGACTATGTCTACGACTTCCTACGACCCCCTCGACCTCAGTCTTCCACACCTACGACCAACTACGACTAGCTACAAGTGGAAAATGATCACACGATAAAATGTCATGTTTGCCAGTTACCGACCAACGACTACCTAAGACTATCTACGACTACCATTACAACCTACTACGACCTACCTAGGGGTAAAAAGTATCAATTTTTTCCATGTGGGCCTTTTTTTAAACTTGTGGACATTTTTTATCAGGCTGGAAAAAACGCCACGACCTACTTGAGGCCACGAGTACGCGGAGACGACTCACGAGCATGAGGAAGAGTTACGAAGACCGCCTACGACCTCGTGGTGACCATGCTGCGAGTATGAATCAAGAGGTAATACAATTTCTCGGCCCTTTCACTGTAAGTCGAGGTGGTTGGTTACCAACACATATCTTGGATTCTGTGAAAAGAATGGAAGACAAGATGCCAATAAACTGCGACAGATGATACACATGATGAATTTACCTCAATTAATATGAAACCAAGCATGAACAGCAGTGGATCACAACATGCCTGAAGGAATCCATCACTGGGATTTATTTGTGGAAATCAGATGGAGGTGAGGATGTGAAGAAATAGAAGAACAAACACAATTGCTGACCTTTTCACTGCATTTGTTAAGACAGACAAGTCATGAGGTATAAAAACAAAGAAATCTTGAAAATAGTCAGCAGGTCAGATAAGAGTTTGAGGCCGGATTAACTTCTCAGTTTGATAACCAAGAGAGGCAAAGTGGCGCAGTGATAGAGTTGCTGCCTTACAGCCAGAGACCCGGGTTTGATGCTGACCACTGGTGCTGCCTGTTTTGAGTCAGTACGTACTCCCTGTGTCCCTGTTGGTTTACCCCGGATGCTCCGACTCCTTCCACATTCCAAAGACATCCAGGTCTGTAGATTAATTGACTTCTGTAAATTGTCCCTAGTGTGTAGGATGGAACGAGTGTACGGGGGATTATTGGTCGGCGTGGACTCGGTGGACCAAAGCGCCTGCTTCCACGCTGTATCTCTAAACTAAACTAAACTAAACTAAACCACTACAACCTTCCTGTTATTTGGTTTAACCCACTGATTGGCTGTTGACAAGAAGGTGGCGAACACCAATGAATAAGTACAAACTTCGTGGTTTTTCAGATGGTTAATTAGACTGTGAATCCTGTTGAGGAAAACTTTTAAAAATTCAATTTTTTAAATTAGTCACATTAAATAATATTGGTTATTTAAAGGTTGGCTAGATCATAGAGCCACAAGGAAATGCAGTTCCTGGAATCTTGAGTAGAACACATTGTGCTGGAGTAACTCAACGGGTCAAGCTGCAATTCAGACTGGTCTCTACCTGAAACTTCTGAAGTCCTATGGAAATGCCACCTAAACCATTGAGTGACTCCATCAATTTGTGTTCTGGTCTCAGTGAAAAAGTTCTAACTTCATGGCTGTTCAGATGGTTAATTTGACTGCAAATCCTTCTTCCAGTTCATGCTATTCTCAATGGGAAGAGAGTGATATCATGAAAACTACAGTTTCAGGCCAGGGTGCTCATTAGTTCCACCTCTCAGAAGATTAGCGAAAAGCATGCAGACATAGAAGCGGGATTATGGGATTCAGTTAATTTATCACAGGGATTTTATTGTGGCAGTCAGAGGCACAGTTGTAATAGTTATTAGATACCAACACCAAACTCTTGATTGTAAGGACTTCGTATCTGACACAAGAAGATAGTCAAAGAAGATTTAGAATTTGTAACAACAACAGAAAGTAGAACAACATTTACTTTTGTTGTTGGTAGCCAGCTTTGACTGCATATTTACTCTGCAGAGAATAATAGTGAGATTAAACAAGAACTTACCAGTTTGAAGTTTGATCTTTATTTTGTGAGGAGTTACGATGAGCGATTACGTGAAGAACCTCGCCAGTCCGCATGCGCGTCAATCTTCAAGGCAGTCGTGTGAAATCACAAGTAACAGTAATTGAAGTAACATAGTAAGATTAGAAACCTAGAGCTACCAGATGACCTTTGTGATATGAGGGTTGGGGGCGGTGGGCACGTAATCGCTCATCGTAACTCCTCATAAAATAAAGATCAAACGTCAAACTGGTAAGTTCTCATTTAATCTTACTATTTTACTTCGGAGTCACGTGAGTGATTCCATGAAGCTCTGTGATTTCATGCCATGGATACGAATCCAGGCGTCTCACTGCATCAATTGACCCAGGATGAGTGAATAATAAACAATGCACTGAACCATGGCATTGATTTGAACATGTGAATGGTTTATTTAACAAAGAAAAAATAATAGCGACCCCTCTCTCCCAGGGGGAAGCTATGAAACAGAACCTAAAATAGAATGTGCGAATACCCCTGGTCCGGTAAGCAGTTTGTAATAGAACCTTTGAAAAGTCAGTTCATTTGACCATCCTGTGGCTGCGAGGATATGGTCGAGATGGACATCCAGTGCCCTCGCTGCTGACGTTGATGTCGCCCTGGTGGAGTGAGATTTTAAATTGTCAGTGTCTAATCCTGCACAAACTAGAACCTGTTTCAGCCGTCTTGAAATAATCTGTACCGACACTTTCTTATTCAGCTTTTTGTGGCAGATAAATAATGCTGATTCCGAGCCTCTTGGATAACTACTTAGACAGATCCTCAACAAAAAGGAAAGCTATTTCTAACTCAAGTAAACTTATAAATTCTTTCATTAACTCAACTAACGTTAAGGATATTTGGAGATTAGAGAACCCTTCCGGACGAGAATATTCTTTTTTCTCGCCCGTATTCGGAACCTACTCGAGGATAGATTACTTTTTAATAGACTCAAAACTGCTTCCCTATGCATACAATGCAAAATATCACAATATTATTATTTCAGATCATGCACCATTAACATTTAAGATAAAACTAAAAGATATATCTAATAAAACTATGACTTGGAGATTTAATCCTCAGATACTGAAGGACAAGGATTGTTGTAATCATGTGACAGAACAGATTAAATTATTCTTTGAGACAAACGACACACCTGAAATTTCACCATTGTTACTTTGGGATACATTTAAGGCATTCATGCGTGGTGCAATAATATCGGCACAAGCATATTTTAATAAAGAAAACCGAAAGAGGGAACAGAAGTTAGAAATGGAGATAAAACAACTAGACAATGAGAATATAAAACACCCTTCTAAGGAGTTAAGTAATAAAATTGCAATAGCAAAGTATAGACTAAACGAAATATACTCTAATCAAGTCATCAAACTTTATCAACAAACCAAACAAGTGCATTTTGAATTTGGAGATAAACCGCATAAATTGCTAGCAAGACAATTAAGAAAATTAGACGATGAAAAAACGATACATGGAATCAGATCAATGCAAGGAAATATACTGACCATACCAAAAGATATTAATGATAGATTTTTACAATATTACCAAAATCTTTACTCATCAAAATTAACAGGACAAACAGATGGAATGGAAACATTTCTAAAAGAATGTCAAATTAAGAGTTTAGATCAGGAAGGAAGACATTTGTTAAATGCTGAAATATCGCAGAATCAATTGGTTCGTTAAAGAATGGAAAAGCTGCGGGGCCTGACGGCCTGAGTGCAGAATTTTATAAAAAATTTCAAGATCTGATCTCTCCAAGACTACATACAGTGTATAGACATGCATACGAACAAGGTAAATTACCAGACTCTTTAAATGAATCCACAATTACACTTATACCTAAGGTAGATAAAGATCTGGAAGATCCTGGTTCATATAGAGCGATTGCCCTTCTAAATACAGACCAAAAAATATTAGCTAAAGTTTTATCTAGGAGACTAAGTTTGGTGATCTCTAAATTAATACATTATGATCAAACAGGTTTTATTCCAAAACGCTATTCGTCTCATAATTTAAGACGCCTGTTTAATATTATATATTCTAAAAGAATACGAGATACGGAATTAGCAGTCATATCGTTAGACGCAGAAAAAGCATTTGACCAGGTGGAATGGTTATATCTATTTAATATAATGGAAAAGTTTCAATTGGGGGATCAATTTTGTAAATGGGTAAGAATCCTATACTCAGATCCTACTGCAAGAATTCTAACTAATCAAATACTATCAGTTAAATTTAAACTCTTTAGGGGATGTAGACAAGGATGTCCGTTATCGCCTTTATTATTTGCCTTGGCGATAGAGCCTTTGGCGGAAAGAATTAGGTCAGAACCTGAAATATACGGTTATAATACTGACAGAACAACTAATAAAATATCCTTATATGCGGATGATGTTTTGATTTACATCACAAAACCTGAAATTAGTATTCCAATGTTGTTTGATGTTATAAATAAATTTAGTACATTTTCTGGATATAGGATTAATTGGAATAAAAGTGATATTATGCCAATAACTAATATAAATTTAAACATATTACAACAATATCCATTATCAATAGTTACTGACAAAATTAAATATTTAGGAATTAATGTATCTAAATCACATAACTCATTAATTAGATCGAATTATCCTCAATTATTAGATAAACTTAAAAAATATATTTTATATTGGAAAACACTGCCTATATCTTTGATTGGTAGAATAAATGCTATAAAGATGGTTTTTCTACCACAATTATTATATCTGTTTCAAGCTATCCCTTTTTTCCTTCCGAAAACCTTTTTTAAAAAAATTGATAATATTGTTAATAGTTTTATTTGGGATTATAAAAATCATAGAATAAGTAAAAAACATTTATGTAAGTCAAAGATAAATGGAGGATTAGCACTTCCAAATTTTTTATACTACTTCTGGGCAGTACAGATTAAGAATATGAATTTTTGGTGGGTAAATACGGACCTGGAACCAACGTGGCTAAAGATAGAAAAGGAAGATTGTTTGCCTTTCAACGTAGATTCAATTATTTTTGCCCCAAAGGAAGTTCAAAAAAAAACTTATAGGGACAATCCAATCATTTATAATAATAGACGTATTTGGAAACAAATAGTCAAGACTTTACAATTAGACAACCTTTCATTTAGATTACCAATTATGAATAACCCATTATTTAAGCCCTCCACATTGGATGGAGGGTTCAGACATTGGGATAATTTAGGAATTACAAGGGTAGAGCACCTTTATAGAAATGGAAAATTTCTTTCATTTCAGGAATTACAAGATATCTACGGATTGTCTTCACAGCATTTGTTTAGGTATTTCCAAATTAGAGATTATATTAAATCTAATACACAGGATTTTAAAAATAAGGAACCAGGATTATTAGATGAATCGTTTAACTGGCATCCAACCACAGAAAAATTAATAGCTTATATATATAACATCATTATGGATAATGAGAATCCAATAACTGAAACATATCGTCAAGCATGGGAAAATGAAATTGGATCACCTATAACCAAAGAAAATTGGGGAGAAAGTCTACAACGAATACACCGGTGCTCGTTAAATGCTAGACATATATTAATACAATTTAAAGTATTATATAGATTACATTATTCAAAAGCCAAATTAAATAGTATATTTCCTAATCTCTCCTCTATTTGTGATAAATGTAAGAATTTAGAAGCAAATTTAACACACAGTTTTGTTACATGTCCTAAATTGAATTATTATTGGACAGAAATTTTTAAAGTAATTTCTGAAGTTCTTAAGTTTAAATTAGAACCTGACCCAAAGCTAATAATATTGGGAATTCCAGAGGCTAATTTGATATTTACACCAGACCAAAGAAATTTCCTTGATTATTGTTTGATATTGGGGAAAAAAATAATATTGAAATTTTGGAAGGGAACATTATCCCCAACAATTAAAATGTGGGCATCAGAGATGTTGGAGACGTTGCAGTTGGAAAGAATCAGATTTGTCCTTTTGGACGAGTATAATTCTTTTCAACAGATATGGTCTCCATATATACAGTATTTAGAGAAGTAGCTGTTCTTGGCATCACGGCTCGACTGACACCCTGCGGGATTTGATGAAAATAATGTATTGGTATACCAGGAAATATGCATGTCTTTACTGATATTATTATTTGTAGTTGTTTCATTTATAATATATTGTGTGGCTTTTAATTGATATATATACATAATATGTCTTTTTCTTTTTCTTCATTTTTTCTTTTTCTTTTATACCAAATAATTATTAAGGAATTATAATTTTATTGATTAATAATGGTATTTCTCTATACCCACTTTTATTTTCAAAAAAAAAAAAAATAAGATAATAATCATTAGAGTACAAATATTGATTTAAGTGGATGTTTATAACTCAGTTTTAAACATTGAGAATTGTTTATTGCTAATAAAAAAATTATTCAAATGAAATAATCTGTACCGACACTTTCTTATTCAGCTTTTTGTGGCAGATAAATAATGCTGATTCCGAGCCTCTGAGGCTCTTGGTGACCTTGATATAATTTTGCAAGTGTGAAACTACACACAACCGTAAATCTGTGCGGTATGCCGAAAAACTAAGCTTGAACCCTGACACCCCTGGTCTGCTCTGTTTAATTACAACGTAAATGTAAAACGTTACGTTATTTCTAGATGACACCATCCTGTCCATTCGCAGCTTCTGCAACGTCTGGACCTGTTGCGCTGAAACCAACGCCATGAGCATGACCACCTTTAGGGTTATTTTGGGCAAAGACAGGGATGTGGCTGGAGCCCACTGGTGAAGCAGTGTGAGTACCACGCTCATATCCCAGATTTCAGAGTACCTGGGCCTGGGAGGATTGGAATGAAAAATACCCTTCATAAACTGGGTTATTAAAGGGTGAGATCCTACAGAATGTTGTTCCGACCCCAGCCATAAATAAGATGACAAGGCACTCCTGGCACTATTGATGGCACAATAGCTCAACCCTTTATCAAAATATATCATTGACAGAAGCTCTAGCACATCTGAGATGCGTGCCGTGTGATATGCAATGTTCCCCTGTAAGCGGAACACCTCCCATTTCCTGACATGCGAGATGTTCTGTTTTTTGGTACTATCCCTCCAGGCTGCAGTGATCACATCCACGGTACGATCGGATAGTCCAAGCCCCAGGTATGGCCTCCTTAGAATCTGCAAATCAATAGATCAATACGGTCATGTAATGGATGTTGCTCCCTATTACAGGGTGCACCAATAGGTTACTACATTTCGGGACAGTCATAAGAGGCTGTGTTATTATTCCCAAAACGAGTGGGAACCATGGCTGTGTAGGCCAGTCGGGTACCACCAAAACTCCTGAGGTGGAGTCCTGCTTGATCTAGAGCAAGCACTGACTGATGAGGCAAAATGGAGGAAATGCATATAAAAACATCCCACCACAGTGTGGCGAGAATGCATCTACTGCTACTGCCCCTGGGTCTGGTTCCCATGAAACATACTTCGGTAACTGGTGATTGAGACTGAATGCAAACAAATCGATATCTGGCATCCCATACCGAGAAACAATATAATTAAATACATCATGATTCAACATCCATTGTGTTGTCATTGAATTTGCGTGACCTGGTGTCCGTCACCATGTTGAATCTACCTGGTAGGTAGATAGCTGAAACCCAAACGTTTCTTGTAATACACCAGAGCCAAATAAGGTTAGCCAATCTATCCCAAGATTCCGACTTGATTCCACCCATGTAATTAACATATGCCACTGCCATAGTGTTGTCAATCTGAAGCTGAACATGCAAGTGACGCATACTAGTACAATAAGCCTTAAGACCATAGAATGCTCCCAACAGTTCTAAATAGTTAATCCCATGTGATTGAAATCCCTTATGCATATTCCATCTGCCTCCACAGCTAGAGATGGTATCAGTAGCACCCCATCCTAGGGCACTAACATCAGTCTGTAAAACAACTGAAGGTTTTTCAATCAGAACTTTACTGGAGCAACTTGAAATGTTCACTATCCACCGCTGCACTTCAGCAATGGCTTCAGCTGGTAATTGCATGGGCCTGTCAAAATGACCTGCATGTATCCTGAGTGCCTGCTCCTTTGCATGTTGTAAATTTTGGTAATGCAAAGGTCCAAACTGTGCAGCTGGAAAGGCAGCCACTAATTTTCCAATAATGCTGGACACATGTCTAATTGCAGGTTGCTGCGCCACCATGAGCTTGTTACAGCCTTCAATTAAGTCTAATCTCTTGCCCCTCGGCAGAGTCACAGACATGTGAGTTGAGTTAATGGTGAATCCCAAATAATCAATAACTCTAACTGGTATCAATTTGGATTTAACTGGTTGGATGAGAAACCCCAATCTCTCAAACATTAGTTTAACAGCTGAAACAGATAATTCAGCTGCTTCCCGAGTGTCCCCTATGATTAAGATATTATCCAAATAAGCCATTACAATATGACTCTGAGCCCGGAGTAGCCCCAGCACTGGTTTTAACAGTTTTGTAAATAATCTAGGGGCCGAGGTCAACCCATTAGGCAATGCTTTAAATTGCCATAATTGGCTCATCCAGCTAAACTTCAAATATCTCAGATGATCCTTATGAACAGGCACTGAATAATATGCATCTTTAAGATCTATACATGCCATATAACATCCTCTGGAAATCAGTTGTTTGGCAGTAAAAAAGGTTTCCATTTTGAATGTTTATACTGCACAAAGGGATTAAGGCTCGTCAAGTCAAGGATGATTCGACATCCCCCATCCTTCTTTGTGCTAGGAAAAATATTACACACAAATTGGTGAGATTGGTGAACCGCCTTCTCAATTACCCCTTTTTTGTATAACTTTTCAGCTTGTACCTTCAAATTCTCTTGTTGTGAAAAAAACAATGTCCAGCTTGGTGTATGCTGTGTGGGTGGACCCAAATTGGGAAGGAATTCAATTCGAAACCCTTGTATACTGTGCAGTATAAACAAATCTGATGTTATCCAGTACCATTCTTTCAAGAACAAGTGTAATCTCCCCCCAACTTGTAGGTGATCCCCACTTAATATGTTCTAACAAGAACCAGACCCACCTACCTCCATGGTTACTGGTGGAATTTTCTGCCCCCAGTTTTTGGCGGGTAAGGTCATGTTCGCCCATGCCCCTGTTGGAGTGCGCTAGCTGCACATATTTGTGAATGGCTGGCTTGGTCCTTGACCTGAACTGGTTTCAGCGAACCGTTTGTAGGGGCGCCGCTGCCGACGCGAGGTTTCGCTGGTCATCGGTGCATTGATGAGTCCAACCGTTCTTGCCCCGATCTTCACCGAACAGCAGATTTGGTGGCTGGATATTGCTGGGTTTGCAACGAGCCGCAAACTTAGGGTTGATAGTAGGGCGGATGGCACTCTTTCTCAGGCAATTTATCTCAAAATGTGCATTGCACATGAGGGCCAGGGCATCCTGCTGTATATCAGACAGGTGCCCTCCATCCACCAACCTGGTGAACGCTGTAATGCTCGAGGCGAGCAGCTTCAGTGTTCTCTGAAGCCTCATTTCATGAGCTCTGATACCTACACCCATGTGACCCCAGATGGCGTGGTTAACTGCCGGCACTTTGAGCAGTACACATTTAGCAGGGGTCTCATATGTTTCGGACGCTTCCTCCATAGTATGCTCTTGAAGCTGGTGTGAGGCCAGGTAATTTATACTTGTGGCCAACTCTTCACCCAGCGGTTCCCCTGTTTCTGTGGGGATAGCAAATCTTGCTGCTAGGACTGGCACCTCTGGCTCGTGCATTTCATTCCTTGGGGTAAGCTCCACGGCTATACCCACGGACTCGGCGTCAGAATAAAACTGACCCCGTATACTCTCTTCGTCCGAGAGGGAGACATTAAGCAGCCCTGATACAGGTGCTGCTGGCGCGGGCCCCCGAGGAGACCCGCACTGACACAACTCCTCCTGTTGGAGTGTATCTTGGTGGAGCATCCTGTCTATTAGGAACTCCATCCTGGACAACTGTCCAAAGACGTTATCCATTATTGGAGGGGAACCCTCCCGGCCCGACTCATCAGAGTCTACGGGCCGTGTAGACTTTTTAGTGGCTTTCCGCCCCAATGGTGCAGCCACAGTGCTCTCAGGCACCAAGTCTGCATTCGCTGGTCATACCGCCAGCGCCCCGGTAGGTGAGATAGGCGGCCGCCCGCTACCCGCACCCCCACTGTCCTTCCACAGCTACTCTCCCAGTGGCTCGCCTTGACTTCACCATCGACGCTTTCTCCATACTTGACCTTGGTCCTGAAAGAAGAATTACCAAGCGCAGAAAATGACCTCCGACTAAGTTTTACACTTACCTGAGGATTTTAAACTTACCGCTGGAGGAGCGATGTACCTCCCAGCCAGTCGCTGCGCCATGCGTCAGACGTAATGACACGCATGAGGACTGGCGATGTTCTTCACGGAATCACTCACGTGACTCCGAAGTAAAATTGCAGTTGACTCCACCTTTCATTTGAACAGGGATTGTTTCCACACTCTATCTCTAAACTAAATTAAACTAAACCAAACCAGACCAACCTTCCTGTTATTTGGTTGGCTGTTGGGAAGAAGATGCTTACCACCAGTGAATGAGTGTCCCTTCATGGCTTTTCAAATGGTTAATTACTTTGTGAATCCTGTTGGGGAAAACGTTTAAAATGTCATTAAAAAACATTAGCTACAATAAATAATTTGGAGCAACAGGTTGGTTAGATAACGGAGAAACAAGGAACTGCAGATGTTGGAATCTTGAGTAGAACACAGTGTGCTGGAGTAACTCAGTGGGTCAACCTGCAGTCCTGTCTGAGGAAGGGTCCCTACCTGAAACGTCACCTGTCCATGTCCTCTAGAGATGCTGCCTAAACCCCTGAGTAACCCCATTACATTGTATTGTGATTAGAGCATACCCATTTCTTACTTGGTTTTGGACACATGTTATTACTTCTCAGCCCATAGCTAAGCATGGGTTCAGGTAAAATAACGTCTGAATCTGAACTCAACAGGACTCGAGTGAAACTAATGCCTCCTCCACCCTAGTCATCTTACTAGTTTCACCATCATTCTGTTGCGTTTCAGTGTATATATAACTCATTATCATTTATCCCACAGCCAACAATGGACCATTGTAGGCTCCACCTTTCCTTGATTATCGTTGCATATTGCAAAGCTTCCATTCATTTGTCCTATATCTCTCGTTTCCCTTTCCCCTGACTCTCAGTCTGAAGAAGGGCCTCGACCCGAAACGTCACCTGTTCCTTTTCTCTAGAGATGCAACCTGACCCGCTGAGTTACACCAGCTTTTTGTTTCACTCTTTAGTAATAAACGCAGTCTTCCCACAAGCACACTCACCACTTCTTCTTTCTATACCAGGTTTTCATAATTCGCAGAGAGATATCGCGAGCAAATAACCATTCAACGTCTCAACTTCATCCAAGGCAAAGCAGCCAATTGCTTGGTATTGCAGATACCCTGAACATTCATAAGGCCATAAGATCAATGTGATAGGAGCAGAATTTGGCCATTTGGCCCATCAAGTCAACCACCACATAATCATGGCTGATCTATCTCTCCCTCCTCACCCCATTCTCCTGCCTTCTCCATAACCCCTGACACCTGTATTCATTCCCATCTTCACCAGTGCACCTGTAAAATGCACCACAGGTTTTCACTTAGGCTGCTCCAACACATAACCTCTCCCAAATGCATGACTTCTATCAAATTTCAAGATTTCATAAAAGGTTATTAATCCTATTCACCAGCCATGAACCTGAACAATGGAATTCTTACTTGCTGCCAACTTGCAGACAGGCATTGATTTTAAGGGTCAGGAAGTACTGATGCAGCTTTATAGGACTTTAGCCAGATTGCATTTGGAGTATTGTGTGCGGTTTTGGTCATCCCAATACAGGAAAGATGAAAAGGTGCAGAGGACGTTTACCAGGGTGGTCGATCTGAAGAAGGGTCTCGTTCCGAAATGTCGCCCATTCCTTCTCTCCAGAGATGCTGTCTGTCCCGCTGAGTTACTCCAGCATTTTGTGTCTATCTTCGATTTAAACCAGCATCTGCAGTTCTTCCTTACACATTACCAGGATGAGGCCCGGATTAGAGTGTATTAGCTTTGAGGAGAGGTTGGATTGTTTTATCTAGAATGCCAGAGGTTGAGGGAAGATCTATGGACTATGTAAAATTATGAGAGGCATAGATAGGGTACATAGTCAGAACTTTTTTCCTCGGATGGAAATATTGAATACTCGAGGACATTGGCTTAACGTGAGAGGGAAGAATGTTTAAGGAGATGTGCAGTGCTCGTTTTACACACAGAGGTTTTGGTGGCGAAATCCTGGAATCCGCTGCCAGGAGTGGTATGGTGGTAGATTTGATGGTGTTATTTAAGGGACTTTTGGATAGGCACATAGAGATGCAGGGAATGGAGGGATGTAGATTATTTGCAGACAGGTAAGAGTTGGTCTCGGCATCATGTTTGACACAGATGTTATGGGCCGAATGGCCTGCTCCTGTGCCCGTACTGTTCTATGTTTTCCATTCTATGTTAATGTGCCCCAAAGTGCCAGCCTCCAGAAATGGACTAATTCTCATATTGTTCAGGGAAACAAGAAGCCCCTGCCTCAACCCCATCAACTTGTGCCATTGGACCGGGGAAGGGTCAATCCTTCTCGTGGCCCTGTGGAGAATTTCATCTTAGGACTTGGACCAGAGTATCCTGACTTATTTCCGAGCTATTCCAGCACATCCCTACCAACGGCCACATTGACTTGCTACTTTGTATTAAGAATCTGACATAATTTCTTTATTATATTTTAATCACATCAGCTTGTTCGTGTGGGTTAGACATATTTATGCATCTTGTAAAAAAAAGCTACAGATCCATTATTCACCTGTGGTTCCGTGCCCAGCAAATTGAATAGTACTCTTTAACTCCTTCCAATGCATCTGTTATTTATATTACACATATTAACAGAGATTTTCAACTGAGAAATTCAATTCAGTAACTCATGTAGCTGCAATGACACTCTGTTCTGTGAGGAGAATGTTAATGGTAATTTCCTCACAAAGGTATATTCACGGCAGCTGAAAATTCAGGAGCTTATTGTGAGTCGCATAAACCAATTGAGTTTTAGTTGAGTTTAGTTTATTGTCACATGTACCGAGGTACAGTGAAAGCTTTTGTTGCATGCTAACCACTCACACCATGATTGAGTATATTACACTGCATCACATCTAAGTGAAAGGTATCTGCAGGTTTTACCAATAACGATTAAATAGAATTGGGTTGTTTTGTACACTTTTGACCCACTCAGTTACCCACTAAAGCACTCATAGAGACATGGAGTCATATTGTGTGGAGACCGGCCCTTTGGTCCATCTTGTCCATGCCGATCAGTATGCCCATCCACATTAGTCCCAGCTGCCTGCGTTTGGCCCATATCCCTTTAAACCTATCCTATTGATTTACCTGTCTAAATTTCTTAGACATTGCAATAGTCCCTGCCTCAACTCCTCCAGCTGCTCGTTCTGTTCACCCACCACCCTTTGTGTAAATTAGTTACCCCTCGGGTTCTTATTAAATCTATGTTCTCTGGTTCTTGATTCCCCTACTCTGGGGAAGTGACTCTGTGCATTTACCTGATCTATACCCCTCCTGATTTTGTACACCTCTATGAGATCACCCCTCATCCTCCTGCGATCCATGGGAATAGAATCCTCGCCTGTTCAACCTCTCTCTATAGCTCAGGCCCTCGGGTCCTGGCAACATCCTCATAAATCTTCTCTGTACCCATTCCAGCTTGACAACATGATTCCTATAACATGGAAACTCACGGTGTCATTTTCTTACTTTAGTGTAGGCGATGAAGCATTTTCCTGACAGCCTCCAAGATTACAACCTCTAAAAGATAGGCTGCTGTTGTTGATGCTCATGTTTCTGTATCAGTTAAATGCAGCTCACTAATGTTGGAAAATGTTGTTATCCCCAGCATTAATTTGACTTGCTTTGCCATCTTGTTTCAATAAATTTCCCACAAGAGCCATCCTCCTGTAATATAAATGACGCACAAGTGCACACTACCATAAATTTATACAATCTCATGTTAATGGCTGTGATTTTATTTTAAGATTAAAAATCAGCAAGTACAGTCACTTCTCATTTTTGTGCGCAAATGGTGAAAGGTTTGCCGGCTATGTGAATAGAATTAAGCACTCTGGAAATAAATTAGAAGTCCAAATCAACCTTAACAGAAATGCATCTGTTTAAATCTTCCATCTTCCAAATGATTAGTCTAAGTTGCAAAATGTTTGGTTGCTGGTCTAGTTTTCAGAATTGCATTGAGACCCATTTATTGCTACACTGAATTGTGCATAATCGAGTCCAACTTAAACAAGGCCTAACCAAAAGGCATGAGAACATCAAAACTGCAGCACAGTAGCATAGTTATTTAGAAACTGGAAACCAAATGTTCTGTTTGTCTTCTTGGGAGTAAGAGAGGAAAACAGATCAAGTTTAGTTTAGAGATACAACGCGGAAACATACCTTTCAGCCCACTGAGACCACGCCGACCAGCGATCCCCGCATACTAACACTATCCTATACACACTAGGGACAATTTACAATTATACCAAGGCAATTAACCTACAAACCTGTACGTCTTTGGAGTGTGGGAAGAAACTGGAGATCCCGGAGAAAACCCACGCAGATCACGGGGAGAACGTACAAACTCCGTACAGATAAATACCCTTAGTCAGGATCAAACCCGGGTCTCTTGCGCTGTAAGGCAGCAACTTTACCGCTGTGCCACGGCGCCGCCCAAATCCAGATTCTGTTATATTACTAAACTAAAAAGTGATAGATCTGTTAAATGTTTCCACCCATTTTGTGATATACGATAGAGAATAAGTGACAATATGATTTTATTATGTAAATACATTTAATTGAAAGCACATTGACACATGAATATTTCCCTCTAATTCTTGCTGGTATTAGGCTGTCATTGAGTTTATTGTATTGGAAATTAAGGAGGGAGACAGGTATGCAACATGCCAAGAGAGAAGCAAGCATTTGAAAGGAGATTAACAAAAGGTTAGGGTTTCAAACTGACATACAGATACAGTTACCAGCACACAGAGGGTGTGAGTGAAGTTAGAAATGGTAGGTGCAATTATAAAAATAAATACGTCCTTTCCGTCATTTATAATAGGTGTCATCCAGAAAAAAAAAGTCAGCTGCAGTAAATAAAGTTTGGAAACTTGTGTGCAAACGTTTACCATTTAATCTTCACTCCTTGGTTTCCATAGCAAATTCAAATAAATTACAATGTGTTGTTAGACTTAAAATGCTGCTGCGAACTACTGACTTAAATACTCAAATTAAATATTCATGTCCTTACATCCCTTCTCTGTGACGATTTGCATGGTTGACCGCAAATTAAATCCAGAAGACCATCTGTTAGAGTAAAATCCCGAAGTCAAGTTGTTAGAGTAAAATCTAGAAGTTCAGCTGGTAAAGTAAAACACAAAGTTCTAGAATAAAGAACACAGAGGCGATTTTTTCGGGCGACAGCCAGTATCATATCAGTGTCGTCAAAAGATTTTGAACATTTCAAACTCCAGCGGCAATAAAAAAAATGTTGAGACACTTGAAAAATAGCATGCATTATACGTCATCACGCTGCGTCACACATCATCACACCGCATCACCGACGCGTCACCGCCGCATCACGCCACAAAATATTCGGTAACCTGATACATCAATGAATGATGCCGGCAGTCGCCAAAAAAATCGCCAAGTGGGACAGGCCCTTAACTCTACAAGTCTGCAGAAGGATCCCGACCCGAAACATCGTCTATCCATTCCTTTCACAGATGCTGCTTGACCTGCTGAATTAGCCCAGCATTTGTGTCTTACTCAAGATTTTAGCATCTGTAGTTCCTTGTGTCTCCAGTCTCAAGTCCAACTGTTGGAGCTGGTTTGCAGATGCACAGGCATTTTGTGCCAAGTTTTGACCTTTATGTTAAACCTGAACACATTCATGTCTCAGTGGTGAAATAAATCCCATGTATCTTGGATACATTTTAAACAAGATGTTAATATTTTTCTTTTTTTGCAGCCTTTCCACTTTAACCTTTAAATTAATGAAAGGAAAACATACAAAAGTGGTTTAGTTTAGTTTATTATTGTCACGTGGCGAGGTACAGTGAACAGCTTTTTGTTGCGTGTAATCCAGTCAAAGAAAAGACTTATTGCAATCAAGCTGTACACGGTGCAGACATAAAAGATACAATATTTTGTGCAATATAAAAATCGATAAAGTCCGATTTAAAGATATTTCAAAGGTATCCATTGAGGTGGATGGGAGGTCAGGACCCATACTCGAGCTGGTGAGAGGAAGGTTCAGTTGCCTGCGATGAAGAAACTGGCACTGAATCTGGAGGTATTATGTTGGTGGCCTTGCCGAGGCAGCATTGAAGTACAGATTAAGTCAATGGAAGGGAGGTTGGTCCGAATGATGGTCTGGGCTATGTCCACAACTCTCTGCAATTTCTTGCTGTGTTGGATGGAGCTGGGGATATGCTGTATTTGGACTTTCAGAATACCTTCATGCCACACACATGCTAATTAAAGAACATTTGTACACAGCTGGGGCTTGGGGGCATTATACTGGCATGGATTGAGGATCAGTTTATGGACAGAGAATAGGGATTCTGACAATGCCACAGGGGTTAGTGTTTGGTTCAAAGCTGCCCAATGAGAGATGAAGAGAGTGCACAAAATATCAAATTGAACTGAAAGTACAAAATTGAGTGTGGGTGGCAAGGAGGAGAGAATGCAAATAAGTTTCAGGAGGGATATAAACAAACCAAAGTGAATGGGCAAAGAGAAGACAATTGTAATATGATATAGACAAATGTGATGTTGCCCCCTTTAATAGAAAAAAGAAACATGGTGTAGTTATTACAGGTGATAGATTGAAGATTGTTATTCAGAGGGACTGGGTGTCCTTGTACACAAATTATATGATGATGATGCAGCATGTAATTAGAAACACAAAAGGCAAGCTGTCCCTTATGACAAAAAAGATTTGCGTACAAGAGAAACAATGTCTTAATGAAATTATATATGGCTCTAATGAGATATGCTGGGAACACAGTGTACAATTGTGATACTCTTACTGAGGAATAATATAGTTACAATACATGGAAAGATTAATTTCTGCTGATTCAGTTTGGTTGAGAGATACAGCATGGAAACAGGCCCTTCAGCCCACATAATCAATGCTGACCATGCATCAGCCGTTCTCATTAGTTCTATGTTATCCCACTTTCACATCTACTCCCGACACACCAGGGGCTATTTATAACGGCCAATTACCCTACAAATCCGCACGTCTTTGGGATGATGTAGAAAATCAGAGCACCCAGAGGAAACCCATACGGTCACAGGGAGAACATGCAAACTCCACGCCGACAGCACCCGAGGTCAGGTTCGAACCCGGGCCCCCTGCATTGTGAGACATCAGCTCTGCCAGCTGCATCACTGTGTTGCCCTTTGAGGGCAGAGGAAGTAGATTAGGCCTATTTATTTGTGATCACTTAGAAATGTAGAAAATTCTTAGAGGAATTTACAGAATAGATGCAAGGATGATGTCGCTGGCCGGTGTGTATAGAAACAAAAATGAGCTTAGTCATTCAGTCCTGAAATATTTCTTCACAGTGTTGGATGTTTCCTTCCATAAGGGTTTGTAAGTTTAAGCCAAAGAGTTTATTCAATACAAAGACAAATATTTTAGAATATAATGGGAATTTAAGGATGTGCAGAAAGGAACTGCAGATGCCGGTTTAAAATAAAGATAGACACAAAAAACTGGAGTAACTCAGCGGGACAGGCAGCATCTCTGGAGAGAAGGAATGGGTGACGTTTCCGGTCGGGACCCTTCTTCAGACTGATAGTCACAGGAAAGGGAAACAAGAGATATAGACGATAATATAGAGAGATACAGAACAATGAATGAAAGATATGCAAAAAAGACACGATGATAAGGGAAACAGGCCATTGTTAGCTGTTTGTTGGGTGAAAATAAGAAGCTTGTGCGACTTGGGTGGGGGAGGGATGGCGAGAGAGGGAATGCTGGGGTTACTTGAAGTTAGAGAAATCAAGATTCATACCACTGGCTGTAAGCAGCCCAAGCGAAATACCAGACTGATTCCTGGGATGTCAGGACTTTAATATGAGGAAAGATTGGATAGACTCGGCTTGTACTCGCTGGAATTTAGAAGATTGAGGGAGGATCTTATAGAAACTTATAAAATTCTTAAGGGGTTGGACAAGCTAGATGCTGGAAGATTGTTCCCGATGTTGGGGGAGTCCAGAACAAGGGGTCACAGTCTAAGGATAAGGGGGAATTCCTTTAGGACCGAGATGAGGAAAACATTCTTTACACAGAGAGTGGTGAGTCTCTGGAACTCTCTGCCACAGAAGGTAATTGAGGCCAGTTCATTGGCTATATTTAAGAGGGCGTTAGATGTGGCACTTGTGGCTAAAGGGATCAGGGGGTATGGAGAGAAGGCAGGTACGGGATACTGAATTGGATGATCAGCCATGATCACATTGAATGGCGGTGCAGGCTCGAAGGGCCGAATGGCCTACTCCTGCACCTATTTTTCTATGTTTCTATGTTTCTATAAGGTGCTGTTCCTCCAATTTGCATTTTGCCTCACTCTGACAATGGAGGAGACCCAGGACAGCAAGGTCAGTGTGGGAATGGGAAGGAGAATTAACGTGGTTAGAAACCGGGAGATCAGGTATGCACAGGCGGACTGAGCGACTATTGGGTCAGAGTTGGAAACTGACACTGAGATAAAAATAAAAACCCATGATAGCAGTGCATGTAGTTGGGGCCAAGTCTTCTGCTCCTGCTGCTATTTCTAATATTCTTCTAACATAAAGCCATTGCACACCCAGGGTCTTATTTTAACTTTTATACAATACCTTTCATTCAGCTGCGGACTACAATTTCATGAAGATAGACACAAAAAGCTGGAGTAACTCAGCGGGTCAGACAGCATCTCTGGAGAAAAGGAATAGGTGACGTTTAGGGTCGAGACCCTTCTTCAGGCAAAGCTCAGGGAAAGGGAAACAAAATATATAGATGGCCAGGTAGAGAGATGTAGAGCAAATCAATGAAAGATATGCAAAAAAGTAACGATGACAAAGGAAACAGGTCATTGTTAGTTGTCTTTTCCTTGTTATTGACACACAAGAAAACATATCTCTTTGTCACAAATCTTACCTTAAAGAAAGTTTTCATCCACAGACTCAGCATTAAAATTGACTCAGATTATTTTGGTCTGTTTCACTATTGATTCTTCACTACTCCATAATTTGGTTTGGGGTCTTGTCTTCTGCTTCCTACATTAGTCTTATGATATTAACTGGCTTCTGGCAACACTTTTCCAAAATACGTAATTCAGTCTGGTTCCAACAAATAATCTGATAAAATCTTCCGTTTGGGTGCTGATTACTTTTGCCACATCTCCAACATAGTTAGGCTGTAAGATTTGAACCCAGCAGTATGTAATTCCCCAGATTGGGGTCAGTAGACTATTTCCGAAGTACTATTCCACTCCTTAGTTATCAGCTCCATCCTTGACCCTCCTCCACCCCAGGGCAGTACAGTGGGGCAGTCGCCTCACAGCACCGGAGACCCGAGTAAGATCCCAACCTCGGGTGCTGTCTGCGTGGAGTTTGCACATTCCCCCTGTGATCACATGGATTTCCTCCTGCATTCTGGTTTCCTCACACATTCCAAAAATGTGCGGATTTGTTGGTTGACTGGCCTCTGCAAAATTGCCCCTAGTGCATAGGCAGTGGATGTGAAAGTGGGATAACATAGAAATAGTGAGAATGGGTGATTGATAGGAAGTGTGAGGTTGGTGGGCTGAAGGGGCTGTTTCCATGCTGTGTCTCTAAACTCTGAACTAAACAAACCTTTGTCAGTTCTCAGCGTGACTATTTCAATGTACTGCAGTGCAGATCTCAGATGGTCAACGAGCACAAACCCCCTGGTAAAGAAGGCTTTACTTCCTAAGATCACTCAGGTAAGTCAACGTGCCACAACAGCTGCTAGTGTTATTCTACTGTTGTTCCATAGAGAGTGTCCTGACACATGGTATCTTGGTGTGGTGCGGCTGACAAGAAGGCTCTGCAGAGAGTCATCAACACAGCCCAGAATCTCACCAACACACACCTGCCTGCCCTGGAAGAGATCTATAGCTCTCGTTGCCTGCGGAAGCCATCACGCATCGTAAAGGACTCATCTCATCCCGCACATCACTTGTTTGCCCTTCTGCCCTCAGGAAAGCGTTACAGGTCCATCAAATCACACACCACAAGATTAACAAACAGTTTCTACCCCAAGGCTTTCACCATTCTGAACTCTGCACTGAATACACACCCGCCATAGCCAATATTTTGTAGCTATGACACTATACTGTGAAATATTGCACATTCTGACTTGACTTGATGCTTTTCTTGCCATTTTTGTTGTTTCCATTGTTGTTATTATTTATTTGTTACTTTGGAGTTCCGCTCGGGCAGTGTGCCTGAAATTTAGTTGTATGTATTTACAATGACAATAAAGTGTATTATTATTATTATTATTATTATTATTGTTATGGTGGACCTCTCTGCATTACCATATGCAAAGTTCAGTTTATCCAAGAATGATGCAGGTACCTGTATTTAAAATCCCAATCATCCATCACTTTTCTGCTTGGTCACATATATTGACTGTGGGTTAACCGATGCCTTAATTGTGAAGCCACTCTTTGATTGTTAAATCTATCCATAGCCTCAGCAATCTTTTCAACAAGTGACCCCCTCGAAGATATGCACACGTCTTCAATTCTGATCTTTTGATCATTGCAAACTCAATTACTGTACTGCTCATGCCATAAGGAATAGGGGTAGAATTCGGCAATTCGACCCATCAAGTCTACTCCACCATTCAATCATGGCTGATCTATCCCATTCTCCTGCCCTCTACCCATAATTTCTGACACCTGCACTAATCAAGAATCTATGTATCTATCTGTGCCTTAAAAATATCCACTGACTTGGCCTCTACAGCCTTCTGTGGCAAAGAATTCCACAGATTCATCACCTTCTGACTAAATAATTTTCTCCTCATCTTCCTAAAAGAACGTCCTTTAATTCTGAGGCTACGACCTCTAGTTCTAGACTCTCCCACTAGTGGTAACATCCTCTCCACATCCACTCTATCCAAGCCTTTCACTATTCTGTATGTTTCAATGAGGTCCCCCCTCATTCTTCTAAACTCCAGAGAGTACAGGCCCAAGGCCGACAAACGTCATCATAGGTTAACCTACTCATTCCTGCTCATGCCTTGAACTTCCCAGAACGTAAGGTCTGGACTTCCATTAGTTCATGTCAATGGAGCAGAATTATGTCATTGGACTTGTCTGGTCTACTCCACCATTCAATCATGGCTGATCTATCTTTCCCTCTCAACTCCATTCTCCTGCCTTCTCCGCATAACCTTTGACATCCTTACTAATCAATAATCTGTTGATGTCCGCCTTAAAAATACTCAATGACTTAGCTTCTACAACCGTCTATGGCAATGTCCATTTCACTACTTAAACCCTTCTGCCTCTGTACCTCTTCATCAAGGATGGTCATCTTCAGCTAACTCTTTAATCATGCTGTTGGTCCTCTCCCCATAATAATTCATAATCGGCATTATCAAATTTTGTTCGACAGAGAATATTTTTCTATATTTAAATTACTACGTGTATAAGACCTGCAAGCACAAATCTCTCTTCCATCAATGACTTTGTGTCAAATTTTCCTTAAAAATGCAATCAATACGCTCTCTTATTGCATTATCAGAAAGCCCATTGAAGGCGCATCTTGGTTCACTTTCACTGTTCTGTCATAAATTGAGAAATAATTTTCATCATCCTTCACCACTTCTTAACCTTCAAAATCTCTAATGATTTGTGGCACCTTATTCAGGTGTTTTGAGAATACTTGAAGCAAACACTTTACACAGTCATTCTTTAAACTGGTTTGAAGCACTCACAATTCTAATTAATATATATATTGCTAAATTACAAACAGCACGCACAACTGTGGTGTTTGCCAGTAATAGCAACTGCATTTCTATCAGGATAAAACTTAACCCCTTTTTCATCAACTTGTTACAGATTATTGAATTCTGTTTTATTTGCCATACAATAATGACGTGATCTAGTGACAAAGTAGACCACCTGGTAAGCAACACAAATTATCCAAATTTGAATGTTTTCAATGTTCATATTACCACCATTTAATTTTACTTTACACTTTAGAGATACAGTGCAGAAACAGGCCCTTCGGCCCATTGAATCCATGCCGACCAGCAATCACTCCGTACACTTGCACTATCCGACAAGGTGGTGACTCTTGAAGTCTATTATTCTTACACAACAATTGTTGCACTCTTGTACTTGTACATGATTGTGCTTTTTTTAGTTTAATTTAGAGATACAGATACCACACGAAACCAGGCCCTTTAGCCCAGTGAGTCCGCGCCGACCAGCGATCCCCGCACATTGACACTATCCTACTCACACGAGGGACAATTTTACATTTATTCCAATCCAATTAACTACAAACCTGTATATCTTTGGAGTTTTGGAGGAAACTGGAGCACCCGTAGAAAACCCACGCGGTCACAGGGAGAACGTGCAAACTCCGTACTGACAGCACCCGAGTTCAGGATCGAATCCAGGTCTCTGGTGCTGTAAGGCGGGAACTGTACTGCTCCTCCACTATGCTGTCTGAAAATCTCTATACTTCAAATCAGAGTTCCACTTTATGCAACAAAGCAGTCATCAACACAACACCTTGAATAGAATTAAACAACATCTCAACTTGTTTTACAGAAGCATTATTAAACTGTTACAAATGAAGACAAGTAATCTAGAGCATCATTAAAAATAGGCTTCAATGACTATCCTCAAGGAGGAAAGTAAAGCCCCTGTCCCACTTAGGAAACCTGAACAGAAACCTCTGGAGACCATGTGCCCCACCCAAGGTTTCCGTGAGGTTCCCAGAGGTTCCCGTGAGGTTCCCAGAGGTTCCCGGGGGTTCCGGTCATTCTCCATGAGTCACCAGAGGTTCTGGTCAATTGCCTGGAGAGCCTCCACCGAAGCGTGAGCTGCATCGGGGTTTCCCCTCCCCCACTATAGATGAGGCTCGCACCAGGGTCTCCTCCATACCCCGCAACACTGCCCTCTGTCCCCATTCCCCCACTCACAACAAGGGCCGAGTCCCCCTGGTCCTCACCTTTCACCCCACCAGCCAGCGCATACAACAGATAGTCCTCCGCCAGTTTCGTCACCTCCAACGTGACCCCTCCACTCGCCACATCTTCCCATCTCCCCCCCTGTCTGCCTTCCGCAAAGACCGCTCCCTCCGCAACTCCCTCGTCAATTCTTCCCTTCCCTCCCGCTCCACTCCTTCCCCGGGCACTTTCCCTTGCAACCGCAAGAGATGCTACACTTGTTCCTTCACCTCCCCCATCCACTCCTTTCAGGGACCCAAGCAGTCATTCCAAGTCCGACAGAGGTTCACCTGCACCTCCTCCAACCTCATCTACTGCATCCGTTGCTCCAGATGCCAGCTGATCTACATCGGTGAGACCAAGCGGAGGCTGGGCAATCGTTTCGCCGAACACCTCCGCTCGGTCCGCAATAACCAACCCGACCTCCCGGTGGCTCAGCACTTCAACTCCCCCTCCCACTCCGTATCCGACCTCTCGGTCCTGGGCCTCCTCCACGGCCAGAGTGATCAACACCGCAAGTTGGAGGAACAGCACCTCATATTCCGCTTGGGGAGTCTGCATCCTCTGGGCTTAAACATTGAATTTTCTCAATTCTGTTAACCCAGACTGCCTCCCCCCCCACCTCTCCCTCAGCCCTCTGGCCCTGACATTCCTTCTCCATCTCCCCCCCCCCCCCAGTCGCACTAGCTTCTCATTTTCACACCACAAACAGCTTACAATGGCCTGCTTCCTTTATCACCAATACTTTTTTGCATATCTTTCACTCATTGTTCCTTATCTCTCCACATCACTGTTATATCTCTCGTTTCCCTGATCCCTGACCAGTCTGAAGAAGGGTCTCGACCCGAAACGTCGCCTATCTCCTTCGCTCCTTAGATGCTGCTGCACCCGCTGAGTTTCTCCAGCTTTTTGTGTAACCCTCGATTCTCCAGCATCTGCAGTTCCTTCTTTAACACGTGAGCTGCATCTACTATGCTGCCGACCGCGCACACACACACAAACACATCATGAAAGGAGCACTTTCTGCGTATTGAAGAGGAAAGTAAACAGCTGCCACAGAGCATGGTAAGTCCTTTAGAGAGCGCGGGAGGGAGGGAGAGAAGGACAGAGAAGGGGAGAGAAAAGGGGAGAGAGAAGGGGGCAGAATGGGGCAGAAGGGGGGAGATGGGGAGAGAACGGGGGGGAGAAGGAGTGGAGACAGTTTTAATAAGTTTAATAAAGTTAGCGGGCATTTTATCTTCCGGCGGATCTTCCCACTTAGGAAACCTGAACGGAAACCTCTGGAGACCTTGCGCCCCACCCAAGGTTTTCATGAGGTTCCCGGAGGTTCCTGGAGGTTCCGGTCAATCTCCCTAATGGTGGAAAGTGGTTTCCGCATAATCGCGGCTTCTGCTATGTTCCTGCGATTATTTCAAAAAACCCAAAACCAGCCGCAACTAAAAATAGGTTACCGTTTTGTCGAAGCCAGTGGTGGGGTCGCATTTTTACTTAAAGCCAGTCGAAGGCCTTCACTGACCGCCCATTCTGATTGGCTCATTGAAGTTTTCAGCAAATACATCTTATTTGGTTTTCAGAACCTAGAATATCTGCCGGAAGGTAAAATGCCCGCTAACTTTATTAAACTTACTAAAGCTGTCACCACTCCTTCTCTACCCTTCTCTCTTCCCTTCTCTCTCTCCATCTCTTTCCCCTTCTCTCTCCCCTTCTATCTCTCCTTCTCTCTCCCTTCTCTCTCCCTTTCTCTGCCCTTCTCTCCCTCCCTCCCGCGCACTCTAAAGGACCTATCATGCTCTGTGGCAGCCGTTTACTTTCCTCTTTACACAGAGAAAACGCTCCTCCGCTATCCCTGACCCCCACCTTTACGATGTGTTTGTGTGTTTGTGTGCGCGCGCGGTCGGCAGCAAAGATCCTTGGTCAGTAGATGCAGCTCACACTTCGGTTGAGGCTCTCCAGGCAATTGACCGGAACCTCTGGTGACTCATGGAGAATGACCGGAACCCCACGGGAACATCACGGGAACTTCCGGAAACCTCACGGAAACCTTGGGCGGGGCACACTGTCTCCAGAGGTTTCCGTTTAGGTTTCCTAAGTGGGACAGGGGCTTAAGGTTGTGAAATGGATTTGTGAAGAGAATTCCAAACCACAGTTTAGGCAATGAAAACACAATTTCCAATAGTGGGGATCACAGGTTTCTCCAACCCAACAGCAGGGGGAGGAACAGAGTTGGGGAGGGATTAGGTCTATGGATTTTGAAAATAAGAATGAGAATATTAAAATATAGGAAAGCAATCACAAGACCACTAAAAGGAATAGTTGCAGAAATTGGCCAGTCAGTCCAGTCATTCAATGTGATCATGGCCGATCTACCCCATGCCAAAGAACAGCGACAAGAAATCTAGACATTTCTTTGGAATTTAGAGATATAGCACAGAATCAGGCCCCCTGGCCCACCGATTTTGCGACTTCGCAATTATTTGCAATTTTGCAGGATTTCTTGGTTCCATTATAATGAGTTAGTTTATAATTTTCTGGTCGAAGATCTTCAAATTTTTGTTCCGCTTAGGTTATTGTCACGTGTACCGAGGTACAGTGAAAAGCTTTTGTTGCAGGCTAATTAGTCAGCGGAAAGACTAATCGTGATTACAATCGAGCCATCCACAGATACATGACAAAGGGAATAACGTTTAATACAAGATAAAGTCTTGTAAAGTCCAATTATATATAACCTGAGGGTTTCCAACAGATCCAAGAATCTCCAATGAGACTGTGATCTGTGATCATCTGTGATCATCATGTCAAAAAATCATTAAAAATATAGTCTCTAATCGCCTGCAATGAGAAAAATGATTTACTGGGCTTGATGCTGTTGCTAAAAAATAATGAGTGTCCAGGAATCTAGTATAAGTTGCAAAATCCCAAATGGACAACAACAAAATCAATGAACACAAAGCAGGCATCTTTGGATTCACCCAACAGCTCTTAACTGAAGTTGCACAAGAAATAATAAAGGCTTGCCTTTACACAGTAACTTTCACATCTTCAGCACATCCCCTCATCCCTTCCCACCATCCAGTGATCAATGAATGTCACTGCGGAAGCAAAAAGGAATTTGTACAGATATCACCAACTCTTCATCATCCTAACATGAGGAATGTGCACCCTCAATTTACAGTACGTTACTGCAGCTGCACAAATGTAGAATACTGTCAATCTACCTTCAGTTACCCAGCACTGTTTCTTGACTACAAAGTACTCTCAGTTAAAAATATAAAATAAACCCTCTGGAAATGCATGGAGCACTTTAAATTGTGAGGTCCTTTTGAAGTTACCTACATTCAAACTATGAAAAAGCCAGGATGAGAGGAGGTGGAATTTAGAAAGTGTGTGACATACCTTGAGGCCAATACTAAAACGTACATGACAAAGCTGTTGACTAACCATCACAAACGTACACATTTAGTGGGAATAACATCACAGAAATACCTTGCAATCAAAGAACCATCCTATCAACAACTAGAGAGTGAGCCTGAACCAATATCTACCCCAATGGAAACCATCGGACTATCTTTATGTATCTGTACACTGTCGATGGTTCGATTGTAATCATATATAGTCTTTTATATATCTCTGCAAGATGACCCCTCATCCGCCTGTGCTCCAAGGAATTAAGACCTAGCCTGCCCATCCTCTCCTTCAAATCCTGGAAATATCCTCATTAATCCTCTCTGCACTCTTTCGAGCTTAACGACATCTTTCCTATTGGCAGGGTAACTGAAACTGAACACGATACACCAAATAAGGATTCACCAATGTCTTGTACAACTGGAACATAACAACCCAGGCTGTGACGTAACATCCCAGATCTGGAGTTAATTTGTGAAATGTGTTGAGAAGGTGTGAAATAAATGATTCACTCACGAGTCACTGCTGTGCTTCATGCTGAAGAAGAGCCTGATAAAGGCACGGGGGAGGCAGAATGAAAACCACGGTGGTACATGCAGCTTGGAGTTTATTAGTTGCTTCTCAGCATGAAGAAGAAATCGTAATATAACGTGTGAACCCTTTCCACCACCAGCTTTGCCTTGTCTGTGCCTGTGCAAGTAACAAAGCACTTCACGATTTAGTCATCCATATATTTGCAAATATCCTGCTATGTGCACTCGGATTCACATAGAACTTTTTAAACAGCGAGAAGAGAGCATCAATTTGTCCAAATTACTGGATTCCCACATGTGAAGTGTCCCATTAACGCGAGTATATGGCTATAAAGAACCTGTATGAAAAGCCTACCGAAGGCTTGACAGGAGGGAATTTAATTCCCTGACTACAATGATGGTGATTGATGTTAACTTTCTCATTGTACTTGACTAATGCCTGCTGCTGTCATCTATTGTCAGGAAATCAAAGATACATGTTCAGTCTCAGCAGATGAAGTACGTGGCAGGACAAGGAACTTACACTCCTTCTCATCAACTCTGCCCCTGAGATGCAAGCGCAGAGGCAGATGATAGATTCAATAAAGGCAAGGGTGCTTTCTGAGTCTCACATCTGCTGCTTGGCTGGGCCATGTTTGAGCTTTGCGAGATGATCCAGTAAAGACTTTGCCCTGCTACCTCCTCCATTGCCATGACGCTCATTGACTTAGAGGGGCAGGAGATGTTCCAGTGAAACATACTAACATTTTTTAAGGCACTTCGCAAGGAAGATGCAGAGTTCATGTTTCCCTTGATGGGGGAGATGAGGAGTCCCAATTTCCAAATAAAGAATCGGCCATTCAGCACAGAGATGAGGAGAGATATCTTCAGTCAGAGGATGGTGGATCTTTGGAATTCACTGTAAAATAGGCTGTAGAAACATAGAAACACAGAAAATAGGTGCAGGAGTAGGCCATTCGGCCCTTCGAGCCTGCACCGCCATTCAATATGGTCATGGCTGATCATCCAACTCAGTATCCTGTACCTGCCTTCTCTCCATACTCCCTGATCCCTTTAGCCACAAGAGCCACATCTAACTCCCTCTTAAATATAACCAATGAACTGGCCTCAACTACCTTCTGTGGCAGAGAATTCCAGAGATTCACCACTCTCTGTGTGAAAAATGTTTTTCTGATCTCGGTTCTAAAAGACTTCCCCTTTATCCTTAAACTGTGACCCCTTGTTCTGAACTACCCCAACATCGGGAACAATCTTCCTGCATCTAGCCCGTCCAACCCCTTAAGAATTGTGTAAGTTTCTATAAGAAAGCTCAGTCATTGAGTATACTTGGAACAGGGATAAGCATATCCTGTAAGTTCTGGAGTTAGTGGGAAAGTGATCTACCTTTAGTGACCATGAGGCTGAATGGTCAATCTGAAGAAGGGTCCCAACCCAAACATCACCTATCCATGATAACCAAAGATACTGCCTTACCTGCTGAGATTCTCCAGCATATAGTGCCTTTCTTGTTGTAACCCAGCATCTTAATTTTCTTGTTTCTAAGCATTCCTCTGTACCTCTGTACATGTGACAAAATATACCTAAACCTAAACCTAAACTGGAGAAACCCATCTGGTCACAGGAAGAACCTCCACACTGGCACAAATGGAGGTGGGGATGGAACCTGGGTTACCAGAGCTGGAGTTATGCAACAGCAGCTCCACCAACAGAACCATTCAATTTAAAAGCCCACCTAGGCAGCTAGAGAATTTATAGTTAAATAATGAACATTTGATGGCTCTGGGCCTGTACTATCTGGAGTTTAAAAGGATTAGGGAAGCATCTAACTGAAACTTACTGAATAATGAAATAGAGTGGATGTGGAGAGGATGTTTCCACTAGTGGGAGAGTCTGGGACCAGAAGGCACAGCCTCAGAACAAAAGAACATGTCTTTCGAAAGAAGTTGGGGAATTTCTTTAGCCAGAGGGCGGTGGATCTGTGGAATTCATTGCCACATATGGCTGTGGAGGCCAAATCTTCAGGTATTTTTAAAGCTGAGATGTATATATTCTTGACTAGCAGGGGTGTTAAAGGTCACGGGGAGAAGGCAGGAGAATGGGATTCAGAGGGAAAGATAGATCAGCTATGATTGAATGGCGGAGTAGACGCAATGGGCGAAATGGCCTTATTCTGCCACTATGTCGAGTACTTATGAATTAGATCAAGACTTAATAAGGCTAATATTAGTAATCATGAAACTATTGGATTGTTATAAAACCTACCTAGTTCATCAATGTCCTTCATGGACCGTTCTCTGAAATATTCTTGTCTCGCCTGGCCTATATATGACTCACTACTCAGCCCAAGGAATTTGACTCTTAATTGCCATCACAGCTCAAGGACAATTAGCGGGCAGAGAATAAATGGCGACCTGTCCATTTGCAAACAACTACTTAAAAAAAAACAAAGCAGCATTCTTTGAGAATTGATGCTTTACATCTCCTGGCAGGGACAATCTCCTGTGTGATCCCCCATTTTGAGTAACCAAACAGCTTGCAACTGATAAAGTGATGTAGCGTGTATTTCATGAATAGTGCAGCACTGTATCAAGTGGCCTGGATAATGAGATGAGTGCCATTAATAATTTCCTGGACTCTGGGGAATTTTATCAGCTAGATGAATTGCCATGATTTGGCTGCTTTTCCGTAGGCAAATTGATGAAGGTTTTTGACCTGGTAAACAAGCCAAGATGATGAATCTGTTTACTGTTATTTTGATGTCCTCTGGAAGAAGCCAGAGGCATAACAGTTGGTGACAGTTGTAGCCCAGACTGACAGTAGCAATTTCTTCCTTTCATACAGGTTACTCAATGATCAGTTTGCAGTCTCCTGTCATCGCCTGCTTTGTAACCCTGAGGATGAGAAAACTGTTATTTTCTTATTGTCTAACCTCATTGTACCAATGGGCAAAGAATGGTGTAAATGCATTGTGTGCCATCATCTTCCTCCAACAACACACACAGGAACAGAATAAGGCTAAAGATTGATGCTAGCTTCTCGATCGTATTTGCAGTTATAAAATACCAACAATTTCATCAGAAGGAAGCTCCTCTTAAAAAGACGATCTTTTACACAACACCGAAGTAAAAGTCAGGAAACCACAGAATGATTTGTGTGACATTTTTAACTGTCAAGATCCTTGATTAGTAAGGGTGTCAGGGGTTATGGGGAGAAGGCAGGAGAATGGGGTTGAGAGGGAAAGATAGATCAGCCACGATTGAAAGGCAGAGTAGACTTGGATGGCCTAATTCTGTCCCTCTAACTTATGCATTTATGAAATTATGAAAAGTACACATTTCGTTTGAAAGTATTTTGTGCTGACTGAAGGAGATTTTGGAATATTGTTTAACATGCAATAAAGCAAGGAGCTGGTGAAATGGTAGAAAACACCGTTCTGGCCCATGCCCTTCCCAAAGTTCTTTCCATGCAATGGAATAAATTTAGGACCCATTATATGGCTAATGTTATGCAAATTTAACAGTTTAATGCAATAGCCACTACTTATTATCCATCACAGTTTATTAGTAGAAGAAAGATGGGAAGCAAACATACATTCACTGAACTTTCAGAATAGTGCTTTTAAATTTACATTTATGTGAAATCCAAACGTAATAATCCATAAACATGCTAACGTTTGCTTTAACCACACAGGCTGTGGGTATGATTGTAATACTGTATATCATGTAGACTCTGCTCCACAGACTTTGACATTAATTTGAGTTGGAATATTGTAAGCTGTATTTCTCATGGTGAGAGAACCCTTCAGAGGCAGGTAGGAACTGCTCGATCCTTCAAGCAAATGTTTCCTTATAGGATGCATATTGGTTAAGAGTGACAGAGGGACTGTCCCGCACACTTGCAAACCTGCACCTTAAAAGATCAGCCTTCCTCTTGGGACAGCACAGTGGCACAGCAGTAGAGCCACTATCTTACAGCGCCAAAGATCTGGGTTTGATCCTGACTATAGGTGATGTCTGTATGGAGTTTGTACATCTCCCCGTGACCGTGTGGGTTTTGCCCAAGTGCTCTGGTTTCCTCCCACGCTCCAACAACATACAGATTTGGAGGTTATTTGGCTTCGGTAAAAATTGTAAATTGTTCCTAGTGTGTAGGACAGTGAAGTGTACAGGGATCACTGGTCGGCGTTGACTCAGCGGGCCAAATAGCCTGATTCCATGCTGTATCTCTAAACTAAACTAAACTAAACTAAACTACTCCTCCTTTGTTTCCTTCCACCCTCCATCCTTCTTCAGTGTTTCTATACTCTGACTCCTCTTCAACCGTTGATGTGGCCTTGTTTTCTGTCATTGCTGGGGACAGCAGTCTCTCCTGGCTTTGCCCATCCCTGCATTGAACATTTTGCCTGGCAACCAACTATTATCTCCATCTACTGAATGGAAATGGGGCAAAATAAGTGCTTCAATAGTTCATTCGTACTTTATTGTCACATGTCCCTGGATACAGTGCCATTTTTTGTTTGCATTCAATTCAGTAAAGTCATACCATAGATGGTATGGTGACGCAGTGATAGTGGGACTGCCTTACAGTGTCAGAGACCCGGGTTCGATCCTGACTAAGAGTGCTATCTGAAAGGGGTTTGTACATTTTTCTTCCCGTGACCTGCATGGGTTTTTCCAAGATCTTCAGTTTCCTCCAACACTCCAAAGACGTACAGGTTTGTAGGTTAATTGGCTTGGAATAAATGTAATATTGTCCCTAGTGTGTGTAGGATAGTGTTAATGTGCGTGGATGGCTGGTCGACGCGGACTCGGTGGGCCAAAGGTCCTGGTTTACGTGGTATCCGTATGTCTAAAGTAAACTAAAATAAGCACAATCATGTACAAGTACAAGAGTGCAACAATTGTTGTGCAAGAATAGTAGATTTCAAAAGTCACCACATTTCCAGTGCCATCTTGTGCCGCTCAAGTTCCAGGTTCTGCGCAGCACTGGGTCAGTGTTGCAGGGATCAGCTGGCCTGGTAGTGCTGTCAATGTCCACTCTGTATTGTTGCATGCCATGACCAATCTGCACGCCAGTCCGACTTCTGTGGTGCCTAGTTCTGAGCCCTGGATGCCATGCTCCATCATGGCCGCCCAGAACATCCTTCGTCAGCTGGACAACAACAATGTGCTGCAAAGTCCAGGCTTACACATGATGAATGGCCAATTAGACAAACTACTGTAGAATGACTAACATCCACGGGATTATTTCTTTATTCAAATCAGTGTCTGCCGCCTCTCCCCGCCGCCTGCCCGCTCCATTTCCCGGTGCCTTGGCATGCCACCGCAATCAGTCATGTGATTCAAAAGCAAAGTAATCAGAACCAGGCCCCACAGAGGTCGGACGTGCGTGCAGATTGAACACGGCATGCAAAGTAACGGAGCGGACATTGACAACATCACCTGGCCAGCCGACCCAGGGCAACGCTGACCCAGTAGTGTGCAGTATTTGAACATTGAGGGGCACCAGTTGTGCCGGAAATGTGACGGCTCTTTGTGCAATGCCTCAGTGAACTTTACTATTCTTACAGAACAATCGTTGCACTCTTATACTGTACATGATTGTGATTGTGTATAGTATGACTTCACCAAATTGTATGCAAAAACAAACATTGAAACTTGAAGGTACCAGTTGGCGCCACATTGATAAGATCAAAAGATAGCTCCGCCATGACTAAATGGCGGAGTAGACATGATAGGGCGAATAGCCTAATTCTGCGGCAATAACGAATGTACTTATGAAGTTGTGAATAATCATTGCACTCTTGTACTTGTAGATGATAGTGCTTATGTATAGTATGAGTTTTCCACTGCATTAAGTAAGTCAAGTCAAACAAAATTTATTGTCATTTAGAAATACATCGATATATGCAATTCCAAACGAAATTCCGTTGCATTTGGCTCCCTGTGCAACACGATAATTAACAGAGGATTAAATGGAAACAAATGGATAATAGGATAAAAGGATAAAATAGACAGTGGTGGCAGCCCATTACATGGCATTCAGGAGTCTGATGGCTCGTGGGAAGAAGCTGTTGCAGAACCTTGATGTTCTGCTCCTTATGCTACGATATCTTTTGCCCGAGAGCAGCAGAGTGAACAGTCCGTGATGGAGATGTGTGGGGTCTTTTATAATACTGCTGGCCTTACACACGCAATGTTTGGTCGCAATATCCCCGATTGAGGGGAGAGAGGTTCCCATGATTTATTCCGCTGTCCTCACCACTCTCTGCACAGACTTCCAGTCGGAGGCTTTACAGTCCCCAAACCAGACATGGTCAAAATACTCTCTATGGTGCCCCTGTAGAAAGTGGTGAGGATGGGATGGGGCAGGTGAGCTCTTCTCATCCGGCGCAGAAAGTGCAACCGCTGCTGCGCTCTCTTAATTGTTGATGAGATGTTATTTGACCAGGTCAGACTGTTAGTGATCTGCACCCCCAGGAACTTAGTGCTACTGAACACCTCCACATCGCTGTCATTGATGTGAAGTGGTGTGGGACTGTGCCTGTTTTTCCTGAAGTCGACGATGACCTCCTTTGTTTTTTCGACATTCAGGATCAGGTTGTTTGTATTGCACCAGTCTACCAGTTGTTTCACCTCCTCCCTGTAAGCCAGCTCATTGTCGTCCCGGATGAGGCCCACCACTGTAGTGTCATCTGCGTACTTCATGATGTGGTTTGTTCTAAACCTGCACAACAGTCGTGGGTCATTAGGGTAAACAGCAGTGGACTCAGGACACAGCCCTGAGGGGAGCCGGTGCTCAGAGAGATGATGTTAGAGGTGTTATTTCCAACCCTCACTGACTGGGGTCTGTCAGTGAGGAAGTCCAGTAGCCAGTTACACATGGGGGTGCTGAGGCCCAATGGTACCAGTTTGCTTATCAGGTGCTGAGGGATAATTGTGTTGAATGCTGAACTAAAATCCACGAACAGCATTCGCACATAAGTGTTCTTCTTCTCTAGATGTTCCAGGCTCAGATGGAGTACGGAGGATATAGTGTCCTCTGTGGAGCGGTTTGGCCTGTAAGCAAACTGGTATGGGTCAAGTATAGAGGGGAATCTGGAGGTAATATGGTCCCTGACCAGCCTCTCGAAACACTTCATCATTATGGGAGTGAGTGCTACAGGGCGGTAATCATTGAGACATTGTATATTGGATTTTTTTGGCACTGGTATGATGGTGGCAGTCTTGAAACACGATGGGACGACAGCCTGGTTCAGCGAGGTGTTAAAGATGTCCGTAAGGAAATATATATAACTAATAACTAATATATAACTGTAAAGAAATATAACTGGACTTTCTCAACGTTGTACTGTTCCTGGGTTTTGGCATCCAGTTCCTGGCATTTTATAAAACACAGGGGAATTTATACTCTTTGTCTGTTGTTCTCCTTTTCAGTCAAGCCTAGCAGCTATTCTTTACCGTGTTTTTATTCTCTTTTACTTCCTTTTTTTCATGTTCCTGTTCTTTTTACTCTCTTTAATTGTATTTCCTCACTTCACGATCAGATCACATTGACCTTCTAAATCATGCTTTGCCCACCTATGTTAATTTACACCTTCTGTCTAAAGACTCCCAATGAAAATTAACATAATAGCATGATTTATATTTCATAATTGTACAGGAGTTAAAAATATACTAGAAGACAATTCTTTAAGTGTGACCTAGATGCAGCTGATATATTACATTGGGAAACTGTTATAACTCCCCATCTACTGCAATGCATCTGAATAAATCAATCATTAGCTTTGCTTCTGGAGTATTCAACTTTTGTTTCTTTCTATTGGAACCTAGCTGTTGGGGTCTTTATGTTGCAAGCATAATGCAATACAATACAATACAATAATACTTTATTAGCCAAGTATGTTTTGCAACATACGAGGAATTTCATTTGCTAAGTCAATCACACAAATAAAAAGCAACAAAACACACAAAATACATTTTAACATAAACATCCACCACAGTGACTCCTCCACATTCCTCACTGTGATGGAAGGCAAAAAAAAAAGTTAAATCTCTTCCCTTCATTGTTCTTCCACGGACGGGGGCCTCGAGCCCTCCGTTGATGGGACGATCTTGACTCCCGTAGCCGACCCTCCATGTCGGGGTGATCAGCTGCCGCATCGGGGGGGGAGATGTCAGCTCCCTGTGCCAGGCGATCGGACTCCGGGTCAGGGGGTCGAACCTCTGCGTCGTTGGAGATCCCGACTTGGCTTCTCCCGAGACTGCGAGCTCTCGATGGTAAAGTCCGCAGGCCGCGGTTGAAACAATCCCAGGCAAGGGATCAACTCCGATGTTAAGTCCACGCCCCACGGTAGGGCTCAAAGTCATTCCGAGGAGGCCTCCAGCTCCACGATGTTGGGCCGCAGAGCGACCGGAGATACGACTGGAAAACAATCACATCTCCGGTAGGGTAAGAGATTGAAAAAAAAGTTCCCCTCAACTTCGGCGGCGGCACAGCACTGAAGCACCATCGCGGAGCGGGCGAGATCGCCATGTGGTAAGCTCCAGAGTGCTGAGACCACTGATTCCTACATCGCGGAGCTGTGGTCGAGGAGCGTCCAGCTGCTGGCGGCGCTGGGTTTAAACACCGTGGAGCCTGGGATCTTTTGCTGAGATCGCCAATGTTGGAACTCCGACCAGCGCGGCCTGTGGACTTCGGGAGCTGCGGTTTCCAGGGAGGAAGCGGCCGTTCCAGACACTCCAAGCCGCTGAGAGTGTTCTCTCCACGCCGGAGCTCCATCATCCAGCGAGAGGGCCTGTAACATCGGGCCCCCGTCGCGGCGACTGCGGAGGCCTCAACAGGCCTGACCATGGGTGAACAAGAGGAAGAGGACTGGACTTTGTATCCTTCCCTCACAGTGGGAACCATTGTGGAGGGATGTTTTTATGTTCAATGTTAAATTCTTTAATGTTGTGTTTTATTTTTATTGGTGTGCTGCAAATGGCAACTTACATTTTACTACACCAATTGGTGTATGTGATAATAAGTGTCCTTTGTCCTTTTGTCAATTTTGGATTAGGCAGGGCATTAGTGCTATCAACTATACCTTTGCTGTCCAGGCCAAGACATATACCCAGGAATGGCAGGTTCCATGAGCTGATCATTAGGTAAGATTGATATTATCTGTCTGAAGAAGGGTCCCAACTTGTAAAGCACCAGTCCATGTCCTCCAGAGATCCTGCCTGACCCACTGAGTTACTCTAGCACTTTATGCTCTGCACAAGATTCCAGAATCTGCAGTTCCTTGTGTCTACATTCATATTACCTGCGTTGAAAATCAGACAAAGTCAAACCACATCTACAATGGTTTTGATATTCTGTTCAACAATTGCATTGCCTGGAGGAGAATATGTGGTGTGGATTGTTGTTCTTCTGAAGACAGCTTCAGTCGAGCATTGTTCGACCATGAACTGTGGCACATTCTAGTATTGCAGCCCTCAATCACACGGTCAATATGAAGGATCTCTTGGAGAGCAAAATAGGAAATCAAATTGTACAACTTTTCCAGACAGCAAATTAAAGATAGGATGTACACTTCGGATTAACGTGGAAGTCTGAACTAATAGAAATAGTAAAGGAGACCTAACAAAATTAGAACATAGGACAGTACAGCACATGAACATGCCTTTCGGTTCACAATGTCCATGCCGAACATGATGCCAAGACCATCTTTTATCTAGTTGTGCATGTAACTAGTATGACTCACACTAGTATAAAGCATGTATAAGGCGGGGCTTCTCCTAACACACTATGATTGGCTAACATGCAATAGCCGATCTATAGTGCACAACCCATATCCCTTCATAAACTGCATGTCTATTTGCCCATCCAAAAGCCTCTTCAATGCCACTGTCGTATCTGCCTCTACCACCAACCTCGGCAGTGCCCTCTGAGGTTTGAGACACGAGGTCACTGAACAAAATGTCTGCCAACCCTTCTCATCTGTGTCCTACCAGCACACTGTAATTGGTACAGTAGAAATTATCTGCAATAGTTCTTCTAACATTTTCTGAAAGGCTTTTATTAGACTTCCTCTCACACTTTATTCCAGTGAAAAAGAGCCCTGATCTATCTGTTCTGAATTAAACTTTTCAATCCTGATAACCAACGGTGAATCATCACTGCATCTTCTGAATAGATTTTTCAAAAATAGGGCATATGAAAAAAAAAGCAAATGAAAATTACCAATTATTATATAATTAAACGGAGGCCCAGATAGCGGTTTTGTTGTGATGGTCTGCTTTTCAATAACCCCTCTGATGTATTTATGATGTGTGGTATAATTAAAATTGTTTAATTAATGTTCATAAATAATTGCAATCTTACTCTATACAAAATTTAAAAAAAATGCTGTTATAATTGAAATCTTTGTCTTTTGAGGATTTTCAGCATTTTATTTGTTTATCTGGGAAGCCCCATGATGCGGGAAGGTTATTTTTGAGGACCAGAAGGAATAACTCTCTAAATAAATGCTACCAGTTTAATATGCGTTAGCTTTCGGCTGAATACAAATCAGTGAAACAGAGCTAATTTAATCATCTAACCATTGCCTGACTCACCCAAGATGTTAATAAGGAGAATTATTTCATTTCTCATCCCTCTTCTACTGAGAATTTTGTTGACTAGACCGCGTAGGGATGAAAAATTGCTCACAGCCATGTTGCATAAAGAGATGTTTCTTCTCATCCCTTCTGATTTATACAAGCTTTCCATCAATTGGGAATATATCTCATATATTCACCTTTTATGTAATTACTGAGGCATGGCTGAATTTGAATTACAGCATCACTGGTAATCTTAAATCCTACTTCAACATCATGAGAACTCCCAGGCCATTTCATATCCTCAGTTGGTGACACACTTACAGATTGCTGCTTGTAGCTTAAAAATGCTTCTTACAGGTAATGGTGCATTTCGAGAAGGCTGACCTTTAGAATATACAGTAGGTAACATGCTTCAACCAGACATGGCTCCATCTGAAGCTGAAGAGCAGAATCAGGTCAATAATTGAGGTGACCCACTGGTACCAATTGGTTATTAGTTGAGCACTGGCACAGTAATAGGGCACCTTGGCCCATAATGTCTGTGCTGAAAACAATGGTGTTAAACCAACTTGCACATGATCCACATCCCTATATTCCCTGCATATCAATGTGCCTATCTAAAAAGCCTCTTAAACACTATTATTGATCTGCCTCCACCACTAGTCCGGGCAGCATGTTCCAGGCACCTACCGCACCCTGTGTAAAAACTGAGACCATAAGTCCATAGAGCATAGGAACAGAATTAGGCCATTCAACACATCTAATCTACTCCAACATTCAAGAGAGAGTTAGATAGAGCTCTTAAAGATAACGGAGTCAGGGGATATGGTGAGAAGGCAGGAACGAGGTACTGAATGTGGATGATCAGCCATGATCACAGTGAATGGCGGTGCTGGCTCGAAGGGCCAAATGGCCTACTCCTAAACCTATTGTCTATTGTCAATCATAGCTAGACATAAAAAGCTGGAGTAACTCAGTGGGACAGGCAGCATCTCTGGAGAAAAGGAATAGGTGACGTTTCGGGTCGAGACCCTTCAAAGTGAAACGTCACCCATTCCTTTTCTCCAGAGATCAAGTCCAGTCAAGTCAAGTTTATTTGTCACATACACATACAGGATGTGCAGTGAAATGAAAAGTGGCAGTGCTCGCGGACTTTGTGCAAAAAACAAACAAATAAACAACCAACAAACTACAAACAGAATGGAACAGAATCACATGTTCTTTTCCATATTAAATATTGTGGGCGGTATTGTGATACAGTAAAGTTAGTAAAGTTAGTCCCTGGTGAGATAGTAGTTTACAGTCCGAATGGCCTCTGGGAAGAAACTCCTTCTCATCCTCTTCGTTCTCACAGCATGGCAACGGAGCAGCTGGAACAGTCCGTTGCAGGGGTGGAAGGGGTCTATTGGCCATTATCTTATTGGCTCTGGAGTTGCACCTTCTGATGTATAGTTCCTGCAGAGGGGCGAGAGAAGTTCCCATAGTGCGTTCGGCCGAATGCACTACTCTCTGCAGAGCCTTCTTGTCCTGGGCAGAGCAATTCCCAAACCAGATTGTAATATTTCCGAACAAGATGCTTTCCACAGCTGCTGAGTAGAAGCACTGGAGGATCCTCGGAGACACTCTGAATTTCCTCAATTGGCTGAGGTGGTAAAGGTGCTGCCTTGCCTTACTCACGAGTGCTGCAGCGTGTGATGTCCATGTCATATCCTCAGATATGTGGACTCCCAGGTATTTAAAACAGCTCACCCTATCCACAGTATCCCCATTTATCCTCAATGGTGTGTACGTCCTCGGATGATGTGCCCTCCTAAAGTCCACGATCAGCTCCTTAGTTTTTTTGATGTTCAAGAGGAGGCTGTTGTCCTGACATCAGAGTGCCAGATCAGCCACCTCCTCCCGGTAGGCTTTCTCATCGTTGTCTTAGATCAGGCCCACCACCACGGTGTCATCAGCAAACTTGATAATCGAGTTGGAGCTGAACCTAGCCACACAGTCATGTGTGTACAGGGAGTACAATAGGGGGCTGAGGACGCAACCCTGGGGGGATCCTGTGCTCAGGGTGAGGGACTTCGATGTATTCCCTCCCATCTTGACTACCTGGGGCCTGGCGGTGAGAAAGTCCAGGGCCCAGGCACACAGGGGGGTGTTGAACCCTAAATCTAGTAGCTTCGCAGCCAGTCAGGTGGGGATTATCGTGTTGAAGGCTGAACTGAAGTCTATGAACAGCATCCTCACGTAGCCCCCCTTCTGGCTGTCGAGATGAGAGAGAGCGGTGTGCAAAACCTGGGAGACCGCATCGTCCGTGGATCTGTTCGGACAGTATTAAAATTGTAACGGATGTTGCGAGGGAGGAAGGCGCAGATGTGTTTCTTCACCAGCCGCCCAAAGCATTTCATGACTACCGAGTTGAGGGCCACCGGACGGTAATCATTCAGACAGGCTGGGGAGGCAGTCTTTGGTACAGGTACAATGTAGGCAGGCAGGCAGGCACTACGGACTTGTCCAGGGAGAGGTTGAATATTGTAGTGAGCACCAGAGCTAGCTGCGTAGCACAGAACTTAAGTACTCGCCCCGAGATGCCATCGGGGCCTGAGCCTTTCCTCGTGTTCACCCATGTCAGAGCCCTCATCACATCATGCTCGGACAGCGAGAATGTGTGCTCATTCCTCCCATCAGCTTTGTTAGTCAGCCCTCTATCTGGTGTTGCCCATCTTGAAACGAGCGTAAAAAGAGTTCAGGTCATCAGCTAGGGAGGTGCCGGCACTTGCGGATGATGGTGGGGTGCTCCGGTAGTTGGTTACAGTCCGTAGCCCCTGCCACAGGCGTCTGGTGTCCTGCTGCTCCATCTTGTCCCTGTACCTCCTTTTTGCATCCTTCACCGCCCTTGCAGTCGGTAAGACTCTACCTTGTAGACGTCCATGTTTCCTGATGCCAGGCCAGAGTTGTAGGCAGCGGTGCGAGCATTCAAGGCAACATGAACGGACCTGTCTACCCAGGGCTTTTGATTCGGAAAGGTACTTACCCTTACCTTGGGGACGATGTTGTCGGTTATTGTTGCAAAGAAGTCCGTGACTGCTTCCGCGAACTCACTGACGTCGCTGGAACTTGCTTGGAACATATTCCAGTCGACATCGCTCATGCATCTTGCAGCATGGCCTCTGACTGGTTGGACCACCGCTTTACGACCCTCGTCTCTACCGCTTCCCGAGCTATCCTCTGTTTATACTCTGGCAGCAGGAAAATGGTCAGCTTTTCCTAGGGGAGGGAGTGAAATGGCCTTGTAGCCCTTCCAGAACGGCGTATAGCAGTGGTCCAATGTTCTTTCCCCCCTGGTGGCACAATGTCCTTTCCCCCCTGGTATAAGTTCGGCATGACCTTCTTGAGATTTGATTTATTAAAATCTCCAGCCACCACCATAGCACCGGGTTCTTGTTTTGATGTCGACATAGCACATCGTGTAGGGCCGATAGTGCCACATCGGTGTCCGCATGCGGTGGAATGTAGATGGCTGTGACGATCACTGAGCCGAACTCCCGGGGAAGGTTGAATGTGCGGCATGAGATCATCGGATGCTCCAGGTCCGGCGAGCATGAATGGGAAAGCATCTTGATATGTCCAGGGTTGCACCAGTTGTTACTGGTCATGAAGCAGACTCCTCCACCCTTGGATTTCCCAGATGCTTCTGTTCTGTCAGCACGATGGACAGTGAAGGACTCGGTTGGGCAGATTACCTGATCCGGAATCAGTGAGGTCAGCCATGCTTCAGTCCGGCAGAGGATGTTGCAGTCCCTTATGTCCCGCTGGAATCTGATCCTCGCCCTGAGATCATCCAGCTTGTTTTCCAGGGACTGGACGTTCGCCAGAAGAATGCTGGGCAGAGGGGGACGAAAGGTGAAAGGGATGCTGCCTGTCCCGCTGAGTTACTCCAGCTTTTTATGTCTATCCGATTTAAACCAGCATATGCTGTTCCTTCCTACACATTCAATCATGGCTGATCTATTTTCTTCGTCTCAACCCCATTCTCCTTCCTTCTCCTCCCAACCTCATGACATCTTTACTAATCAAGAATCTATCAATCTTTACACCCAAATACCCAATGACTTGGCGTCTGCGGCAATGAAATCCACAAATTCACCACCCTCTGGCAAAATAACATCCTCCTCATCTGCATTCTGTAGTTACATCCTTTTATTCTGAGGCTGTGCCCTCTGGTTCTAGACTATCATTACCGGAAACATCCTTTCCATATCCACTCTATTTAAGCCTTTTATTATCCTCTAGGGTTTAATTAGATCAGCACTCATCCTTCTAAACTTCAGCCACACACATCTATCTATATCTTACAAAAACTCTCATCTTGTCTGTGTGTGACCACGTGTTCATGCATGTCTGCGATTAATGTCTGGAACTATGGCAAAACAGTACACGATAGCACTACAATTTTTGGACCACCTAACTTGCAATTGCCTGTAATGTAGTGTATCAAGTTCCATTCAGATTGATGTTATATTTTACAAGTTATTCACATTTTCAACTTTACAAAATCCAGTTTGAGAAAGAATTACTTGAACACTGCAGTGGCAGTTGCTGATAGTTACAGCTATGACGTCACAGATAGTAGGCCCCTCTCGGTCATGACTTACCATGGGTGATGCATCCTGGTCAGATGCAAGCCTGGGCGATGCCATATGGAGGACAGGCTGTTGCCCATGCAGCACCTCCCCCCTCTTCATGTCGTTGATTGATCCAAAGCAACAGCAGGGCCATTACAGTTTGGAGCAGTCATCGCAGGAGCAGTCAAAGCGAGGTTGTAGACAACGACGAACTGTCTTAGGGGCTCCGACTCCGGATTTCCTTGAGGTTTACTCCTGGAGCCTTTTCCATTGCCGGATATGCCCATGGGGTAGTGGAGGTTTTAAATCAGAGTTTTCCCTCTCCTAGATGGACTGCCTTCCCAGGCTGACGAGGCACATCTGCCTAAGACTGGTGGGGGTGGGAGCATCTACTTTCCCGTGCAGGTCTATAGCACCTGCCCACTGCCACTTGACATCACAATGCGATTTCATTTACATAAACTGCCCGTGAACAATAACTGGCTCTCAACACCAGCAAAACCAAGGAACTGATTGTGGAATTTGGAAGGGGTAGGATAGGGACCCACAATCCCGTTTATATCAACAGGACGATGGTGGAAAGGGTCAAGAACTTCAAATGGGCGTGCACATTTCCAAAGATCATTCCTGGTCCCAGCACACTGATGCAATTAGAAAGAAAGCACACCAACGCCTCTACTTCCTGAGAAGATTACGGAGAGTCGGTATGTCAAAGAGGACTCTCTCGAACCTCTACAGGTGCACAGTGGAGAGCATGCTGACTGGTTGCATCGTGGCTTCAGCAACTTGAGCGTCCAGGAGCGGAAAAGAACGCAGAAATTTGTGACCATTGCACAGTCCATCATCAGCTCTGATCTTCCCACCATCGAATGGATCTATCGCAGTCGCTGCCTCAAAAAGGCTGCCAACATCACCAAGGACCCACACCATCCTGGCCAAGCACTCATCTCTCCGCTACCATCGGGTAGAAGGCACGGGAGCCTGAAATCTGTTATAACCAAGTTCAGGAACAGCTTCTTCCCCTCAGCCATTAGGCTATTAAACTCGCCAAGGAACAGACTTTGAACTGTTACAGCCTATTGCACTTTATCTGTTTATTTATGTGTATATTGGACTGAACTGTTCTGTATTTATGCTTACAATATTCTGTTGTGCTGCAGCAAGCAAGAATTTCATTGTCCTATCTGGGACACATGACAATAAACTCTCTTGACTTGACTCTTGACTTGAACAGTACTCCACCCGACAATGACATCACAATGGGATCTCATTTACATAAACTGCCTGTCAACAGCGTTCCACCCAGTCCAATGAGAGATTTGTTACATTGTTGTAAGGAGAGGGAGGAAGAGGGGGAGTGGAGGATGAGAAATGTTATTTAAACATTGTGTTTAGTGGGGGAGTGCAATAGGGGACAGGTGAGGAGTGGGGGAGCAGTGAGCTGGGAGGGGAGGGGAGCAGAGAGAAGGGAGAGTGAGGAGGAGGGAGGGTGAAGACGAGAGGGAGGGAGTGTAGGGGATGAGGGCAAATGAGCTGCACATGCACAGTTGGGGGCTATGGGTGGGAGGTGGAATATTGTGTTGGGGGAACAGGGCCCGACGGGTCCCACTTGGTCTAGTATATTACTACAACTCTCATGTTTTCTGCATAACCCGACTTATGCCAAAACGGTACACAATAGCGCTACAAACGGTACACAATAGCGCTTCCATCTGCACTGGCAGTTACAGCTATGATGCCACAATGGAATCTCATTTACATAAACTGCCCGGCAGAATTGCCTCACTGTTACAATATTAACAAAGAGAGGACTGCCAGTGCAATGAGAGATTTGTTACATTGTTGTAAGCAGTGGGAGGGAGTGGGGGATGGGAAGAGGAGAGTATACTTGTTTAATGTTATTTAAGCAGATGGAGGGAGAGAAGGGGGGTAGGGAGGGGAGAGGGGTTATGGAAGGAGGGAGGGACTGAGGTAGGGGAAAGGAGAGGGAGAGAGATACGAGGGAGGGAGTGGGGAGGGGAGGAGAGGAGGAGAGGGGAGAAGAAGATGGAGGGTGAAGAGGAGGGGGAGGGAGTGCTGGGGGATGAGGGGAAATGACCCGCGCCTGCACAGTTGGGGGCTATGGGTGAGTGGTGAATATTGCTTTGGGGGAACGGGTTGCATTGGGGGAACGTGTGAGTGGTGGAAATGGGTTGTGTTGGGGGAACGGGTGAGTGGTGGAATATTGCATTGGGGGAACAGGGCCCAACAGGTTACAATTAGTCTAGTCTCCTTTAAACTTTCCCCTCTCACCTTTACTCAATGCCCTTTAGCCTTTGACATTTCCACCCTGGAAGAAAGGTTCTGGTTGTCCACCCGATCTATGCCTGTGCAAGTGGATTCATTTCTTGTTTATTGCTTCTCTGGAATGGGTGGTATGGGGATGTGTGGTAGGGGGAGTCCATGGTTTGTGATAGTGCCATACCAAAACACAGTGAAAGGGAATTTGGGGAGAGCAATGAGGCCGCAAGAAATACCGAAGCCCATTTCAACTCCAGATAAAACTAAAGTGCCTCATGCATTGTGAATGGTTGAACTTCTTTCAACCTTAGCATCACCCGCGACACAGACTAGGAACCCACCCGGAAGGCCCGGCTCACCCGCTCAGAGTGGAAGGAGTGACCACAAGGGATTTCTCTGGGTGCTCCGGTTTCCTCCCACATTCCAAAGACGTACAGGTTTGTAGGTAAATTGTACAATTGTCGTGAGTGTGCGTAGGTTAGTGCACATAACGATTGCTGGACGGGACAGATTTGGCCGCTCTCAAGTCTAAAGTCTAAAATCTAAATGTCGCTGTCATATCTGTTTCCATTTCCACCTATCATTCCAGGCACCCTTCACTTCTTCAACTCTCCATTTTTATTTGTTTCCACTCTTCATCTTGCTTTCCTCTAAGATTCCAGAATCTGCAGCTTTTTATTTTCCATCCCAGTCTCTGCCACTACCTCCATCGTTCCCTCCCCTAACCTGACTACTATCTGATAATCAACTCTAGCTCTTGCCCCACTCCTCCGACTCAGCTCTTTATATTGACCTCTACCTTTTCAGTCCAAATGAAGGGTCTCGACCCGAAATGTCGGCTCTCCATTTCCGCTCTGCAGATCGATATGCATTGAGTGTGCCTGTAAAAGCTGCAGCAAGTAAGAATTTCATTGTACCGTTCCAGGTACAAATTGGCTCTTGGCTTGTGAATGTCATGCTTCACGGTGCCTTCAAAGCCTGGTGACTTGTGTACGGTGTACAGTAACATGTCAGTGACCATCTTTAATTGAGCCTGTCCTAATTCCAATCAGGACAGAGCACGTTTCAGGTGGAAATCAATGCAGTTACAACCTCTATTTAAGCCAAGTTTACTAATTAGATATTAGCATTTAGAATGTGCTGGAAGGAACTGCAAATGCTGGTTAACACTGAAAATAGGCACAAAATGCTGGAGTAACTCTGTAGGTCAGGCAGAATCTCTGGAGAAAAGGAATAGGTGAAGTTTTGGGTCTCGACCCGTAACGTTATCTATTCCTTTTCTCCGAGGTTGCTGCGTAACTCGCTGAGTTACTCCAGCATTTTGTGTCTATCTTAGCTTTAGAATGTTGTATTTTAATGAATCTAAAATAGGTGAAATCCAACTTCTAGGCAGTTTGCTCATCATCCTTAACAGTGAAAGGCATATAGGCATTCAGCAAGTCTACATTTTATGTTTTGTTTCAATTACAGTATTCACTGAATGAAGTTGTCACACCTGGGAACTGCTAAAATTGGGTGCTGTTCTGCAGACTGTAGACTACACTCAAGTATCAGCTGTGTTATTGTGTTTGCTTGGAGGTGATATAACAATTGGTGCTCTCTAAAATATATTTTAAAAATCCCCAAGGGCTGCCCAATGATCCATGTCTTCAGTATTTAATGGTTTTTATTTCAGTTTTATCTCATTTTTATTTCCAATCAATGGACTGATGTGTGAAGAGACAATTGAGTTTGTGGTTGAGAATCAGCAGACCCATGGCCTTGATTCCTGTCTAAGTATCTTTGCATTCAATGTGGCAGAAAATTGTTCCAGTAAAGTAAGGCATTGTGGGGTTATTTAGCTGGACAGTTAACTCTTGGAATATCATAGCCCTCAGGCACATGTCTATTCAATTGCTTTGGATAGACATAAAATGCTGGAGCAACTCAGCAGGTCAGGCAGCATCTCTGGAGAAAAGGAATAGGCGATGTTTCGGGTCGAAACTCTTCGTCAGACTGAAAGACAGAGAAGACTAGAACAAAACAGGGCTGGCAACAGATGACCTCGGGAAAGGTGGAGTCCATAATGGCCCATTGTTTGCTGGCGAAGATTTGCTAACCATAGGGACACGAGCACCATACGGACACGAGCAGTGGAAATAATAGAACAACTAGGGTGAGGGAGAGGGGGAGAGGAGGAGAGAGGGGGTGGAGGAGGGGGGTCGGGTCAACAAATGCAGGAGTTACTTGGAAATAGAGAAATCACTGGGTTGTAAGCTGCCCAAACAAAATAATTCAATTACTTTTTATCAATATATGAAAGAATTTAGTAATAACTAGACTAAGTGGGACACGTTGGGTCCCATGTTCACATGGGAGGTCTGGTCCCCCAACGCAATATTCCACTTCTCCACCAATTCCAATATTGGTGGCCAGTGGGGGGGCTTACTGGAGCGCTGGTATGGATTCATGGGGTGGCAGCTCAGTCCCTCAAGTCTGATGTGCTGGCAGCTCACTCCGGCTGGTGGGCTGGCAGTTGACTCATGGCTATTCCTTGAAATTCCATTTCAAGCAGAGTGTAAGGCCACCAAATTCAAATCCATTTTCCTACCACTTCAAGCAGGGTGCAAGGCCACCAAATTAAAGTGCAGTTTTCTACCACTTCAAGCAGGGTGCAAGGCCACCAAATTAAAGTGCAGTTTCATACCACTTCAAGCTTGATCCAAGGCCACCAAATTCAAATGCAGTTTCATACCACTTTCAGCAGGGTGCAAGGCCACCAAATTCAGTGCAGTTTCATACCACTTCAAGCAGTCTGCAAGGCCGCCAAATTCAAGTGCAGTTTAATTCCAATTCAATCAGGGTGCAAGGCCACCAAATTCAAGTGCAGTTTCATACCATTTCATGCAGGGTGCAAGGCCACCACATTCAAATGCAGTTTCATACCATTTCATGCAGGGTGCAAGGCCACCACATTCAAATGCAGTTTCATACCATTTCAAGCAGGGCGAAACAACCATAAAACCACACAAAACACAAAACTCACAGTTCAGTAGACATTCGGGTTGGGAGATTGCAACCTTCACGTGGTCCACCCTGTTTCGACAAATACAATCAACCTGGCACGCACAAACATAAGATCAAACAGAACACGTTGTCTTACAACTTCAGGCTGTGTACGCCATACGCAAGAAGAAGAAGAAGTAGACATTCAGTGTGTTCAGTTGATTCACAGCTCAGACAGAGTCGTGACCTCTCCCTCCCCCATCATGCAGAGACTGAGCCACACCCTCACTGCCGGGTTTTATAACCCCCTCCCCCTCCCACCAGAAAAGGTGTGGCCTTCATGACATGATTGACAGGAGAGAGATTCTCAACATTTTTTAAACACTAATAACACTTTTATTTTTAATTGATGGGAAGAATCCTCTACACTTGCTGAGTGGAGGGGGACCGAGTAAGAAGGCCAAAAGTCACAGCTGTAAGTGGTAGCGTTTTATCTAAAATCAATATACAGTGCAAACAGGAAGTTACCCAAAGCACCCAAGCCGCCATTGGCAGTAGTTACTTTTAACTTCAACCCAAAGCACCCAAGCCACCATGGGCAGTAGTGCCTTATAATTCAACCCAAAGCACCCACGCCACCATTGACAGTAGCACTGAATTCAATTCAATTCAATTCAATTCAATCTTTAATTGTCATTGTGCAGTGTACAGTACAGAGACAACAAAATGCAGTTAGCATCTCTCCAGAAGAACAAACTTAGAATAATGAACGGTAAAATATATATATGTGCAAACAGTATCAGTAGTGCAATTATACTGGGGGAAGGAGTGTCCGAAGGGGGTGACTGGCAATCACCGAGGTGCAGAGTTAAATAGTGTAACAGCCGCAGGGAAGAAGCTGTTCCTGAACCTGCTGGTCAGGCAACGGAGGGACCTGTAGCGCCTCCCGGATGGGAGTAGGGTAAACAGTCTGTGGCTGGGGTGAGACCAATCCTTGACGATGCTGCTCGCCCTTCACAGACATCGCATGCTATGGACAGACTCAATGGAGGGGAGTGTGGAACCGGTGATGTGTTGGGCGGTTTTCCCCACCCTTTGCAGTGCTTTCTGGTCAGAGACAGAGCTGTTGCCTGATAGAGTTGGTAAGGATGCTCTCGATGGTGCAGCGGTAGAAGTTCACCAGAATCTGAGGAGACAGATGGACCTTTTTTAGACTCCTCAGGAAGAAGAAACACTGGTGTGCCTTCTTGACCAGTGTTGAGGCATTGTGGGTCCAAGAGAGGTCATCAGAGATGTTGACCCCCAGAAACCTGAAGCTGGAAACACGTTCCACATCCATCCCGTTAATATAGATGGGGGTGAGGGTGTAGCCCCTAGACCTTCTATAGTCCACAATGAGCTCCTTGGTCTTCTTGGAGTTAAGGGCCAGATTGTTGTCAGTGCACCATGCTGAACCTCCTCCCTATAGGCCAACCCAAGCCACCATTGGCAGTAGTGCCTTTTAACTTCGACACAAAGCACCCAAGCCACCATTTGCAGTAGCGCCTTTTAACTTCAACACAAAGCACCCAAGCCACCATTTGCAGTAGTGCCTTTTGACTTCACCCCAAATCACCCAAGCCACCATTTGCAGTAGTGCCTTTTAACTTCAGCCCAAAGCACCCAAGCCACCATTTGCAGTAGTGCCTTTTAACTTCAGCCCAAATGGCCTGCTTGCATTGAACTGCAGCAATGATCAAGCCACAGATGCCTAATATGGCTGGCAATGCAAGCACTGTATTGATCCAATGATTTCACTGTTTTTAGGGCAACCCATTCCAGAGACAGCCTAATGTATTCATCAACATAAAAGTAACTCCTGCATACAGATCTTATACTGCATTGGATCCTGCCGTCCTACCAATCTAGTTTAAACCCACCTGTGTAACTTTAGCAAACCTGCTTGCCACAATATTGATTCCCATCCAGCTTAGGTGAAACTCGTCCTTGTTGTACAGGTCACCTCTGCCCCAGAAGAGATCTCAATGGTCCAAAAATATGAAACCTTGTCCCTGCGGCAACTTAGCCATGCATTCATCTGTCCGATCTTCCTGTTCCTACCCTCACTAGCATGTTGCACCGGGAGTAATCCGGAGATCTCTATCCTGGAAGTCCTTTTAGCATTTTGCGTAACTTCCTTTATTCATTTGGCAGGACCTCATCCCTTTTCCTACCCATGTCATTTGCGCCACCATACACTCTTGATCACTCATCAGTGCATGCACTGTATGTTTCTGGCTTACCGAAATGGAATAAAAAAGTCACAGTTTGCAATCTTCATAGTTGACTTCCTGTTAAACAAGGAGTACAGCACAGGTTGGGAAGTATCTGTGAATTAATGCACACCTACTGGAACACTGATTTAATTTTCACTGACACCTCCACGTTGATTTACAAGTGCTGTCCTTTTAAAAGTCAGTGTCTCTTCACTAGTGGTGGGAATGCTTGCTGTGGTAGCAGCCCAGTCATGGCACACAACGCCCCCCCTTCCTCCTGGCATGCATTTCATGGGCTGGAGGGAGGCTCTGTCCCATCCAAGCCCAAACATATTTTGTCGAGTTTAGGATCAGCAGCGGGTAGTTGGTGCTTATTAGCTGCAAAGCTATTTACCAGGTGTTCCAGTGCAACTCTGTTTAATCTGTGAATGCACGGAAGGCGTGTGCCAATTCAAAACCTGCATCTTTTGCTATTTATAAAGCCAGACCAGATTGTTGGTCGGCCAAATTTTGTTATGATAGTAGATTTGTAGTTTGCTTTGTTGTTTTTCTTGTCTCAATGTACCATTTAAATGGCAATAAATCTAACAATGTAGTTTTCTGAGTGTATGTATTGTTCTGGTGACAGATTACATTTCTTTGTCTGAGGCTTTGCTTGTTATTTCTCTACCAGGTTGAAAACATTCCTCAGGAATAAAGAGTACTGTTTTTGACTGGAGTCGTGTGTGCTTGTGTTTATGTACATGTTTGTGCATGCATGGATTCTGTGCATGTACATAGAGTGATAGAGACAAAGAGACATGCAGCATGGAAACAGGCCCTTTGGCCCAACTTGCCCACACTGACCAACATGTCCCATCTACACTAGTCCCACCTGCCTGCGTTTGGCCCATATTCCTCTGAACCTATCATGTCATTTTTTTTTTTAAACGTTGCAATAGCCCTGCCTCAACTACATCCACTGGCAACTCGTCCCATTCACCCACCACCCTGTGTGTGAAAAAGTTACCCCTCGGATTCGGATTCCTATTAAATCTTTTCCCCTTCACTTTAAACCTATGTCCTCTGGTTATAAAATATGGGAAAGAAATTCTACAAGGAAATAAATTCTACAGGGAAATGGTAGGTTCCCGGTATGCGCTGCCAGGGATGGTGGTGGAAGCATACATATAATAGTGGTGTTTAAGAGACTTTTGGATATCACATGACTATGCATACGTAATTCCATATTCTTGTCATTATTTTCAGATAGGGATTAAGTGCCTCACTCACAAAAGATTCAACATTTCAAGAACAAAGAAAGAATTTTGGTAGTGGGAATAAAGGCATAGACTATTTTCTAAATGGGGAGAGATTTCAGAAATTGGAGGTACAAACGGACTTCGGAGCAGGATTCCCAAAATGTTAATTTGCAAGTTGAATGGGTAGTAAGGAAGACGAATGTAATTCATTTCATGAGGACTAGGATATAAACCAGGGATGTAATGCTGAGCCTGAGTTGGTCAGGCTGCATTTGGGGGATTGTGAGCAGGTTTGGGCCACATATTTGAGGAAGGATATGCTGGCGTTGGAGAGGGTCCAGAGAAGGTTTACGAGAATGATCCCAGGAATGATTGGGTTAACATATGATGAACGTTTGACAGCACTGAGCTTCTACTTGCTGGAGTTTAGGATGAGGGGGGACCTCATTGAGACTTATTGAATAGAGTGGATCCGGGGAGAATGTTTCCACTCGTGGGAAAGTCTGGGACAAGAGGTCATTGCCTCAGAATAAAAGGACGTATATTTAGAAAGGAGATGAGGAGGAATTTCTTAAGTCAGAGGGTGATGAAGGCTGTGGTGGCCAAATCAGTGGATATTTTAAAGGCAGAGATTGATAAATTCTTGATTAAGTCAAAGTCAAAGTCAAAGTCAAAAGAGTTTATTGTCATGTGTCCCTGACAGGACAATGAAAATCTTACTTTGCATAGCACAACAGAACATAGAAGGCATTGACTACAATTCTATACATAAATACACCCATGACTTAATAAATTAATAAAGTGCAAATAACAGATGGAGGGATGTTAATGTTCAGAGTTCCGAGCCAGGTTTAATAGCCTGATGGCTGTGGGGAAGTAGCTATTCCTAAACCGGGTTGTTGCAGTCTTCAGGTTCCTGTACCTTCTACCCGAAGATTAGTATGGGTGTCAGGGGTTATGGGGAGAAGGCAGGCGTATGGTTTGAGAGGGAATGATAGATCAGCCACAACTGAATGGCGGAGTGGACTTGATGGGCTAAGTGGCCTAACACTACACCAAAAACTTATGAACATGTGAATTAAGAAAATCAGATTTGCCAAATGGCTTTAAAAAGGTGAACAGAGAGTAAAGCAATTATCACAAAACTCCTGGTTGCCCATAAACGATCACTGCTAAGAACAGCCACCAAATTAAATCATGCTGCTCCCAAAATGAATGAAGAACAAAAGGAAGTTTGAGCACTCTGCTCGAGCGGCTTCATTTCAAACAGCTTGAAGACAATCACAGAGCACAAAGCTTTCAACTGAACAATCTTCTAGAAATACTAGTGGACCGAGGATCTAGTGGGAGGGAGGAACTGAAGGGAATCCACAGTAATCAGGAAATAGTGTTAGATAACTGTTGGGACTGAAGGCAGCTAAATCCCCAGGGCCTGATGGTTTCCATCCCAGAGTACTCAAGGAGGTGGTCCTAGAAATCGTGGATGCATTGGTGATCATTTTACAATGTTCTCTTGATTCCGGATCAGTTCCTGTGGACTGGAGGGTAGCCAATGTAACACCACTTTTTAAGAAAAGATGGAGAGAGAAACCGGGGAATTATAAACTGGTTAGCCTTGCATTGGTAGTGGGGAAGATGCTCGAGTCGATTGCTAAAAATGTTACTGCAGTGCATTTGGAAAGCAGTGACAGGATCAGTCAAAGTCAACATGGATTTATGAAGGGTAAAACATGCTTGACTAATCTTCTGAAATTTTTTGAGGATGTAACAAGTAGAATGGATAAGGGAGAGCCAGTGGATGTGGTGTATCTGGACTTTCAAAAAAGTCCCACACAAGAGATTGGTTTGCAAAATTAGAGCGGTATTGGGAGTACGGTATTGACATGGTTGGCAGACAGGAAGCAAAGAGTAGCAATTAACAGGTTATTTTATGAATGGCAGGCAGTGAATAGTGGGGTGCCGCAAGGCTCAGTGCTGGAACCCCAGTTATTTACAAGATATATTAACGATTTAGACGAGGGAATTAAATGTAAAACCTCTAAATTTGCAGATGACACAAAGCTGGGTGTCGGTGTGATTTGCGATGAGGATGCTATGAGGCAGCAGGATGACTTGGATAAATTGGGTGAGTGAGCAGATGCATGGCAGATGCAGTATAATGTGGATAAATGTGAGATTATCCACTTTGGTGGCAAGAACAGGAAGGCAGATTATTATCTGACTGGCGCCAGATTAGGAAAAGGGGAGGTGCAACGAGACCTGGGTGTGCTTGTACATCAGTCACTGAAAGTAAGCATGATGGTACAGCAGGCAGTGAAGAAAGCTAATGGCATGTTGTCCTTCATTGCAAGAGGATTTGAGTTTAGGAGCAAGGATGTCCTACTGTAGTTGTACAGGGCCCTGGTGAAACTTCACCTGGAGTATACTGTGCAATTTTGGTCTCCTAGTTTGAGGAAGGCCATTATTGCTATTGAGGGAGAGCAGCGTAGGTTCACCAGGTTAATTCCCGGGATGGCGGGACTGACATATGATGAACGAATGGGTCACCTGGGCTTGTATTCACTGGAATCTAGAAGGATGAGACGGAATCTTATAGAAAAATCTACAATTATTAAGGCATTGGACAGGCTAGATGCAGGAGAAATGTTCCCGAGGTTGGGGGAATCCAGAACTAGGAGTTACAGTTTAAGAATAAGGGGTAGGCCATTTAGGACTGAGATGAGGAAAAACTTCTTCACCCAGAGAGTTGTTATTATTGGCACGTTGAAGGACGAGAAGTCGAAGCGAAGAAGTGGAAGCCAAGATATTGGACGGACACGACGCCGAAAAACCAAGATACCGAACGGACATGATGCTGAAAGGATATGAACCCGAATGAACACCACGCTGAAAGGACAATACGCAGAACGGACATGACGTCGAAAAGCCGCCGAACAGACATGACGTCTCCGGGGACGGGATTTGAACAAGGCCCTTTCAGCGATTGGTCCATCACATCACTGGCTGGTGGGAGACGGGACGGTGGGGGGGGGGGGGGGGGGGAGCTTGAGCTCTTGTTTGTATAATGGTGGCAGTGATTCCAAGCTGCTACGATTGCCACAGAGGCTTTTCAACATCGTGTTTGTTCCCCACCAGATTTTAAACCAAAAAACAATCTGTCGCTGAACACGCCTGAATCCGATATGATAAAAAGGTATAAAATACTTTAAAAAAATCTATATTTGCTGCAAGAATGCACAAAACTATTTATTATTTAACTATTTTAAAATGTAACAAGGTACAACAATTTAACTATTTTTAAATGTAACAAGGTACAACAAAATTGTAGGAATAGGAAGAAAATCAATTAAAAAATTGTAAGCTAAGGCTTTTAGGAAAGCCAATGCTTATTATAAGAATTACAAATAGATTTTATTCTTTTGTTAGTGGTAGCATATTTTTTGTTAGGCTTTGAAATGTCAATCCCTGCAGATGCCTGCTCTTTGATGCCTGTTCACTTCTGATCGTTTTAAGTAATTTAGCCACCGTGGGATGAGTTACATTAAGTCTCTTTTTAAAGGCCTTCTAGAGAATTGTTTGTTCTTGGCAAATTATCCTAAATTCGAACGTAGTCAGACCATAATTCACAATCATAAAGTGGTCTCCTTCGCCTCCCTCTTTGAACTATTCCTAACCATGTACTTTTGAAATAAACTAAAAAAATCACTTGACATTTCTTCAGTTTTGACATTTAAGGAGTGCACCAATTCATCAAATATTTCTTGAACGTCTTCGGGGGGGGGGGGGGGGGGGACAAAGGCAAAAGCTTGTAATTGCTTAATGAGAAGTGCATTGTCAGGCTTGGCATATCATTGTTGCAATCCATGAGTTCGCCATAGACATTGGCCAAAATGAAAGAAGCAACCATAAATTGATGTTTTTGGGAAGTTCTTTTTTATACTATTAATTGTTGCTTTTTCAAAGTCAATTGTTATCAGTTGGAACCTGAACTCCTTTATCTTTCAAAAACGTAAACATTTCGTCATATGTTTTCTCTTCCTTGTTGTTTGCAACACAATACACTAATGACAAGGTTTTGCTTTCTGAAATAATAGTAAGATTAAATGAGAACTTACCAGTGTGAAGTTTGATCTTTATTTTATGAGGAGTTACGTTGGTGATTACGTGAAGAACCGCACCAGTGTGCATGCACGTTAATCTTCAAAGCAGCGGTATGAAATCACAAATAACAATTATTGCAGTGACATAGTAAGATGAGGAACTTGAGAACTACCAGATGACCTTTATGAGAGAGGGTTGGGCGTGGAGGGCACGTAATCACCAACGTAACTCCTCATAAGATAAAGATCAAACTTCAAACTGGTAAGTTCTCGTTTAATCTTACTATTTTACTTCAGAGTCACGTGAGTGATTCCGTGAAGGGTTCAAAGCTTTGTGATTTCATGCCGCAGATTCAAATCCCTGCTTCTCACTGCATTGATTGACTCGGATGAGAAATAATGCATTAGTGTTGACATTGCATTTAAATGCAGTAACAATTTTTATTTGAAATAACTAAAAACCAACAGTACCCCTCTAACCCAGGGGGAACTTTAAACGGAACTTAAAATAGTGTTGGCAAACAGCCCCGGATCAGCAATCAGCGGATGGTAGATGTTTTGAAACATCAACACATTTGCACACCCGGCGACCACCAAAATATGGTTGATGGGCACGTCCTGCGCCCTGGCCGCCAACATAGCTGCTGCCCTAGTGGAATGAGATGTGAACACATCAGTGTTAATACCTGCATCAATCAAGACTTGTTTCAACCACCTCGAGATGGTCTGAACTGACACTCTCTTATGTGGTTTTTTGTAACTGATAAACAATCCTGTTTCCATGTTACGTAAGGCCCCTGTAGCTGCAATATATTGCATCAAATGTGTCTTTACACATAGGGATGGATCCGTGGGATATGCTGAAAACACTATCTTGAACCCTGTCACAACTGGATTGCTTTGTTTGAGGAGGTCATAAATGTAGAACGTAACATTGTCTGCAGCTACTTCCATTCTATCTAGCTGTAGTTTTTGTAATGTCTGTACTCGCTGTGCTGGTACCAATGTCATGAGCATGACCACCTTCATGGTGATTTATAGAGACGTGACAGGAACCCACTGACGAAGTAGCTGGAGGACCACGCTTACATCCCAGATTGTCATATATCTAGGTTTAGGGGGTCTGGAGTTAAAAATTCCCTTCATTAATCAAACAACGAGAGGGTGGGACCCAATAGGATGTTTGTCTGACCTTGTCAATAAATACGATGACAAAACACTTCTGGCTGAATTGATTGCACTATAACTCAGCCCTTCATCATAGTAGAGTGTTGACAGGAACTCAAGAACATGCAAAATACCTGCTGTACAATAGTCAATATTATTTTGTACACAGAAAACTTCCCATTCTTTTACATAAGTAATATACTGCGTTTGAGTATTCTTTCTCCAAGCTGCAGTGAGCATGTCCACAGTTCAACCAGACAATCCGTGCCCCAGATATGGCCTTCATAAAATCTGCAAATTAACAAATCAATACAGTCATATAACAGATGGCATTCGCCATTTACCAGATGCACCAGTAAATCCCTTTGTTTGGGAACAGCCATCAGGGGTTCCGTGGGATATGCTGAAAGTATATGTAGTGTTGTCATCAACTGCAATATCAAAGGCTGAGTAGGCCAGTCAGGTATCACCAGCACCCCTGAAGCAGCATCCTGCTTGATTTTAAGCAGACATCAATTTATGAGACAGAATGGTGGAAATGCTTATAAAAACATACCACCCCAATGCAGCGAGAAAGCATCAATCACTACCGCCCCAGGATCTGGTTCCCATGACACATATTTAGGTAGCTGGTAGTTTAGTCTGGATGCGAATAAGTCGACATCTGGCCTTCCATATTTGACAATTATATCATTGAATACGTCCCGATGCAACATCTACTCTGTGTTGTCATGGAATTTCCGTGACCTGGTATCTGCTACTATATTGAATCTACCTGGTAGATAAATAGCTGAAAGTCAAATGTTATTGTCAATATACCAGGTCCAGATTTGGTTAGCCAGTTTGTCACAAGATAGCGACTTGACACCACCCATGTGATTGACATACGTCTCTGCCGTAGTGTTGTCAATTTGAAGCTGAACATGCAAACTACTTGTGTTAGAACAATAAGCCTTAAGCCCATAAAAAGCCCCCAAAAGCTCTAAGTAGTTAATTCCCCATGTCTGCAGAAGCAATGCTTCTTCCATATTCCATCTGCCTCCACAGCTTGAGCTCGTATCAGTGGCACCCCACCCGAGTGCACTGACATCAGTCTCTAAGGCCATGGAAGGTTGTTCAAGCACCATTGTGCTGAAACTACTGGAGACATGTTGAATCCACCACTGCAGATCAGTAACAGCCTCTGCTGATAACTGCATGGGCCTTCTATAATGGCCCTTATGTATCCTGAGTGCCTGTTCCTTTATCCTCTGTAAATGCTGGTAGTGCAAAGGCCCATGCTGAACTGCTGGAAACGCTGCAACTAATTTTTCCAAGCAGACTAACCACCTGTCTGATTGAAGGTTGATGCGCTTTTAAAAATTTAATGCAACCATCAATGAGCTCCACCCTTTTATCCCTGGACAGAGTCACTACCATTTTAAGTGAATCAATTGTGAAACCCAAATAGTCAATTGTAAGTGGTGTCAATTTAGACTTCCCTAAATGAATGACAAACCCTAATATTTCAAGTGTAAATGTAACATCTGCCACAGATGCTTCAGCTAATTCACTTGTTTGTCATATAATTAAGATATCATCGAGATAAGCCATAATCACATGGCCCTGAGCTCTAAGTAGCCCCAGTACTGGTTTTAACAATTTAGTGAATATTCTAGGAGCTGAAGTTAACCCATTAGGCTGTGCCTTGAATTGTCATAATTGATTCATTTAAGTAAATGTAAAATACTTTTTATGCTCCAAATAAACAGGCACTGAGTAATACGCATCTTTCAGATCTATGGTTGCCATATAACAACCTCTGGAAATCAGTTGTTTGGCGGTAACAAACGTTTCCATTTTGAAGTGTCTATACTGTAGAAACAGATTTAGATTAGCTAGATCCAAAATAATTCTACGTCCTCCGTCCTTTTTAGGACGGGGAAAAATATTTGACACAAATTGATGGACTTGATGAACCGTCCTCTCAATTACTCCTTTGTTACACAAATTTTCAAGTTCAGCCTGAACCTCCATTACTTCTGTTTGCGAAAAATGGAGTGTTCTGCTAGGAACATGCTGGAGAGGCAAATCCCCTTTTGGATTGAACTCAATCCGAGACCCTAGCATAACACTCATAATAAATGGATTTGAGGTAAGTTGCTTCCATTCTTCATAGAATAGATGTAATCTACTCCCAATTTTTGCCTGTGTTATACTTAATGCAAAGTATTCATTCAAGAATGCCAAACATAGATACAAGCTGCGGATCGAGGAGCACTTCGACAGCAACTCCGACCCCCGATGCACGTGGCATGGCATCCAGGCCATCACTGACTACAGAGCCACCAACTCCACCTCCACTTCCAGCGACGCATCCTTTCTCGAGGAACTCAATCACTTTTATGGCTGCTTTGAAAAGGACAACCAAGAGTTGGCCATCAAGGCTGTGTTTCCCGATGACCACCAGCCCCTCACACTCAACCCCTACGACGTGCACGTGGCACCGAGTAGGATCAATGTACGTAAGGCTGCCGGCCCTGACAACATCCCGGGGTGCGTCCTCAGGACCTGTGCTGCACAGCTGACAGACGTCTGGACTAACATCTTCAACCTGTCACTTGCCCAGGCAGTTGTCCCCACGTGCCTTAAAACTACCTCCATCGTGCCAGTGCCAAAACACTCCACTGCGGCGAGTCTCAACGACTTCCGCCCAGTTGCACTCACCCCTATCATCACCAAGGGCATTGAAAGGCTGGTCATGGCACACCTCAAATGCTGCCTACCTCCCACTCTGGACCCCTACCAGTTTGCATACCGCAAGAACAGGAGCACGGAGGATGCCATCTCAACGGCACTCCACTCCGCTCTCTCCCACCTCGACAACAGAAACACTTATGTGAGAATGCTGTTCATCGACTACAGCTCAGCATTCAACACCATTATCCCCTCTAAATTGATCGCCAAACTCGATGACCTGGGCATCAACCCCTCCCTTTGCAATTGGTTACTGGTCTTTCTAACCAACAGACCACAGTCTGTTAGGTTGGATAACCACTCCTCTTCTGAACACTGGCGTACCCCAGGGCTGCGTGCTGAGTCCCCTCCTCTACTCCCTCTTCACCTACGACTGCATACCTGTACATGGTACCAACACCATCATCAAGTATGGAGATGACACGACGGTGATTGGCCTCATCAGCGACAACGACAGGGAGGAGATTCAGCTCCTAACAGCATGGTGTGCTGACAATAACCTGGGCCTCAACTCCAAGAAGACCAAGGAGCTCATTGTGGACTTCAGGGCATCGAGAGGCTGCACGCACAACCCCATCCATATCAACGGGACGGAGGTGGAACGTGTCTCCAGCTTCAGGTTCCTGGGGGTCAACATCTCCGATGACCTCTCCTGGACCCACAACACATCCTCGCTGATCAAGAAGGCTCACCACCGTCTCTTCTTCCTGAGGAGACTTAAGAAGGTCCACCTGTCTCCCCAGATTCTGGTGAACTTGTACCGCTGCACAATCGAGAGCATCCTTACCAACCGCATCACAGTATGGTATGGTAACTGCTCTGTCGCCGACCGGAAAGCTCTGCAGAGGGTGGTGAAGATCGCCCAATGCCTCACAGGCTCCTCACTCCCCTCCATTGAGTCTGTCCAAAGTAAATGATGCCTGCGCAGGGCGCACAACATCACCAGGGACAGCTCACACCCCAACCATAGACTGTTTACCCTCCTCCCATTCGGGAGACACTACAGGTCCCTCCGTTGCCGTACCAGCAGGCTCAAGAACAGCTTCTTCCCTGCGGCTGTCACACATCTCAACGCTGCTCCTCAATGACTGCCTGTCTCCACCCCCCCCCCCTCCGGACTATCCAATCACCAGCAAATTACTCGGATACCACTGCATATGTATAGATGTATGTACTCATACTACTGCGCAATTACTTGTTTATTCGTAAGTTCGCCTTTCGGAGATACCAACTGCGTTTTGTTGTCTCTGTATTGTACACTGCACAATTAACGATTGAATTGAATTGAATTGAATTGAATTAATATGTTCCCATGAGAACCAGGCCCACCTACCTCCTTGGTGACTGGTGTGACCTGCTGTCCACAGTTCCTGGCAGGAAACCCCATGGTTGTTCGTGATCCCACCACAGGGCGCCAACCGTGCCCCTGCGTCGATGGCCGGCTTATTCCTGGTGTAAACCCAAAAGCTGCAGTGTTCCTGTAAGGATATCTCCTTTTTACAGGCTTGCCAGTCGTCGTCGTTTTGATCAGGCCCACTGTTTTTGCCTCCTCATTCATCTCCTTGACCCGTTTTACAAGGTCTTCGCCAAAAAGTAGGTTGGGTGGCTGAACATTGGTGGGTTTGCTGAGTGCGGCGAACCTGGGTTGATGGTGGGCCTAATAGCCCTTTTTCTGAGACAGTTTATTTCAAAATGGGTACTGCACAACAACCCTAGTGCCTCTTGGTGTGTTCTTCACACATGCCCTCCATCCATCGTTCTTGAGAATGCCGTGATTCCCGAGCCCAATAGTTTTAGAATCCTCTGCATTTTTATTTCTTGGGTACACATGCCCACTTGCATCAGACCCCATATAATTTGGTTTACTGTTGGACCTTTTAATAAACTGCAGTTCCTGGGAGTCTCATGCTTCTCAGCAGTTTCATCCATGGTAGGCTCCTGGAGCTGATGAGATACCATGTAGTTGATTGTGGAGGGTACACAAAAAGCTGGAGAAACTCAGCGGGTGCAACAGCGTCTAAGGAGCGAAGGAGATGCGCAACGTTTCGGGCCGAAACAGATTGTGGAGGCCAGCTCTTCACCCAGCGGCTCTCCTGACTCTGATGGGACAGCAAATGGTGCTGCCAGAGGTGGAACATCTGACAATTCCCGTTCTTCCCCTGGCTCAACTTCACCATCAGAGTCGGGGTCTGAACTAAGCTGACCCATCGCACGTGCCTCATCATCTATGACGGTGCTATGAAGCAGCCCTGTTGCTTGTTCTGGGTGGCGCTGACACTCCTCCTGCTGGAGTGTGCCCTGCTGGAGCACTGTATGTAACAGTTGCTCCATTTGGGTTAGGCGTTCAAACAAACTATCCAGCCCCGGTGGGGAATCATCCCCCAACTCCGTGGGCCTAGCAGACTTTTGAGTTGCCTTGCGCCCAGCTGGCGCTGGCACTGTGCTGTGTAGCACCAAGTCTGCAGACGCTGTGCTTTTTGCCGGTGACTGTACAGAGGTATGCGGCAGCCGTTCACAGCCCGTACTCCCGCGGCTGGCTGTGGCTCGTCGCTTCCCCTTACCCGTTTTGTCCATGGTGCTAATGACAAGTAAAAAAACGGCACCACAGCAACGGACTTTTTTACTCCAGCTAAGTTTTTTGGCACTTACCTGGAGTCTAAATATTTACCGCTGGAGGAGCTCTGTTCTGTTTCATTAACCTTTTTGTTCACAATGTATGTGCAAACCATTGGGAAGGAGCTTCCTGCCACTACGTGCTGTTATAACAAAATCCATGGTCAAACTAAAAGGTTTCTCAGAAAGCAAACGTCGTTTACTATTTACCCGCTACCTGAGGGATTAAACAAAATTATATTTGTTTCCTTTTCGATATGTAAAGTTGTTTTTCAGCTTTCCGATGTCAGTGATTCAAAGAAATATACATTTGTTTTCTTTTCGATAAGTAAGATTTTTTTTTCAGCTTTTTGACGTCATGTCTGTTCGACGCCAGATTGTTTTTCGTCTTAAAATCTGATGCGGAACGAATGTTACGTCGAAAAGCTTCTGTGGCAATCGCAGCAGCTTGGAGCCACTGCCACTATTTTACAAACGCAACCTCAAGCTCCCCCCTCCCCCACCCTCCCTTCTCCACTCGGCCAGTGATGCACATCCCTGCCTCTGTGGTAATCGCAGCAGCTTGGAGTCACTGCCACTATTTTACAAACACAAGCTGTTTACAACCCCCCCCCCCTCCCTCCTGTCTCACCCCGGTCAGTTATGTGATGGACACGGGGGTCTGGACCAACCACTAACAAGGTCTCAGACAAATCTCGTCCCCAGAGACGTAATTCCTGTTCCGCGGCTTTTCGACGTCATGTGCGTTCTGCATATTGTCCTTTCGGTGTGGTGCCCGTTAGGCTTTGTATCCTTTCTGCGTGCTGTCCGTTTGGCTTTGTATCCTTTTGGTGTGGTGTCCGTTCGGGTTCGTGTCCTTTCGGCGTTGTGTCCGTTCGGTACCTTGGCTTTTCTTGATGTAGATTCGGCTTCTTGACTTCGGCTTGTCGTTCTTCAGACATCCTGTCTGCACACGATAATAATAATAATAATAATTAAATTGTTGAAAACATTAGCAATGCAGTGGTGCTGGTTTCCAACGGGCACAGTTGTGAATGTGTGGAATTCTCTGCCACAGAAGGCAGTGGAGGCCAATTCACTGGATGTTTTCAAAATAGAGTTAGATTTAGCTCTTCGGGATAAATGAATCAAGGGATATGGGGAAAAAGCGGAAATGGGGTACTGATTTTAGATGATCAGCCATGATCATATTGAATGGCGGTGCTGGCTCAAAGGGCCAAATGCCTTACTCCTACACTTATTTGTCCATGTTTCTATTTCTATGCCCACAATTTCCACTAAACAATTTCTAAGAAAATGTTAATTGAAGAACACACATCAAAAGATCTCATGTAACTATGTCTTTGTGGTGTATTTACAGAGCTACATCACAAGGATTTCTATGCAGACGATGCTTTCACCTGGACTGCACCTGCATCATCAAATATCAGTATGAGCTAGTATCTACCTCATTGGAGCACTTCAGACTATCTATGATCAGTCTTTATTGGACTTTAACTTGTACTAAATGTTATTCACATTATTCCCTTTATCATGTATCTGTACACTGTGGATGGCTCGATTGTAAGCATGTATTGTCTTTCCGCTGACTGGTTAGCACGCAACAAAAGCTTTTCACTGTACCTCGGTACTCTTGATAATAAACTAAACTAAAATCAGTAACCAAAGTTAAATAACACTATTGTCAATAAAATAACAGATCCTGCATTATCCTTTACAAATTAATTTAGAATGAATTCATTAGAAAATTGCATGGATATGAAATTAAACTTTGTAAGGAGAAGAAAATGCAACGATCGGACTGGGTGTCGGATTGTGATCTGATAGCGTCAAAATATAGAATAATTAAACCAAACTGGAATTCTACTTTTTAATTATTTTCCAGTTTTTTAATCAATGATGTTGTGCATCATTAACACCATGATATCCTTAGCTTTATGTTAATAACTTAAGGTGGAACAGAATGTAATCATTGGCATGTATTCATGTGGTGTGTTCTACAGCATTTAGCTGTTGATTATCTCGGTCGAGGTGGACTGTGAAGCTTCTGTCTCAATACTGCAATTCAAGGATATTATCCACATCTTACACCTGCTTTATCTTGGCAAGCTGAGCAAATACCAACCAGCAGCTCCAACAGACCATTTCCCTGAGCAGGCTATCAGATAAAGTGATGGTTTAGTCAGTGCCTTACCTTGGCCATAAAGGCCTGTTGTCCTGACGGCAGCACTGGTAAATCTCATCGCCCTCACTACAATGCTGCAGCTTAACTCCAACATCGTGCAAGAGTTACCCTACAGGACAAACGGGAAATTGAGCAACTGTTTGTTCTGGAGAAGTTTAGACTTTAGACCTTCAGACTTTAGACTTTAGAGATACAGCGTGGCAACAGGTCCTTTGGCCCACCAAGGCCTCACCGACCAGTGATCACCCCATACACTAGCACTATCCTACACACTAGGGACAATTTACAATTTTACCGAAGCCGATTAACCTGCAAACCTGTACGTCTTTGGAGTGTGGGAGGAAACTAGAGCACCCGGAGGAAACCAACGTACAGACAGGGAGAACGTACAGACTCCATACAGACAGCATCAAATAGTTAGGATAGAACCTGGGTCACTGGCGCTATAAGGCAGCAACTCTACTGTTGTGCCACTGTGCCGCCCTAAAATCTCAAGAACAGGATCTGTTGAATGTGTGGAGAATTCAAGATGGCCGCGGCAGAGGGCTGCCGCCATCTTGTGAGTGGGCTGAGAAGTCTCCTCCCATGCCTTTTGAGGTGCTCAGAGGCGCTCTGGGTTGGCTCCGAGAGGTTCCACAGCGCCGCGGAGGCTGGGCGATGACAGTCGGATGCAAGGGACCGAGGGCGAGTTCATGAGCCAATGTCAAGGAGGCGTCTTAGTGGGTCAAGCCAGCAGAGTGGGCCAGTGGAGGCCCTGCAGCAGCTTGGGGTCAATTAGATCAGGCGATGCTCTGAGTGGCCGGGCACGGGAAATAGACAGTGCCTGCAGTGTCACTGAGCGCCAGAGCAGCGATGGAGGATATCAACACATCACCTGGCCAGGCCGACCCCTGCTACACCGAGTCAATGTCAATACCAGGACAACAGGCCTTTATGGCCAAGGTAAGGCACTGGCTAAACCATCAGTTTATCTGGTGATCAGTAGCAATAAGGTGAGGATAAGGTGGAATGGAGAGAAGATTGCTGAGTTGGAGATTTGACAATTGGGGTGATTAATGGGAGAAGAATCAGGAAACTGTGGAGACAGGTTTTGTGATATTTGCAGCAGATTTTACCTTTGTTAGGTAAACCAGAAGGCGGCACTAAAAAATGTCTCCATCTTGTAACAATGTCAAAATGTGTAAGGAGGAACTGCTCTGTAAAAATCAGTGATGTATTATAGAAAGAAAAGCAGATAGAAACCATCAAACACAGTCAAGGAAGAAAAACTAAATATACCAGCACTAAAAGGTGACTGAGATGATGGATGCATTTGGGTTTAGAATGGCACCCTGTGTTAAAGAATTGAAAGGAAAGCCTTATTTTATACAAACAAGAGCTACGTAGTTAATTACAGCAAAGAATTATAAAGACAAGGGTCCAATGAGTATTGCTAATCAGGAAGGAGGTCAGACAGGGATTGGCAAACAGGTGAAGGTAATGAAGGATCTGCTGGGAAAGACAAAGTGTCCAGGTTTCCAGAGAGACTAAGAGAAAAATGATACCTGCTTCCTTCCAGGGTGATTTCTTCTGATTTTTCTCTGGCTGTAAAGATTTTGCTGCAGCCCTTTGTGGCAGCAAAGCCACTATGTACTTGAGCAGAGGGTCTTACCATAAAATACATATGTATTTGTTCTCTCTATTGTAAAATGAATCGTTGTACTGATTTGGCAGGAGTTAATCGGATCCCTTTCTATCATTCATACAGCACCTCCTTTACATTCCAGAACAAGAATAAAAAGCTTGCATAGTGTTAATTCACCCACATCTCTTCTATTCTTCAATGATTTAAAGATACTTTAAATCATTGTACCTAGATACAGTGAAATTCTTTGTTTTTTTTGCATACAATCCGGTAAAATCATACAGCTGACCTCACCTAGGCAGTACACAAAAATCAGCCACGTTTCCTGCGCCGACAAAGTTTCAAATGTTGTTAGCACAGTTTTATCCTCTCGCAGTGGCGAGCCAGGCCTTCTAGCCCGCTGGGTCCCTCTTAGTTCTTAACGGCCCCCCACCATGTCCCCCAGCAGCCCCCGCCAGGTCCCTCTTTGCTCTCGGTGGCCTCCCCCTGCTGGGTATCTCTCTACCTGCGTACCTGATTCTATAAAAAAAGACATGTTCAATAATATTTCATTCTGCGTAGCATTCCATTCTATTAGATCACAGCTGGTCTTTCGCCTCATATTCCCCATAAAGACACATATTGCTCGACTCCCTGAAAATCCATATAGCTGTTGATCACCCTGTTGAATATATTCAGCAGCTGAGCCTCCGAAGGCACCATGCGAGAGAATTTCAAGTATTCACTATATTTAGAAACATAGAAACATAGAAACATAGAAAACATAGGATGTAGACATATATTTTAATCACAGACCTACTGTAAATGGCTACTCCTTTATTTGGAGACTCTGATCTTCCAGACCCCTTGTGAGGACAAGCAAGTGCATTCAGGACAATTAAGTCTCTTACATCTTTCAATCATTTAATTAGTATAGGGCCAGTCTGCTTAATCCACCTCATAAAACGTAGCATGCCAGGAATCAATCTAATAAAGTTCTGCTGAACCTTGACCAGTGTAATTATGTTCTTCCTTGGGTAGGGCGACCACTCATTAAATGAAATCTTTCAGACACAATACCATCTGAGTTCTATATAATTCCAGAATTATATCTTTACTTTTGTTCTCGAGTCCTCTTGTAACAAAGCTGACACGCTAATTACCTTCTGAATTGCACATTGACTTTAATTTATAAGGATATACAGTTTCCTCTTAATACTTTTTAATCTGCTATTGTAGTCAAACAATCAAAGGGTGAACCACTTCCTCTGGCAGTTTGTTGCATAGATGTACTATCCTCTGTGTGAGGAAGTTGCCGCACACATTCCTATTAAATCGTTCCCTTCTCATCGTAAACCGGATAATGAAAGGTCTAGATAGAGTGGAGGTGCAAAGGATCGTTCCAGTAATAGGAGTCGAGAACCAGAGGGCACAGCCTCAGAATTAAAGGACATACGTTTAGAATGGAGATGAGCAGGAATTTCTGTAGGCAGAAGGTAGTTAATCTGTGGAATCCATTGCCACAGATGACTATGGAGGCCAAGACATTGAGTGTTTTTAAAGCGGAGATTGATAGATTCTTGATTAGTAAGATGCAAAGGCTTTGTGTCCGGCTGGAGATGGAGCTGGAGCTGCTGGAGCTGGAGATCGGTGGTCAGTAGCCCCAGCCCCAGCCCTAACCCCAGCTTTAGCCCCAACCTCAGCCCCAAACCCAGCCTCAACCCCAGCCCCAACCCCAGCCCCAGCCCCAGCCCCAGCCCCAGCCCTAACCCCAGCCCCAACCCCAGCCCCAACCCCAGCTCCAAACCCAGCCCCAACCCCAGCCCCAACCCCAGCTCCAACCCCAGCCCAAACCCCAGCCCAAACCCCAGCCCCAAACCCAGCTCCAACCCCAGCCCCAGCCCCAACCCCAGCCCCAACCCCAGCCCCAACCCCAGCCCCAGCCCCAGCCCCAGCCCCAGCCCCAGCCCCAACCCCAGCCCCAACCCCAGCCCCAACCTCAACCCCAGCCCCAACCTCAGCCCCAACCTCAGCCCCAACCCCAGCCCCAACCCCAACCCCAGCCCCAGCTTCAACCCCAGCCCCAACGTGAACCTTAGCCCTAAAGATAGTTTTAGTCATCTCCATCACACGACACTCCCTAATTTGATCATCTTCACTGTGCTGAGGCATATGTCACATGAGTATTTTATGATCATAATGTGTAAATTAATACAATAATGACTATAATTATCAATTGTAATTGATAAATGAACAGTATGGCTCTGCCTATTCATCTGGTGAATATTGTTTTTGAGCAGGTTGGTGAAAAGTTATGTGAAGGTTACCATTCTTGCTGAAAATCACCACTTTTTTCAGCAGTAAACTGTTGCGAAGGTTCAAAATCAATGCGTTAGACTGAAAATGTTTTTTTTTGTGGTTTATTTGAGCAAGTTGCTCTATAATTGGAAAGACTGCGACAAAAATTTGATTTTATATTCTTAAATCAGTTATATTTTGCAGTGTTGTTCATCATAAAAATATGACGGATATGACTGAATGCAATGGGCAACCTGGAAAAAGAAGAGGAAATAAAATTTAAATTCTCCAAAAGATTGCGCCAAACATATTTTTCCCATAGTAGAGATGATCATCTATGTGAAACAACATTCAAAGTTGCAAAAATTTAAGTTTCATTTTCGGGTTTCCAGGAATTTAAAAGTAGACATTTACTGAAGAATCACCCTTGGGCATCAAAGGTTACGGGGAGAAGTCAGGAGAATGGGGTTGAGAAGGAAAGATAGATCAGCCATGATTGAATTAGACTCATTGAGCCTATGTCTTACTGTATGGTCTTATAAACCTATATCCTCTAGTTCTTGATTTCCCAAACCTGGGCAAATGACTGTGTATTCAATCTGTCTACGTCCCTCATGATTTTATACATCTCTATAAGATCACCACTCAGCCACCTACGCTTCAAGGAATAAACCTCGCCTGATCAATCTCTCCCGATAATTCTGTTTGCCGAGTCCTAGCAACATCTTCATGTTTCTGCACTCTTTCCAGCTTAATAACCCCTTTCCAATAGCAGAGTGAGTAGAACCAAACACATTCCATTTTCTGCTAGCAAACAAGATGACCTTACATGTTTTGTTCAATTTGGTCAATCTTTACCCATGTATATAGCCTGTCTATATATTTCTCTTATGGGCTCTGAACATTCTCCTGACAACCCATAGTGGCATTCAGCTTTGTATTTGCAGCAAACTCGGATGTGTTGCATTTGGTCACCGTATCCAAATTGTTTGTGTAGACAGTGAACTACTCCCTGTGGCACTCCACTAATCAAAGGTCCCCAACCCAAAATTGACCCACTTATTTTAATTCTCCAGTTTATGTTCAGGAATCAATCCTTTATCCATGTCAGAGTATTGACACAATGCCACGCACTACAATTTTGTTTAATAATCTGTTACAGGCCAACTAATCGAAAGCCTTCTTAAAGTCCGTAAAGACAACATAAACTGATTGCTGCAGAAAACAATGTGCTGGAGGAACTCAGCAGGTCAGGCAGCATCTTGCAGAGGGAATGGACAGATATCATTGTGGATTGGGACTCATCTTCAGGCTGAAATTCATTGCCCCTTACTGGTTCTGCAAGCTAAGATCAGATCAAACAATCGAAGAAACATAGAAACATAGAAAACAGGTGCAGGAGGAGGCCATTCGGCCTTTTGAGCCAGCACCTCCATTTATTGTGATCATGACTGATTGGCTGCTATCAATAACCCGTGCCTGCCTTCTCCCCATATCCCTTGACTCCACTAGCTCCTAGAGCTCTATCCAACTCTCTCTTAAATCCATCCAGTGATTTGGCCTCCACTGCACTCTGTGGCAGGGAATTCCATAAATTCACAACTCTCTGGGTGAAAAAAGTTTATATCTCAGCTCAGTCTTAAATGACCCCTTTATTCTAAGAGACATGTTGGTATTAATAAAGATATAATTTCAAAGCAAGACAGCTTTCTTTTGGAAATTAAGAACTTTCCAGTAGTTCCTATTAAAAAATTACAGTCAAGAAAATGCAGTTATTTCATTTTGCCAAAAGATTCATACAGAATTGCTACCATGGTTACTTACAGTATTTAGTTGCAGACTCAAGTATTCGCCTCTCACTAAATGGAATCTGATGCCATTGGTGTACAAAGCAAGGGCACGGAACCATAGTTCATATGGATTTGAAATGATAATAGCAAACATTCTTAGATTAATCTGAATATCTACTTCAGTTCCTTTAACAAATTTCTATGATTTAAATGTATGTGTGTGTGTGTGTGTGTGAGAGAAAGAGAGAAAGAGAGAGAGAGAGAGGGTGAGAGAGAGAGAGATAAAGAGGGGGGGAGAGGGGGGGGAGAGATGGAGAGAGAGAGGGAGAGAAAGGGAGCGGGAGAGGGCAGGAGAGGAGAGAGAGAAAGGGAGAGGGAGATAGAGAGAGAGATGGTATGAGATCCAGGATAAAGAGAATAACATGAATAATGTTCAGTGCAAGTTAAAGTCCAGTAAAATTTGATCAAAAATAGTCCATGGGTCTCCAATGAGGTAGGTAGTAGCTCAGGACTCCTCTCTAATTGTTGGTTGGATGGTTCATTTGCCTGATAACTGCTGGGAGGTAACTGTCCCTGAATCTGGAGGTATGGATTTTCACACTTCTGTACGTCTTGCCTGATGGGAGATGGGAGAAGAGGGAGTGGCCGTGGGGGTGAGACTCGTCCTCGATTACGCTAATAGGCTTGTCGAGGCAGCCTGAGGTATAAATGATCCTGACTACGTGTGTGGAGTTTGCACATTCTCCCGGTGACTACGTGGGTTTCCTCTGGGTGCTCTGGTTTCCACCCACAATGTTGCACCTTCCTTCTCCAAAGTTCACCTGATAAATTAAAACTGACCAACTCTCCCAAAAAGCTTTCTCATCTGACAAATCTGACTTTCTTCAAATCTTTGCCCTTATAACCATCTCTCAATCCATTTGGTTATCATTACCTATAAATGCCTGTACTTTATCTTTTTCTGAGCTTATTTATGCATTATCTTATCAAATGTATTTTGCAAATCTAATAAACCACAAGCCTCTTATCTGCTTTCTTTGTTATCGCTTCAAGAAATTCCACAACATTTCAGAAATCTCTGCCAACTGGTCCTGAATAGCTAATGCAGCATAATTTATTTTGTGACTTCATCTGTTTTTATGATTTTAATGCCAGGTTTTTCCACATCTGTGCTCACATGCCAACAATTTTCATTCCATGTATTTACTTTAGTATACACTAAATAAACAATGCAGCTTTGAAATTTACCACCAACTAAAGAATGTTGATAGACTTCAAATCCCTGGCTACTCCCTATATTCTTTACTGATGAGACGTGTCACATTTTCTGGTCCTATTGTGCCAGGTTATGTACAGGACCACATGGCAAGTGTCGGAACTGCTTAATGGCTGGGCTTAAGACAGAACATTGTTACAGTCCAGGAATCAGGGTATGTGGAGTATTATGGTGTGACAGAGAATTCTTTCTCACTCAATCATAGCATCTCCGGCAGTGATTCATGCAACATTGCCAAGATGTTTGTTGGTTACTTTGCAATTAGACACATGACCTGCAATTTGTCTTAATTATACATCTTCTCTTAATCTCTCCCATTCCAATTTGCTCTCAAATTTTGAATTCATCACATCATTGAATTGAGCCATTTTTTCTTCTGTCTCCTCTTTGCATCCATGCTTATTTGACTGTCGTTATTCCAATCAGTTCAGTTAACATGGCTTCAGAATTCAGTGAATCTGCTCTTCATCATCCAGATTTGCCAACTTTCTGCACAGCATATTGCCAGTTTGTTTTTAGGGGCCTGGGGCAAACTGCTCTGCAGTACTCCCCTTACAGATCATCTGTCAGAGCCATTACTTTGATTTTCTATCGCCTAAAAGTAAATTCTGAGATAACTCAGCAGCAAGTAAAGTATAACATTTAGAGCAAAACACAAAGTGCTGGAGTAACTCAGAGGGTCAGGCAACATCTGTGGAGGGAATAGATAGATGATGTTTTGGACAGGAACTTTTCTTTAGAACTATTTTTCAGATACCGACCCATAACATCGCCTATCCATTCCCCTCACAGGTGCTGCCTGACCTGCTGAGTTCCTCCAGCACTTTGCGTTTTGCTCAAGATTCTAGCATCTGCAATAGACAATAAACAATGGGTGCAGGAGTAGGCCATTCGGCCCTTCAGGCTAGCACCACCATTCAATGTGATCATGGCTGATCATCCCCAATCAGTACCCCGTTCCTGCCTTCTCCCCATATTCCCTGACTCCACTATCTTTAAGAGCCCTATCTAGCTCTCTCTTGAAAGTATCCAGAGAACCAGCCTCCACTGCCCTCTGATGCAGAGAATTCCACAGACTTTTTTTCAGAACATTGAGATAGTATTCAATTTATTGTCTCTCCAAATATTGAGTTTATGCTAAATCTAGCATTATCCTCATGTCGTGCCAGGTGAGACATTGAAATATATGTTCTTATGTCAGACCAGAATCAAGTCTTGAAGGTTTCTCAAGGCTACAATGCCACACTAATCACTGTGTCTAGCAATGCTTTTATAAGAGGAGCTGCTTTAGTCTTGTATAATGTTTCTTTCCATCAAGTTATACTTTGTGCTTCTTCATTTAGAAGACATATTTTGAACAAAATATTGAAATTTAGCTGAACATGAGTTGCTGATTGATTCATTAGCTCCAAAATAAATATAAGAATCATAGAACACATTTTGTCAAAAGTTAACAGGTCTATCCAACATAGATGTTCACCTGTCTAGAATCATAGTCATACAACAAGAAAGCAGGCCCTTCAGCCCAACTTGCTCATGCTGACCAGGATGCCCCAACTACACGTCCCACCTCCCCACATATCCCTCTAAACCTTTCCTATCTGTGTACAGTACATATGAACAGGAAAATTTCACAGTCCTCGGTGTCGATTTTGTCTCCAGTAAGTGACTGCGCACCCTGGCCACGCACACCACCACTGACGATACGCTTCAAATCCTCCTCCATCATCAAAACAGACTGACCAGCCAAACAATCCAACACGACCACAGAGGTGCAGCCGTTCTTCCTGGTTCGTGATGAACTGGATGGGGTTGTCGTCAAGGGTCACAAGGTGGTGATACCCTCATCGCTACGAGACGCATACTTCAAAGAGGCACACAGCGGTCACCCAGGAGCCGAGGCCACACTGGTTCGTGCCCGTAGTCATTTCTACTGGCCGGGAATGGCCAGCTACCTCCGGGACCAGGTAGCCTCCTGCCCCGCTTGCAACAGCCTTGCGCCTCATCAGCAGCGGCAGCCCCTTCTGCAACAACCTCCACCAGCTCTGCCCTGGACATCGCTGGCGGCAGACATTTTCGATTGGTGTGGAAAGCACTACCTCATTGTAGACGACTCCTTTTCTAACTGGTTTGAACTAGACCAACTGACCTCCCTCACATCTGAGATGGTCATCCAGAAGCTGAAAAAACACTTCTCTACTTTTGCCGCTCCCGTCAGCCTGAGAACCGACAATGGTCGGCAGTTCACCAGCCACATGTTCAAGCTTTCCGCCAACCGATGGAACTTCCAGCACGTCACGAGCAGTCCCGAGTATCCACAGAATAATTGACTCGCTGAACGCTCTGTCAGAAGCGGCAAACACTTGCTGGAGCGAGCACAGATTTCAAAGTCAGACGTTTATCTCGATCTCCTGAATCTCAGAAACGTTGCCAGGGACGGAACCCTGGGATCGCCAGCACAGCGACTGATGTCGAGATTGAAGAGGCCTCCGGTACCCATTGCACAACAGCAACTGGTCCCTCGGGTGCTGAAGCCTGCCACTATCCGGAAACGTCTACAAGAGAAGCATGATATACAGAAACGGTCATACGACAGTTCCAGCAGACCACTCAAGCCTCTACTTCCGGGTCAGGTCGTCCGTCTATGAACTTCAACTGGACATTCCCGTCTGGGCACTGTTGTCAACCCGACTGACGAGCCACGGTCTTACCTGGTAGACTGTGAGGGAGCGGTATACCGGAGAAGTCGACAACACCTGCTGGCTGTGAGGGAGCCGCGACCACCTCCTGCTGGTCCCTATGCTCCACTGCCCCAGTTCCAGCCGCCTTTTGCATTATGCAAAACCGTACCTACATGCTTTGCACCCCTCCACGTCCCACATTCTCCAGTAACCATGGGGCCTCACCCTCCGCATTTTTCCCCTTTCGGTCACCACAAGCCTCCGTCATGTCATTCTCGCCTCCAGGCTCTCCGTCTCACCTTTCAGGTGGGGGGGGGAAGGTTTGGTCCGCACACGCTCGAGCCGTGTTAGTAGATCACCAGACAGATATGGCGAGTATGTTTAACTCCAGGGTATGGGTGCTCTTCCACACTTAATCTTTAGGGGGAAGGATGTTGATTGATGTTGCATGTTAACCAATCACACACCAGCCAGCATCTCTAACTCCACCCCACTGCAATACTTATACTAACACTTGTTTCCAGCACGGGCAGTTGGAGCAGCCAGGATGTACTGACAACTAATCATCCTTTATGCTGTTAAGTTTCAGTGCTGAAAAAGATGTATTTGAATCATGTGCTGAGCCTGGAGTCTGTTTGCAGTAACTAATGGTTAATACTTCCACCGCAACACATATCACTTTACTAAGACACTAGGAGACCTCTCATATGTTTGTACTGCATGCACTGAAGGCTAAACTGAAGAGTGTTAATGATGACAATTGACCAGACCGTATCGTGCATTTGCCTTCCATGGGATGACCATAATTCGTCTTATTCATGCCTCAGGCAGGTTCCAGGAATCTGTCAGCCTCAATATTGTGGCCTTTCTGCAAGGTAGAGTGGGTGACAGGCTACAGCCAAGCCACAGAGGGACAGCAACGAAGGCTGTGGACCACCTCAATGGTTTGATGACAGCTTGTGCCGACATAAAGGCTTTTCCACTCTTTCTAATCATCTCCAATTTTGAAGCAGTTGAATTGATACAATATATGTGATTAAAACAATAATTTCAAGTCAAAGTCAAAAGAGTTTATTGTCATGTGTCCCTGACAGGACAATGAAATTCTTTCTTCGCATAGCACAGCAGAACATAGTAGGCATTGACTACAATTATATACGTAAATACACACATGAATGAATAAATTGATAAAGTGCAAAAAACAGATGGAGGGGCATTAATGTACAGAATTTTGTTCGAGCCAAGTTTAATAGTGGGGAAGTAGCTATTCCTGAACCTGGTCGTTGCAGTCTTCAGGCTCCTGTACCTTCTACCTGAAGGTAGCAGGAATTTAAAGCCCGTATTCAATTCATGTAAATTTATAAAAGCATTAACTTTAAATAGAGTAAAACACCAAATGATTTACCCTCATCTACCATTTTAATGAAGATCAGTTATTCAGTAGTGGGGCTGTTTTCGATTCATCAGCAACAGCAGATATAAAGCTAAGGGGCTGTGTAGAGTGTTGATTATATGTCCAAGGGTTGAACAGGAGTTCAGGTGTGCTCACATCTCACCTTGAATCCAATAAAATAATTCGAAGGGTCTCAACCCAAAACGTCGCCCAGTCCTTCTCTCCAGAGATGCTGACTGTCCCGCTGATTATGCCAGCATTTTGTGTCTATCTTCAGCAAAATCATTCTGTCGATAAGCACAATCCCAGATAAGTCCAAAAGTGCAACGATGGTAGTGTAATAGTAGACTTCACCGAGACAGTACACAAAGGGTCGCCACGTTTCTGGGGCCAAATTTTCAAAGTTCTTAAGAGTGCTGTCTCATCTTGGCCTTCAAAGGCCGTGGTCCTGACGGCACAGATCCTCTCCTCCAGATGCCGCCATCTTGAAGACCAGACGCCATTTTGTCCAGACGGCCGTCACAGTCCTCCTCACCGGTTCCTGGTCTTCGGGGTCGAGCAGGAGACGAGTCTTGGTCGACACCAGGTGGGTTTGTGGTTCTACGCCAGGCGAGCCTGGCCTGTTGTCATGATAAGGCCGCTGCTACCCCTCCCCCCCCATCCAGCTCGCTGGGAGTTTCTGTGGCCCCACGTGGACGGCTGGAAGCTGAGCAAGACTGAGTTAAAAAGATTTTTAACCCTGCTTGCGATTAAAATGCTTCCAAGTTCTGAAGGCAGTCTTGGCTTCAGACCAGTCTTGGTCCAAACGTGAACCAAAGTGCTATGTATCAGAGGTGCGGTGAGAATTTATGGCTTTGACATCAAGGCAGCATTTGACTGATTCTGGCATCAAGGAGCACTGGAAAAGAAAACTCAATGTGCATCTAGGGTAGTGGCACCAACAGGTGCACTAATACTTTGTGTTAACCAAAATGATTGAGGTTGTTCAATGTCAATATAGAGGCTGCACAGAAATTTTCAAAGATATTGTAAAACACGCTGTAATTAAAATGAGAGCATATTTTGCATTAGCTTTCCTGCTGAAATGATCGGAACCTTAAAGTCATTAGTATCTTGGCCTCAGGCTACATTGACTCGATTTATCGATATTTCCAAGTGCTCAGCGCTATCGTTTAAAATAAAAATTGTGGGTATAAAACCAAAGATACTGAAAATAAAATCTCCTTATACGCAGACGATGTATTAATTTACATCACAAAACCTGAAGTTAGTATCCCTAACTTATTAAATTTAATAACTCAATATGGCTCGTTTTCAGGATACAGAATTAATTTGAATAAAAGTGAAATCATGCCAATAATGGAAAGTAACCCACATATATTACAGCAATTCCCTTTTAAAATAGTAAATGAAAAACTCAAATATCTTGGAATTTATGTAACAAAGAGATATACTTCTTTATTTAAATCTAATTTTCCGCCTTTATTGAACAAATTACATAAGAATATTTTATATTGGAAAACATTACCTATTTCAATGTTGGGTAGAATTCATGCGATAAAAATGATATCTATAGTCACCAACTTTATCTGGGATTATAAGAACCACAGAATAAATAAAAAACACTTATGTAAATCAAAAATAAATGGAGGTTTAGCACTACCGAATTTTATGTTTTATTTTTGGGCAGTTAATATTAAAAATATGAATTTTTGGTTGGAAGAACTGGACAAACAACCAGATTGGTTAAAAATGGAAAAGGAAGACTGTTTACCTTTTGAAATTGGGTGGATTCTATTTGCTATTACTAAATTGAGCAAAAAAACCTATAAAGAAAACCCTATAATAGACAGTGGAATACGCATTTGGAAACAATTAAAGAAGACACTAAAATTGGATTGTTTACCACTATCTCTTCCCATTGTAAACAATGCTAAATTTAAACCCTCAGTGATGGATAAAGGTTTTTTACAATGGAAAAATCACAGAATTACAAAGATGGGCGATCTCTATAGGAAAAGTTCATTTCTCTCATTTCAGGAACTACAACAAATTTATGGGCGTAATTCAAAAGACTACTTTAGATATCTACAAATTAGAGACTATGCTAAGTCAAATACACAGGACTATAGAAATAGAAAGACAGAAATTCTTGATGAATGTTTGAATAAACACCCAAACACAGAAAAATTGATATCTTATATTTATAATATTCTATTAGATAATGATGCGCCCATGACGGAAACATAAAGGCAATCATGGGAAAACGAACTAGATCAAATAATAAGGCCAGAAATATGGGATGAAAGCTTACAATATATACATCACTGTTCGTTAAATGCTAGACATTCTTTAATACAATTTAAAGTATTACATAGATTGCACTATTCAAAAACCAAATTAAACAGAATCTTCCCATGCGTATCCCCTATTTGTGATAAATGTCAACACTTAGAGGCTAATCTAACGTACACATTTGTAAGCTGTATAAAAATTAATAATTTTTGGACGGAAATTTTTAAGATAATTTCAGAAGTCGTCAATACCAAATTGGTCCCTGATTCAAAATTAATAATATTAGGAATACTACAACAAAATCGATTATTTACAATGAACAAAAGAACATTTATCGATTACAGTTTAAGAATTGGGAAAAAATTAATATTAAAATTTTGGAAAGGCCCTATAACTCCCACAATTAAAATGTGGACTATGGAAATGAAATTGTCCACTAAGATTTGTCTTAATGGACAAACAAGAACTATTTACTAGAATATGGTCCCCATTCATTGAATATTTGAAGGGGCAAACTGGTTCGGCACGAGAACCTGACTGAAACCTGAATTAAGGAATAGATGAAGAATTACATTTTATAATCCGCGGACATATCTCCAATTATGCATAATCAGTTGAATACTCCATTCTTCTTTTGTTTTTTTTTGTTTTTTTCCTTTCCCCCTCTCTATTACTTTCTATCTATATATACATTTAAAAAATATATAGAAGTACAATTACTATACAATTATTAATATAAATAATATTAATAATGTATGGCTATAACAAACAAAATGCTTTTTATTATGTATTTACTTCTAATAAATTTTTTTATTAAAAATAAATAAAAATAAAAATAAAACTTATTTGGTCTTTGCAAAAGTTACTTAACACCATGGATAAAATAATGCAAGCAGATGACTTGATTTTGTACACCTCTCTAAGATGATTTTGAACACTTCTATAAGATCACGTCTCGTTTCTTGGAGCGCAGGAATATGAGGGGGTGACCTTACAGAGGTGTACAAAATCATGAGAAGAATAGATCGGGTAGACACACAGAGTCTCTTGCCCAGAGTTGGGGAATCGGAAACCAGAGAATATAGGTTTAAGGCGAGAGGGAAAAGATTTAGTAGGAAACTGAGAGGTAATTTTTTCACACAAAGTATGGCCGGAGGAGGTAGTTGAGGCAGGTACTATTGCACCATTTAAGAAACAGTTAGACGTACATGGATAGCATAAGCAGGTGGGACTAGTATAGATGGGACATGTTGGTCGGCATGGGCAAGTTGGGCCGAAGGGTCTGTTCCCACGCTGTATGACTCTACGACTCTATGACCATGATCCAAATCCTCATGAAGTGGCAACTCATTGTTCCCTGTTGAAGTAGGCTTTTTTTAACGTTCACCTGTATCATTAATATTTTCAATGCGGCGGTGGTGGTGAGATTGCGTGTTTGTGTCCTGTTTCATATGCTTTAACTTTTTGCTTGCCTCCTTCCTTCTTTCCCCACGCTCAATCAATGTTTCAATGCTAGAACTGAGAACATATCTTGCATGTCCCCGAGAAAGCCGTATTGTTAGAGAGGGAAACAGAGGGGGAGGGACAGGTAAACATTCTCCTGGTGATCACCAAGATTGGAGGAAGATGCAAATCTATACATTGATCGACTTCATATTTCTTTGCGCTCATAAACTTCTCGCTTCTATTTGTGTCGCTCAACTCTGGAAACATCTATACCCTAGAAGGGATACATTTATCTTTGCTTAAATGCTTTGCTAGTCTGGTTTATCTGAATCTGATGTCTGTTTTGCTTAATGGGCTGTTACACTTGGGTGACCTAATTGGCGAGTTTAGAAGAGTTTGAAAAAATGACATGTTGACGACCTCGTTCGACTATGTAGAAGACCTCCTTCGACCTCCTTCGACTATGTTGAAGACTAGCTTTGACTAGCTTCGACTAGCTACGACTAACTTTGTGAAAATTGGACACCGAATAGTGGAGAGTGAAGACGACCTCCTTCGATCTCCTTCAACCTCCCTTCGACCTCCCTTCGACTATGATGAAGACTATCTCCGACTATCTTCGACTACCTTCGACTAACCGCGACTACCTACGATTAACATGCCGACCTACTACGACCTACTACGACTAAACCTACGAGTAAAAAAGTATTGACTTTTTCCATGGCAACCTTTTTTTACTTGCGGGCATTTTTTAACATATTGAAAAAAACGATGTAACCTAGCTAAGGTCTCGAGTACGTGGAGATCACTCTCGAGCATGAAGGAGAGTTACGAAGATCTCCTACGACCTCGTAACAACCATGCTGCGAGTAAAGGCCGAGGGCAAACTCGCCAGAACTCGCAGATTAGGTCGCCCAAGTGGGACAGGCCCTTTATATAAAAGCAGGAACTTTAGAGCTGCTCATCATCAAACTAATATATGCATATTGGTTCTCTCTACAGCTGGATTGTGGAAGAGCCACATTTTTTATGATTTGATTTTGGTTGGAAAATTCACACAAATGTCTTCTGCCTTATTTTATTGTCAGAAAATAATTTACTGAAATTAAGCTGAAAATGGCACAGATTTTCTAAGTGTCATTTTGACTACAGCAACCTGAAAATGTAATTTTAGTCTAGATCCCAATTTACCAGCAATTGCCACTCAGTTTTTATAGCCTTAGGAGGGAGGAATGGGGTAAAGCAGTACTTATCTCCAAAGATAAATGAAATCACAGGAAATGCTCACCTTCTATGCAGAGATAAAAGAGTTAGCTGTCCAGATCAACGTCCTTCAGCAGAATCTTATTCTCAATGTGGCACATTGATGGAATCATAAAGAAAGCCCATCAACGCCTCTATTTCCTTAGAAGATTGAAGTGATTTAACTAATACTCTCTTGAACCTCTGCAGATGCACAGTGGAGAGCATATTGACTGGTTGCATCGTGGCCTGGATCGGCAACTCGAACACCCAGGAACAAAGAAGATTGCAGAAAGTGGTGAACACTGCCCAATCCATCACACACGGGTACTGACCTCCACACCATCGAAGGGATTTATTAGAGTCGCTGCCGCAAAAAGGCTGCCAGCAACATCAGAGACCCACACCTCCCTGGCCACACCTTCACTTCACTCCTTCCATCAGAAAGGAGGTGTAGGAGCCTAAAAAACTGTAATGTTCAGGAGCAGCTTCTTCCCTACAACCATCAGGCTATCATTCCTTCTCTCCAGAGATGCTGCCTGTCCCGCTGAGTTACTCCAGCTTTTTGTGTCCATCTAAGGCTATTTTACTTCGGAGTCACGTAAGTGACTACGTGAAGACCCCGCCAGCACCCATGCGCGACATATCGTCTACCGCATTGCGCAATGACAGGCTGGGGACGCTCCACCAGCGGTAAGTTTCAAACTTGAAGGTAAGTTTTTCAACTTAATTCCAGGTCTGTTTCTCCTTTCAGGAAGCTCTTACAGAGTTCCACCTACACCGGAGGGAAATCCCGGCTGCAAAATCGCGGGGATTCCCGGCTCGGGGTTGGGGGGGGGGGGGGGGGGGGGGGGGCGAAATCCGACCAGAGACTTCGTGGGGACCGCGAGGAAATCCCGGCTGTGGAAACCACGGAGATTGCAATCCGCGGGGAACCCGGGACAGCAAGAAGAGTCAAGCCACGGGGTGAACCCGGCTCGGGGAAACCAGGTTGCGGGGACCGCGTGGAAGACAAATTGTGGGGTGAACCCGTTTCGAGGAAACCCGACCGCGGGGACCGCGTGGAAGACACAAGCTGCGGGACGAACCCGGGCCGCGGGGACCGTGTGGAAGACACGGCTGCGGACCGCAGAACTGCGGATAGAAGGCGGCATTTTTTCAGACTCCGCAGCCCGGATAGGTTCAACGGAGTCTAAAAGGCCTGGGTAGGCCAGGAGGGTTCCCCACCGACATGGGTAAGTCCTCGGACGTTTTTTACCCATGTGGAGCATGGATAGCATTTGCAGAGCGCTCATCCCACTGAAATGCTCCATCCTGATATGGTCCATGGAAGGCCATATCAGCGCAGGACCCCTAGGGGCCTGGGGCAGCACGTATCTCAGGGCTGCATACAAATCTCCCTCTCTGTGAAGTGGAGTGCGAGGGGTCAGTCGGTAGCTGACTCCAAACTCGGAAGTATGTCCAGGGAACATACTGGAGTACAAGCGTGAGGTTCCAGAAATGGCATCAAGACCTTTGCTAGCGAAGAAACCCGGAAGACCAGAGTTCCCTTGTGAAGCAGCAGCCACCTCACGTCACATCATTACAAGAACAGGTGCCAGCTGTGAGATATCATGCACCTGCAAAATTATTTCTGAAAGGACTAGCAGTGAACAGTGCTATGCGGGGGTACAATGCACACTTCAAAATGAACTGCTTCCAGAAGAACGCCATCGGACCTGCCTTAAATTCCAAATTTGGAGGCTCAAGTAAGGCCAGCAATGTCCAGCCACCAAATCCTCTCTTCAGGAAACCTTTCCAAACAGGTAAGACCCGGATGAAGAATCAAAGCTGTCTGGCTTATCAAGGTACCATGGCAACAACACACCCCACGCCCCTATCGACAGCAAGCGTTTGACTGAAGCTGGTGGCAGCTTCAAAGCTGGGCACAGGTCTTCAGGCCAAGATCCAAAACGGTCCTCAGGGGAAATATGGGATCCACGAACACCTGCAATCCTACTCTCCAAATCTGGGATGGAAATAGAACCCACATCAGTGGCCTTTGGGCTTACCACAAGACCACCAATAACCATGGTAGGTGGGTCTGGTTCTTTCTGAAATATGAGGTATGTGGACCATTTACAAGTTGTAAAATTTACACTTGGTTTGTGCATATGATCTATTTATAAACTAAAAGAAACATGAGATCAGTTTTATACTGCACAGTATACAAGCGAGACAGCAACTCGCATGTGCAGTATCGACATTTCTGAATAGGAAATTTCATTACTGTCTAACAACAAAGGAACAGTTTCCACTCACAGGGCTCACCGGAGGTATTTGAAATTTAGCTGGATGGGGCATGATACAATCAAAAGCATTGCAAAATGGGTTAACTTCAGCTCCCAGGTTATTTACCAAATTACTAAAACCAGTGCTTCGGCTGCTCAGAGCTAAATAAACTATTGTTATGGCCTATCTGGATGATGTTCTAAACGCTGTATTTTGCCAAATTAGCGGTATCAGCCACAAAACTATATTTCAGAAATTGGGTTCTCATCCATCCAGTTAAATTTAAGTTGATACCAACTGAAATGCTACCAGACCTATGCTATTCCCAGCTGAAACTATCAAAGTGACCATGGTGGACAAACAGTATTCAGCATTGCTCCACTAATCTTCATCAGTAAATCTTCAGTTAGTTACTAACTGATGCTATTGCTCAAAGATGGATGATTATTAATACCATCTCTAGTCACGGAGGCGGATGGGTTTGCATGAGTTACCAATTGTTCAGTTATATGGTATCAACTACCTATACACACTAGGTGCATTCTGTGGATTAAAAATGTTGTACGAATATGTATAATCTGCATGCTCAGGTCTAACTTTATACACTCTGGTGCTGTTATATTTAATCACATGGGTGCAATCAAGTGAAAGTATTCAGTGATAGTTTACCTAACTTCATTTGGCATTGGTGTATCATTATCTAAACTCAATGACAACACAGAATGGATGTTGGATCGCAAGTATTTAATGACATTGTGGGCTTGATGGAACACTAAAAGATCGAGATGTTTGCATCCAAGCTCAACCACCAGTTGCAACATACGTGGCATATCAGTGGCGATGGATACATTCTCGCTACACTGGGGAGGAATGTTCTTTATGTCTTCCTCCATTTTGCCTCATCGGACAGGTCTTGCAAATTCAGCAATTTTCCACTTCAGGCTTTTGGGAGTGCCTGACTGGCCTGCACAGCCATGGTTCCTGCTGATGTTGGGAATTATGATAGAACCTTATATGGTTATTTCCAGACACAAAATTGCTGGTTAGCCGTGACTCGGGAAACCATCCTCTGCATTATATAATCAATTCATTGACTTGCAGACTGGGAAGACCATTCCTGCGGCTCAGGTTGTTAAACCGAACCATGGACGTGCTCATTGCAATTGCAGGGATAGCACCAAAATAGCAGTACTTTCCTCATAAGGAGATGGGAAGTATTTTTGTTTTATACTATTATTACATATAATTCGGCACGGATGACTGACGTCTTGAAGTTCACTTCTATATGGGGTTTTGACAATCATTAATAAAGTGCCATTTACTGTGCCCAACGTGCTTCTCATCATATTGGCTGCGGGGAGCAGAATCTACTGTCGGGTCTCACCTTCTGATATCTAGATTATGAAGGGTATCTTCAACTCAAAACCTCCTAGGCCAGGTACGCAGAGACATGGGATGTTAACATTGGAACATCCCTGTCCTTGGTCAAACTCACTTACTAAGTGGTTATGCTCATGGCGCTGAGTTCAGCGCAACGGGTCCAGTCTTGGCATAGACGTGACTGGACAGGATGATTATATATGCAGGCAAAATAACATTATGTTTATGACTTAATCAGCAGAATACACCACGGACATCAGGCCTCAAACTAGATTTGTTGGCATATCCCAAGGACCTTCGGTTGTGTGTGGCCACACATCTACACCAGTATGTTAAGGTCACTTAGAGACTCTGAACTAGCAATGTTTGTTAGTCACATCAAGCCTCATAAGAAGGTATCACTACAGACCATCTCCAGGCGGTTAAAACAGGTTCTGGGATACAAGAGTGAACATTGACATTTTCAAAGTCTCACTCCACCTAGGCTGCAACAATATCAGCGGCAATATCAGCAATTTCGCGGGACCATATCCTAGCAGCTGCAGGATGGTCAAACGAACGATCTTCCAAACATTTTAGAACTAACATTTGCCAGACCGGGGGTATTTGCCAACTCTATTTTAGGTTCTGTTTATAGTTTCCTCCTGGTTGAGGGAGGTTACTATTATCATTATTTGTTCATTAAAAGCATCAACAGGTCTATATCTATGTCATGTCTGAATGCATTATTAATGTTCACTCTTCACTGATGCAGTGTGTGATGCATGGACTCGTTTCCATGGCATGAAATCACAGAGTTTTGAAATCTTCACGCAGTCACTCACGTGACTCCAAAGTAAAATAGTAAGGTTAAACGAGAACCTACCAGTTTGAAGTTTAATCTTTATTTTATGAGGAGTTACGTTGAGGGATTACGTGTCCTCCGCGCCCAACCCTCTATCATAAAGGTCAACTGGTACTCTAGTTCTCTTATCTTACTATATTTTAGGTCAACTGTCACCTGCGATTTCACACCGCTGCTTTGAAGAATGTCATGCATGCATGCTGGCGGTGTCTTCACATAATCCCTCAACGTTTCTCATGTAATCTTACTATTAAACACTACAACCTCCAAATAAGCTTTGAACTCTGGTCGGGCCAGTGTTCCAAGGCCCTCGCCGCAGGTGGCAAATTCGACCGCCAATTGTAATGGAAGTCACAATGAGGTTGTGATTACCCCCTTGCACACAACCTAGGTGCCACATTTTCGGGGAGACTTCTGAGGGGAGGATTTTAAGTGTGCTTTTGTAATTTTATCCAGATTAAAGAAGATGCCAGACCACCAGTTGCCGGAAAATCGGTGGTGGACCTGTAATATGTTTACGCCATCTTAAAGAAGTACCCTTTATCCTATTTCTGTGCAGTGGAGACGGCTTGATTGTATTCATGTGTAGTCTTTTCTTTGACTGGATAGCCCGCAATAAAATTAGTTGTAATCTTGCTCTGCTACTTCAGAAGGGGGTGGCACAGTGGTACAGTGACCCAGGTTTGATTCTGCCTATGGTGCTGTCTCTGTGGAGTTTGTATGTTCTCCCTGTGACCGCGTGGGTTTTCTCTGGGTGGTCAGGTTTTCTCCCACATTCCAAAGACGTGCAGTTTGAAGGTTAATTGGCCTCTGTAAATTGGCCCTAGTGTGTAGGGTGCAAAACTGGGTTAACATAGAACTAGTGTACATGTGATCGCTGGTCGGCGCAGACACAGTTGACTGAAAGGCCTGTTTCCACAATGTATCGTTAAACTAAACTAAACTAAAAGCTTTTCATTGTACCTTGGTACATGTTACAATAGGGAAGTAAACTAAATTAAACTAAACTAAACAAGGGAGATCAGTTGGATGTTGTATGAGTTGAAAATATAAAGATGGCTTGGAATGATGAGTTTTTTTGTTGGCTTTCGTGTTATTAATATGAACAGGGGGATGTTGGGGAAAGCAAGATTGAAGGTTGCATTTCAATTAGAAATTTGAATTATGGTCTAAAAATGGAGTCTGATTATTTAATCTCAGACTGACTGGATAGAAAGGAGCTCCCATCATTGTCTCCTCTTCCCCTACTCATTTATCTCCTCTGACTATCCTCCTGATCTACAACTGTTGTACGTATGAATGCCTGGGATTCAGGACCATCATGAATTTGGAGACCCACTTTGCCACAAAGTACAAAGCTCCCACAGAGTGTCCTGTACAGTAGTGTTGGACTCCTTGCTGAGTTTGCAAGTGACAATAAGGCTCATAATGACAGTACATTCGGCTCTTCTGCATAATTTTGCATTTTTGTTAACAGATCTAACGAGGTTATGATCTGTCACCCATATTTTATTTAGTTTGGATTACTGGCACACTGGAAGGCCACACAATAAAAGCAACTTGTCAGCACAGTGCCATAGTGGCACAGGGGTAGAGTTGATGCCTTAAGTGCCAGAGACCCGGGTTCAATCCTGACTACTGGTGCTGCCTGTACGATGTTTGCACGTTCTCCAGGTTTGTAGATTAATTGGTGTCAATTAAAATAAATTGTAAATTGTCCCTAGTGTGTAGTGTATGGAGGGATCGATGGGCTGCGTGGACTCAGTGGGCCGAAGGGCCTGTTTCCACGTTGTATTTCAAAAGTCCAAAGTCTAAAGTAAACGATAAGCCAGTTGATATACCGTTGAGCACAATCCTGGTGCCATTTTATTAATGCGGCTGAAAATGGGGTTATTATTAGTGTGCTAATTGGTGCTAGGTTTCGTTAGCAGATCTGATCAGAACTGTCAGCATTCAACTGATTATACAGCTGTAGGTCCCAGACCTTGCGATTGCTGTGAATTGCAAATGTCTCAGAATTACTGACATATTCGAGAAGCCGCGCCTGTCAGTTCACACTGCCTCTGGTCGCTGCATACATTCCAGCAGTGGAGCCAAATTTTACAGAATCCCCAGCTTTACTGCTTGGGGCATTCTTTTTTATTTCAAAAAGAAACTTTATTCAGAATAAAAAATACATTCCAAAGAAAAACTGTGCAAAAGGTTTTCATATATTTTCTAAACATTCAACAGTGTCATACTCAGTAGTGTAAGCACCTAAGATAGACACAAAATGCGGGACGGGCAGCATCTCTGTAGAGGAGGAATGGGTGATGTTTCGGATCGAGAACCTTCTTCAGATCCAAAACGTCACCCATTCCTTCTCTCCAGTTGTCCCGCTGAGTTACTCTAGCATTTTGTGTCTATCTTCGGTGTAATCCAGCATCCACAGTTCCTTCTTACACAGTATATATACCAAACACCATTACCACACATGTAGCCCCCTGGGGTGATATCCCTTCATGCAGTTGAGGGATATCCCCCAACAATCTCTGCCCATCAATGTCCATCTGCAGAAGGACCCTAGACACTTGGACCCTGTACCAGGCCAGATTAAGAATTTTATGAGTCCGTCATTTTATGATTAGCCTCCCCTTGAGAGAGTTAGATCCAGCTCTTCGGGCTAAAGGAATCAAGGGTTATGGGGAAAAAGCAGGAACAGTTTACTGATTTTAGATGACCATGATCGTCCATGATCATATCGAGTGGCGGTGCTGGCTCGAAGGGCCAAATGGCCTACTCCTGCACCTATTTTTCTGTTTCTATGTTTCTATGTCACCTTTTAGAGAACCAATCTGCTCTAAATGTGTCACTTAAAAATTAACAAGCTGATTTCTATTTCACGATATTTCTCACAATATTTACATTTGTCAATTTTTATATTCCATTTGGTGTTTCTAGATGCTCCTTCTTGCTTTCATCATTTGACAATTTAACTTATCTTAAAAACTGTGTAGGAAGGAACTGCAGATGCTGGTTTACACTGAAGATAGACACAAAATACTGGAGTAACTCAGCGGGACAGGCAGCACCTATGTTCTTTAACAAAGGGATTACATCAGTTCTATTCTACTCAAATTGACACAAACTGCAGCAGGTTAAACAGCATCCCAGTGAACATGGCTCAGTGACGTTTAGGGTTGGGACCCTTCTACAGACTGATTGTGGGGGGGGAGAAGAAAGCTGGAAGAGAGGAGAGGCAGGACAAAGCGTCACAGATAATAGGTGAAATGGATAATGAGGAGCTTTTGAAAGGCAGATGTTGGAAGGAAGGCCAGAGATAAAAGCAGAAAGTGTGAGAAAGGACTGAAGTGTTGCAAATTGTGAAGCTAGAGTGAGGAAAGTCGCAGGATCTCCTGATTTCCCTGTAACCTGTTTTCTCTCACATTTCCAGTAACTGCCCTTTGCATTATTTACTACTCGAACACACTGCTGAATGGTTTGCAGCAGCCATTTAACCAACCCGCTCATCTTTGGGATTTGAGAAGATATCAAGCACCTGACAAAATGAGGCAGGTACACAAGACTGGGCAAACTAAATTCACCAGGATGCAACAAAAGCTTTTTACTGTACCTCGGTACACACGACAGTAAACTAAACCAAGCTAAACTAAATTAAAGCTGTAAGGTTGTTGCACAAATAGCTGCTGCACTGCATCTGTCTGGACAGTTGACAACCTAGAAAGGGCAGGTAGGTGGAGGGAAGCCCTGATAGTGTACAAAGTTATGAAAAGCATTACCCAAGATAGAGCAGACAGTCAGAACATTTTTCCCCAGGGTGGAAATGCCAAAGAATAGAGTGTGTAGCTTTCAGATGAGAGTTGCAAAGTTCGAACGTGTTATGCGAGGCAGGTTGTTTTTACACAGAGAATGGTGAGTGCCTGGAACGTGTTGCCAGGGGTAGTGGTGACGCAAATACGATAGGGGCATTAAGAAGGTTTTTCAATCAAACATGGTATGCGCAGAATGAGGACAGGTGAAAATAATAATTTGTAATAATATGTCTCCTTTTACTATATATGTCCTGGTTCAGCAACTTGAGTGGAAAAGGCTGCAAAAAACTGAACACTGCCCAGTCCATCACCAGCTCTGATCTCCCCACATCGAAGGGATTTATCGGAGTCGCTGTCTCAAAAAGGCAGCCAGCATCATCAGAGACCCACATCACCCTGACTAAACACTCATTTCACCCCTGCCATCGGGAAGAAGGTACAGGAACCAGGAAAACTGTAGTCCAGGAACAGCTTCTTCCCAACAGCCATTAGGCTATTAAGCACTACAACCTCAAATAAGCCCTGAACTACAATGGATTATTATTATTATTATTATTATTATTATTATTGCAATAATATTTGTTTTTTGAGTATGTGTGTATGTGTGTATGTATGTATATATATGTGTGTGTGTGTGTACTTGTGAGTATGTGTATATACAGTACACACGCTGAACTGTTTTTTCTTCCCTTGTTTATCATATTGTTTACAGTATACTATGTTTACATATTCTGTTTTGCTGCAGCATGTAAGAATTTCATTGTTCAATCTGGGACATATGACAATAAAACACTCTTGACTCTTAATTGTCGAAGCGCAAGCTGACAAGAGGGCACCATAGATTTCCAGGAACAAGGGCCTCACGATCGATCATCTAATACCCAGTTGTTGTTCATGGACTGGTCCACATACTGTGATGGCCATGGCTTTGAGAAGCTTGATGTTACCAGTAATGTTAACCAGGGGGCACAGTGGCGCAACACCAGAGGCCCGGGCTTGATCCTGGCTACGGGTGCTGTCTGTTTGGAGTTTGTACGTTCTCCCTGTGACTGCGTGCGTTTTCTCAGGGTGCTCCGGTTTCTTCGCACGTTCCAAACATGAGTGGGTTCTTTGGTTAATTGGCTTCTGTGAATTGTGTAGAATAAAATTAGTGTGCAGTGTGATCGCTGGTTGGTGCAGACTCGGTTGTCGGAAGGGCCTTTTTTCAAGCTGCATCTCTAAACTCTAAACGTTGAGAATTGGAAGTTAACTGCAGCCCCGGGATCACATGTGAATGAATTCAATGTGAATACAGAGTAACACAACCAGTTCCCTAACCTCATTTTTCATTTGGGCAGCTCACAACCAAGCGGTATGACCCAATGGTAAGACTGTTGATTTCTCTAATTTCCAGTAACTCCTGATTTCCCTCCCCTCTGTCCCCCCCTCCCCCGTCCTAGTTGACCTACCAATTCCACTAGTTGTATCCTTGGATCCCTCTTGTTATCACACGTTCCCCAGCCAACAATGGACCATAATGGGCTCCACCCTTCTTCAGGTCATCTGTTGCCGACCCTGATGTACTCTGTCTTTTTCTCGCCTCTAGTTTATTTCCCCCACCCACCCACCTCCACCTTCAGTCTGAGGAAGCGTTGCGACCTGAAACATCACCTATTCTTTTTCTCCAGAGATGCTGCAAGACCCGCTGAGTTACTCCAGTATTTTCTGTCTATTTTCCCTATCCACAATAGTCTAGGCAAAGTTCCTACACTTTAAAAATTCTGGTTTTGTGAAATATTGAAGTAAAACCTTCTTAGTTCTTTAATTGGTAGCAACAGACGATTCATTTTCTAAAGATTCCCAGAGTGCCAATGTGAAAGACAAGAGGGCATAGCTTTAAGGTGTAGGGGGAGCGTTTAAAGGAGATTTGGGGGTTCATTTTTTTACACCGTGGTTCATGCGTGCCTGGAGTGTGCTGCCAAGGGTGGCGGTGGAAGCAGATACACCAGTGATGCTTCAGAGGCTTTTTAGTTAAGCACATGGATATGCAGGGAATGCATGGATATGGATTACTTGCAGGCAGATTGGATAGGTTTAGCTTAGCATTATGTTTGCCATGGATATTGTGGACCAAAGGGCATGTCCCTGTGCTGTACTGTCCTACGTTCTACGTTTGTTTTGCTGCATTTGGCAAATATAACCTCATATTTAGCTTCACTCTAGACCTCCAGCACTCTCTCCTATCTTTGATGAACTGAATCTGAGAAGCCTCAGTTCATGTACATCAGAAAGCAGTTAGTGATTATCTCAGTATATTATTTCCACAATTTATTGCTTCTGCTCCTGTGGGTAGCTTCTGATCTGACCTGCTGATTGTGAGGAATTTAAATTACACATAATCTTTGCACTTTTATTCTCAGCGGCTTCTTTCATAAATGTTGAAATAATTCTATTTTAAATTTCCTTAAGTTGATGGTGCCATCTGGAACACTGGCCTTTTTACTAATTTACTTCCTTTAGCTCTCTGAGATATACTCAAATGGAATCTGCCAGTCTATTGTTAATGATATGTCAACTTGTTCATTGAGGAATTTACGGTTTTTAGACTGGGCCACCACGCATTAGGTCTGTCCCTTGTAAGCATTATATACCCTTCAGATTATATTTTGCCTCCCTCCTGTTTCCTCCACATTTTACAAATTGCACCAGAAACATCATAGCTTAGCTGTGTTTACCTTTTCAATTTTCAGCACTTTTTTCCCCTGTGTGTTCATATCTGTTGTTTTCCTACTTCACCTGCTCCCAATGCTCTGCTCTTTTCAATTTCCTGCTCAATTGACTGCTTGCAATCTCCCAACCGTTTTCACATCTTTTACGTTCTGCTCCACTAACCCAGTCCTAACACTGGTGAAATAGGACTCATCTCATCTAAAACAATTCCATCTTCTCCAAAACCTTCCTGGATATAAATAGAAAACATGCCTTCTTTACTAGTTTTTAGTTTTAGACATACGGCGAGGAAACAGGCCATTCGGCCCACCGAGTCTGCCCCGACCAACAATCGCCCATATACTAGTTCCATTTAAAATTTACAGAAGCTAATTAACCTACAAACCTGCTTGTCTTTGGAATGTGGGAGGAAAGAGGAGAACCCAGAGAAAACTTACTCAGTCACGGGGAGAACGCACAAACTTCATACAGACTGCACCCATAGTCAGGATTGAACCCGGGACACTAGCGCTGTAAGGCAGCAACTCTACCGCTACACCTCTTATATTGTATTGGCTGAAATGAATAACCTTCTGAATTTTTTCTATGATGCCTTTTACTTCATGGGAACCCCTTTAGTTTTAATCTGTAGAAAACTCTGCTTACTATGGATGTGACTCTGCCTTTTCCTCAATACTTTTAATAGTCTAACAATAAGGCAATTTATCTTCATTTCCTACCTTTGTCCTTTCAATATTAAATCTGCCCACTCATGTATGTCTTCGCCTACACTCATGGTAACATGATACTGATTAAGAATGGATTTGCTGATTAAAGTAATTTGCCTCAATTCTTTTAATATTCTAACTGAACTGCAATGCGTCAGATCTTTCGCTCCTAACTCCCTCTGCATCAAGATGTTTAGATGGAATCTAATATACATTGCTTAAGATATCATAACTTTGCTAACTCTCAGCATTTTTGCTATGTAATGGGCATTCACCTTTTTTTCCTTAAGGGGCTGTCCCACTTGGGTGACCTAATTGCCAAGTTTAGAAGAGTTTGAAAAATGACGTTGAAGATCTCCTTCAATTATGTAGAAGACCTCCCTTCAACCTCCCTTCGACTATGATGAAGACTATCTACAACTACCTTCGACTACCCTCGATTACCTACGACTAACATGCCGACCTACTACGATCTACTATGACTAAACCTACGAGTAAAAAAAGTATCGATTTTTTCCATGGCGACCTTTTTTTACCCGCCGGCATTTTTTAACATATTGAAAAAAACGCCGCGACCTAGCTGAGGCCTCGAGTACGTGGAGCCCACTCTCGAACATGAAGGAGAGTTACGAAGACCTCCTACAACCTCGTGTCGGCCATGCTGCGAGTATGAGTTGAGGGCAAACTCGCCAGAACTCGCGGATTAGGTCGCCCAAGTGGGACAGGTCCTTTACCTCCCCCATTCACACTTGGTAACACAATTGAAAGCAAGCAAGCATCAGCAGCATATTCATAGTGACCATTCTCCAACTGTGAATTGTGAGTATGAATTGGTTATTTAACAACACAATTTTTACCCCCAAGCCTATTCCTGTCCATTGTGTAGAATTGAAATTATGGTATGCAGGCAAATTAGTGCTTTCAATCCACGGTGGCACAGCAGTAGACTTGTTTATTTACAGAGAACCAGGATCGATCTTGACTACGGGTGCTTGTCTGTATCGAGTTTGTACATGTGAATATGCAGGGATATGGGTACTTTGGGAAATGGCATGTGTCTGTGAAAGACCGGGCTTCGCTGATAGTGACAATACATTGCAAGGTGCTAGTGTCCCATCTGACCTAGCTGTCGCCACTAAGTCTGGAGCTCTGAAGAAGCTCCAGGAAGCTTCTGCCCATGTGACCCACCTGTTGCCACTGAGTCTGGGTTCCTAAAGAGCTTTCTGTTATGTTTCAATGCACTGACGCTTGTTCGGTGTTTGTGATTGGTTAGGGGAGTTTTATGTTTCTACTTTGTTTCTGTGTCGTCCCGCCCGTACCTGCGATTGGTCCAGAGGTGCTACCTCACTGAATATGTTCTGTGTACTGAATAGGTGCCGTGATTGGTTTGTAGGGGTTGCCTCCCCCTGTACGTTCGTGCCGTTAGTTTTCCCGACACTGTATAGGGGTATATGAGGGTGATCGTTTCGTTGGGGCATGTCAGTTGTCTTTCCTTCTGTTCCGTTTGCGCGAGGCTGCTGAGGGCCCCGCGGTGTTGTATACAAATAAAAAAGGGTTTGGACTCCAGTGTTTGACTCAGTGGTTTACTGAACCAGACTAGGGAGAGAGTATTAGATCCGTAATCAACATACCTTGTCCCCATGACCTGCATGGGTTTTCTCCGGGAGATCCGGTTTCCTCACACACTCCAAAGGCGTACAGGTTTGTAGGCTAATTGGCTTTGGAAAATTGTAAATTATCTCTAGTGTGTGTAGGATAGTGTTAGTGTGTAGGAATCGCTGGTAAAAGGCCTGTTTCCGCACAGTATCTGTAAACTAAACAAAACTAAAGCAAACTGTGCTAGATTTCAGTGAGGCAGGGGAAATAGAGCATAACCAACAGATGAGTCAAAAAGAAGGTACTTAGATTTTGATAACCTTTGTCACAACCTTGGCATTTTATGGCCAATAAAGAACATTAGAAATGGAGATATTGTTCATGCACAGTAGTGTCAGAAAAAAATTAGTAGATAAATAACTTTAATGATGAAATAAATGACCAGATAAACTATTTTTTGGTGACGTAGAATATGAGATTTAAAAATAAGCATAACTCTTTAGCCTTTAGCTTTAACCTTTCATCCCACCCGGTGATTACACCATGCACTAGCCCAATGCTAGACACTAGGGACAATTTACAATTTTACCAATTCCAATTAACCTACGAACCTGTAGTTCTCTGGAGTGTGGGATGAAATCGTAGCTCCCGGGGAAAACCCACCCGGTCACAGGGAGAACATACAAACGCCGTACAGTCAGCACCTGTAGTCAGGATCGAACCTGGGTCTCTGGAGCTGTAAGGCAGCAACTCCACTGCTGCGCCAATGTGTTGATCCTTTGATCTTCTGCAAAATGTCATGGTTTGGTGATGCCTGGCACCTCTGCTGAGTACTGAGCATACATCCATATATCATAGTATCTCTCATGTTTTAGGGCTGATCAATGTATGTGTAACAGTTGGCATAAAACAGACCAAATTATCCAGGTGAAAGTTTCATAAAATCCAAGTCAAAGCACATTCCACAGCATACACATAACAGGTGATGTGGAGGTCAATTTCATGACAATTACTTCATATGATTTAAATCCATGATTTTCAGAGTAACTTTACTATGTAACTTTACTATGGTTACCATGTAAACTTTACTATGACTCCCTTTGCAAGAGTTAATGGACAGTGATCGGATGCAGAACCCAAGGCCACATTCTTCTCATTACCAAGTGCTTAGAAATATTGATATGTCATCCATCTGAGGAAATCAGGAAGTGTAGATTTGAGATCAAATGTGAACTATATTAAAAATAGATACAAAATGCTGGAGTAACTCAACGGGTCAGACAACATCTTTGGAGAAAATGGATAGGTGACATTTCGGGTCGAGACTTACCTGTTGGAACAAACGCGTGTAAATTCTGTTTCTATTTTTTCATTCTAGGTAACTTTGAAAAACAAAGTTGCAAATAAAAAAAAGGCACTTGGGCAGTTACATGGACAGGAAAGATTTAGAGGGATATGTGCCAAAGGCAGGCTAATGGGACAAATTAGGGCATCTTAGTCAGCGTGGACGAGTTGGAGCGATGGGCCTGTGTTCTGTGTTGTATGACTATGACTGCAAGTAATTATGCAATCATAAATCTATTATCATAATAAAAGATTTCTTTAATCAGGTTAAATTGGACATACTGCAGCTCAATTCTACAAAATGCATGAGCATGTAGGAATTATTTCCACATGGTTCAAATGTGATTTTTTTAAACCATGCACCATTGTTGTTTAAATCAATGATTTATACATCACTGCATTCAGCCTTAGGAATAGCATATATAGAATTTATCAATTTAGAAAAGTCATATTTCACTCACAAAAATCATCAAAGTTGACTGTGTTTTTTTTATTGCAAAAATATAATGAAACACAAGGTAAAGTGCATGGCAATTAAAGGCTATCATCTATGTGAAAATTCTTGGCAAAGGGCGGGTGCATTTTTTAATACATTTAAGTAATAAAGCCAATTATGTTTGTGAAAAAGCTTCATTGTCATTGATGTGAATATTGTGAATAATATTAATGGGAAGATTAAAAATCAAAGTATTGTCAATTCTATTGAAAATAAATTGTAATGGCACCAAGGATAAGGGTAATAATGATTACACTAATTCAATGCATTTAAAGAGATGATAAATTTACCTATTCTTGCAAACAGGATATTTTGTACATCATTTCATATTATCTCCCCTCTTGTATTCTGCAATGTTGTTAGGTCTACTCAACCACAAACAGAAGTAATTTGCTGCATTTTATAATAAAGTATCTGTCTGTCTCGGCAATGTACTATGAATCAATCCCTATCATAAAGATTCAGGATATTGGTGCTCTAAAGTATATAATTACAATCTATGAAGTGAAAACTATGAGTATCTCCACAGCATCTAATGAAAATAATTACTGTATAACATCAAGCATTTAAACAAGACTTCTCCAGTGAGGCAAACTGATAGAAAAAATGTTAATTAATTTTAGTTCACAAGGCAAGGAGATAGGTGGTTTGAGTTATTGGGGAGTATATTTTTAATTAAGCAAAGCTATCTATGCAAAATAGATTTAATTTACATAATGTATTATTAATTAGTCATAATAGCAAAAAAGATTATACTCTCAAAGTTTCATAAAGCTATAGTTTTTATGGTTTGGGAAAGTCTATTATCCTATAAATCAATTCAAATCTAATTAACACAATTAATTAATGTTTTTGTATTAGCATAATTCTCAACAGGATTGCTTAAGATTGGATTAATGATGTTTCCTTCTCTGATAAATATGTGACATCACGCACACCGACCAAATCAACAACGTTAACATCAACGGTAATTAAGTTTTCCTTTCTTTCTTTTGGATGCCTCAATGATTAATGGAGCAGGATGAAGACCATGGTAAGGCTCTGGGACTTCTCTGATGGTGCAGAGCAATGCTACTGTTTGTAACAGGTCAAGGGAGAATACTGAAGTAAATATTAAACATTATCATCTTGGGTCTCTTCTAGCTCATACACCAATTTCTCAAAGGTTTGATATGATGGGGCAGCTGCCACTGCTCAAGACTTAAATCACCAGACAGCCGTGATCTGTTTCTTATACTGTGGTGTTCCACTTGTGTACTTAAAGGTTAAGATCAATGGTATGAACATCCGATTCTTCAATTTCAAGTAATACCTCCTATTCTCTCTCTCTCTGTTCTATACCCCCTCCATCCTGATAATTACCTGTTTCTCCCCCTATCTCTCCCCCCCCCCCCCCCCCCCCCCCCCCCCCCCCCCCAAGTCAACTTGCTCCTTTCAACTCCATCTTACACTCATATCCCAATCCAGAGCTCCTCATTTAGTGTGGCACAGTGGTGTAGCGGCAGAGTTTCTGCCGTAAAGCATCAGGGACACAGATTCGATCCTCACTAAGGGTGCTATCTGTACAGAGTTTCTCTGGGTGCTCTGGTTTCTTCCCACTCTCCAATGATGTACAGGTTTGTAGGTTAATTGGCTTCTCTAAATTATCCCTAGAATGTGGGATAGTGCTAGTGTATGGGGTGATTGTTGGTTGGCGTGGACTCGGTGGGCCAAAGGGTTATTTCCATGCTGTATCTCTAAAGTCTAACATCTACTTACCTTTCATTCCCTCCACCCATTTCTCCTTTACCCATATAAACCCATAACCCTTACTCCGGTTTTACATTTCACTCATCTTATCTGACACCCCTTCGTCACCTTTTTACCTCTAGTCTTCGTCATGTACTCCACCCATCTTCCAATCAAACCCTCTCAGCTATATCAACATATCACTTGCCATGCTTTATCCTACCCCCAACTCCCATTGCCAGCCTTCTCCAACCCTATTACAATGTCTGAAGATGGGTAGCGGCCTGAAATGTTGCTTGCCATTACCTTCTCAGATACTGCCTAACCCGCTGAGTTCCTCCAGCACTTTATGTTTAGGTCAATGGGAATCCAGATTTTCTTCAGGTTGCGAATGCATGACTTAGGTCCAGTCCGTACATACAAACCAACATTTGGAAGACTGGCAGCATGGAACAGGGATCGTGGTCGCATTTCCGACCTGCAACCTCTGTACTTGAAACAATTCATAGGAACAGAACCCCATCATAAGCTGGGGAGGACGTGTGTAGCCGAATTATGTCAGTTAAGTAAAAACAAGTAGACTTTAGACTTTAGAGATACAGCGCGGAACCAGGCTCTTTGGCCCTCTGAGTCCGGGCGGAACAGCGATCACCGTACACTAGCACTATCCTACATACTAGAGACAGTTTACAATTTACAACTTTTAACAAAGTCAATTAACCTACAAACCTGTATGTCTTTGGAGTGTGGGAGGAATCTGGCGCATCCGGAGAAAAGTAACACAGTCACAGGGAAAACGTTGAAACTCCGTACAGACAGCACCCCTAGTCCGGATAGTGTTCGGGTCTCTGGCGCTGCAATGCCCCTGTCCCACTTAGGAAACCTGACCGGAAACCTCTGGAGACTTTGCGCCCCACCCAAGGTTTCCGTGCAGTTCCCGGAGGTTTTTGTTCGAAAGTGGTTTCCGTTTTAAAAATCAGTAATTTTTCAGTCGAAGCCGGTTGGGATACTAGTTGAAGGTGGTTGCTGAAGGACAAATACCTCCGGGAACCTCCGGGAACCGCACGGAAACCTTGGGTGGGGTGCAAAGTCTCCAGAGGTTTCTTAAGTGGGACAGGGGCATAAGGCAGCAACTCTATTGCTGCTCCATTGTGCTGTACCTTCTATTTATCTTTCACACAGTTATTTTAATCCAGGTAAAATAAATATAATTTAAAACCACAATTCATAAAAAGGACAAGTAGCATGTCCTTAAACCTTCAGTACATCCACCAACAAAATTGCTTTTGCGCATTCCTTCAAATTAAATACATGCATAATGCATTGCATAATTACATTCTCATTGGTACTTGACGTAAGGGTTTTTTTATATGAAGCTGTCACACATTTTCACTCGTGTCAAGGATCATGATAATCAAATTATATTCATATATTAGGTTCTATTTAATGTTTAAATTTGAATATTTGAATCAATTTGTTTCAGTTTCAGGATTCCCTGGAGTCAATAAGTTTTGACAAATTTTCGGGGTGGGAGATTGCAACCTTCACGTGGTCCACCCTGTTTCGACTAATGCAATCAACCCGACGTGCACAAACAAGATCAAATAGAACAAGTTGACCTAGAACTTTAGGCTGTGCACGCCATATGCAAGAAGAAGAAGAAGACAAATTTTCCACCCCCCCACACAGCTCTACTTTCAATCTGAAGAAGGGTTCCAATCCAAAATGTCACGTATTCCTTTTCTCCTTGCCTGACCCGTTAAGTTAGTCCAGCATTTTGTGTCTATCTTCCTTGGAGTTAACTCAGTTTTGTCCATTCTTTAGGACATGTTTGCGCACTCTACCTTGGGAAATAAAGCATTCCCTTTATGAAGTGCGCATTGCCTGATGGCTTCTTGCTCCTTCATCTAGAAGCTGCAAATCTAGTGTAAAAAGGCGATTTAAATAATTATACTATTTTGTTTTTAATTATCAACCTGAAAATAAGCTCTGGCTAGAGTTTCCAAGATCCTTGTAAAGAGCATCAACCATATTGGAATTCATTCTGCAGCACGCTGCACTAAAATTCACAAAATTACAGGATTATCCTTAACCGCTTGGCTTGAAATGCTTGTTCCTTTTAGATCTTAATTTAGTTGAGTTTGGAGATACAGCATGGAAACAGGCCACTTGGACCACCAAATCCACGCCGACCAGCGATCCCTATACATTAACACTAGCCTACACAAAAAAGGGACAATTTACAATTATACCAAGCTAATTAACCTACAAACCTGTGCGTCTTTGGATTGTGGGAGGGAACTGGAGATCCCGGAGAAAATCTACGTGGTCACTGGGAAAACGCATGAACTCTGTGCAGACAGCACCCGTAGTCAGGGTCGAACCCGGGTCTCTGGCGCTGTAAGGCAGCAATTCTACCACTGCACCACCTTGCCGCCCCTGCATTTGAGCACTGCAGAAATGGCAACTTCATTGGCAATTGCAAGAACTTCTAAATAACGTTCAAAAGCTGATCTTTGATATACGGTACCCATGACATCCTCACACTTACTAAGTCAAGGAACAACAAAGGACATTTGTGGGCAAAATTGTATTAAATAATAAAAGTATATTATGCAGACAAAATATAATATTGCAATTTATATTGAAACAATATTCTAATGATGGAATCCCAAAAATACATCATCTCCAAAACTGTCTTAATCAACATCTGTTTTAAAACCCACATTTGGCATTACATGATTATTAATAATTGATTTCCCTCATTATCCTTTTCATGCTTTTCAATTCTTGATGGCTTTCTTGAGCCTTCACCATATCTATACAAAAAATGAAATATCCAAAGCTGTAAAATTCTGCTTGTTTAAAGACAACCAGGGAACACCAAAGTAATTAATTTTAACTTCTCAATCTAATGAAAGGCTACTTTACAGTGATCGTGGCTGAACTTGTAATCCCACTTTAAAAGCATATTGAGATTTCTTTTTAGATTTTCAAATTCTTGATTAGAATGGGTGTCAAGGGTGATTGGGAGGCAGGAAAATGGGATTAGGAGGCACAGATCAACCATGATAAAATGATGAAGTAGACTTGATACGCTGAATGGCCTAATTCAACTCCTATAACTTGTAAACTTGTAAATTCAAGCCCCATCCCAGAAGCTGCCAAATGTTTCAACACTGTTGGATGTTTGGATTGATTACTACTGCTATCATTTAAAATTAAACATCAACTCACTGCTACATTCATTAAAGAGCAAAGGCATTGGTCCTTGTCCTCAAGCTTATGTACAGTAATACTTGTACTGAACTGCATGCAGAAATAAATTTCACTGTACCTCACTACATATGACAATCTCATCCTCATCTGTATCCACCTATCACTTGCCAGGTTTTGCCCTACTCCTATCTCTCTTACTGTTTTCTCGCCCACTCCCACCGCAATTAATCTGAAAAATGGCCCTGACCTGAAACGTTACCTATCCATATTGGAATTGCTGACTTACTCAAGCACTTTGTGTTTTTTTTTGTAAACCAGCATCTGCAGTTCCTTGTGACTCATTTTTTAAATATATTTCTTTGCTTGTTGGATTTCGCAGTTGGCAATATTGGTTGGCTCAGTTTCCAAATAGTTATAGATTCTCTATTTAATTGCCTGTGAAGTGTTCCTGGATTTCCTGAGGTCACAAAAGGCTCTTTATTAAACTATCTTTCCTTTATCCCACCATGGAAAGATAAAATGGTTACAATTTCAAAGAACGGTACACCATTCATAACATCACAAGACATGAGCAATAAATAAAGAGAGAAGAGCATGCATTTGTGCACGGTACCAAATTCTGGCATATTTTGTGAGCCAATAGCTTATATTGAGAGGGAACAAATTATAAATTCTTCATTTTGACAATAACTGGTAAAAATATTACCCTGAATGTTTTACTCATTTACTTTCGTTTAGATTAGATTAGTTTAATTTAGATTAGTTTAGTTTAGTTTAGTTTACTTTAGTTTAGTTTATTTTAGCTTAATTTAGTTTTGTTTAGTTTAGAAATACAGCATGGACACAGGCCCTTCAGCCACTGAGTCCACACCGATGAGCGATCCCCGTACACTAGTATGTCTTTGGAGTGTGTGAGGAAACCGGAGCACCCGGTGAAAACCCACGGAGAGAATGTACAAACTCCGTACAGACAGCACCCATAGTAAGGATCAAACTCGGGTCTCTGTCACTGTAATGCCCCTGTCCCACTTAGGAAACCTGTGACTAAAAATAGGTTTCCATTTTAAAAATCGGTAATCTTTTAGTCAAAGCCGCTTGCGATGCTAGTTGAAGGTGGTTGCTGGAGGTAGTGGAAGGTAAGACCTCCCTGGTGGAATAAAACTGGGTGAAAAAAAGGTCTTACCTTGCATTACCCTCACCGCCCCCCCCCCCCCCACCCCACAATAATTCTGAAGAAGAGTCCCGACCTGAAACATCTTGTGTCTTTGTTCTCAAGAGATGTTGTCTGACCTTTTGAGTTTACTCCAGCACTTTGTGTCTTTTTTCAACTGCAGCTGTGCTCAAGAATACCAACAAATGAGTTTAGCTTAGTTCAGTTTAGAGATACAACACGGAAACTGGCCCTTTGGTCCACCGATTTCGTGCCGATCAGCGATCCCCGCACACTAACGCTATTCTACATACACTGGGGACCATTTTCAATTTTTTGAAAGCCAATTAACCTACAAACCTATACGTCTTTGGAGTTTGGGAGGAATCTGGAGCACCCGGAGAAAACCCACGCAGGTCACACGGAGAACGTATAAACTCCGTACAGACAACACCCTTAGTCAGGATAGAACCCGGGTCCCGACCTGAGATGTCATCTGTCCATGTTCTCCGGAGATGCTGCCTGTCCCACTGAGTTACACCAGCACTTTGTGTTTTTGTTTTCCACTGCAACTATTACCTGTAGCTGTGTCCATGAAAAGCAACAAATGAGTTAATAACCCAAAAGCCCTCAAACCAAAACAACCACGTTATGGTGATGTCCTTTGATTATTACTTAACTATAATGATTAAGAACAGTCTCTCATTAGGGTTTATTTTTCCTGTGGATGTGTGTGAATTAATATTCCTTGCGCACATGAAGTGCTCTAGCATTAACTCAGGAGCACCATCAAGAACATGTTATCCATTGACAGTGATTTTAAATGTAAACCAATGAAATGATGCTACCATCTGCAGCCTAATTAATCTTTGATGGGCTATTGCACAAAACACGCACAAACATTAAGCTCCCATTTAAAAAGATGGGGGTAAAAGAATAATCACATGTGGCATTATAATGATTATAAGATAATAATGAACGCATCATTATATCCTCTGTGGAGGTCTGTAGCTGTAGCATTAATTATTAATCATATATTATTTTCCCTCGGGTAACTTACTTTGTTCTCTAATAGAAGACCTGAAGAAGGGGGAGAAAAACTTAATGACACTCTGGAGACAATCAGTAAAAACCGTGTCAAGAGAATTTTTAGATGGCATTGCCTTTTAATTGATTGGAGTTGAATAAAACTCACAGGGGAAAGGCTGCCGTCAAATTTGTACAGGAATACTGGACGGTCGTTATACTCACCCCTGCACATTGATTCCATTGATTTCAACGTGGGAGGCAAGTACAGTATGCAATTAAAACTCTTATTAATGAGCACAAAAAAATAATTTCACCAAAGTATCTTTGGTCCATTAGTTCATCTGCAGACATTACTGTAAGGACCAAAGTATTGATTAGTCAGCAATGAGATTCAAGAGAAGTTGACATTGGTGTCAATAAGAGCAAATTAGGTTTATGGAATGAGGCAGGTATGAAATATATAATCCGCGCAACATGTAGATGCCGCTGGAGGGGAACTAAATGTGGGTGGTGGGAATGAATACGCACAATCTATCCCAATTAAAATAAAGAATTCTGTCAAAAAATTATGTTTCTAATACCATTTATAAAAAGTAAGTACATTTGCATTCTTAAATTAAATGCATCAGACAGTTTGAATTTGTATACTTATTATACTAATAGAATACTTTAACTCTCAATACTAGGGTCATATTTAAAGCAAGAAGGCATTTGATTTCACAGCAGCAGCTTTCATAAATAATGAACAAAAACTTGCAATTAATGAAACTTTGTAATTACAGTGGATATGAGGTTGTGGTGAATCTAGAGACTGTTCAAAAATCCAAACAGCACTACAGATGTTGTAAATTAGACACAAAACCAGAAAATGGTGGGAGCAGCCTGCCTGACCTGCTGAGTGCAAGTCTGATATATGGCGCATTAGATGGATGAACAGTAGACTACTATTTGGAGAAACAAGGAGCTCCAAATGTTGGTTTAAATACGATTAAATACCTTCAAGGGCGAAAAAGATGGATTTATAAGCTTAAGGAGCTGTCCCACTTGGGCGATCTAATTGGCGAGTTTAGAAGAGTTTGAAAAAATGACATGTTGAAGACCTCCTTCGACTATGTTGAAGACCAGCTTCGACTAGCAACTACTAGCTGCGACTAACTTCAGGAAAATTGGCACCGAATTGTGGGGAGTGAAGACGACCTCCTTCGATCTCCCTTCGACCTCCCTTCGGATATGTTGAAGACTATCTATGACTACCTTCGAGTACCTTCGACTACCCTCGATTACGTACAGCTAACATGCCGACCTGCTATGACCTACTACGACTAAACCTACGAGTAAAAAAGTATAGTTTTTTTTCCATGGCGACCTTTTTTTACTTGCAGGTACTTTTTAACATATTGAAAAAAACGCCGCGACCTAGCTGAGGCCTCGAGTACGCGGAGACCACTCTCGAGCATGAAGGAGAGTTTTGAAGACCTCCTACGACCTCGTGTCTCGTCCATGCTGCGAGTATGAGTCGAGGGCAAACTCGCCAGAACTCGCGGATTAGGTCGCCCAAGTGGGACAGGCCTTTAGTAGGAGTCAAGGGTGATGCAATCCTGGAAGCTCAGTTTTGTTATAATCTGCATGAATAGCTGGGGTAGGCTCCTAATGCTTTAGAGGTACAGCGTAGGTCAGGCTCTTCAGCCCAACGAGTTCATGCCGACCATCGATCACCCTGTATACTAACCTATACACACTAGGGACAATTTTTACAACTTACCAAAGCCAATTAACCTACAGACCTGTATGGCTTTGGAGTGCGGGAAGAAACCAGAGCACCCAGAAAAACTCATGTGGTCACAGGGAGAGCATACAAACTCCGTACAGACAGCACCTATATTCAGGAACCTGGGTCCCTGGTGCTGCACCACTGTGCCGCCCAATTCCGTGTGATCTACTCCTGCTGGTGCTCTAATATCATTTGTTCTTACAGTACATGATGCCCAGAAGCAGATATAATATCCAACTGTCGACTAAACAATGATTTATAAAGTTTAAGCATGACTTACTTCTGTACTCTCTCACTGTATTTATAAAACCCAGGATCACATGAGATATTTTTATAGTCTTTTCAGTATATCTTGCCCCCATCAGTTTGTGCACGTGAATCCAAAGAAATCTCAGTCCCTTTTGCAGTTTAACAACTGTGCCATTTAATTTATGTCACTTCTGCGCAGCCATCCTTCACCCCTAAAAGCATTAAATGTCATCTGTTGCCTGCGTTATATACAGGAATTTACTTCGGAGTCACGTGAGTGATTCTGTGCAGAAGACCCGCCAGGCCGCATGTGCACCAGTATGTCAGCCGCATTGACGCACGGAGGCTGCGAGGATCAGAGCTCCTCCAGCAGTAAGTATTCAGACTCCAGGTAAGTAAAAACTTTCAATGAAGTTCAGGTCCGTGCTGGCCGGTACGCTATCTACCTATCGCTAGCATGGAAAAAACAGGGAAGGGAATGCGGCGAGTAACATTCAGCCACAGCAGCTCAGGCATGGAAGCCCTGCTTCATACCCCTGTATGGTCGCTAGCTACAGAGTGAGCGACTGCAGACTTAGTGCTACACAGCACAGAGCCATCGCCATTAGGAAGCAAGGCAATTGATAAGTCTGCTAGGCCCACGGAGTCGGGGGATGATTCCTCACCGGGGCTAGATAGAGTGTGTTCACACCTATCCCAAGTAGAGGAACTGTTGCATACAGTCCTGCAAAGAACTTCACTCCAAAAGAAGGAGTGTCAGCGCTCAGAGAAAGAGGCGCCAGCAGCAACAGTGCTCCCAGATAAATCTTTTACTTTTGAAGGGAGTGCAATGGGTCAGATCAGTCCTGAGCTCGAATCTGATGGGGAAGTTCAGCCAGGAGAAACAGTGGAGTTACCAGATGTTCCACGGCTGGCACTACCATTTGCTGTCCCATCAGGAGCAGAGGAGCTGCAAGGTGAAGAGCTGGCTACCACAATAAATTACATGGTTTCTCATCAGCTCCAGGAGCTTACTATGGATGAGACAGCCAAAAATCATGAGCCTCCAAGCAACTGTGAGTTGTTAAAAGTTCCAAACATGAATCAGGTTATATGGGGTCAAAAGGGACACGGCAAGTGAAGTCAAGAGATTAAAATGCAGAGGATTTTAAAGTTATTGGCTGCTGGCATTACGGCATTCGCAAGAACAATGGATGGTAGTTATGTGACCAGAACACACCAAGAGGCTCTGGGGTTGCTATGTAACACCCATTTTGAGATCAACTGTCTCAGGAAAAGGGCTACACGGCTCACCATTAATTCAAGAAATGCTGCGCTTTGTAAGCCAGCAAATATCCAACCACCTGAACTGTTGTTTGGCGCAGACCTTACCAAACAGATCAAATAAATAAATGAAGATGCAAAAACAATGAGCCTGATGAGACCAATGATGCCCGGCAGACTGCTGAAGAGAATGTATCCTTACACAACCACCTCAGCATCCGGAGCTACACCAAGGACAAGTCGGTCCTCAGCGCAGGGGTGCGGATGGTACCCTTCGGCTGGAGCACGAGCAACCATGGGGGCCACTGCCAGAGGCTGGAGTCAGCAGGGTGCACCAGTTACCAGAGAGGTAAGTGGACCTGGTTCTCATAAAAAACATATTAAATGTAACACAGGAAAAAGTTGGTGGTAGTTGACGGCTTTTTTTATGATGAATGGAAGTAGCTTCAGTTCTGTTTATCAGGAGTATAATTCAAGGGTTTCGGATTGAATTCATTGCAAATAATGTTTTACCTCTCCAACATGGCAGAACACTTTATTTTTCACAAACAGAGGTGATAGTGGTTCAAGCTGAACTCGTAAAATTATGTAACAAAGGTGTAATTAAGAAGACGGTTCATCAAATCCATCAATTTGTGTCAAATATATTTCCCCGTCCGAAAAAGAATGGAGGATGCAGAATTATTTTGGATCTAACAAAATTAAATCCATTTGTACCCTATAGACATTTCAAAATGGAAACGTTGGTTACCGCCAAGCAACTGATTTCCAGAGGTTGTTATATGGCAACCATAGATCTGGAAGACGCTTATTACTCAGTGCCTGTTCATTGCGAGCATAGAAAGTATTATAAATTCATTTGGATGAATCAATTATGGCAGTATAAGGCACTGCCGAATGGGTTAACTTCAGCTCCAAGAGTATTCACTAAATTGTTAAAACCAATTTGGGGCTACTTAGAGGTCAGGGCCATGTAATTATGGCCCATCTGGATGATATTTTAATTATCGGCCAAACAAAAGAGTTAGCTGAAACATGAGTGGCAATTGTCAAATCCACACTTGAAAAACTGGGCTTTGTTATTCATTTGGAAAAATCTAAATTGACACCAAGTACCACAATTGATTATTTGGGGTTCACAATTGACTCAATTAAAATGGTAATTACCTTGCCCAGGGAGAAAAGTGTAGAGCTAATTGAGGATTGTGTAAAGCTTGTAAACAAACATCAACCTTCAATTAAACAAGTGGCAAGGCTGCTTGGGGAAATGGTAGCAGCCTTTCCAGCAGTCCAATTATGAGCAATTACAAAGAGCAAAGGAACAGGCACTTAGGGTACAATTTGGTCATTATGATAGGCCCATGCAATTATCAGTAGATTCAATTACTGATATTTTATGGTGGATCCAACATGTCTCCAGTAGTTTCAGCACAGTGGTGCTAGAACAACCTTCAATGGTCTTACAGACTGATGTCAGTGCACTTGGGCGGGGTGCCACGGATACAACTTCAAGTTGTGGAGGAAAATGGAATACGGAAGAAGCTTTGCTTCTGCAGACATGGGGAGTAAACCATTTAGAGCTTTTAGGAACGTTTTATGGGCTCAAGGCTTATTGTTCTAACAAAAACAGTCTGCATGTTCAACTCCAAATTGATAACACTATGGCAGTTGCATATGTTAATCACATGGGTGGTATCAAGTCAGCATCTTGTGACAGACTGGCAAACCAAATCTGGATCTGGTGTATTGATAAACACATTTGGCTATCAGCTATATATCTACCAGGGAAATTCAATACTGTGGCAGACATCAGGTCACAAAAGTTCCATGACAACTCAGAGTGGATGATGAATCAGAATGTGTTCAAAGAGATCATTGTCAAATACGGAATGCCAGATGTCAAATTGTTTGCATCCAGACTTAACCATTAGCTTCCCAAATATATATATATTCATTTCCACCGTTCTGTCTCATAAATTGTTGGCTGCTTAAAATCAAGCAGGATGGTGCTTCAGGGGTACTGGTGATACCCGACTGGCCTACCCAGCCATTGTACCCTTTGATCCTACAGCTGATGACATAACCCCTGATGGCTGTTCCCAAACAAAGGGATTTATTGGTGCATCCGGTAACTGGCGAATGCCACCCGTTGTATGACGGTATTGATTTGTTAATTTGCAGATTCTAAGAAGGCCATATCTGGGGCATGGATTGTTGGGTCGAACTGTGGACATGCTTACTGCATCTTGGAGATCGAGTACTCAAAAGCAGTATATTTGTTATGTAAAAAAATGAGAAGTTTACTGTGTACAAAATAATATTGACTATTGTACAGCACGTATTTCACATGTTCTGGAGTTCTGTCAACCCTTACTATGATGAAGGACTAAGTTATAGTGCAATCAATACAGCGAGAAGTGCTTTATTATCATATTTAGTGATGAAGTCAGACAAACATTCGATTGGATCTCACCCTCTTGTTGTTCGACTAATGAATGGGATTTTCAATTCCAGGCATCCCAAACCTAGATATATGGCTATTTTGGATGTGAGTATGGTCCTCAGAATACTACGTGAGTGGTTTCCTATCTGATCTTTATCTTTGACCAAAATCACTATTGGTTTCAGCACAAAGGGTACAGACGTTATAAAAATTACAGTTAGATAGAATGGAAACTGCTGCACACAATGTTACGTTTTACACTTATGACCTCCTCAAACAAAGCAGGCCAGGTGTCACAGGTTTTAAAATACTATTCCATGGATCCATCCTTATGCGTAAAAACACATTTGATGCAATACATTGCAGCTACAGAGGGTTTACGTGACATGGAGACAGGATTGTTTATCAGTTATAAAAAAACACATAAGAGAGTGTCAGTTAACACTGTTTCGAGATGGCTGAAACAAGTCTTGATTGATGCAGGTATTAACACTGATGTCTTTACGTCTCATTCCAATAGGGCAGCAGCAACGTCAGCGGCCAAAGTGAGGGACGTGCCCGTCAATCATAATTTGGCTGCCGTCGGATGGGCAAATGAACTGATGTTTCAGAATTGCTATCATTGGCTGATTGTCGATCCAAGGCTGTTTGCCAATGCCATTTTAAGTTCTGTTTAAATGCCCTGGGATTAAGGGGTACTGTTGTTTGTTTATATTTTTAAATAAAGCTTATTACTGCATTAAATGCAATGTTACTACTAATGCATTAATTTCTCTGAGAGTCAATCAATGCAGTGGGATGCCAAGATTTGTGATCTGCGGCATGAAATCACAAAGCTTTGAACTCTTCACGGAATCACTCACGTGACTCAGAAGTAAAATAGTAAGATTAAACGAGAACTTACCAGTTTGAAGTTTGATCTTGATTTTATGAGGGGTTACGTTGGTGATTACGTGCCCACCACGCCCAACCCTCTCTCATAAAGGATCATATGGTAGTTCTTGAGTTACTCATCGTACTATGTCACTTCGGTGTTGTTATTTGTGATTTCATACTGCTGCTTTGAAAATTGGTGCGCATGTGGCCTGGCGGGTCTTCTTCACGTAATCACCAACTCCTCATAAAATCAAGATCAAACTTCAAACTGGTAAGTTCTCATTTAATCTTACTAATTTAAGCTCAAATGACTGAAAAAGCATGTTACACATAAGTATTCTTGATGCATAGATCCTACATGTGCTTTGGGATTATTGGGAGATCAAGAAGAGTGGGGGGTGGGGTGAGGGGAGGAGGATGCATATCACCACCAACCTGCTTGCGCATTTCCTATTTAGATTAGTTTTGAGATACAGCCTGGAAACACGCTCTTCAGCCCACCAGGCCTGCACTGACCAATGATCACCCATACACCAGTGCACCCTGAGACAACCCATGTGATCACAGGGAGATGTACAAACTCCATACAGACCGTGATCGTAGTCAGGATCAAACCTGGATTTCTGGCACTGTATGGAAGCAACTCTACCACTGCGCTACTGTACTGCCTTAGTCTACCATGTACTGGTCATTCAGTATCATTATATCCATGTTCCCCTGGTTCAGACCCATTCATTTCACCTTTTCCTGCATATTCAAGTCTTGTCTTATGAGTAAACTTTGATATATGCCTCTTATGCAAGAGCTAGATACTTAACTTTTGGTCAGGTTCAAAATACCCTTGGAAATAAATGTATAATATTGGGACCAAAAAAAATGTGTGAGATGTGAAGAAACACGATGACCAGAATACAAAGGTTCAAACTGCTGCCTTACACTGCGAGGGACACAGGTTCAATCCCGACCTCCGCAGCTATCTGTGTGGAATTAGTGCTTTCTCCCTGTGACCATTATGTTTTTCTCCAGGTGCTCCCATTTCCTCCCACCTCCCAAAGACGGCTAGATTTGTAAGTTAATTGGCCTCTGTAAATTCCTCCTGGTGTGAAAGGAGTGAGTGACAAAGTGGGATAACAGAACTAGTGTGAACGGATGATTGATGATCGCTGTGGACTCAGTGGGCCGAAGGGCCTGTTCCCAGGCTGTATCTCTGAACAAAGCTCAACTTATTATCCTGTGGATCATTGCGGTTCCTAGAATCTAAATATGGGCTGGGACCCATGGAAAAGTCTGCAGGACAATCCAATTATATTCTTGGTAAAATAGCATGGAACTTTACTGATATTTATAGCTAAGGTTTGTGGAAGCAATGTGAACTGTTACTGTCATTTGATTAAATCGTCAGCAATAAACTGAAGCCAGTAAAGCACTATTATTAGTTTGGTGAATAATTGGTTTCACATTTTAACATGTTGAACATTACAAATGAATTGCAACTGAGGGGGACATGTTAAAAATTGATTCGGAGAAAATATAATTTATCAACAGGCAACCTATTTAAAACATGTTTCATTTTAAATGAAACTATCAACATTTTTAAAAATGCTATTAATTATCTTCCGAATCGTGCTGTTTTTGTCAGATTATTGTATTAATAAATAATACCAATCATAGTTTTATTGTATGATAACAATTATTTTGTCCACAATGATAAGCTGAGAACTGTATTCAATGCATGGTGCCCACACGTCACATACAAATTGAAGCTTCTTGCCAGAAAACACCAAGCTGGAGAAAATAGAATTATTGGAGAACTCTATAAAATACAGAACCTCATTGAGGAAGGTATGAAAGCGAGGATAGAAATGAAGATATTTTAAACGATGACATAGTCATAGAGTGATACAGTGTGAAAACAGGCCCATTGGCCCAACTTGTCCACACCGGCCAACATGGCCCAGCTACACTAGTCCCACCTGCCAGTATTTGGTCCATATCCCTCCAAACCTGTCCTATCAATGTACCTGTCTAGCTGCTTCTTAAATGTTGGGATGGTCCCTTCCTCAACTTGTTCCTCTGGCAGCTTGTTCCATACATCCACCACCCTTTGTGTGAAAATGTTAAGCCTCAGATTCTAATTAAATCTTTTCCCCTTCACCTTAAATCTCTGTCTCCTGGTCCTTGATTCACCTACTCTGGGCAAGAGACTGTGCATCTACCCGATCTATTCCTCTCATGATCTTATACACCTCTATAAGATCACCCCTCATCCATCTGTGCTCCAAGGAACAGAGTAGTTCCAGCCTACTCAACCTCTGCCTACAGCTCAGATCCTTTGGGCCGGCCATATCCTCATAAATCTGCTCTGTACCCTTTCTAGCTTGACATGGGGATGATTAGTTTAGTTTAGTATAGAGATACAGCGTATAAATAGGCCCTTTGGCCAACCAAGTCCACACCAACCAGCGATCCCCGCATGCTAACACTATCCTACCCAAACTAGAGACAATTTTACAAATTTACCGAAGCCAATTAACCTACAAACTTGTACAACTTTGGAGTGTGGAAGGAAGCCGGAGCACCCAGAGAAAACACACGCAGGTCACGGGGAGAACATGCAAACTCTGTACAGACATCCCCCGTAGTCAGGATCAAATCCGGGTCTCTGGCGTTGTAAGGCAGCAACTCTACCTATGCACCACTGCATCCCCTGAGTGGCTGAAAGGCAATGGAAGCTGAGGAGGATTATCAGAAGCATAAATGTAGGTAATGTAATTTTTTTTCAGCATGGCTCTCATTCATCCACTGATTATAAACCAACATGAAGTAGAAATATTAAATACATAGCTTGAAATTAATTAGGGATGGTCTGCTGCTTTAGAATTATAAGATAAGAATATTATAGAAAAAAATAAATAATGTAATTAAACTTAAAGTTTTATTACAAAACACATGAAGTGCTGGAGTAACTCAATGGGTCAGGCAGCATCTCTGGAGGACATAGATAGGTGACATTACAGGCCAGAATGACCCAAAATGTCACCTATCCATGTTCTCCAGAGAGTACTTTGTGTTTTTCTTTTGTAAACCAATGTCTGAAGTTCATTGTTTCTGCTTTCAATTTAAATTACAATTGGAACCAAATTTCTGCAATGTCCATGAGTTGTTACATTGGTAATATATTTTGCATGAAATAATAACATTGAAACTGAAATGAGAATTAAAAATCCCAAGTTTTCATAATGATATGCATCAAATGTATTAAAATGTCTAAGCCATCATAAAACAATAGTACACTATGCACAATTAAGTCTAATAAATGCAACTTCAGAATCTAAATTATTCATACTGTCTAAATTTAAATACTTTTTTTGTGATACCTTTGCTGAATAAATGCAGATTAATTTTGCATGTTTGGAGAACTCTGAGAAAGGAATGGATGGAACCCAGGAAATTGTATAATTTTCAAACTGACCTGGTCAGTATAACCTTACTGAACCCAAATTATAGAAGGCTGGTTCTCTCTAATGTAATTTACATATTGGGTAATTATCTGAGTGGAAATATATGGGTTGCATTGCTATAATTGGCATCAACTTGTTTAGTTTAGCTTAGTTTAGTTTATTGACATGTGCACCGAGGTACATTGAAAAGCCAACACCTCTATCAATGAGACACGAGGAACTGCAGATACAGGTTTAAATGGGTCTGGCACTATCTTTGGGGAACATGAAAAGGTGATATTTCAGGTCAGAATGGCCCTGACTAGAAATGCCGCCTAGTCATACTTACCAGAGATTCTGCCTGACCTACGATACAATATAATACGATAAAACTTTATTTATTACAGGAGGGAAATTGGTCTGCCAACAGTCATAAAACACATCAAGATACATGAAACATTAAATTAAAGTGATGAGTGGAAAGTCCAGGATTGGGGATGTGAAAAGACTCGACAAAAGTGGGAGGAGTTATACAGTTTGATAGTCACTGGTAAAAGGGAGTGCCTGTGCCGTTCTGTGCTGCATCTTGGTGGAACAAGATACAATCACCTATAGAATCTGTCCAAGGAAAACATTTGCGTGCGAGAGACATGGAGCCTTGGGATCAGTAGGAGGTTGTTCCTCAAGCTGGAAAAGGCTCTGGAAGACCGGTGCCACCGGCTGGCCTGCCTACTGAACTGGCTAAGTTTCCACACACATGTTGCCTGACCTGCTGAGTTACTCCAGCACTTTAAGTTTTCCACGAGTATCTCATTCAGAGTTTTTAGGGATTGTACAAGTTCTACAAATGCCCCACTTGGTAGACCAACATTACTCCATACTGTATTCTTTTTGTATCTCGATAACTGATGTCGACGTTACAATGCTAGGTTTCCACCCGTTACATTGGCAACTCCTTTCCCCTCATGGATGCTGCTCGACGTGCTGAGATCCTCCCGCACATTGAATGTTGCTCTAGATGACACCCACTCATCTTTGATGGGCAGGCCGCATGAACAAACATTGACTTCGGAATTCCAAAACAGGCTTCCTCCTCTGAGATCCAACACAGCAAGAGACACTCAACTGGACAGAGGACACATTCCAAGGACTTCTATTCCTCACTAGCTCAATGGAATTGTTGACCACTCAAAATAGTAAAGGGGGATTCAAGATGATATTTGATTGTCAGGCAACTAAGAACTAAATGAGACGCGGCGTGGGAGGGCCACAAAGAACTAAGGGGGCCCGGTGTATGGTGGGGGGAGGGGGTTAGGTATGAAGAAAGGTTGAGTACTTTTTGTTGGCGCCTTTGAGGCGACTCTTTTGTGTACTTTGTATGCAAAAACAAAGATTTTTACTGTACCTAGGTACATGACAATAAAGTACCATAGACACAAGAAACTGCACATGCTGGCTTACTAAATAAAACACAGTGCTGGAGTAACTCAGCGGGTCAGGCAGCGTCTCTGGAGAACACAGAAAGGTGGAGTTTTGGGTACCAACCTGAAGCATCACCTATCTATGTTCTCCAGAGATGCTGACTGACCCACTGAGTTACTCCAGCACATTGAGTCTTTTTCCCCTTTTGACTGCATCAGCTCCGTCCGGTTTCTCCAACATTTGATTCCAACCATTCGCACAATAAAAGTGTTTCAACGGAGAAAGGTTTGAACTCACCAACAGTCTAAATGCTTAATAAAATGTTCCTGAAAATTGCCTTGCAAATTATGTTGAGAACAGAGCTAGGCAAACCACAGAACGACATCATTATCTATGCCATGTGTTGTAATCAAGTGGCATTGTGGTGTAGCAGGGTTCGAGAGGAGAGGTTAATTTACCATGAACAAACACTTTGAGATTTCCTTTTTATCTTACAGCCCGTTAAAAAAAAAAGCACAGACTCTGGATCCCCCCAACCCCCACCCCCCTCCCCTCAACTAGATTGAACATTTCTGTCAACCTCTTTGGTCAAATTTTGATTTATCATAAGTTGCACATTCTCGCTGAAGGCATCTGAATAAGAGAAGACGTGGAGAGAGAGATATATGTTTTTTGCGATCCACAGCTTGTAGATCATAATGACGGTGGAATGTGATAAATGCGATAATGAACTCAGTAGACACCGTCTTAATCTTGGCAGTAAACGGATGAAAACCTGCTTAAATGATGGTGGTTACACATATATAACACCTAGTATTGTAAGCGGGTTTGAGGTATGATGGTGACTGATGCATATTTCAGTTAACATACACACTATAGTTGAGTCAATAGCATTAAGTACAAACAGTGGGTTATAAATAGAGCCAGGATTTTGCCATGAATGCCATGTGCCTTTTCATGCCCTTTTTGATGATTTCAGGAAGATAATGCCTTTTTCACGATTGCATGCCTAAATCAGACTTTTTTTGCCATTTTAACGTAACTTACAAGAACATTTACACCACCAGATGGAAACCCAGCTGTAAGTGGATGCTCCTCTTGTAGCTTATGATTTCTTGCAAGCCCTTCCACACTGAAGAACTTGCTGAGAACTTGCTCCTCAACATCTCAGAGTACCCTTCCTTGGCAGCTCTGATTCCTCTTCTTAGCTTGTACTTGGCCTGCCTTTAGAGGTCTGCATCCCCGATCCTGTAAGATCTACCCTTGCAAGCGTCAAAATGCCGAAAGTCAAGTCAAAGCCTTGTAAAAAACTGAATGATTTGGTAAGAGTGTACGGGAGTGATATATTCTCTACAGGCAACTGTGTGTGTTTTGCAAAGCATGTGAGAAAGCAGTGAATCATGAGAAGAAATATTTCATCTCCATGCTTGTACAGACAGCTAAACACAAGTCGGCGGCAGAGAAACTGAAGGTAGGAAATACACAAGCTTGTCTCCTCACAACATTTACTGCTGGCTCCAGTCGCAAATCTGAGTTTCTGAGTGATCTATGCCACACATTCATTGATGCTGGAATTCCCCTGTGGAAATTGGAAAACAAATCTCTCAGAGGTTTTTTAGGGAAATACACTGAGGAACATATACCAAGCGAGTCATCATTATGGAAAAATTATGTTGACAGCAACTTCAACATTGTTGTGCAGAAAATTAAAGATGAAGTTGCATGCAACAAAATATGCATCTCAATACGCGACACAACTGATGCTGTGGGGAGATATGTTGCCAATGTGGTCATTGGTACACTGGAGGCAGGTGAACCATCAAACGAGTATTTGTTGACAACGGAAATATTGGAGAAGTCAAAGAGCTCAACTATTGCTCAGTTGTTTACATCTTCACTTGCTGTACTTTGTATTAAAGTTCCTGGCGATGTAGCTAAAGACATACAAGGAAAATGTGAGAAGGGGATTTTAGCATCAAAGACCTTTAAGAAACACAAAACATACATAAAGTTCTCAAAGGTAGTTATAATGCATAAGTTATCAACATGAATATAGAGTTTGTAGCTTATTTCACGTATGCACCAGTGACCTCAGCTGGGGTAAAAATAGGTTTTTCACAACTGAAGCATATTCTGTCTGACAGATGGCATGGTTTAACATAGATAATTTGAAAAAAAATGCTAGTAGTTATGTGCAACCAGGCAGTTTTGGTCATTTAATGTAGTATACCTTTATATTATTTTTAACCATATTTTGGTGATGGAAAGAAATGCCTTTTTTTTGCCTTTTTTGTCAATGAATGCCTTTTTCGTGCCTTTTTTGTAATCTTATTATGTCTTTTTGCCTGCCCATTTCAGAGATTTTTAGTGCCTAAACATCCTGGCTCTAGTTATAAGGCTTACATTTGTGGTTGGCATGTGGAGGTACAATGATATCTGTGAATGTAAAGTACAAATTCTGATTGATTTAGGTTCTTGATGAATGACTGGTGTGGTATAAAATGCATTGGCTGTTTAGTTTAGCTTAGTTTAATTTGGTTTAGCATAGTTTACTTCAGTTTAGTTTAGTATTGTCACCAGTACCAAGGTACAGTGGAAAGTGTTTTGTCACTTGCTATCCAATCAAAGAAAAGGCTATATATATATATATAGTTACAATCAAGCTGTCCACAGTGTGCAGATAAAGGATATCCAATAAAGCCGATTAAAGATAGTTCAAAGCTCTCCAGTGAGGTGGGTGGGGGGGGGGGTCAGGACTGTACTATAGTTGGTGACAAGACGGTTCTGTTGTCGGACAACAGCTGGGAAGAAGCTGTCCCTGAATCTGGAGTTTTCATGAATGTGTTTTCAAACTTCTGAACCTCTTGCCTGATGGAAGAGGGAGTGACCAGGGTGAGACTGGTCTACGATGAGGCTCGTGGCCTTGCTGAGGCAGCGTGAAGTTTAAATTGAATCAATGGAAGGGAATGGTGCACTGGGAGAAATATGTCCTTTATAGGTGCATAGACCTCTTGTGCTCAGCCCTAGGTTGATGTTAGAATTTAGAGATACAGTGCGGAAACAGACCCTTCGGCCGACCAAGTCCGCGCTGACCAGTGATCACCCCTACACTAGTACTAACCTATACACTAGGCATAACTTACAATTCTACCAAAGTCATTTAACCTACAATCCTGTACGCCTTTGCAGTGTGGGAGGAAACCAGAACTCCCGCAGAAAACACACAATGTGCCCCCCACCCCCTCCCCCTCCCTCTCCCCCCCCTCCCTCTCCCACCCGCCTGGCCCGCAACCTCACTCAGTATCACGTCCACCCACTCCATCCTCCCTCCCCCCCTCCATCTCCCCCCCCCTCCCCCTCCCCCTCCCTCTCCCCCTCCCTCTCCCCCTCCCTCAACCTCGCGTTCAGTGACATGATCCTGCATGTGTGTGCGCATGTGTGCGCGCGTGTGTGCGCGTGTGTGCGCGTGCATGTGCGTGCGTGTGTGTGTGTGTAATATACCCACACACACACAATTTCCCTATGGGATTAATAAAGTTTCAGCGTATAGTATAGGAACTGCAGATGCTGGTTGAAACTGAAGATAGACACAAAAAGCTGGAGTAATTCAACAGGTCAGCCAGAATCTCTGGCAAAAGGAAAATATTATGTTTTGGGTTGGGTCTAAAATAATTTCCTGCACACCTTTGGAATGTGGAAGGAAACAAGAACACCTGGAAAAAAACCATGCGATCAAAGGGGAAAGAAGCAAACGCCGTACAGACAGCACCCATATTCAGGATCAATTCCGGGTCTCTGGCATTTTAGGCAGCAACTTTATGGCCAATGCACTGCCCCATAGTCTTGAACTTAATTAAAACATACAGTAGCTGTAAAGGGGGACATAGCGTCACTTAGAGATTTAAAACTGAAAATTGATATTTTCATTTTTTTAGTAACCAAAGTTATCAACGTATAATTGTTGGTGTGTTGGAAAACAAAATATAGTGGCACAGCTGGTAGACTTGCTGCCTCACACGGCAGAGATCTGTGTTCGATCCTGTCCTCGGGCACTGGTTGAATTTGCACATTGTCCCTGCAAGCGCACATCCCAAATATGCATTGGCTTTGTAGGTTAACTTGTTTCTGTAAAATTGCTCCTAATGTGTAGGGAGTGGGGGTGGAAAGTGGGATAACAGAACTTGTGTGAATGGGTGGACAAAAATGCTTGAGAAACTCAGTGGGTGAGGCAGCATCGATGGAGCGAAGGAAATAGGTGACGTTTCGAGTCGAGACCCTCCTTCAGACTGATGTGAGGGTGGGGGGAGGGGGGGGGGGGGAGGGAAGAAAAAAGGAAGAGGTGGAGACAGTGGGCTGAGGGAAAGCTGGGAAGGGGAGGAGAAAGCAGGGATTGCCTGAAATTGAAGAAGTCAATGTTCATACCGCTGTGGTGTAAACTGCCCAAGCGAAATATGAGGTGCTGCTCCTCCAATTTACGGTGGGCCCCACTCTGGCCATGGAAGAGGCCCAGGACAGAAAGATCGGATTCGGAATGGGAGGGGGAGTTGAAGTGCTGTGCTACCGGGAGATCGGGTTGGTTGTTGCGAACTGAGCGGAGGTGTTGGGCAAAGCGATCGCCAAGCCTACGCTTGGTTTCACCGATGTAAAGCAGTTGACACCTATAGCAGTGGATGGAATAGATGAGTTTGGAGGAGGTGCAGGTGAACCTCTGCCGCACCTGGAAAGACTGCTGGGGTCCTTGTCTGAAGTCAAGGGGGGAGGTAAAGCGACAAGTGTAGCATTTCCTGCGGTTGCAAGGGAAAGTGCCAGGAGAGGGAGTGGTTTGGATGGGAAGGGACAAATTGACCAGGGAGTTACGGAGGGAGCGGTCTCTGCGGAAAGCCAATGGGGAGGAGATTGCAAGATGTGGCCAGTGGGATCCTATTGGTAGACAAAAAGGCTGGAAAAAATCAGCGGGTAAGACAGCATCTATGGAGCGAATGAATAGACGACGTTTCGGGTCAAGACCCTTCTTCAGATCGATTTTGGGGGGGGGTGGGGGGACGCGAAAAAGAAAAGAAGAGGCGGAGACAGTTGGCTGTGGAAGAGCTGGGAATGGGAGGGGAAGGAGGGAGAAAGCAAGGACTACCTGAAATTAGGGAAGCCATTGTTCATACTGCTGGGGTCTAAACTACCCAAGCAAATATGAGGTGCTGCTCCTCCAATATGCAGTGGGCCTCACTCTGGCCATGAAGGAGGCCCAGGACAGAAAGGTCAGATTCAGAATGGGGGGGGGGGAGTTGAAGTGTTGAGCCACCGGGGGATCAGGTTGGTTATTGCGAACTGACTGGAGGTGTTGTGCGAAGCGATCGCCAAGCCTGCGCTTGGTCTCACCGAGGTTGATCATTCGCTGAATAATCCAACCACATTTTTGTTTGGAAGTGGAAAGAAATAGAAATTGCATTAATTGCAATGTGTAAAAAGAGTTGAGATACTGTATTATAATTTTGCTGCATGTTATTGTGGTATATATCATGTCTTGATTGGTGAATATGTTTAGTTTGTGACTTTTTTTGAAGCAGAAATAATATGTGAATGCTTTATTGAGCATAATTCCGACGGGTAACTACGCACTTCATCCGAGCACATTATTGCACGTGTCATGCGTCTTAAATGACCACCTAAACTGTCATTTGGCAACTTAAAAAGCTGCCAAGGTTGCCCGGCTGACAACAGGGAAATAAAATTAAGTGAGAGCCCTGCAAGGTGTATAATATTTTTGACACTGTCATAGGCCTTTCTTACATATGCTGTCACAACGCACTGTAGTCTCTAAACAACCCTTCAGTAATTTTCCTTGCCCTCCATTTCAGAATAATAGTATTTTAAGCCAATAACTCGACACTAGCACTGGCAATAAATAAATAAGTAAAAAGCGTAGCTTTCCAGCCCCTTATTTCATTGGCCACGCTCGGCTGCAAATCGGCGTCAATCTGTGGACTATCTTCCTCTAGTCGTGGGGGTGGGGGCGGGGGATTGGGAGGGGCCTCACAAGTGGAACAGCTTAGGGTCTCTCTTCATCTAAATCTGGCCCTGCGTTCAGGTTTCCTAAGTGGGACAGGGGCATCACAGCGCTAGAGACCTGGGTTCAATCCTGACTATGGGTGCTGTCTGTGCAGAGTTTGTATGTTCTCTCCGTGACCGCATGTGTTTTCCCCAGGTGCTCCAGTTTCCTCACACACCCCAAAGACGTACATGTTTGAAGGTAAATTGGCTTTGGTAAAAAATTGCAAATTGTCTCTAGTGTGCAGGATAGTGCTAGTGTACGGGGATCGCTGGTTGATGCGGACTTGATGGGCCGAAGGGAATGTTTCCATGCTGTATCTCTAAACTAAACTAAACTATTGCAACCTAAATGTACAATGTTTGTTCAGAAAAGCCTCTCGGCAATTTTCCACCCATATAACTGAGATCAAACAGCTCTAAGTATACAGGTTTGCATTCTGACTGATCATTTCCCCAAGGGTTGATTACCAGTCAATGTTTACAGCGGGTGCTACCACACCAACACATTCTGCAGATATTGCTTGCCAGTCAGATCACACAGATACTGGGCAATTGATGCCATTGATATTGATATTCTCTCACATACAAATTCATGATGTATTAAGTTGTAAACATTCCAAGCATTGTAAGGGGATTAGACAGATGGATTTAGAACATAGATCAGAGCCCAGTACATCACAGGAGTATGTATGAAGGAACTGCAGATGTTGGGTTAAACCAAAGATAGACACAAAATGCTGTTGTAACTCAGCGGGAGCGGCAGCACCTCTGGAGAGAAGGAATGGGTGACGTTTTGGTTCAAGACCCGTCTTCAGACTGAGTGATCTCGATCCAAAATGTCGCCCATTCCTTCTCTCCAGAGATGCTGCCTGTCCTGCTGAGTTACACCAGCATTTTGTGTCTATCACAGCACAAAAGTAGGTGTGTTGGCCCACAAAATGTGTACGAGCAACACTCCCAACTTAAACAGCACATCTGCCTTCTCGTGGTCAATATCCCTCATTTCCCTGCCTGTTTAATTGCCTGCCTAAATGCCTCAAACAACACATTTAAATAACTACTTAGCAAATAAAAAGAAGAGCAAATCCTACTCCCAATTCTTTTCAATTGGACTTTTTACAAAAGTCCAATTACATGAATAAAAATAACATAAAATATACTGATCGAAGAAGGGTGATCCATCCCGAAACGTCACCTATTTCCTTTGCTCCATAGATGCAGCCTCACCCGCTGAGTTTCTCCAGCATTTTTGTCTACCTTCGATTTTCCAGCATCTGCAGTTCCTTCTTAAACATGAAATATACTTAGCATCTCGCAACCATAGAGCAAATATTTCATTATGGTAAAAATATTCTTGACTGAACATTGTGCCTTCCCTCATAATGGGAACCACTGTAGGGGGATGTTTTTTATGTTTAAATCTCTTTATTAGTGTTATGTCTGTATTATTGTTTTATGTGCTGCATTGGCAAGAAACATTTCACTTCACCAATTGGTGTATGTGACCAATAAACTAACCTTGAACCTTGAAATTCTCCCAGTTCTGTCAGCCATGTTTTCTCAATCATCTCTGAGCTGCTTAATCTCTACCCTTTATCAATTTAGTCTTTTGATAGTCCTTTGAGGACGTTGACTCAGAACTTGTTACAGTAAGATTGGCAGGGCTCTAACACTCACTTTTATTTAAAGTAAATCTGATAACTACTTTTAGCATTGGAACATATACAGTTATAGAGTTGTAGAGTCATATAGAGTCATACAGGATGAAAACAGGCCCACAGCCCTCCTTGCCGATGCCAACAAAGATCCCCCATCTACACTAGTCCCACCTGCCTGCATATGGCCCTTATCCCTCCAAACATTTCCCATCCATGTGCCTGTCTAAAAATCTTTTAAATGTTATTACAATACCTTCCTCAACTGCCTCGTTCTTTATGCCCACCACCCACTGTATGAAAACTTTGCCCCTCAAGTTCCTATTAAATCTTTTACCTCTGACCTTAATCCTATGTCTGCTGGTTCTTGATTCACCTCTTCTGGGTAAAAGACTGTTCATTTTCCCTATGTATTTTCCTCATGAATTTATACACATCTATAAGATCACCCCTCACCCTCCTGTATTCCAAGGAATAAAGTCCTGACCTGCTAAACTTCTCCCTATAGCCCACATCCTCAAGTCCTGGCAACTTCCTTGTAAATCTCTGCACCCTTTCCAGCTTAACAACATCCTTCCTATAGCAAGGTGGCCTATACTGAACACAATACTCCACATGAGGCCTCAGCAAAGCGTTGTACAACTGTAATGTAACATCCCAAATCTTTTATTGCTAGATCATAATAATTTCCCAATCTTCCGATCTACCACCAGCCCTTGTCACTTTCTGTGCTCTGATTTGCAATTGAACATTGCCCTTGATCTCCTATGAAACACAAATTGTGCCTCTTTCTCGTGAAATCCTTCTTTCTAAATGGAATAAATTCCTGCTCTATGTTATGGCCAGCTGTTTTGAATATCTGTCACTTTTCGCCTACTGACATATTATCTTATTTTCCTATCCTTCTCAGACAACTCCACATTTCACACCATGAAACCATGTCAAAGACAGTTATTTTGGCCCTGTGGTGTTCACGCTCAATATACATCTGGAATTCTATCATGTTGTGAGAAGAACCACTGAAGGGATCTTCAACCACAAGATGTCTTACTAATCCTTCCTCAGGGCGGCACGGTGGCGCAGCTTTAGAGTTGCTGCCTCACAGCACCAGAGAGCCAGGTTCGATCCTGACTATGGGTGCTGTCTGTAAAGAGTTTGTACGTTCTCCCCAGGACCTGTGTAGGTTTGTTCCGGGAGCTCCGGTTTCCTCCCACACTCCAAAGAAGTACAGGTTTGCAGGCTAATTGGCTTAGATAAAATTGTACGTTGTCCCTAGTGTGTATAGGATAGTGTTAATGTACAGGTATTTCTGGTTGACGCGGATGCAGTGGGCCGTAGGGCCTGTTTCCGCGCCATATCTCTAACCTAAACGAAAATTGTTCATGACAAATCTAATATAGCCTATTTCCTCTATGGCTCCTTTCATACTGTTCTAAAAAGCCCTATAAATTCTTCTTCTATGATTCCCTTGCCTGTTTGGTTCATCTATCCATATGTAGATTAAAATCACCCATGACAATTCCAGTTGCCTTTAAATTCCATTCAATATTTCAGTTTAAAATAAAACACATTCTCTTGTTTGTTTCTTTTGCCAAAATCTAATCACCAAATTCCTAATTCCTAATCAATAATCAGTTTGATTTGTGTAGGAAGGAATTGCAGATGCCGGTTTCAACCGAAGAATGACACAAAATTCTGGACTAACTCAGCGGGACAGTCAGCATCTCTGGAGGAGGAAATGGGCGACGTTGCTGGTCGAGACCCTTCTTCAGATTTGATTTGCTTTATTTTTGGTCACATGCACAGTGATGCAGTGAAATACCTGTTCTGCATGCTATCCATCAAATAATTTGATACATGAGTATAATAGATCCTCTTCTGCAAGAGCAGGCAGAACGTTGCTATGTTTCGGCTCCTTATTCTTGTTTCTGCCAAAGATTCAAATGGAACTTTTATAACTTGATACTTCCCTGTTTGGACACTTATTGAGTCTCAATGGCGATCCTTCAGAAATGGCATACAGTTCTCTGCAGCATTGACAGGTACTGCAGCTCTTTTGAAGATGTTGCTGGATGACTGCCACCAAGTGATTCTAACTTACTCGTGCCATTAAATAGATGGAATAATATTAACTTCCTACTGTAATCTGGTTCTGGAGTTCAGAACTGTTGTATTTGGTCCTTTGGTATTGTGCTGCACGCAACACTTTGCCACAATACACTGCCTTTTTGGGTTTTATTCATTTAGTTTAGTTCAATTTAGTGATTCGGCACGGAAACAGGCCATTCGGCCCACACAGTCTGTGCCGACTGTAGTGGCAGATTTTTCGGGCAATTAGCACCCTATCCACTAATTGGATGACAATGGATAAGGGGAATAGCTTCGATACGCACGCAACAATCCCCGCACACGAACACACAATAGGAAAAATTTACACTTAACTAGGCCAATTAGATGCAAACCTGCGCATCTTTGGAATGTGAGGGGAAACCGAAGATCTCCAAGAAAACCCACGCGGTCACAGGAGAACGTAAAAACACCGTGCAGACAGCAGCCGTAGTCGGGATCGAACCCAGGTCCCTGACAGTGCAAGTGACGTAAGGCAGCAAATCTACTGCTGCGCCACCGTGCCGCCCTTTCTTGAAATGTTTTGTTAGTTTATTATATTTCCTATTGAGTACTGTGACAAACCTATTATGCTGCTGCTGCTGCTGGTAAGAATTATTCATGATTCCATTTTGGGCCATCTATCTATTATATTAAAAAACTCTGAGCTTGGATGTTTACATATTTATTTGTTTGCTTGTGTCTTTTTCTGTGATTTACATCTCCTCGAAAACCCGACGTGCTAATTGCCTCATCTGAAAATTTGATTTATTATTTCCCGAGTTATTTCTTCAAATTTTTCACCAATTTGAGATTTGAAGTTAACGAGCTGAAGCTAATGAGCTGATGACGTCACAATGTATCTGCTCATTGCGGCCAGCTGATGTGATGTGTGTGTGTGATGGGTTTGTTTGTGTGTGATGCTGCAGGCCGCTTGCCCCCCTCCCCCGCAACCGTGTTGAGAGGACAGGACCCAACGGGTCCCCCTTGGTCTAGTATAACTATAAAACACTCTTGACTCTGGAAGGGAATATCAGAAATGCAGTATGAAGCACACTTCAAAGTCAAAGTCAAGTCAAAAGAGTTTATTGTCATGTGTCCCTGACAGGACAATGAAAATCTTTCTTTGCATAGCACAGCAGAACATAGTAGGCATTGACTACAATTATATACGTAAATACACACATGAATTAATAAATTAAAAGTGCAAATAACAGATGGAGGGACATTAATGTTCAGAGTTCCGAGCCAAGTTTAATAGCCTGATGGCTGTGGGGAAGTAGCTATTCCTAAACCGGGTTTAGTCTTCAGGCTCCTGTACCTTCTACCTGAAGATAGAAGGGAGAAGAGTGTGTGGCCAGGGTGGTGATGGTCCTTGATGATGCTGTCAGCTTTTTTGAGGCAGCAACTGCGATAAATCCCTTCGATGGAAGGAAGGTTAGAGCCGATGATGGACTGGGCAGTGTTTACTACATTTTGTAGTCTTTTCCTCTCCAGGGCACTCAAATTGCCGAATCAAGCCACGATGCAACCGGTCAGCAAGTTCTCTACTGTGCACCTGTAGAAGTTAGAGAGTCCTCTTTGACAGACCAACTCTCCGTAATCTTCTCAGGAAGTAGAGGCACTGATGAGCTTTCTTAATAATTGCATCTGTGTTCTCGGACCAGGAAAGATCTTCACAGATGTGCACGCCCAGGAATTTGAAGCTCTTGACCCTTTCAACCATCGACCCGTTGATATAAACAGGACTGTGGGTCCCCATCCTACTCCTTCCAAAGTCTACAATCAGTTCCTTGGTTTTGCTGGTGTTGAGGGCCAGGTTGTTGTGCTGGCACCATATGGACAGTTGCTTGATCTCTCTTCTATACTCTGACTCATCCCCATCAGTGATACGTCCCACAACAGTGGTGTCGTCAGCGAACTTGATGATGGAGTTCGCACTATGACCGGCTACGCAGTCATGAATATAGAGTGAGTACAGCAGGGGCCTGAGCACGCAGCCTTGCGGTGCTCCCGTGCTGATTGTTATCGAGTCTGACACATTTCCACCAATACGAACAGACTGTGGTCTGTGGCTGAGGAAGTCGAGGATCCAATTGCAGAGGGATGCGCAGAGACCCAGTTCTGCGAGTTTGGTAAGCAGCTTGGAGGGGATGATCGTGTTAAATGCCGAGCTGTAGTCAATGAATTACAGCCTGACATATAAGTTTTTGTTGTCCAAGTGGTCCAGAGCGGAGTGAAGGGTCAGCGAGATCGCGTCCACCGTTGATCTGTTGTGGCGGTAAGCGAACTGCAGTGGGTCCAGGTTTTTGTCGAGGTAGGAGTTGATTTGCGCCATGATCAACCTCTCGAAGCACTTCATCACCACAGGCGTTAGTGCCACAGGTTGATAGTCATTGAGGCACGTCACCTTGCTCTTCTTGGGCACCGGTATTATTGATGCCCTTTTGAAGCAGGTGGGAACCTCAGCCCTCAGAAGTGACAGGTTGAAAATGTCTGTAAAAACTCCAGCCAGTTGGTCCACACAGGTTTTTGGGACACGACCAGGTATGCCATCAGGTCCAGACGCTTTTCGAGGGTTCACCCCTCTGAAGGATTTCCTGGCCTCTGTGACTGAGACTGAAATACCATCACAGAGAATAGGGGCTCAGGAAGGCACATCGGTGTTCTCCCTATCAAAGCGTGCGTAAAATCCATTGAGCTCATCAGGGAGTGATGTATTGCCAACATCCGAGCTGCCTCCTGGTTTCGCCTTGTAAAAGGTGATTGCATTCAGGCCCCGCCACAGCTGCCGAGCATCTGTCTCATCCTCCAGCTTGGAGCAGAACTCCCTTTTGGCCTTTTTGATGGCCTTACCACGGTCGTATCTGGACTTCTTGTAGACCACTGTGTCATCAGACATGAATGCCCGGTATCTGGTCTTCAGAAGAGTGCGGATCTCACAGTTCATCCAAGGTTTCTGATTGGGAAACACTCGAAAGATTTTGTAGGGATGCAGTCCTCAACACATTTCTTTATGAAGTCTGTAACGACTGGCGTATTCATTCACGTCCGTTGCCGAGTCCTTGAAAATTGCCCAGTCTACAGACTCCAAACAGTCTTGTAGTTGTTCCTCTGCCCCCACCGACCAGCTCTGTACTGTCCTCACCTCTGGGGGTGCTCTCTTTAATTGCTGCCTGTAGGCAGGAAGAAGCAGCACCGTGGTATGGTCGGATTTACCAAAGTGAGGGCGAGGGATAGAGCGGTAGGCATTCTTGATGGTGGTGTAGCAGTGGTCGAGGGTGTTTGGTCCTCTGGTGAAGCAGGAGACATGTTGGTGGAAGTTGGGGAGTGATTTCTTTCGGTTTGCCTTATTGAAGTCCCCAGCAATGGTGGTAAATGCCTCGGGGTAAGACGTCTGGTGTTTGTTGACCATGGCGCGCAGCTCCTCCAGTGCCAGACGGACGTCTGCCTGGGGTGGGATGTAGACCGCGGTCAGGATGATGGAGGTGAATTCCATCGGTAGGTAGAAGGGACAGCACTTCACCAACAGATGTTCGAGGTGTGGAGAGCAGGAGTTGGACAGGACTGCCACGTCTGAGCACCACGCAGAGTTGACCATGAGGCAGACGCCCCCTCCTCTCCCTTTCCCCGTTGCCAGTGTACGGTCCATGCGGTGGATGGAGAACCCTTCAGGCTGGACCGCTGAGTCTGGGGAGCTGGGGGTGAGCCATGTCTCTGTGAAACAGAACACAGAGCATTCCCTCAGCTCCCTTTGATAAAGCAGCCTTGCCCTTAAGTCCTCCACTTTATTTTCAAGGGACTGTACATTGGCCAGTAGGATAGTAGGGAGAGGGGGCCAAAGTCCCCTGCGCTTCATTTTGACCTGAAGTCCTGCCCGCCCGCCACGTTTCCGGACACAATGGAAGCTTCCCCTTTGTTTCCAGGTACTGTGTTTCCTGTACATGCTGTTTCTGCGGACCTGCGCTGGAACGGGAATTCCCTTACGGACGGCAGCTCCAGCTCCGTAACGAACGGGGGTTCCCTCAGTGTCAGCAGCTCCAGCTTCATTCCTTCTGGGATATCCAGCCCATTGGCTCTGGAGGTCATTCCGGGGTTTCCAGGTGCCGTACCTGGGTTCCTCAGTCGGGTCGGGAGTTTCAGAGCCAGCGTGGGAAAGTTTAAAGTCCGGTGCTCCCGCAGCTGCGGGAGATCGCAAAATTGCCAGCGCTTTCAGCTGCACAAGCAGCCTGTCTGAAACGGCACCGATTACTGCCGTTTCCCTGATGTAGGTAAGTTGATAGAAGTTGTATGTCATTCTTTTCAGTTCTGGTGCTCCGCAAAAGTCGCCGCAGGCAGGCACCACTTGCACTCTGTTGTGTATTAAGCACTAATTTTTGGCAGAGATAAGGTGTACAGTCAGAACCTTTTGCCCAGAATGGAAATATCAAACATTAAAGGGCCTGGCTTTAAGGTGAGTGGGGTAAATCTTAAAGGAGATGTGTGGGGCAAGTTTTTTTACACTGGGGTTCCTGGAATGCACTGCCAGAGGTGATGGTGGAGGCAGGTATGATAGGTTGAGACTTTTGGATAGATACATGGATATGCGGGGAATGGTGGGATATGGATCATATGTTCAACGAGGACAAATGTAATTCTTTCAGTCTTATTTAATAGGTCCTTTAAATCTCTGATAAACTGTGCAAATGTAAATGGCAAATGCTATTGCTTTGTGCTCTGAGCAAGACTTAGCCCAAAATTACATTAAAATGGAATGATTTATTTGAGAGGAGAATCCAAGGATTAAAGAATTGCATTTTACTAACGGAATAATGTTCTTCCATTAACATCACCTACACGTTCCACATAATAATCATCGATGTGTCATATGGTTCTTACTTTCTTAACATTAAAAGTTTACACTATTTAATTCAGTTTAACTGAGTCAATATTGGTTTTTCTGTTAACTGAAGTTAATGAGTAAGATGTAAATGTAGGAAGTGTAGGAAGGAACTACAGATGCTGGTTTAAACTGAAGATAGACACAAAATACTGGAGTAACTCAGCGGGACTGGCAGCATCTCTGGAGAGAAGGAATGGTTGATGTTTCCTGTCGAGATCCTTCTTCAGACTAGTGTAAGATTTACATCTTTGACATACATCATGCACAAGAGGATGGAGGTGATCCTGTCACATTTGTATTCACTTCAAAACAAGGTGTGAGGAACGTGCTTGTTTATTTCTCTGGCGTAAAAATAGAAATAACATTTGGTTCCTGTTGTTCCTTTTGACACACTGACCCCCATGGTCTGTGATACAAGTACTTTATCTAGATCAAGATTCAAGCTAGAAAATAAAACATAAAGAGCTTGGGTTTCTCTTCAGCTTTCCCTAGGGAGAGGCATTTTGTGTGCACACGAAATAGAGTGATCAAACTTGACTTACCTATGTTCAAATAGCTCATCGGCTGGAAGGAACTCTGCTGCAACTTGCAACATAACAACAGGAGAAGAAGGAGTAGGGCGCTCAACTCCATGGAGAACATTGTGTGTAGGTGGGAACTGCAGGTGATGACATAAGAAGCTAGAGTAACTCAGTGGGCCAGGCAACATCTCTGGAGAAAAGAAATAGATTACATTTCGGGCCGAGACCCTTCTTCAGACTGAGATATAGATGGTGATAAGGAGAGATGTAGAACAAATAAATGAAAGATTTGCAAAAAATAAATAATCATCAAGGAAAGGTGGTGCTCACAATGCTCCATTATTGTCTGAAGAAGGGTCTCGACCCGAAACGTCGCCTATCTCCTTCGCTCCTTAGATGCTGCTGCACCCGCTGAGTTTCTCCAGCTTTTTGTGTAACGCTCCATTATTGACTGTGGGCTAGGTGATAACTGTGAAACTCAACAGGACGACTGTGAAACTAGTACAACGACTAGGTGGGCGAGGGACAGAAAGTGAGGGGATGCAAGGGTTACTTGAAGTTAGTTGTAAGCTGCCCAAGCGAAAAATGTTGCCTGACCCGGTGAATTACTCCAGCTTTTTCTGTCTATCCATGGAGAACATTGTTGCTCCGTACCATTTCCCACCAATTTCCTATTTCCCCTGATGTGATCAGCTGACAAAAACTAGCTTGATCGTCGAAATTAATATTGTCCCGGCATTCACAGGTATCTTGACGAGCTTTGTCCAAATATCCATCGACCTTATGAATAAAAAAATCACTGCTTCGCAATTTCACTTCGAATGACCTCACTCATTGAAGATTCTGCCTCTTTGTCCTTGCTAAAGCCCCTACATGGGAAATAGTTTCCCTGTGTGAAAGCTTTCAACCATTGTAGCATTTCCAGCAGCTTGACTGCTCACCTCTCTCCTTACACTTTTCAATATTATGAAGTCAGATGAAATTGCTTTGGCTGTGATTTCAATTGATACATTAACTCATCCAAAAGCAACCAGAAATATCCAAAAGCTGGTTGATATCAGAGCTTTTACTGAATAAGAACATTCTGGAATTTTATTTTGGTGTATTTTCAATTTTTAGAGATACAGCGTGGAAGCAGGCCCATCTGCCCACTAAGTCCATATTAAATAGTGGGAGATTGTGTACCCTAATGAATCTACATCATCCCTTGCACCAAGACAAAATTACATTATCCGCTAATTCAAATCAAGCAATGTAAATAAGTAATCACAGTAGGATTTCATATGCTCAAAATGTCAAACTATCATGTAATTTGTATTAAATAATTCTGAAATAAGAGTAGAATAGATAATCTTTGCTGTTATGTTCTTTCAGCAATTTCAGAAACCATTTGCCTTGACCTATCGGTACAACACATCTTAAATTGGGAAGGTGGAGGTGGCAGTGAGTTAGGGGTGAGGGATAGATCTACCTATCTAGATCTATATGGGCAGCACAGTGGTGTCGTGGAAGAGTTGCTGCCTTACAGCGTCAGGGACCCAGGTTAGATCCTGACTGCAGGTGCTGTCTGTACGGAGTGTGTATGTTCTCCCTGTGACCACATGGGTTTTCTTCGGGTGTTCTGGTTTCCTCCGACACTTCAAAGACATGCAAGTTTGTAGGTTAATTGGCTTCTGTAAATTGTAAATTGTCCTGAGGGTGTAGGATAGTACCTGTGCGCAGGGTGGTTGCTGGTTGCTGTGAACTATGTGGGTCAAAGGGCCTGTTTCCACTCTGCATTTCTAAAGTCTAAAGATGGAGGTTAAAGTATGGCTGGCTGCTTGTGTCTATTAAAATCTATCAAAAGGAATTGGTGAAAAAACCCAACACATATTTATACAGAAATGGTAAAACATATAGCGTGGGAAGGAACTGTAGATGTTTATACCAAAGATAGACACAACATGCTGAGTAAAACATATAATTCTGATCAGATTATGGAAATAAACATATTACTTCTTCACACAACTATATAGTGGAACTGGTAAGAAGAGAATTAATCTTGCTGGTTCTTCAGAAATAATAAGAGATGCCATGGGCTCAGCTACCCTTCCTCCATCTTTCACTCAGTGGCATTGCTGGTTGGCAAAGTTGTCCAAGCTCATAGAGCGAGTCACTTTGGGATATTGACATGGCATCCATTTTGCTCTGCTTCCAATTGTACATGGCCCAATGTCAAGTACAGCTTGATTGCCAAACCAAAAAATCGAATAAATTTAACACATTACATATAAATTCAAAAATAACTTTGTAAGCTGCATTTTGAAATATAATTAATGGCACCCACATCTTTTAATATTAAAGCAAAGCATTTTATTTAAAAAGTAATTGTGCATAAAATCTAGCTATTTTATACTAACATTTAACTTGGCTTGTTTAATTAAACAGGCTTGGCAACAGGTTTAGTTTAAAATCCATGTTCATAGTCTAGATCCACCAGCCCTTTTTGAATACAAAAATATTTTATTTCTCATCCGAAATCTCTTAGCAATATTTATAGTACTGTTATAAGGCATGGTATTAATCACCCCAGAAATTTACATGCTGATAATTGTAAGGAAATATTAGCTTGGTCACAGTAATTTATGTTAGATAGAATAGGAATCATGGCAATTACCAGGTTTAGCCAATATATTATTTTCAAGTTCAAGTTCAAGTTACATTTATTGTCACATACACCAATTGGTGCAGTGAAATTTGAGTTACCATACAGTAACACAAATAAATAAAAATGAACCCAACACTATAGAATTTAACATGAACATACCCCATAGTGGGATCAACGTTTCCCACTGTGAGGGAAGGCAATAAAGGACAGTCATCTTCCTCTTTGTTCACCCGTGGTCAGGGCCTTTGAGCCCTCCACAGTCGCCGCTACAGCGGCCCGATGTTCAGGCCCTCTTGCCGGGATGATTGGAGCACCAGCGAAATGGAAGAACACCCTCAACGGCTTGGAGTTCCAAATCGGCTAATTCTTACTGGAGATCGTGGCTTCCGAAGTCCACAGGCCAAGCTGGGCGGAGCTCCAACATGGCAATCCCCGGCAAAGGATCCCAGGACTCCACGATGTTAAAGTCAGCGCCGCCCACGGCTGGAAGTTCCGCAGACCACAGCTCCACAGCGTTAAAGTCGGCAGGCCCAACATTCCGGAGCTGCAACATGGCGATCCCATGTAACGCATCGCCCGCTGCGCGACGGTAATTCAGTGCTGCGCCGCTGCTGAAGCTTTGGCTGGTCTCCGGCAGGAAAGGCTGCGCCAATCCAGATGGTAGGCCGTGAGGGGGGGCAAACATGCGGCTCAGAGAAAAGACGCATCCTCGACCAAGAAGTGACTGGGAAACGGTTTCCCCTCTTCCCCCCCCCCCCACCCCACACATTAAAAAGACTACAAGACCTCCAAAAACAGACAGACTAAAAATAACAAAAATGGTGAAAGGACAGACAGCTGCTGACGAAGCTGCCACACTCGATGGCGCCACCACTCAGCTATCACACCTTCAAATTATGTAGGCTGGGGAGGTGGTGGTGGTAGTGAGTTGTGAGTGAGGATAGATGGAGGTTCAAGTACGGTTCCCCGTGTATATTAAAAGGATTTGTTAAACAAAAAAATTGCCCATATTCAGCAAGAGGTGGCAAAATGTGTAAATTTGGTCGGATTATGGAAAATATGTTCCACTCACCCTCTGCATATATATAAATGAACTTCTCCTTATAACTTGTTCCTGCACTAAACTAACCCTTTTCATTATTAAGTTGCTGTTAATTCTTACTTTGCAAAATGTTAAAACGGAAACAAAGTAGGTAATTTGTAGAAACAAGAAACAAAGCCGATAATCATGATTAAACTAAGATGCTGGCTCAATCGGGAAACATTGAGATTTTGACATTTCAGGTCTAAACCTTTCTCTGAGTGGAAATGTGTGATAGAAAACTGGTGTTCTAAAACTAGAAAACTAAGTTGGGCCGCATGGCCTGTTTCCATGCTGTATGACTCTAACAACAGTAATGGGAAGAGTATAAAGTGCAATGCAAGAACACGAGGACTACATTTTGGCAAGATGATGTTTGCAATTAACTGGAAATGCTTGAAGGACAGAGTGATATACATATGAAGATAAAAGGGAGGTAATGAGAAAAGATCTTATTCTGTCATACTGTGAAAATGTGAGATAGTTACTTGTAATAGGAAATATGAAAATCTGCCAACATTGAGGATACTCTAGTGACCCAGAAGTGTGGTGAAAGTAATGATTAGGTTGGCACAGGGTGCCAATGGTTCTGCCAGCACACATCCCATCAATCTCTCATCACATTGTGCATGAGGACTCAAAACTAAACCTGATTTCCTATGAAGCAGAATCAAAGCCAGTAAATAATAATTGAAAGTAGTTATTTGACACACAGGACATCAAATCAATTAGAATAAAAGAAAATGCCTTTCAAACCCCTTTCCAGCTTTATCTGACTATGGTCAGGGATGTTTTAAAAGTGTAATCAAAATGGTTGTTCTCTGATATCAGTCACCCACATCTGGTGAACAAGGCTGCATACACATGACAGTAATGTAGACAGCTGCAGAAAATAGCAAAGGGCATCATGACAATGTTATCAAAATCTAATTTATTCAAAGAGCTTTTACTATTTTCTTTGACTGAAGTTTAAACTCGCAGGAATAAGATGCGCCTGGATTTTGAATGAATGGTAAGTCACCATTTCACTTTACTGTGCAATGCGCAATTTGGCATCACGTGAAACATTTAACATAGAAGCAAATTGCATAGTAAAGGTACAATAATATATAAGAATACTAGACTAAGTGGGAACCGTTGGGTCCCTGCTTCACATGGGAGGGCTGGTCCCCCAGTGCAATATTCCACCTCTCCACCAATTCCAATATTGCTGGCCAGCGTGGGGGGGGGGGGGGGGGGTGGAGGGGGATTTCTGGAGTACTAGTATGTGTGTTGTGGGTTAAAGGGACTGGTTTCCAGAGGGCTAGTATGGACATTGTGGGCCGAATTGATTCTTGGGCTGGCAGCTCAGTCACTCAGGCCAGGCAGCTCAGTCACTCTGGCCAGGCAGCATTTTATAACCAATAGAGACACTTTTTGCAGACATTTTAGAACCAATAGACACTTTCTGCAAGCATTATAGAACCAATAGACACTTTCTGCAAGCATTTTAGAACCAATAGACACTTTCTGCAAGCATTTTAGAACCAAAAGACACTTTTTGCAAGCATTTTAGAACCAATAGAGACACTTTTTGCAAGCATTTTAGAACCAATAGAGACACTTTTTGCAAGCATTTATAGAACCACATTAAGAGCACTCACAGTTGAGTAGACATGTGTTCAGTAGTATTCTGGATTCAGGTGACCCTCTGGCATCCTCCATCTTGCAGAGACTGAGTGAGGCACACCACTTCCTGGTTTTATAGTCCCTCCCCCTCCCTCCAGCAGGGGCAGCAGAGAGAATGGCGAATTAAAAAAACCCATTAATATCTCTCTTATTTTTCATTGATGGGAAAAATCCTCTGGTCCAGGAAGGTGGAGGGGGGGCTCTGAGTGAGCTGGCCAAAAATGACGGCCGTAGGTGGCGGAGTTCTCTCGGAAATCACACCACAGTGAGCCAAAAGCACTCAAGATCAGACTTTTAGTAATATAGATATTCGGTAGAAACAAAAAATTGCAGATGCTGGTTTATACCAAAGATAGACGCAAATTGCTGAAGGAACTCAGCGGGTCAGGCAGCATCTCTGGAGAAAAAGGATGGGTGAAGTCTTGGTCAGGACCCTTCTAAAAACAAAGAAGGGATGGTTGTGGGGGTGGAGGGGGGGGGAGGGGGTGAGGGGGTGAAGAGCTGTAGGCGGGAATCAGGGCCGGCCACAAATTACCTCAGGCAGGGCATTGTCCTTGTAGGCCCATTGTTATATTGGTCTTTTCTCACCTCCAACTCTTCACTCCCCTCTACATCTTACTTATTCAGTCTGGAAAAGGTTGCTCTAGCACTTTGTATCTACCTTTACCAGAGTTTATTGCTCTCTCACTCTCTTTCTCTATCCTAATAATTCCCATCCTGCCTTGCGTTTTCACTTCCTTCTACCTAACGTTTTTCATTTTAGAGACACATCATGGGAACAGGCCCTTGGCCCACCGAATCCATGCTGACCAGTGAACAAGTGTCCACACTAGTTCTATCCTACACTCTAGGGACAATTTCCAGAAGCCAATTAAACTACAAACCTGCACGTCTTTGGCATTTGGGGGGACACCAGAGTACCCGAAGAAAAGCCAGGAACCAACTCACCCACTCTCCTTAGTTTAATTTTAGAGATACAGTGCAGCAACCGAGTCTGCATCAACCAGAGATCCCTGCACATTAACACCATCCTACACACACACACACGAGGGACAATTTACAACTTACACTTATACCAAGCCAATTAACCTACAAACCTGTACGTCTTTGGAGTGTGCGAGGAAACCGAAGATCTTGGAGAAAACTCACACAGTCACAGGAAGTACGAACAAACTACTAACAGGCGGCACCCATAGGCGGGATCGAACCGCGGTCTCCAACGCTGCAAACACTGTGAGGCAGCAACTCTGCCACTGAGCCACCGTGCCGCTTTTAATCATTTCCAGAACTTTCCTTGTGGGGGTGGGGGTGGGATGGGGGAGGTCAGCGCGCGCCCCCCCCCCCCCTATGTGTAGGTTTTCATTGTGGGGGGGGGGGAATAGGGGAGAAGTTTCATTTCCAGAACTTTCCTTGTTGGGGGGGGGGGGGGGGGGGGTGGATTTTCACGTGAGAAGGATTGATCGGTGTTTTACAAAAAGAGATTCCATAACATTCCTCCAACGCCCCCACGTGGGAAGGATTGATAGGCTCCGGAGAGTGTCGACATCGCTCCCAATGTCGAGTCCATTCATTGGCGCCGTGGAGCGTCGACGCTGCCCCCAATGTCTGATATAGAGAGAGACAGACAGAGGGAGAGAGAGAGAGAAAGAGAGTGAGAGAGAGAGAGAGACAGAGAGAGAGAGAGAGAGAGAGAGAGAGAGGTCGTGTTTTCTTCTCAGCTCTGCAGTTGAGAAGGATTGAAGCAGCCTTTCAAGGATTTTGCCATTGGAGAGGGCACAAACCCAGGGGGGCTTCATAGTTCAACTTATTGTTGGGCTGTTGAAGCTTTTCTCTGGTCTGGGAAGCCTCCATCTGTGTGAAGATTCCTGAGTTTCTCCACATTGTCGAGGGTGCGGTTGTCGTTGGCGGACTGCCAAGGTGCCTGTGATCTCAGTGGGTTGAAGGTGTGCGGTGTCTTTGTCGTTTTTGGCACCGCTTCTCTGCCCTAAAGTCATTTTGCTCAGTGCGGCTGCCTGGCTTAATGTGAAGAAGGTACTTTTGCTTCCGGTGAGACTGCGATAGAGCTTTCCAAAAGCTGCTCTTGGCTGTGGACGAACCTGGGGACTTTCCTGCTTCAGCTGGAGGTTTCTGTTTTCTGCTGCCTGTCTTTGACTGTGACTGTCTCTGGGACTTAACTTGGAGCTGTGCTGCTGGGGTGCCTGGAGCTGGATCGTGCCTCTGTGAGGATGGCGATGGAAGGGGCGCGGCCGAAGGTCCGGACCTACGCAGCGATGGCATCAGTGGCGGGTGCGAGGCCATCTGAGCTTGAGCCTCATGTGGACTTGGATGGGGACAGTTTTGGTATTTCTGTTCAAACTGGGCCTATGATGTCGAGGGGGGTAATTACGAAGGCCATGAATGAACTTCTTGGGAGGGGGGCTATTGTCTCTTCTGAGCTCGAAAGAGGAAAGGTGGAGATGATACTTAAGACCCGGGAGTGTGTGGCCCGAGCGTTGGAGGTGGGGATCTCAGTGGGGGGGGGTCCACATACAGGTGGATCCGTGGGTACCTAGGGTGAGACCGGTTCTCCTGCGGAGCTGCCCCACTTATTTTTCGGATGCAGTACTTATTCCACACCTGTCCAAGTTCGGGGAGGTGCGGTCTAAATGTTTTCGTCTCTTGCATCCCGGGGGGGACCCGGAGGAAAAAGGGGTCTTCAGTTTCAAGAGGAGGGTGTTCATGAAGGTCGGTGAGGGGGATGGTGCCGAGGGGAGTTTTGAGGTGGTGCATAAGGGTGTCCCCAGAACCGTGCGTTGGAGTTGGGGAAAGGCACGGTGTCATGCGTGCGGCGAATTTGGACATCTCCGTAGGGAGTGTCTTTTTCGCGGGGGCACTGCTAGAGGTTCTAGTGCAGTGGCCCAGGAAAGCACTGCTGGCCCATCTGGGGTGGCTTGTCAAACCTCAGCGGCGCGGGGTGGTACTGCTGACCCGGCTAAGGTTGCCAGTTCTGCCTTGGTGACCCGGGGCGGCAGTGCTAATCCTTCTGGGTCCGCAGGTTCCGCTTTGGGGACCCTGGGCAGTGAGAGCCCACGCCCCCCACGTCCTGCGCCTGTGGCGGCGGATGGAGGTGGGGCGCAGGAGGAGGGGAGTGCTGAGGGGGGGTTTTGGGAGAAGCAGGGGAAGCACAACAAGAAGAAGGAGAGGGAAAGGGCCGCCCGAGCGAAGAAAGTGCAATCGGGTGAGTTTAGCTCCAGTGTGGTGCAGACTGCACCTGCTGGGGCCCAGGGAGGAGTTGAGGTGGTTCGGAAGGGGGTAAAGAAGCCTAAACGTGTGGGTGGCAAAGTGGATGGGGGTAATGTGGAGGCGGATGACCCTTCCCTTATGGAGGTTACCGTACCTCCGCATGCGAGTGGGACTAAAATGAGGCATCTGCCTGGTGAAGATGAGGAAGGGCGTGGGTCCAGAGCGAAGGGGATGTCTTTCTCCGGGCTTTCCACCACTGAGGTGGCTGAAAGTGGTCTTGACCCGGTGTCTTCTGGGTCGGTGGTTGGGCCTTCTCTTCATGGATCTACAGCGGGTGTCACAGGACCGGGTGCTGAAGTTGATTCCGGTGGAGTTGTGTCCACTGGGCGGGAGTCTGTCCCTTCATCTCAGGGGCCCTCTGAGGGAGTTATCTCGGCGGGTGCTGTGGTTAGCTCCCTTGGGTGTGTACCCTCTGGGTCGGACGAGGTCCCCTCGTTTCAGAGGACTACTGAGGGTGCTAGCACGTTAGGTGACGTGGTTGGCTCCCCTGGTAGTGTGCCCTCTGTGACGGGGGATGTGCAGAGTCAGGCCGAGGGGGGAGTTTCGGGGGTGTTGTCGTTCAAGTCTGTGCTCCATATCAGTGCCAGTGGAGGTGCTGGGGGGCGGGATGCCTCACCGGATGAGTTGTCTGGGGTGAGTTTAATAGCAGGTGGTGATTCTCTGGGTGATGCCTGTGGAGAGGCACTCTGGATGATGTGGAGGTCAGGGCTGTTATGGGTCGTGATCCTCTTTCAGACTCCGCGGGTGCCAGTGTTCCACAGGCTCTGGGGATGCCTCTTGTTGTTGCTTCCCCAGGCCCAGAAGAGGAGGGTGATGGTAGCGTGCAGGAGCCCAGCCATTCAGAGGGCTGCGAGTGTCAGGCAGGGGTGTCGGGACCCACCCCCAGCATTGATCCGGGGGGTCGTGTCATGGCTGAGGAGGGGGACAGCGATGCGGCCAGTGGGTGTGGCACAGAGAGTGATTTGTCAGAGAGTTCTGGTCTTTCTGAGGTTGTTGATTCAGGTGCGAGCGGGTTGGCTGCGAGCCCAGACTCCAAGGCCGTGTCTGAGGCAAAGCTTATTGTTGAGGTGCGAGAGTTCCTAAAAACAAGCCGCGCTCCCAAAACATTATGGTTTGCTGCTACAAGGCGGTGGGGGGACTGTCTAGATTTGCATGCGAGTCTCGAGGCTATCCTTAGTAACAAGGATAGTGGTCTTTCTGACTCGGATTTGGGGCAGTGTCGGGGTTTTTTGAAGGTCCTCAGAAAAGGAGTTCTTGGGACTACAGGGAGTGTGAGGGTCTCAATCTAATGTGCCTACACATTCACAGTAGCTACATTAAATTTAAATGGGAGTAGAGCGAGTTTTCGAAGATTTCAGCTCTTATCAGCCCTAAGGGAGGGGAGATTTGCAGTTTGTTATCTGCAAGAGACACATACCGTTGCTAGTGATGAACCTACCTGGCAACTGGAGTGGGAAGGGAGGGTTTATATGAGCCATCTCAGCTCGAATTCGAGTGGGGTGGCTTTTCTGTTGGCCCCGAATTTTCTGCCAAGCATTTTAAAAGTGCAGGAAGTGGTGCCAGGACGTTTGCTCCATCTGGCCGTGAGCCTGGATGGCATGCCGTTGCATTTCATTAACGTGTATGCCCCTAGCTCCGGCACGATGCAGGCCGGCCTACTTCGGGAGGTGAATGCTCTGTTGGGCACTATTGATAGGGGAGAGTGTGTCTTCCTTGGTGGGGACTTTAATTGCACACTTGAGGTGCGGGACCGTTCTGGTACTCAGTGTGCGCCTGCTGTAGCGAAGAAGCTGAGAGGCTTGATTGACTCCTTTGAGTTGGTTGATGCTTGGAGGGACCTTCACCCTGATTCCACTGCTTTTTCGCGGAGGTCTGAGGGCGGTGGTTCCCGCATTGATCGGTTTTATATTTCCCGAGCGTTTGTTTCCCGTGTCTCAGCGGCCTCAATGCGGCTGGTGCCGTGCTCGGACCATTGTCTGGTGCGTGTGGATTTTAATCCAGCGTGCGCTCGGGCTGGGTCCGCGTACTGGCACTTTAACAACAGGCTGCTGGAGGATCGGTGTTTCCGGGAGCCATTCACTCAGTTTTGGGTGAAGTGGAGAGAGAGGCAGAGGTGCTTCTCTTCCCTTAGGCAGTGGTGGGATGTGGGTAAAGCTCACATCCGTCTCTTTTGTAAGGAATATACATGGGGGTCGACTGGGAGGCGGGACTCAGCGGTCGAGAAGCTTGAGAGGGAGATACAGGACGCTGAGTCTCGCCTGGGTCAGTTTGGTAAAGACTCCAGCGAATGGGGAGAGTTTCAGAGGAAGAAGGAGGTTTTGAGGAGTCTGCTGCTTGAGCGATCTCGAGGCGCATATGTGAGGTCTCGAGTCCAGATGCTGCACGAGCTGGACCGAGCGTCGCCTTTCTTTTTCTCTTTGGAGAAGGGGCGGGGAGCTCGAAAACAGCTCGTGGAGTTGCTTGCAGATGATGGCTCCTCTGTCACTGATCCAGAGAGGATTAATGCCTTGGTTAGGTCCTTTTATGGGTCCCTGTTCTCTGCGGAAGGTTTCAGTGTGGAGGCTCAGCAAGATCTGTGGGAGGGTCTACCGACCGTAGATAGGGAGTAGGCTGATCTTCTTGATGGCCCCTTATCTTTGGAGGAGTTGACTCGCGCCTTGCATCAGCTCAGGAGGGGTAAGTCCCCCGGGCTGGATGGGTTGACGGTGGAGTTTGTTAGAGCTTTCTGGGACATCCTAGGAGGTGACTACATGTTGGTTCTGGGGGAGAGCCTGGCGACTGGAGTGATGCCTCTCTCGTGGCGTAGGACGGTTGTTGTCTTGCTGCCTAAGAAGGGCGAACTCCGTTTGTTGAAGAACTGGCGTCCAGTCTCTCTCCTTTGCACAGAATATAAAATTTTTGCACGGGCAATGGCAAATCGCCTGGGCTCCGTGCTGCATCAATTGATTCATCCTGATCAATCTTATACAGTCCCTGGCCGGTCCATCCAGGATAACATCCACCTGGTTAGGGACCTGATTCATTTAGTCCAGGGTACTGGTGAGTCAGCTGCTTTTCTGTCTCTTGATCAGGAGAAGGCTTTTGATAGGGTGGAGCATGAATACCTATTTGGGTCGTTGCAAGCGTTTGGGTTTGGACCACACTTCGTGGCCCGGGTCCGGCTTTTGTATGCTGCTGCGGAGTGCCTTGTAAAGGTTAATGGCGCGGTGCTAGCTCCTTTTCATTTTGGGAGGGGGGTCCGCCAGGGGTGCCCTATGTCGGGCCAGTTGTATTCGGTCTGTGTGGAGCCGTTCCTGTGTCTTCTTCGGAGGAGGTTGACAGGCCTGGCCCTACCTGGCCCGCGGGTTGAGGTGATTCTATCGGCGTATGCCGATGACGTACTTCTTATGTTCACTGATCCTGGTGACCTGCGGAGGATGCGTGACTGCCAGGAGATTTTCTCGGCTGCATCTTCTGCTAGGATTAACTGGAGTAAGTGCTCTGGACTTTTGGTGGGTCAGTGGCGGGTAGACTCCCTGCTGGAGGAGATGGCATTGTATGCGTGGAGTACCACGCACCTCCTCTATCTGGGGGTGTACCTGAGTTCCACTGAGGATGTTTGGCCGGCAAACTGGCAAGAGTTGGAGACGAAGGTGGTTGCTCGGCTGGGGCGCTGGTCAGGCCTGCTTGGAGTTCTCTCCTTTCGGGGGAGGGTGCTGGTCATAAACCAGCTGGTGGCCTCTATGTTATGGTACCGGCTGGCTACTCTTGTCCCGCCCTCTATATTTGTAACTGCTATACAGAAGAAGCTGGTGGATTTCTTTTGGGGAAATAGGAAGCATTGGATTTCCGCGGCGGTCCTGAGTCTTCCGTTAGAGGAGGGCGGCCAGTCCTTGGTGTGCGTGCGTATCCAGGTGGCGGCTCTCCGTCTCAGGACTCTGCGGAGCTACATGTATGTAGAGAACCCTCCCAGATGGCACGCTCTGGCCACGTATTTTTTCGTCAGGGTCGTTGCCTAAGGGGGGTCTCGCGGCTCCCGGTGGCGGGCGTCAGTCGACCCGCTCTAAGGGGCTTGCCTGTTTTCTACAGGGATGTGTTAAGAGTGAGGAATTTGGCGGTGTTCAGCCAGAGTGTTGTTCCACGAGGAGAGGGGGATGTTGTAGCTGCGGGTGTGGCTGGTCCTCATCCTGTCATGGTGGGTGTCGAGGAGAGGCGCGAGCCTAGAGTGGTTCAGATAGAGCTTACCCCCGCTCCGTCAGATCTGCTCATCGGGCCTAGGCTCCGGGATATTTCTCGGCCTCCGGCTCCGCATAATCTGAGCTGCCTTTCTGAGATGACCAGCATGCCATTTTGTGATGCAAGGAGACGCGCACTGTATAGGATGCTCCTGCACATTCTGAACCACCGTGCCTTCGTCTCCCGTCCTGACTCACCATGGAGGACGGTGTTACCATCCAAAGGCAGCAGGGGGCCCCAGTGGGGGTCCTTCTATAAGGGAGTTGTACCCCTTTATATTGGGGACCTGGGGTGGAGAGTGCTGCATGGAGCGGTGGTTTGTAATAAACTTTTGAGTCGGTTCACGGGCTCGTCTGCCGCATGTATTTTCTGAGGAGAGGAGGAGACCGTATTCCATGTGTATATGGAGTGTGTGAGGTTACTGCCCCTGTACCAATATCTGAAGGGGCTGTTCCTCAAGTTCTGGCTGCATTTTAGCCCCACAATCCTGGTGTTCGGACACAAGGCAGGGAGTGGGGAGAGCCGAGTGTGGGGGGGGGACTTACCTGTCGGTTTGCTCCTCGGCCTGGCCAAGATGGCCATTCGTGGGTCCAGGCAGCGGGCGGTCGACGGTCAGGCGAGAGTCGGCTGCCTGCCCCTCTTTCGGGCCTACGTCCGTGCACGTGTGTCCCTGGAGAGGGAACACGCGGTGTTCTCGGGGACTCTGGAGGCCTTCCGTCAGCGCTGGTCACCGCGTGGAGTTGAGGCGATTATAAATGAATGTACTGCTGTACTACAATGATCTGTTCGTTATAGTGTGATTTTTTATTGTGTTTTGATGTATTGTATTTTATGATTTGTGTTGAATAAAGTTTTTGAAATGAAAAAAAAAAGAGAGAGACAGAGACAGAGACAGAGACAGAGGTAGAGACAGACAGAGGGAGGGTGAAGATGAGGGAGAATGGAGGAGGATAGGAGTTGGAAGAGGGATGGCGAGGTAATGGAGGAGGGGAGGGAGGTGTTGAGGGGAAAGAAGAGGGAGGGTGAGGGGAGGAAGCAGAAGAGGGTTGGTGGGCGAGTGGTGGATTAATGCGTTGGGAGAACAGGGCCCAACAGGTCTCTCTTGGGCTAGTAAGTAATAAAGTGATCGATGAAAATAAACAAAGACTGCAAATGCTGCAAATAACAGGCCATACACCTGAAACGTTAACTCTGTTTCTCTTTCCAAAGATGTTACCTGAATTGTTGAGCGTTTCCTGCATTTTCTGCTTTTAGTTCAATTTAGTTTAGAGATACAACATGGAAGCAGGACCTTTGGTCCACTGAGAACACACTGTCCATCGATCACCTGTTAACAACTAGTTCTATGATATCCCATTTTCTCAACCAGTCACTACACATTAAAGCAATTTAATGGAAGCCAATTAACTTGTAAACCCACACATCTTTGGAACTTTATTTCAGACCTTTATCATGCGCAGTATGTATTTATTTAATTTAATAATCTCATTAGCTAAGTGGACAAAGGATGGAAGATTAAACAGAGGAATGTTCTGATGTAAGTTAAATGAACCGTACATTTTCTCACCACCAAAGCTGCTAAACATTCACATCAAGCTTGTTAAACATTTTGTATGATTCCATGAGATCGACCCGCGTTATTCTATACTGAAATATGCAAAAGTGAATGGTTCAATCGTTCAATGGTTCACTATTGTCACAAATGCACAGCCAACATATATTGATGCCATTTACAATGAAGCTTTGGGTTAAAGTCAAGTGATCAGTGGCAGAAAGATTGAAAGATTGTCCTGGAAATGAGAGTCCTGATACCATTGGCAATAGGGCCAAGGGTGTGGGAGTGAAGAAGTTAGAGAAGATTAACTAAACTCCTTTAAAGAGGTGCAGGAAGGAACTGCAGATGTTGGTTGATACTGAAGATAGACGCATGGTGCTGGAGTAACTCAATGGGTCAGGCAGCATTACTGGAAAAAAGGAATAAGCAACAGATCTGAAGAAGGGTTCTGACCCAAAAAGTCATCTATTCCTTTTCTTCAGAGATGTTGCCTGACCTGCAGTTACTCCAGCACCCTGTGCCTATACTTTAGTGAGGACCTATCTCAAAGACAATCTGCATCTTATACTTCCTGGTGGGAATCCAAACAAAGTTAGGCCTCTTAAGTTCCAAAGTCCTGGTCAACACTGATATTTAGTTTAGTTTAGTTTATCATTGTCACGTGTACCGAGATACAATGAAAATGTTTTTTGTTGAGGGCTATCCAGTAGGTATGTTACAAAACTTACCTTCAGCAACGCTGCAGTTCTGCCACTCCCCGTGTGCGCGACTTTGGTGCGCTTTCAGAGGGGGGCGGGTTTAAAGTGCCGTTTTTCTCCAGACAACTCAAATCGATCCATCTCAGGGGAATTTGGTGCTAAAGAGAAATCGCTCTGACATTTGTTTTATGAAGCTATTTTTAAACTACGCTAGATCATTTATTAGCAAGAGTGAATTAAAAATCATATTCTAAAGCCGTGAACGCCAACAACGGGACGGACCTTACGTAGGGGATAAAAGAAGGTACACAGTTTATTTTTACATAAAAACGTGGTTCTTAGAAAGCCTTTAATCAAATTTTCATGTTGCGAAAAGGGGACAAAAAATACATACGAACCGGCAGTATTTTTCCTGCCGACTGGGGGTTAAATTCACCGCACACCGCAACGTTCCAATCCACCCTCTCGCAAGTTGATTTAAATGGCCATTAATTTATGGGAATTAAACACTAAATTCCTTCCATTTGGCCTATAAATTCATGAAAATGAGATTTAAAAATCATGTTATATTGTGAATTATTGTGTGAATGTTATTTGGACACTTAGGCAATTTAAAAATGTTTATCTTTTCTTAAGAAATGGATAGATGTTTAGATCTAGTAATTGAATTGTGTAAATAGCTACAATTAGGTAATTAACTAATTATATGCTTTAATTTCAGATAATCAAAATAGGATTGTTTCATATTTGTTTCAGAATGCTTCAACCTATAATAACTGAAAATTTAATTGAGTTCTCTTAACCTTTAAGAAAGTTATGGGCTTTTGACTGTCCTTGATCACAGCTTTTGAGTTAAGTCAATGGAAAAGCAATGGGGAACAAGATGCTAATTTCCGAGTATGAAAATGGCCATCATTTTTTTAATACTGAAGATATGAAAGTGAATTAGGTGTCAAATTAAACTTTTTTTTGTGCTTTATCTGATGGGATAAATTGCAGACTTGATTTTTTAAATCTCAAAATTTTGTAACCTTGCTATATCCAGTCAGCTGAAAGATTATGCATGATTACAATCAAGCCATCCACAGTGTAGAGATACAGGCTAAAGGGAATAAAGTTTAGTGCAGGATAATGTTTAGTAAAGTCCGATTGAAGATGGGTCTTCAATGAGGTAGATAGTAGGTCAGGTCTTCTCTCTAGTTGGTGATAGGATGGTTCAGTTGCCTGATAACAGCTGGGAAGAAATTATCCTTGAACCTAGAGTTACGTAGAGAATCTTATCGAAGTGACATTGATGTATTGTACACTATTGCACACCAGAACATTAAGAGCCCGGATAGCTCAGTTGGTAGAGCATCAGACTTTTAATCTGTGGGTCCAGGGTTCAAGTCCCTGTTCGGGTGATGCATTTTTAAGGCAGCACAGGGGCTATTGGTAGCTCCACAGTGCCAGAGCCAGAGACTTGGGTTTGATCCTGATCTTGGGTGCTGTATTATGGAGTTTGCACGTTCTCCTTGTGGTTTTCCTCCGGGTGCTCCGGTTCCCTCCCTCATCCCAAAGAGGTGCGGGTTTGTAAGTTTCTTGTCATCTGTAAATTATCACTAATGTGCAGGGAGTGAATGAAAAAGTGAGATAACATAGAACTAGTGTGTATAAAGGAACTGCAGATGCTGGTTTACACCAAAGATAGACACAAAATGCTGGAGAAACTCAGCGGACAGGCAGCATCTCTGGAGAGAATGAATGGTGACGTTTCGGGTCGAGACCTTTCTTCAGACTGGGAGGCAGGGGAAAGGGAAACGAGAGATATAAACGACAAGATAGAAAAATAAAGAACAATGAAATGAAGGATATTAAAAAAGTAATGATGATCAAGGAAGCGGCCCATTGTTAGCTTGGAGCTAGGTGAAAATTAATTATACAGACTATGAAACTCACCAGGACACCAGTGAAACAAGTACAACAACTAGGGTAGGGGAGAGGAAGGGGATGTAAGGGTTACTTGAAGTTAAATAAATCAAATTCATACCACTGGGTTGCAAGCTGCCCAAGCGAAATATGAGGTGCTGTACCTCCAAATTGCGTTTGGCCTCACTCTGACAATGGAGGTGTCCCAGGACAGAAAGGTCTGTGTGGGAATGTGAGGGGGAGTTAAAGTGATTAGCAACCGGAACATCAGGTAGGTTCAGGCGGACTGAGCAAAGGTATCAAGGCGAAATGATCGCCCAGTCTACGTTTGGTCCCGCCGATGTATAAGTGTCCACACCTGGAACAATGGATCCAGTAGATGAGGTTGGAGGAGGTGCAAGTGAACCTTTGCCTAACCTGAAAGGACTGTCGGGGTCCCTGGACAGAGTCGAGGGAGGAGGTATAGGGACAGGTGTTGCATCTCCTGTGGTTGCAGGGGAAGGTACCTGGGGAGGAGGTGATTAGGGTGCAAAGGGATGAGTTAACCAGGGAGTTGCGGATGGAACAGTCTCTGTGGAAGGTGGAAAGGGGTGGAAATGGGAAGATGTGACTAGTGGTGGGATTCCATTGGAGGTGGCAAAAATGTCAGAGGATTATGTGTTGTCTGCGACGGCTGATGGGGTGAAAGGTGAGGACTAGGGGAACTCTGTCTCTGTTATGACTAGGGGGAGGGGTGAGAAAAGGCGGACCTGCGTGGTACCAAGGAGACACAAGTGAAAGCCTCATCTATGATAGAAGAGGAGAACTCCCGTTCCCTAAAAAATGAGGACATCTCGGATGTTTAAGTATGGAAAACATCATCTTGGGCACAGATGCAGCCTAGACGGAGGAATTGGGAGTAGGGGATTTGCAGGAGGCAGGGTAGGAAGAAGTGTAGTCTAGATAGTTGTGGGAGTCAGTAGGTTTATAACATATGCCAGTCGATAGTCTATTACTAGTGTGAATGGGTGATTGGTGTGGGCTCGGTGGGCTTTTTCCATGTGGTAACTCTAAACTAAAGTAAGTCCGCAAGCATGTCACAGAGTCATTGAGTCATGCAGTGTGGAAACAGGCCCTTTGGCACAAATTGCCCACACCAACCAACATGTCCCATCTATACTAGTCCCACCTGCCTGCATTTGGCCCATATCCCTTAAAGTTTATCCTATCCATGTACCTGTCTAAATTGTTCTTAACCGTCGCAATAATACCAGCTTTGTGTGAAAAAGTGACCCCTCAGGTTCCTGTTAAATCTTTCACCCCTCACCTTAAACCTATGTCCTCTGGTTCTCGATTCCGCTACTCTGGGTAAGAGACTCCGTGCATTTGCCCAACTTATTAATCTCATGATTTTGTACACCTCTATTAGATCAGTGAGGTGATTGTTTTATGATTGGGTTATTTGATAAAGTACATTTGTGTACCATCCAGAAATGCTCGACATGATGGAATTTATACGCCAACAGTGTTAAATGTGATTTTTTTTTAAGTGGCCTCTTGAAATAATTCACAACCCGAAGGAATAAATCTCTGCAATTATAATTGTTCATTTTCTAAACAACAGAGGCAGTCATTAACCATTATCATGTTAAAAAGATAGTCATCCTCTTAATCACTGCACAACTTTCTGTGGTGAATTTAATAGGCAATTAGTGTCGAAATGCAGAAACTTCATGAAAATTACACAGAGGTGAAAGATGAGATGCAGATTTTGCAGAGCTGAGGGCAGAGTGGCACAAATAACCAATCTGAAGATGGGTCACGACCCGAAACGTCACCCATCCCTTCTCTCCGGAGATGCTGCCTGACCCGCTGAGTTACTCCAACATTTTGTGTCTACCTTTGATTTAAACCAGCATCTGCAGTTATTTCCGGCACAAATAAACTGGTAACTTGCGGGAATGCATGGTTCGTAGGTTATCACTTCCTCGCTACAAGTTGCTGGATGAGTTGAGCATAAATAAAAACGTTTCCTTCAGCAAAATCTGGCCTATTCCACTTTAGAAATTTCAGAAAACGAAGGGAAAAAATGCAGCGGATCTGCATTCCGCACACAGTAATTTTGCTTTTACTTCTATCAGTCGGGCACACATTGACAAAGCCTCATTAATATACAGCCAAAGAAAATTTTACCTTAATTAAGCTTTTGAAATTTATCCTCAATTTTCAAGATTACTTGATAAAAGCTACTAAGCAGAAAGTTAAAGAAGCTGAAAATAAATTGCACCAGCACAGTTGACTGAACAATGCTGATACATCCTGGAAAGTTAACCACACTGAACATGTTCAGACTGCACAATGTAAATTCAACTTAAGAGATAGTTCTGAGCCTAGCCCAGTTTTAGGAATGACAGGCTATCTGATGTAAATTGTAATAAAAGCATGATTAAAAGTAAATGCAGTGAAAAACATTTAACTATGTAATTTAAAAGACAAGAAAAACTGCAGTCAGTGGAAATCTGAAATAAACACAGAAAAATTATATTAATACTGAAGAGGTCAGGAAACATTTATGAGAAAATGTAGTTTAATTTAGTTTAGAGATACAGCACAGAAACAGGCCCTTAGGCTCACAGAGTCCGCACCGACCATCGATCCCCATACACTAACACTGTCCTACACGCAATAGGGACAATTTACAATTATACAGAAGCAAATTAGCTTACAAACCTTTATGTCTTTGGAGTGTACGAGGAAACTGGAGCATCCACACTCCAAAAACCTATGCAGTTCACAGGGAGAATGTAAAACTCTGTACAGACAACACCCATGGTCAGAATCAAACCCGGGTCTCTGGCGCTGTGAGGCAGCAGCTCTACCAGTGAACTACCGTGCAGTCATTAAAATAAACTTTCAATTAATCAATAAACCTTTAATTAGAACTGCAAAATAGTGTGCTTCAGGTTTTGAAGAATAGGGAAAGATGGGCTGAACAAAGGGAGTGGGTGAAAGGGCAGAGGCAGAGAGGATCCAGGTAACACAGGCACCAATGGTGTTGACCAAGAGAGGCTGACAAAGACTTGCCATTCACATTGATCTGTGAAGAGACAAAAATAGAAGTCGCAGTGAGTTATGGAGTCATACAGCATGGAAACTGGGGACAAACATGCCCCATCTGCACTAGTCCTGTAAATAGTTCGTTCTAAGCTTCCCCAGTCTAGTTTCAGTCAATAAGATACTGAGTCAAGCACTTGCACATCTAAACTTTTGTTTGGAAAAACACAATAACAGTTCCCCATTACTATACCGAACCTTGTATCTGCTTGTCCAAGCCCTCCGAGACTCGTGCAAGCAGAGACACTCCAAAATGTCACGCAGTCCCAAGCATTCTCACAGATGATCGACACAGGATCTCGTGGGAGCGGCCTTTTATAGATTCCCGAAACTTGAGGGGCCAAACCATATGGGGGTGGTCTCTTTACAGTCCAATAACTGATATCAATTAACACAGTACATGATAGACATTTCCCTAACCCAATGATACAGTAACCAATACATTGTATTTCAAACGGAGCTTCTGGAAGGAAGCAAACATAGCAACATTTTCCTAGATATTCAAGTAACCCAGACAAGGCTCAACACTTAACCCAATCAACATCTAGCAAAGTAAAGCTTTGCAACAATATTTACAATGTGTATGGCTGGTTTGCATTCACCCAATCCATTTCATGCAATTTACACCTAATTGTAAGAAGCTGCAGATGTCCCATTCTCTCCCTGCAACTCTTATCTGGGCTCTAGACAAGCTGGCACCATTCTGCAGCTTGTCCCATTTCTGCAGAAGGCACATTTAAATTGACCAAATGGTCTAGCAGCCCAGAAGCCTTTACTCAATGTTAGTGTCCTGGCATCTCCAATTTGGCCCAAATGAACATTCCTTCCTTTTATCATATATGATAAATCATCATTTATGATAACCAAATAATCAGATAATCAGATAACCAGATATACATATGTGTGTCTATTACATTTCCATCTATTAACAACAACAAGATGATGATGTTTCTTCTCAGAATCTTATCAAGCTTCCCGGGTTTTCGTGGGTGTGGCTTCACAATTTCCGTCTGGTGAGTCTTCACCTCACGAGTTTTCATGGGCATGAATTCCCTCCATCTGTGTTGTTGCCCATTCTTCCATCCCATTCCATACTTGAACCTATAACCTATAATTCCCGAAGAACCTGGGCAAAGCAAGTTACCATTCATGTACTAATGCTTTCCCATACATTCACTGTAAATCTGTTCTGTCAATATTATCCCTTTTCCATTTCACTATTACTATCACAACTATATTTTGCTCTATAATATACTCTTTACTATCCTAGGATCAACTAATCAGCCCTCTCCGTATTCACACAGTGTTCTTTAATGTATATCTGATGTTGGTTTCTCATATAAATTTCAGCTGGGTTCAGACCAGATTTCCCTACAGGTGTGACTCCTATTTAAAGCAAACCATGAAGAATGTTTCAATTCAACCAAATTCAGTCTCAGCCTTCAATGTAATATTTTTTTAATTTCAGGGTCAGTCTCACCCTTCTCATCCCACAGCTTTGTGGTTGATAACACAATTCCATTCCGATTCCTGTGGAATTCCCAGCTGTTCAAATTTAATCAATCAATTTCCATATGTTGTGAATTTTATTGTAACGCTAATCAAAAATGCCAAATCTGGGGACAATTTTGTTCCACCTTGAAAATAGAAGCTGCTTTACTATCAAGGGTTAAACAACTTAGATCCACCGGTCAAATACATCGAGTCTGATATCTCACCACCCATTTCCTAATTTCTCTTTCTAATTCAATAGACCTCTCCTCCAATATTTCTTCCTTAGTATGTTGGCTTGGCTCTCTAGGGCTTCTTTCTCATAACTAATTTCCTTTTACCTCTAAGTAACTCTTTCAGGATGGTTAGTATTGACCTTTCTAGTCTTCCTCATCATTCTATAACACCACCTTACGTTTCCAGGGTATGTCTTAATTTCTGATATCCGCTAAGGTCTGTCCCTTTCTTGATAGCAACTAAATAGTCTCATCCCATCTTTGATTATCCTCCTATGGGTGTGTTAGTTGCTCGTCCTAAGCTTCCCCCAGTCTAGTTTCAGTCAAAAATCAATGAGTCAAGCACTTGCACATCTAAACTTTATTTTGACAAAACACAATTACAGTTCCCACTACTGTACCTAACCACCATGGGTTCAATCCATGTATCTGCCTGATCAAGCCCTCTTGACCTCGCTCGAACAGAGACACTCCAGAAGGTCATGCAGTCCTAAGCGCTCTCCCAGAAGATCGACACAGGACCTTGTGTTATAGATCCCCAGACCTCGAGGGGCTGAACCACATGGGGGTGGTCTCTTCACAATCCAATAACAAATATCAATTAACCCCATACATGACAGACATTTTCCTAACCCAATAATACACTGGCTAATACGTTGTATTCAAACTGTGATCTGATATGCAAGAAAACCAGACAAGGCTCAATACTTAATCCAATCAACATGCAGCAAAGTAAAGCTTTGCAACATAATTTACAATGTGTATGTCTGGTTTGCATTCATCCTATCCATTCTATTCATTTTGCACCTAATTGTCAGGATCTGTAGATGTTTCCATTCTCTTCCTGCAGCTCTGATCTAGGCTCTAGACAAACTGGCACCACTCTGCAGCTTCTCCCATTTCTACAGAGAGCACTTTTAAATTGACCAAATGGCCTAGCAGCCCAGAAGCCTATACTCAAGCCTATACTCAATCTCCAATTTGGCCAGTATTAACATTCCTTCCTTTTATCAAATATGATAAACCATCATTTATGATAACCAAGTAGTCAGATAATCAGATAACCAGATATACATATGTGTCCATTACATTCTCCATCTATCAACAACACAAGATGATGATGTTACTTCCCAGAATCTTGTCAAGCTTCCTGAGTTTTCGTGGGCGCAGCTTCACAATTTCCGTCTGATGAGTTTTCACCTCCCGAGGTATCGTGGGCGCGAATTCCCTCCATCCGTGTTGTTGCCGATTCTTCCATCCCTTTCCATAGCCAAACCTTTAACCTATAATTCCTGAAAAACGTAGGACAAAGCAAGTTACCATTCATGCACCAATGCTTTCCTATACATTCACTGTAATTCTGCAAAACAATCCCTTTTCACTATCACTATCTCTATTGTATTCTGCTCTATCACTGTATTCCTATTAATATTCTGTTCTAAAATATACTCTTTACTTTCCTACGATCAACACTAATCAGTCCTCTCTATATTCACACAATGTTATAATATGTATATCTGATGATGGTTTCTCATATAAATTTCAGCTGGGTTCAGTCCAGATTTCCCTACAGGCATTACTCATATTTAAAGCAAACCATGATAAATTTCCAATTTAAACAAATTCAGCCTCAGCCTTCAATTTAATATTTTAAATTTCAGTGTCCATCTTATCCTTCTCATTCCACAGCATTGTGATCGATTACACAATTCCATTCCATTTCCCGTGGAATTTCCAGCTGTTCAAATTTAAACAATCAATTTCTATATGTTGTTAATTTCATCATAAATCCAATTAAGAATACCAATTCCATGGACAATTTCTTTCTAGAAGCCGCTTTACTATCAAGGGTTAAACAGTTTAAATCCATCGGTTAAATACATCGACTCTGATATCTCCACACCCATTCAAGTTTCTCCTTCTAATTCACTAGATTTCTCCTCCAGCACTACTTCCTTAGTATGTTGGCTCAGCTCCCAGTCCATAGGGGTTTTCTCTTATACCAGTTTCTTTTTATCTTTAAGTAACTCTTTCTGGATGGTTAGTATTGACTTTCCGAGGGGAACTCATAAATCTTCAGTCTACCTCATTTTATACTACGACCTTACGTTTCCAGGCTATGTCTTAATTCCTGATATCTGCTAGGGTCTGTCTCTTCCTTGTTAGTAACTAAATAGTCCCGTCCCATCTTCGACTATCCTCCTATGGCTGAGACAAGAGAAGAATGCCAAGTCAACAGTCAATTATCTAACAATGTTTAAGACTATATCCCATAAGCCCTCTTTTAATTAGTTTATTTATAACTAAATTTTGGCGGAAAGTGAATATTTTGCCCCGAACCACATTGGAAAGTCTTTTTCAAATAAAAATTTGGTTCTTTAAAGTGGCACTTGCCCCAACATTAGTCATAGGTTGTTTGTGTTGTTTCTTTAGGAAAACTTAGATAGTGTTACTTTCCTTCCTTCACTGGCATCAAAAGCTAGAAGATGTTAAAGTTAGGCACTAGGGTAGGTCTTCTTCTTCCCTGATGTCAGTTTCTATTCTCCTTAGTTCCCATTCCTTCTCACACCAGCTACTATGTTCCTTCTCTTACTTTCTTTATTGCTCCTTGATTTTTCTTTTGTCCTGCTATATTCTGTCTTCTCGCTGGGCATTCCTTGCTGCAATTACCTAATTGTGTACAGTTGTAACAAGCTTCTTGATTTACAATGTTCTTTGCTCTAAGGGGGTTTCTGAGGCAGTCATAAGATTGTTTACAATTTTCTTTTATGTGATCTTCAGTTTTTACTACAATAGTACATCCAATTCGTTCATTCTTATAAATTACTTGACGGGGTTCCAGAGTAGGGGTCATGTTTCCACACCCACAAATCAGGACTGAGAAAATGGGTTAGCTTGAATGAATGGTGTGTGGTTTCTTAGTTCCTGATATTCGGGCCATCTCTCTCTCTCTCTCTCTCTGTTCTCTTGGGTCCCAGTAGCCTCTTGAATGAAAGGTCCTCCCATAATTCCTGGGATCTCAGATGTTCCTATATTCTCTAGGATCTCTAATTTCTTCGTAATCCTAAAAATCGCTTCTTTGACCCCTCTCTCTCACTCGCTCTCGTTGGACAGGCTCGACTCCAATGTCCCATCCACCAGAGGTGTAGCGTTGATTCAGCAATATGGTTGGCTTTATTCTACCCCTTGGTTCCATTGGAATGGGTTATAAATTGGGAGTGTAGGTGTGATAATAATCTGAGTAATCTGGAACCCTAATTTCTCCCAATCCGTAATTTGCTGGTACTCTGGGAAGCCATGGTTCAGAGTTAGATCTTGGCAATTGTTTCTTGGCCATAGGTCCACTTTCTCTTCTAGTTACAGGATAATTTTCCTGGTTCCTACCAATAGTGCCTCACGGCTCTGGCAAGTTGACTGGCTCAGTAGTCAGACCAGTTCCTGTTATCAGTCTTAATTAAGTCTGCTGCTTCAGTGGGGAGACAATTCAATAAGATAGCACAATACTGAGGGGAACTTGTTCCATTCTGATAGTCTAGGTCACCTGATTGGTCCATATATAATTTTGAAAAGCGGTCTAGAAATTTGTCTGCTTCTTCAAGCTTTTCTGGTTTTATTTCCAGAATTCGTTTTAAATCGCTTGGTTTCTGAAATGTTTTTGCAAGTTAAAACAGCCTCTTCTCTTGCACTGTCCTCCATTACTACATTTGCCAAGGCTTCATTAACTGGGTGTCCTAGGTCTACTAGAAATTTGATATTTTCAGCTGGAGTAATTATCTGTTGTATGATCTCCCTGAAATCCAGGGAATCTGCTTGATATATATGTATTGTGGTTCTTAAATAACCTATAAAAGCAGCAGGTGACTTCTTCCTATCAGGGATGCTGTTTAGTACTGGCATTATTTCATGGGGCTTCCACGGAGTATGGATATCTGTGGCTCGGGGATTATTCATACATACTGTGCTGGGCGAATTCGCTGTTACCCAGATTAAACTTCCCGTTCATTAGGGGTTTCCCGATACTGCCCAAATAAATCGTTCCTCTTTCGTACTACTCGTGTAATCTGTTTAGGTTGTGGCTCACAGAAATACTCTGGCGGTTGCAGTATATCTAACATACCTTCCTTTTCTTTAAACACTGGAGCTAATCTGTTCATTCTACTCCATGTGCCATAAGCCACTGGACGGTCTATCAATGATGGAGTGGATAGGGTCAAAGAATCTGGTACCCCAGTATCTGCTGTTGGTAGAATCTGTTCAGATGTAGAATCTGCAGGAGTTGTTATTGATTCTGCAGACCTAAAATATTTATTATGGACACAAGTCATACAAGGTGCTAGTGAAGCCTGGGAAATGCAAGAGGAACATGGTGGGAATTGTGAACTTCCACTAGCGTTAACATTTGTCCATTCTTCCATATATTCATCTCCTTCCCCCCTCGAAGTCAGCACTAACCATCAGATTCCTAATCTTTAAATTTACCAAGACTAATTTCCTTCCTGGAGATCTGCCTTTTCCTTGTTCTGTGTGTTTTCCTTCATCTCCACTCCTGCCCCTCCTACTGCCTGGATGTTGATCTACTTCATCTTCTTTTAATTCTATTCCAAGTTTAGCAATAGTTTTTCCCCAACCAGCCATCCACTTAACCTCTTTATTCACTTTCCGTTCCTCATAATATTTTCTCCATAACCCCATTAATCCTTTTGCACTTCCATTATTACTACGCTGCCAAATAATCCGTTTATGTATTTTATCCCTTTTACATGTAATAAACACAGCAATACAGAACACACAGCAATACAAAGACATGAACTTGTGCTGCAATAGAGTCAAGGTTAGAATTGTAGCAATCTTTGTGAGTATCCACATGCACTATGGACTCAAATTCAACAACAGAGAAATGCATAACATGACTGTTAAGAGGAAATGTGAAGTGCATAATTTTCAACATTTATTTATTTGAAGTAATACTATTCAAGTTCAAATCCAAGTGAGTTTATTGTCATGTGTCCCTGATGGTACAATGACATTCTTGACTTTGCTTCAGCACAACAGAACATAGCAGGCATTGACTACATAACAGATCAGTGTGTCCATATCCCATTATATAAACATATACACACATGAATAAATAAACTGATAAAGCACAAATAACAGATATTGGGCAATTAATGTTCAGAGTTTTGTCCGAGCCAAGTTTAATAGCCTGATGGCTGTTAGGAAGTTGCTATTCCTGTACCTGGTTGTTGCAGTCTTCAGGGTCCTGAAGGTAGCAGGGAGATGAGTGTGTGGCCAGGATGGTGTGGGTCCTTGATGATACTGCCAGCCTTTTTGAGTCAGCGACTGCGATAGATCCCCTCGATGGAAGGGAGATCATGGCGATGATGGACTGGGCAGCGTTTACTACTTTTTGTCGTCTTTTCCTCTCCTGGGAGCTCAAGTTGCCAAACCAAGCCACGATGCAACCGGTCAGCATGCTCTCTACTGTGCACCTGTAGAGGTTAGAGTCCTCCTTGACAAACCGACTCTCCGTATTCTTATCAGGAAGTAGAGGCGCTGTTGTGCTTTCTTAATATTTGCATCCGTGTTCTCAGACCAGAAAAGATCTTCAGAGATTTGAACGCCCACGAATTTGAGGCTCTTGACCCTTTCAACCATCGACCCGTTGATATGAACGGGACTTTTAGAAACATAGAAACATAGAAAATAGGTGCAGGAGTAGGCCATTCGGCCCTTCGAGCCTGCACCGCCATTCAATGTGATCATGGCTGATCATCCAACTCAGTATCCCGTACCTGCCTTCTCTCCATACCCCCGATCCCTTTAGCCACAAGTGCCACATCTAACGCCCTCTTAAATATAGCCAATGAACTGGCCTCAACTACCTTCTGTGGCAGAGAATTCCAGAGACTCACGACTCTGTGTAAAGAATGTTTTCCTCATTTCGGTCCTAAAGGAATTCCCCCTTATCCTTAGACTGTGACCCCTTGTTCTGGACTCCCCCAACATTGGGAACAATCTTCCAGCATCTAGCTTGTCCAACCCCTTAAGAATTTTGTAAGTTTCTATAAGATCCCCCCTCAATCTTCTAAATTCCAGCGAGTACAAGCCGAGTCTATCCAATCTTTCCTCATATGAAAGTCCTGACATCCCAGGAATCAGTCTGGTGAATCTTCTCTGTACCCCCTCTATGGCAAGGATGTCTTTCCTCAGATTTGGAGACCAAAACTGTATGCAATACTCCAGGTGTGGCCTCACCAAAACCCTGTACAACTGCAGTAGAACCTCCCTGCTCCTATACTCAAATCCTTTCGCTATGAATGCTAACATACCATTTGCTTTCTTCACTGCCTGCTGCACCTGCATGCCTACTTTCAATGACTGGTGTACCATGACACCCAGGTCTCGTTGCATCTCCCCCTTTCCTAATCTGCCACCATTCAGATAATAGTCTACCCTCATGTTTTTGCCACCAAAGTGGATAACCTCACATTTATCCACATTATACTGCATCTGCCATGCATCTGCCCATTCACTCAGCCTATCCAAATCACCCTGCAGCCTCCAAGCATCCTCCTCACACCTAACTATACTCCCCAGCTTGGTATCATCTGCAAATTTGGAGATGTTGCATTGAATTCCCTCGTCCAAATCATTAATATATATTGTAAATAGCTGGGGTCCCAGCACTGAGCCTTGCGGCACCCCACTAGTCACTGCCTGCCATTCTGAAAAGGACCCGTTTACTCCTAACCTTTGCCTCCTGTCTGCTAGCCAGTTCTCTATCCACATCAATACTGAACCCCCAATACCGTGTGCTTTAAGTTTGTATGCTAATCTCTTATGCGGGACCTTGTCGAAAGCCTTCTGAAAGTCTAGATATAACACATCCACTGGTTCTCCCTTATCCACTCTACTAGTTACATCCTCGAAAAATTCTATCAGATTTGTCAGACATGATTTACCTTTCGTAAATCCATGCTGACTTTGTCCAATGATTTCACCACTTTCCAAATGCGCTGCTATCCCATCTTTAATAACTGACTCTAGCAGTTTCCCCACTACCGATGTTAGACTAACTGGTCTGTAATTCCCCGCTTTCTCTCTCCCTCCTTTTTTAAAAAGTGGGGTTACATTAGCTACCCTCCAACCCTCAGGAACTACTCCAGAATCTAAGGAATTTTGAAAAATTATCACTAATGCATCCACTATTTCTGTGGCTACCTCCTTGAGTACTCTGGGATGCAGACTATCTGGCCCTGGGGATTTATCGGCCTTCAATCCATTCAATTTACCCAACACCACCTCCCGGCTAACCTGGATTTCACTCAGTTCCTCCATCTTATTTGACCCCCGTTCCACTGCTATTTCCGGCAGATTATTTATGTCTTCCTTAGTGAAGACAGAACCAAAGTAGTTATTCAATTGGTCTGCCATGTCCTTGTTCCCCGTGATCAATTCACCTGTTTCTGACTGCAAGGGACCAACATTTGTTTTAACTAGTCTCTTTCTCTTCACATATCTATAAAAACTTTTGCAGTCAGTTTTTATGTTCCCTGCCAGTTTCCTTTCATAATCTATTTTCCCTTTCCTAATTAAGCCCTTTGTCCTCCTCTGCTGGACTCTGAATTTCTCCCAGTCCTCCGGTAGGCTGCTTTTTCTGGCTAATTTGAATGCCTCATCTTTTGTTTTTATACTATCCCTGATTTCCCTTGTTATCCATGGATGCACCACCTTCCCCGATTTATTCTTTTGCCAAACTGGTATGAACAACTTTTGTACTTCATCCATGCAGTCTTTAAATACCTTCCATTGCACATCCACTGTCAACCCTTTAAGAATCACCAGCCAGTCTATCTTGGCCAATTCACATCTCATACCTTCAAAGTTACCTTTGTTCAAGTTCAGAACCCTTGTTTCTGACTTAATTTTGTCACTCTCCATCCTAATGAAGAACTCAACCATATTATGGTCACTCTTGCCCATTTTGCTTCAGCAGCAGCAGCCTCTACAGGAGGCTTTAAACGTTTGAGTGAGTCTGTGTGTGTGTGAGAGTCAGTGTGTGTGAGTATGTGTTTGTGCGAGTCTCTGCGTGTGAGTCTGTATATGTGTGTGTATATATGCATTCATATAAAAGCGTGCTTCGTTGAATGATGACTTCTGAGGTATATTATCAGTTATTCCTGGTTAAAATTTGACCGCTGAATCTCTCTATTTTTAAATTCACTTTTTTTTAATCAACAGCAAAGCGACATAAAGACGCAGTGGGCAGCAACAAGGGACACAACAAGAAAGAACTTAATCATTCTTATCTTTGACATTTAAATTGTTCTTATATTTTAAGAGTTATTCACATTTTAAACTTTAATAAATCCTTTTTCCACTTATCATGCCTGCGTGTTCTTCATCACAATGGGAACCTAATAGGCAGGAATGGATACTCTGTGGGAGAGCCACTCAGAGCAAAGATCCTACAGCAGAGCAAGATGGACCACTCCTGCGAAAAACACGTAGTACGGTTTTTCCTCACCTCAGGCCTAAATGACTTCCCTCTTATTCTAACACTGTGGCCCCTGGTTCTGGACTCACTGAATTGTATATCACTTTCACTGGTTAGCTGATATGCTGAACACTGCAACCCTGTATATCTTGTGCACAGAATAATGTGAATTATGTAAATCTTATTATGCATGTCAGAAATAAAGTGTTAACCATGTTAATAGATCTCTATTATGATTTATTTAAAATTGAGTGGGTTGGTGCAATATCGGGTCCAGCCATCAGTGACTGCACTGCCAGCCCACCAGCCGTGAGTAAGTGAACTGCCAGACCAATAATCCATTCAGTCCACCCTCTCCCCCTTCTCTCTCACACAGAGCCTGTCACCTGTTTTGGGCAGAATATCTGGCAGTTTCTCAGCTGCCAGCCTGTCAGATAAGTGTGACTGTACTGCCAGGCCTCAGTGACTGAGATGCCGGCCCTAGAATCTATTCGAACCATAATGTCCATACTAGCCCTCTGGAAACCAATCCCTTCAGCGCACAAGTCAACACCCATACTGGCGCAACAGAACCCCCCCCCCCCCCCCCCCACTGGCCAGCAATATTGGAATAGGTGGAGAGGTGGAATATTGAATTGGGTGACCAACCCGTCCCGTGTGATGCTGGGACACAACGGGTCCCACTTAGTCTGGTTAATGTATATAAGTTGGAATTTTTGTCCTTTGTTTGAAATATGTTGAATTTGACATCACTTTTATTGATTAGCTGATATGTAAAGCACTGCAACCTTGTATATTTCACGCACAAAATGATGTAAATAAAAAGTGTTTTCCTTGTTTATGAAGTTTAATTTAGAATGATTTTAAATTGTGAGGGTTGGTGCAAAATACTGCTGACCCACATATGTGTCGTTATGACACATTCACATTTAAAAAATCCATGTCTCTAAAAAAAGCAATAAGGTAAGGGCCTGTCCTACAAATATGCAACTCCATGCGATGAGCGCGACCTAACGTGATCGCTTGAGCCGTCCGGCGTCGCGGGGCCGGTCCCACTTCGATCGCCGGAGCCGTGCGGAATTGTGCGGAGTTCGTCCCGACATCGCGTGGGGCTCCGAAAAACTGACTATGTTCAAAAATTCCGTGCGGCAACGGCATGTCGGCTCGCAGTCGCCACGACGCATTACACACCGCCTCGAGATCGTGCCTCCGTGAACCTATCTGTAGATGCCTCCATGACCCTCTATGTGTGTGGCTCCGTGGCCCTCTGTGTGAGTGCCTTGGTGCCCCTCTCTGTGTGCCCCTCTCTGTCCTGGCGAACTTACCTTAAGACTTCGCTCCAAGTTCGCTTTGTGCTGCGTTGCGCCACTCACCCGACCTCCGCGCGGCCCTAGCTGCCGGTTTGGTTGCGCTTGCCGCATGCAGGCGCATGTTGGTGGGAACGGCCCTGTACAGGGGATCACCCGACCTCCGCGCGGCTCCCGCTTCTAGTTTGATCGCGCTCATCGCATGGAGTCGGATGCTGGTAGGACAGGCCCTGTACACATGTTATTTGACCAACTTATCGGCTGAATTGAAATATGTAGGTATGTATGCACTAGTTTTGCTCCTATTTACCTCTTCAAAATCATTAATATATATGGTAAACAGTTGCGGCCCCAACACTGAGCCTTGTGGCAAAAAATTCCAGAAGATTAGTCAAACATTATTTTCCTTTCATAAATCCATGCTGACTTGGACTAATCCTTTTACTGCTATCCAAATCCCCATTATTACATCTTTAATAATTGACTCCAGCATCTTTCCCACCACCGAAGCCAGGCTAACTGGTTTGTAATTCTCTATTCTCTCTCTTGCTCCTTTCTTGAAAAGTGGGATAACATTAGCTATCCTCCAATCCACAGGAACTGATCCTAAATCTATTGAACATTGGAAAATGATCATATGTATATATGTATGTGTATATATGCATGTATATGTATGTGTATATATGTATGCATATGTGTGTATATAGATATAGATATATATGTGTTCATATATATGTATGTGTATATATGTGTGTATATATGTATGTATGCCTATGTATGTATGCATATGTATGTATGTATATGCCTATGTATGCATGTATATGCATATGTGTGTATGCGTATATGGTTTATGTATATCATCTGACAAATAAGATAGAGAGTAATAGTGATGCTTTAAATCAAAGTTGCTTCTGATCCATGAAAAATAAATGTATTTATTGCTCAAGGGCCTGTCCCACCATATATTTATATGAATGTGTGTTTGTGTGTGCCTGTAATTTTGTGCACAGTGTGTGTTAAATCAATACAAGGGAAGCTGCACAATGCAATGCAAGGGAAACTACGCAAAGGTAGGGGCTGGGGAGGAAAGATGGGAGGGAAATGGGGAAACAGGGGGAAAACATTACAATTAAATTAACTAAAATATGTGAGGTGATAGATGCGCTATATCAAACACAGTTCCTTACAACAAGGATGATAGAGCAGATCGAATAATCTTTGGAGCTACTACTTTACATGTAAACGTATATGAATCAGTAAATATTTGACACTAACCCAAGGGCAATTTACATAGCCTGCCATAAACAAAAGTATGCAATAAAAGTCCACATCAGAATATCTTTTATTCAAAAGACAATGAAACATTCCTGTTTACAGGCATCTCACTTACAACTGCTATGTAGCTTTGGAGCGGATTACACAGCGGGAGGCATACCGCCAAAATGGCGAATGGTGACATTCCGTTACGTACTACACACCAGTCCATTGGATTTCGGAGGAGCGGCCTATCTTGCTCCTCTATAATCTTTGGTTTACACTGTCCCGCAGCCACAACAAATTAGTAACAAGTTAGTACAATAGCTCCTTTCCCTACTCCCGTACCTCCTGCACAACAAGTTTGTTTCTTCTCTCCCTAGTGCCAGTTCAGTTCCCTTAAGTTCTTATTCTCGTTGACACCAGTTACTATGTTTCCCTTTTCATAGTCCTTCCTTTTTGTGAGGTTTCTCGATCCCAATTAGTAGATATGTTGCAAAACTTACGACTATGTTACGACTTTGGCGCCTTTCAGAGGGGGGCGGGCCTAAAGTGCCGTTTTTCAACAGACCTGAAAAATCGATGAATGTCGGGCGATTTCGTTGCGGAAGAAAAATCGCTCCGACATTTCATGAATGAAAGTATTTTTAAATTACTCTAAATTATTTATTAACTAGAGTAATTTAAAAATCACCTTCAAAAGCCATGAGCACCGACAACCGGAAGGATTTTGCGTAGGGGAGAAGAAAAGGTAGTTTATTTTTATATTAAAAGTTGGTTTTTCGGGAGGCTTTAATAATATTTTTATAAATCCCAAAAAATGTATGAACAAACAGTATTTTTCCTCCCGACTTCACCGCTAACCGCAACGTTCCAATCCACCGCATTCCACTAAAACCCACTCGCTAGTTGATTTAAATGGCCATTAATTTACAGGAATCAAACACTAAATTCCTTCCATTTGGCCCAGAAATTCATGAAAATGAGATTTAAAAATTATGTTATATTGTGGATTATTGTGTGAATGTTATTTGGGCACTTAGGCAATTAAAAAAAAGTTTATCTTTTCTTAAGAAATGGGTAGATGTTTAGATCTACTCATTGAATTTTGTAATTAGCTACAATTAGATAACTAACTAATTATATGCTTTAATTTCAGGTTATCCAAGTAAGATTGTTTAATATTTGTTTCAGAATGCTTAAATCTATAATAACTGAAAATGTCATTGAGTTCTCTTAATTTTTAAGAAAGTTATGGGCTTTTAACTTTTCCAGATCACAGCTTTTGAGTTAAGTCAATTGAAAGGCAATGGGGAGCAAGATGCTAATTTCCGAGTATGAAAATGGCCATAACTTTCTTAATACTGAAGATATGAAAGTAAATTAGGTGTCAAATTAAACTTCTTTTTATGCTTTATCTGATGGGATAAATTGCAGACTTGATTTTTTAAATCTCAAAATTTTGTAACATTGCTACAATTAGATTCTTTGTGACTCTCTTCCTGGGATTCGGAAGGGGTGGTGTTCTTTCTTGTTCTTATAATTTATTATTATTTTTGGGCCATGTGAGGATGCCCTCAGATTTCATATTTTGTGTTCGCTGGCAGATCAGGGCTATCGGAATGGATTTGGCTGCCGGAATGTCCCTGCTCCCTGATCTTCTGGCCAGTGTCCTCTTCCTCTACCTTTGGGGTCCCAAGTGTCCCTGTAACCTTTAGGGATCCACTGACTTCTAAGACACCCTGGCCCTCTTCTTTGCCCACTTCCTTCCCTGTGTTCCCTAACAGGGCAAGATGGGCTCCAATGTCCTGATTCCCCACAGTTGTAACATTGATCAGGTCTAACAGCTCGATACCCTCTCCAACCAAACCGAGGGAAAGTCGGCTCTCGGAATGGCATGTCTATCCTTGCTTTAAATTCCTCCTCCTCTTTATCTTCCTTCGAAGTTACTTCCTGTTTCTGGATTCTTAGTACGGGTCTCTGGAAGGATTTAGCTGCCGTCGAACCAGGTTGCATTGAAATGTGGAAGTCTGTGGCCCAGGGAGAATTTGCACCAACTGCGGGATCTAATTCTAAAGGCAGAGTAGGCAGCTTCCTACTAGGGAATTGCCTACGGGGAATCCGCTCCATATCCATGTCGTCAGGAATTTGCTCTGATTTTATAATGTTATCGATGTCAGGATCAGCCACTTCATAGCCTCCTGCTGTCTCACCCTCAGAAAAGCCGCACGTTCTGCTACCGGAATCTCTATACTTTAGGAAGGATTCTTTCACTTTCTCACTTGATTTCCCAATTAATTTTGGCACCCACTTCTGCGGAACCTTCCTTCTAACTCCTTGATCCCCCACATTATCCTGCTGGTGAAGCAATCATCAGAGCCAGATAGTCCTTTCCCAATTTTCCTACTTTGGATTTGAATTTAGTGGGTGGTTGAAGATACCATTGACTCCTCCTGAGCGCCCTGTTCGCAAGCTGCGCATTGTTTCTCCGAACTCAGAAAATTAGAGTGCTGAGAGCAATGCTGTGACTTTGTTCAGAAAAAGTCTACCCACCCTTCTCTCCCTTCGAGATCCACGCTAACCGCGGCATTCTTACTAAATTTAATAAGTTTGATTTTAGTCGGTACCTCCCCTTTGAAGTTCTCTCCTGCTCATGCTCCTGCTGCTGGCTTCCAGTATCTTCCTTTCCCTGTTGCGGAATGTCTAGAGAAGGACTAGTTCTCTCTTTTTCCATTCTAATCCCTAACTTGAATGCTGCCATTCTTAAAGTAGAAAGCAGAATGACTGATTTACTTACTTTCCTTTCAGTGGAAAACATTCTCCATATTTCAATAAGCTTGTTCCCTTCTTCACTGTTTCCATATCGTCTAACAATTGTCTCTATGTAGGTTATTCGTACCATCAACTTTATCCCACCTATCGGCCAAAGTTCGTTCCTCAAAATTCTATTTAATGTTCCCGATAATTGTCTTAATCTCTCTGCTTCATGCGGAATTTTCTCACAAATTATCCTTATCGAACTTTCAGGAATATTTGATAGGTCCTTCTCTGGTACATTCCACATCCTCCTGCACAATAGACACAATACAGATAAGAGTCAAAGCACTCACACCTATTCAATACTTGCTCCTTCCTTTCAGACTCCAAGGCCACTGCAATCGCTCCCACACAATGACTAACGTCTAGCAGATTCACAACTTCTCACACCATTGTTCTTTCAATCTTTCCCAACCGTTATTCAATCATTCCACTCAATCGCTCTTATTCAATTGCACTCTCAATTTTCTTATCAGCTCGATCACAATCACATCATTCAACTCTCAGCCTGTAAACAAAGAATCTCCACTTTCCCAAATTAAGGCTCTGGCTCTTAATATTTAAATTTTAGCAGCAATCTCTCCCAAGCAGCAATCTCTCCCACTCAGACAACTTTAAGTTCACACAGACAAATAAACCCGAAACACGCTAGTAAAACTATAATCAAACAAGAAATTATTCCCCCGATTAAAAGTAACCAAAACACACCCCAATATAAACTACCTCTGATACCGAAGATTTTCCCCTTCCTAGGGTACTCTTTGCTGAAGGGGTACTACTTCTAAAATGGACTACTTTTCCTCCTAAACGTTACTTTCCCCTGCTAAGACTGGACTTCTATAGGGGTACCTCTATCCCTCCTCTCTAAATGATACAGAATTAGGGGTACCTCTCACATCTGGGAACTTTTCACCAAATAAACCAGGTTTCTGTCTCTCAATCACTCTTTGCTATCAGGTACTAATCAACAATCGATCAGAGGGTTACTATTCACTGTTGACCAGCCGCTATTTGAAAATGATCTCAACCATGCACAAACTCCGGTTCTATTTACACAGAATTCAAATTCTACCATACGGGCAGAACTTCAACGTGAAATTCTGTATTCGGAAATTTGATTCTTCAAATCTAAACTCGTTCTCGGACCAACTAGTTTTGGTGCATACCACTCCACATATGTGGGCTCTCAAATTCAAATATAATTGCCCAATGAAATCTCGAATGGACTGGAGTATTCCCAGCCAATCTATACCCTAGCCACCGAGCCCAGTGCCTTCATAAGATTCCTAGTCTGTCATTCCAGGGAGGGATTCAGATATCTTCATGCAGGCGTGACCTCTAACCAACCTAGGTTTTACCTCTTCAAAAGGACTTCCTTTACACCTGCTTGGCACTGGGTGTTAGCACCTAGCTTCTTCGCGCTGGCAGTCAATGCCGATTTTCGTAACGCACCTTTCCAATTAGCGCTCCCAGCAATGACAGATCAAATGCTTCACCACTTAGCACGTAAGCCAGACTTGTATTTCAATACCCCACCAATTAGATACCAAATCTGGGACAGGATGCGCATTTGGCTCTCGTTAAACAGCTGCAGTCTGCCAACTACGACCAAGTTTTGGGCTTCTAACCCAGGATAGGGCCTTTAACTCAACCCCAGCAATGCCTCTAATCCCACCCTGGTTTTATGGGCCCCTAACCCAAAGGAGTGGTATCACCTCCCCTCCCCCAAAGCTTGCTAGACTCTGTTCTACGATCTCATTGGGACCCTTTCCCAAGCCCGCGAATTATTGATCTGCTCCGACTAGCGAAGTGCTGAAAATCAATGCAAATACCGCACAGTGGTGCTAATTTCTGCACTCGCGATCGAAACAGCTCAACCACCTTAATCGCAAACTTGTGCTTTGGGGACCGTTGAGATCCCGGATGAGCCCCCAATGTAACTAGCGCGTTCTATGCTTCCCCCAGTCTAGTTTCAGTCAATAAGATACTGAGTCAAGCATTTGCGCATCTAAAGTTTATTTTGGAAAACACAATAACAGTTTCCCACTACTATACCTAACCACCGCAGGTTCGATCCTTGTATCTGCCTGGCCAAGCCCTCCTAGCCTCGTGCAAGCAGAGACACTCCAAAAGGTCACACAATCCCAAGCATTCTCCCAAAAGGTTGACACAGGACCTCTGGGGGCTACCATTTATAGGTCCCCGAACCTTGAGGGGGCAAACCATATGGGAGTGGTCTCTTTACAGTCGAATAATAGATATTGATTAATACAGTACATGAAAGACATTTCCCAAACCCAATGATACAGTAACCAATACATCGTATTCAAACTGAGCTTCTGGAAGAAAGCAAACATAGCACCATTTGCCTAGATATTCAAGAAACCCAGACAAAGCTCAACACTTAACCCAATCAACATCTAGCAAAGTGAAGTTTTGCAACAATATTTACAATGTGTAGAGTTCCCTGACCAGTCTGAAGAAGGGTCTCGACCCGAAACGTCGCCTATCTCCTTCGCTCCTTAGATGCTGCTGCACCCGCTGAGTTTCTCCAGCTTTTTGTGTAACCCTTTACAATGTGTATGTTTGGTTTGCATTCACCCAATCCGTTTCATGCAATTTACACCTAATTGTAAGGAGCTGCAGCTGCCCCATTCTCTCATTGCAACTCTTATCTAGGCTCTAGACCAGCTGGCACCATTCTGCAGCTTGTCCCAGTTCTGCAGAAGGCACATTTAAATTGACCAAATGACCTAGTAGACCAGAAGCCTTTACTCAATTTTAGTGTCCTGGCATCTCCAATTTGGCCAGAACTAACAGTCCCACCTGCCTGCGTTTGGCCCATATCTGTCTAAAGTTACAGTTTAGTTTATTGTCCGTGTACAGTGAAAAGCTTTTTGTTGCGTGCTAACCAGTCAGCAGCATAATTACAATCAATCCATTGACAGTGTATAGATACATGATAAGGCAATAACCTATAGTGCAAGATAAAACCACCAAAGTCCGGTCACGGATAGTCCGAGGGACAACAAAGAGGTCGATAATAATTCAGCACTGCTCTCTGGTTGTCTAAACGTATCCTCTTCATGTACTTGTGCAAATGTTTCTTAAACTCTGTGATAGTTCCTGCGTCAACTACATTACGCGGCAGTTCATTCCATACACCCACCACCCTTTGTGTAAAATAGTTAATCCTAAGGTTTCTAGAGGATGGATGAGGACAAGGAAACAAAAGCATTGCTGGACTTATTTGATGTAGAGCAAACGCTAGTAAACTGGAACAGAGTACAGGAAATACTCAGCAGGTCTGATGGCATTTGCACAGTGAAAGATATCTGAGTTAACTAATTGTTTTTCTCTACTCTCTCTTCATTCACCTTGCTCCATTTCCATCTATTCCTGACTGATCTATCTTCGCCACTCTCGCCAAGAGTATCCATCTTGCCTTGATTCTCCAGCTCACCACTCTATCACTGACATCCTTTCTGTTAGCTCAACTCCTCTGGCAACTTGAAACACATTTTTCCCACTTTTCCCATTTCTGATGAAAGGTCATTATCCTGAAAACAAACCGTTGTTCCTCATACCATAGATATGTCCCGTTCCCTGAAGAATTTCCAGCAATTTATGTTTCTATTAACCATTATTGTTATTTTTTTAATGGAGATGTGTTTAAAATGTAACTTTGGAAAATTATCTGTTAATTTTTTTTTTAAGATACAAAGAATTCAGAATGCATTCTGAACAGCTTATAGGAAGCCAATCGTCACATAGAGCAAAGTCCTAATTAATGGCTTATCATCCCTCTATTTTTTAATCAAAATTGGTTGATTAAAACTACTAAACAGAAAATTAAAGTAACTGATTGCAAATTGACCACTGCTAAATCTTCCTAGATATTAAACACACAATATCATTAATTCTTGGCAGCAACAGGAGCTTCGGTGACGGTGGGGCCTTGCGGTCGATGAGCTTGAGGAGGGAGGGGGAGACAATGGGGACCCAGCATGGGGGGGCCGTCGTGAGGGATGGTGGGAGAACAAAGGGGGACCAGGTCGGGAGGGGGGAGGGGGAGCACTCTACTTTAGATTCCTCTGCCCAGGGGATAAGTCTGTGTTCGTATGTTTGTTTGTTCATTTGTGAAAACTGTGATCTCCAGGTTCAGAAACAGTTTCTTATTAGGCTATAGAACACTATGAACACCAACGAAACTTTGAACTACGAACTATCTTGATTGCACTGGGAACTTCAACCTTTTCTATTGTTTTGCACAAATATTGCTTTTTAAAAAAAATGTATTCAACAATTTTTTTTTAATGTATTTATTAGAAGTACATTACATTTTAATGGTACATTTTTACAGGTTCCAGAATTATTGAAACATTTTTTGTACAACTTCCTTTTTTTTTACAAAGAAATGAGAAAGAAAGAAGTATTGAAGAGTAAAGAATAGTCTAGTGAGTGCGGCGTAAAGAAAGGAATAAGTGAGAAAGTGAGGCAGAAAGGAGATTCTCCCACATCACAAGTCGATGTTTTGTTTAATATTCTTAATTATTTTTCACTCAAACCTAGAATTTTTAATTTTACGATGCTGTTGCATCACATTAATCCACAAGGTCATTAAATGGAGACCAACTCGTTAAGAATTGGTCTTTTTTTTCTATTAGGAGGAGTCTCATTTCATCCAAATGGGCCGTTTCCAACATATTACCAATCCACGTTTTGAGTGTTGGTATAGTAGCCTTTTTCCAGAATTTGAGTATGTTTTTTCGCTGTTATTAAACCATAATTAAAAAATGAGATTTGGGATATATTTAATTTGTTCCCATCTCCTATTACTCCAAAGATAATCATTTCCATGCTAGGTTCCATTTTTATCTTAAATAAACCACTGAATATATCAAATATATCACACAAAAAAAGAAGTTTTGTGCAAGAAATTAAAGAATGTGTGAAATTGGCATTTTGAGAAAGACATTTATCACAGATGGGAGAAATATTTGAGTAAAAGTTATTGAACCTAACTTTTGAATTATAATAATCTGTGTAATATTGAATTCAACTATTTAATGTTTGATTTTACTGTGATAACTATTGAACTTTTAAAAAATCCAAAGGGATTAAAAGAACATCTACTCATTGTTCAATGACTAGTTTTTTCAAAGGAATTGGAATGAAGAATCACTCAGGAATGTCATTCTTGTGAAACATATGTTTAAAGGGAAACAAGATAGTTAAAACCATCAAAACCATCCCTTAAGAGGATCCTATTTTCATCACATCAAGCTTACACTTTTCATGAAGTATTTGAGTTGGCTTTGCTCTCATCCCCTTGGGTTTTATGAGTTATATATTAATATATGCTAACGATTCAAATGGCACAACATTTCAACTGTTCTTTTTCCATGGCATATCCACATTTCCTAGAGTTGCCAGTCAGCACCAAGTCAGAACACAGAGGGAGCTGGTTGGCCTGAATATGTCTGAAGGAAATAATGTGATAAATACTCAATACCTAATCTTCTCCCCGTCCCCTCCCCTCCCTCTCAACCCCCCCCCCCCCCACCCTTCCCCTCCCCCTCTCCTTCCCCCATCCTCCTCCACCGCCTCCTTAATTTTTAAGGCAGAACCTCCTTTCCATATGACCATTTCACCAATTTATTTTTTTTATCTTTTTTTTGCATCAGCAGATAATGAAATATACTGTTAAAGGTTTATCAATGGCTGTATTTATACTTATTATTGTTGTTGGTCCATAATGTCTTATTTGAGAAGCATGAACTAGATATGCGTAGACCTAGTTTTCTTGACAAAGCTGACCTAACAATCAAGATAAATTCTGCACAAATAACCTGCAGCAGACACTCACACTCAACATGTATAAGGGGCTAGTTAGTGCTTGTTTTGGGCATACAGTATATCCTGGATGCTTTTTTTTTGCCTAAACCAAAATAGCGCTGCAATAATGCGCAGATCCTTCTTGCCCATCATGGTGAATGCTTATTACGCAAACTTTATTTATGAAAACTAGCACGACTAAATACAATGAAGGGCACCTAAGAATGAATAATCGGTTGCAACATGTTGCATTCTTACTTCTGGCTTATTGGCATGAAAGGCAAGGACTAAAACAGAAGCAGTGCATTTTTTAAAATAAGCATTAGGAGGCATTTTCTAGCTGATATGATTGCACAAACTAATGGATACTTGGGAATTATAATGAGACAATAATCAAGGAGTTCAAATGGCATTATAAACTGTAGCAGTGTAACTTGAGAGTTTTATTACTACCATCTGAGACATAAGATAAAATTACAGGCTTGAAATCATTCACTGATATCCATCATCCTTTAATATGCCACTAATTTTACAGGATGATTTTACAGGGAAGCAATATTGCACATTTTATTTTGAAGTGCGGCTGTTTTTACATCACTTTGATAAAAAGGCAGGATATCAGTCTTTTACCAAATGGTCAATGCAAGGTAGATGTGAGAAATGCAATACACCCAAAACAAAGGATAGTGCACAATAGAGTTGCTGCCTTAGCCCCTGTCCCACTTGCGTGTCCTTGGCACACTAATTACGCGACCTCGTGGTCGCGTTGAGGCGCGATGGTTCCGCGAAGGTCGCGTGCGATTTCATGCGCCTGCACAGCCGTCTGGAGCGTGTGACGTCATTTGAAGATGGACACAAAATGCTGGAGTAACTCAGCGGGACCGGCAGCATCTCTGGAGAGAAGGAATGGATGACATTTTGTTTTGAGACTCTTCTTCAGTCTGAAAGAAGGGTGTTGACCCGAAACATCACCCATTGCTTCTCTCCAGAGATGCTGCCGGTCCCGCTGAGTTACTCCTGCATTTTGTGTCTATCTTCAATTTTCTTGGCCCTGCTCTGGGAGTAGGAGTGGGGGCCGATCCGGACCGCAACGGCCGTGAGCCCCAGGCTGAGCTCGGCGATTCTTTGCCAGCTTCTGCTGCTGTTGGTGGTGAGACGTTGCGTTGCGCCAGGGTCTTGGGCCTGTCCCACTTTGGCCGTCAGTTACGTTGGTACGACAGGCCGTTGGTGCGCGAAGATTTCATTCGCTACAAAAATTTCGGAGCCCCACGCGATGTTGCGCACAACTACATACCCCTTCGCGCTTCTCAGTGGGACCGGCCCTGCGTGGCCATTCGATGCCTGTGCGGCTCAACGCGACGATGAGTTTGCGTAATTTGCGTGCCAAGGACACGTAAGTAGGACAGGCACTTTACAGCGCCAGAGACCTGGGATCAATCCCGGCTATGGGTGCTGTCTGTATGGAGTTTGTACATCCTCCCCTTGACCACATGGGTTTTCGTCAGGATCTCCGGTTTCCTCCCACACTCCAAAGATGTACATGTTTGTAGGTTAATTGGCTTGGTAAAATTGTAAATTGTCCCTAGTGTGTGGGAGAGTGTTATTGTGTGATGATCGCTGGTCGTCGCGGACTTGGTGGGCCGAGGGGCCTGTTTCTGTGCTCTATCTTTTAACTAAAGATTTAAAGATTAGTGAGAATTTTGCCTCTGTTTTAATCTTAAGAATATCAGCTAGAGATCGCCATTCCTCAGTGTAGACTGCACAGAAATAGAAAAGAAAATGTTGGCAATGTTATGAGGACAGGTGATAATGGTGAAGAAAAAAAGCCAGTGAACACCAGAACATTTCATGTCAAAGATCATTCATCAGAGTTCCATTCTGTTGATACAGTTCAGATGAAAATTAATTGACCCAAAAAAAATGTTCTCTCTCTGTACTTGTTGCCGAAGCTGCTGAGTATTCTGGAATTTTGTCTTAATGTTCCAGATTTACAGAGGCAAGGAAACAAATCCTTACTTTATTTCAGAGGCAATTGACATGGATCTCAAGGGTTAGACAGCCTATCCATTGCTGAATTTGTCTCTTAAATCTACTAATAAATGCTTGTTTGGCATATTCAATGGATGCCACAATGAACTGCAGGTGCTGCAATCCTACCGAAAACAGAAAGTGTACAAAATCATGAGACAAATAAATTGGGTGAACACAGTGTCTCTTGCCCATTGTAGAGGAATGGTGAACTAGAGGACATCGATTTAAGGTGAGGGAGGAAAGATTTAATAATAAACTGAGGGGTAACTTTTTAACACAAAAGGTGGTGGGTGTATGGAACGAGCTGCCGGAGGAGGAACTTGAGGCAGTTATTATTGCAACATTTAAGAAACGTTTAGACAGGTACATGGATAGGATAGGTTTAGAGGGATATGAGCCAAATGCAGGCAGGTGGGACTAGTCTAGATGAGACGTGTGTTGATCGGTGTGGGCAAGTTGGGCCAAAGCGCGCGTTTCCACGCGGATGACTCTACGACTCGATGACAAAGTGCTGGGGGTACTCAGCAGGTCATTCAGCATCTTTGGAGGGAATGGAATGATGATGTCTCAGGTCTTGGCCCTTCTTCAGCCCCCTTGGATAGTCAGTGAACACCAGCAGTGACATTTCGTATGGAATTGGTAATAAAAAATAGGTCTCTTCCCAAAATCATTATTGTGCCTTAAATTCAGGCATGAGCAAGAACAATTTCTCCTTCAAAATATATATTTACTGAAGGACTGAAGTTGCCACCTGATTCCACTTTGAAACCATTTCAATATGGATGGTCACATGGCTTTGACCCTGCTTTGATGCTGTGTAAATGCAATTGCTGAGCACTGAACTTTAAAAATTGGCTTGGCCGGATACTTATTCTAATTTAATTTTGAATTGTTTGATTTTGCCATTTGAAAGTCATTAATAATTTAATCTGTGGCTTAATATCAGCACTTGAATGATGGTCGACAGAGCACTGTAGTCAATATTACATTAGCTTCACATTTCCCGGGGCAGATTTTGTTCTCAATGCTTTGTATGAAATGCAGTGACACCAATATTCATAAAATGATTTCATTTTACAATTGGCAGTGGGCATCACCACAGACACTGAAGGCCAAGGCACCCTCTTTATGAATATGCACTGATATTTATGCCCGGTGATTTTAGGCTGGTGCTTCCATTTTTGAAAATTTGTTGTAAAATGAATATCCTAAATTCATTTGCAAATTGCGTGAATTATATACGTGATAATACAAAACATTTTTATTGATTGAAATGATTGGAAGTTCAGCATGGAAACAGTGCCTTTGGGGCACCAAATTCACGCCGACCATTGATCACCCGTATACTAGCTATACAATACCCACCTTTGCAAGCCAAGGGTAATTTACAGGAACCAATTAACCTACAAGCCTGCACAACTTTGGTTTGTGGAAGGACACCAGATCACTCGGAGTAAAACCTGTGTGGTCACAGAGAGAACGTACAAACTCCGCACAGACAGCACCCGTTGTCAGGATCAAACCTGGGTCTCTGGCGCTGTGAAGCAGCAGTTCTACCCCTGCACCATTGTGCCACCCTTAGTTTAGAGATGCAGTGTGGAAACATTCTGTCCATTGATTACAAGTTCTATGCGATCCCATTTTCGCATTCTGCGCACTACTGGCAATGTACATAAACCAGTTAATCTACAAACCTGCAGGTCTTTGGAATATGGTAGAACATACTAGTTCTATGTTATCCCACATTCACATCCACTCTGCACACCACGAGCCATTTACAGAGGTCCATTCATCTACAATTCCCCCACATCTTTGGGATGTGGGTAGGAAACTGTAGCACCTGGAAGAAACCTCAAGCAATCGTAGGGAATCTCCACCCAGAGAGCACCCAAGGTCAGGATCGAACCAGCGACTGGCATCGCTCAACGTTTTGAAGCTTGATAAGTAAAACATGATAATCTGTGATAACAACATAAAAACATCAGAAATTATTTTTGTGAAATTCATGGAAGCTTTGAAGTTACTTAATTTTGCATGATTCTAATTTTGAAGGAGTATATTAAAACAAATACAAATAACAAACTCATTGGTTTAATTATTATAAATGGATGTACTTGCTTCTTCCTCCATTCTCATCCCACCTTTCCACTACATGCACCCCTGAATTTATATGTTTAGTTTAGTTTAGTTTAGAGATACAGCACAGAAAGACACCTTGTCCATGCTGACCATTAATCACCCACTCACACAAGTTCTATAATACCCTCTTTCCCATCCACTCCCCACACACTAGGGACAATTTTTACAGAAGCTAAAGTAACTGACATACCTGTATGTCTTTGGGATATGGGGGAAATCCGGTGCACTCAGAGGAAGTCCACGCAGTGACAGGGTGAACGTGCAAACTCCAAACAGATAACACCCGAAATCAGGATCGAACCTATTGTCTTTGGTGCTGTGAGGCAGCAGCTCTACCAGCTGTGCCACTGTGTTCTATGTCGCCCATATGTTCTAAATATATATGTATATACTAGACCAAGTGGGACCCGTTGTGTCTCGTCCCCTCAATGCGCGGTTGCGGGGGGAGCGGCCTTCGGCGTCATACACACACACTAACCCCCCCTTAGATATTATATTAATATTATTCATTTGCTCCTTTTTACTCCATCCCCGACCCTACCCACATGCACAAACCTCAACTACCCAGGTGCGGCTAGAGGGGGGGGGGGGGGGTTAGAGATTGAGGGGTGGGGGGGGGTGGCATCACAGGGGAGGGCTGATTTCCAAACGCAATACCACCACTTACCCATAGGTCTCAATATTCAGCACTCCCTAGAGAGGGAGGGGGGGGGGGGGCGGGGAGCAGAGAGGGAGGGGGGCAGAGAGGAATAGGAAGGGGACACTAGAGGCAGCACCTACCCAGGTCTTAGAGAGCAGCCTCCCCACAAGGCCTTGGGCCCGAGCGAGGATGTGGGTGGGAGTGTACCTGAGCGAGGCTCCCCCCCCTCATTCCCCCTCTCCATCCCCCCTGCTCCACCTCCCCTCCACCCCATCTCCCCCCCTCCCTCTCCCCCCTCCCTCTTTCTCTGCCCCAGGGAGGGCGTAGAGAGGGAGAGGGAGGGGGTAGAGGCAGCACCAACCAGGTCGTTGAGCAGCAGCTTCCCTACCAGGCGCTGGGCCCGAGTGAGGCTGCGGCCGGTGTGGACCCGAGCAAGGCCCGGAGCGAACTGAGGATGGTCAAAAGCTGCGGAAGGCCGGCCGATCGTTGCTTCCGCGAGGGGAAGCCCACCCACCCACGTGACAGACAATCGGGTGGGGGAGACGGAGAGGAAGTCATCCCTCACGACGGCCAGAGATTGCCAGGTGGGACAGGTATCACCATCGAGGAAAAGGCATCACGATTCCTCGCTTCACTGCGATCGACGGAGGAATCGCAGGTCTCCATAGATAGCCTCTCCCAGAGGAAGTAATGGCCGCCACAGCCACCTTCCCACCGCGCTTGCCGTGCGCCAGTGCGGCGATAACAACTGGCACCGCCATGTTTTAAAACTTCAAGGAGCCCAGCGGAGCGTGCAGCACCACCTGAGCAGCAGTTTAAAAACGCTAAGCGACAAATTAAAAAAAGTGAAAGTTATGAAGCCAAGAAGTATAGAAGACAGAACAGGGGTGATGTCACTCGCAGCACGAGCAGAGGCAGGCAGTCAGATCCATTGTGACATCATTAGCGAGACCATTTTGTTTATTTTCTAAGTTATTTGAGATTTGTGAACATTTTCATAAATACCTCGAGAAATAACGCATTAAATTTATCAGATAAGGTGATTTTTGATTTAATGGGATAAATCTCTACTGGAATATGTAAACATTTTACTGTTAGCGCGTCATGTCTTTGAGTAGATGTGATCGCACACAAACAAATAAACACACACACACACACACACACATCCAAGATCAGAGATTTATAGTTATAATAAGGATATATATGTATAAAGTGGACAAGCTTGAAGTTCAGTTAGAAACTGGCAAGTATGATGTTGTGGGAATTACTGAGACATGGCGGTAAGAGGGCCAGGGGTGGGAATTGAATATTCAAGGGTATACCTCCTATCGAAAAGACAGACAGGTGGGCAGAGGGGGTGGGGTTGCCCTGTTGGTGAGGAAAGAAATTCAGTCCCTTACAAGGGGTGACATTGAAACAGGAGATGTGGAGTCAGTATGAATAGAACTAAGGAATTGTAAGGGTAAAAAGACCCTAATGGGACTAGTCTACAGGCCCCCAAACAGTAACCTGGACATAGGGCGCAAGTTGAATCAGGAGTTAAGATAGGCATGTAGTAAAAGTAACGCTGTGGTTGTTATGGGAGATTTCCACATGCAGGTATACTGGCCCCCAAGAAAGGGACTTTGTAGAGTGCCTGCGTGATGGGTTCTTTGAACAGCTTGTATTGGAGCCTACCAGGGAGAGGGCAATTCTGGATTTAGTGTTATGTAATGAACCGGATTTGATAAAGGACCTCGAGGTTAATGAGTCATTAGGAGGCAGTGACCATAATATGGTCAGGTTTAATCTACAATTGGAGAGGGAGAAGAGTAGATCGGAGGTGTCAGTGTTGCAGTTAAATAAAGGGGACTATGGGGCCATGAGGGAGGAGCTGGCCAAAGTTGACTGGAAAGATATACTAGCAGGGATGACAGTGGAACTGGGTGTTTCTAGGAATAATACAGAAGGTGCAGGATCAGTTCTGTCCTAGGAGGAAGAAAGATTCCAAGGGGAGAAAGGGACGACCATGGCTCACAAGGGATGTCAGGGACAGTATAAAAATTATATCGAAGAAGTACAACGTAGCAAAGATGAGCGGGAAGCAAGAGGATTGGGTAATGTTTCAAGAACAACTGAAGATAACCAAAAAGACAATACGGGAAGAAAAGATGAGGTACGAAGGTAAGCTAGCCAAGAATATAAAGCAGGATAGTAAAAGCTTCTTTAGGTATGTGAAGAGGAAACAATTAGTTTAGACCAAAGTTGGAGCCTTGAAAACTGAAAAAGGTGAATTTATTATGGGGAACAAGGAAATGGCAGATGAGTTGAACACGTACTTTGGACCTGTCTTCACTAAGGAGGACACAAACAATCTTCCAGATATAGTAGTGGCCAGAGGATCTGGGGTGACAGAAGAACTGAAGGAAATCCACATTAGGCAGGAAATGATGTTGGATAGACTGATGGGACTGAAGGCTGATAAATCCCCAGGGCCTGATGGTCTGCATCCCGGGGTACTTTAGGAAGTGGCTCTAGAAATCGTGAATGCATTGGTGATAATTTTCCAATGTTCTATCGACTCAGGAACAGTTCCTGTGGATTGGAGGGTAGCTAATGTTATCCCACTTTTTAAGAAAGGCGGGAGAGAGAAAACGGGGAATTATAGACCAGTTAGCCTGACATCAGTGGTGGGGAAGATGCTGGAGTCAATGATCAAAGATGAGATAGAAGCACATTTGGATAGCAGTAACAGGATCAGCCTGAGTCAGCATGGATTTATAAAAGGGAAATCATGCTTGAATCTTCTGGAATTATTTGAAGATGTAACGAGGAAAATGGACAAGGGAGAGCCAGTGGATGTAGTGTACCTGGACTTTCAGAAAGTAGTTTAAAAGGTCCCACATAGGAGATAAGTGGGCAACATTAGGGCACATGTTATTGGGGGTAGAGTACTGACATGGATAGAGAAGTGGTTGGCAGACAGAAAACAAAGAGTATGAATTAACGGGTCCCTTTCAGAATGGCAGGCAGTGACTAGTGGGGTACCGCAAGGCTCGGTGCAGGGACCACAGCTATTTACAATATACACCAATTATTTGGATGAAGGGATTAAAAGAAACATTAGCAAATTTACAGATGACACAAAGCTGGGTGGCAGTGTGAACTGTGAGGAGGATGCTATGAGAATGCAGGGGGACTTGGACAGGTTGGGGGAGTGGGCAGATGCATGGCAGATGAAGTTTAATGTGGATAAATGTGAGGTTATCCACTTTGGTAGCAAAAACAGGAAGGCAGATTACTATCGAAATGGCATCAAGTTGGGAAAGGGGACCTAAAGAGGTCCTGCAGTTGTACAGAGCCCTAGTGAGACCATACCTGGAGTATTGTGTGTAGTTTTGGTCCCCTAATTTGAGGAAGGACATTCTTGCTATTGAGGGAACGCAGCGTAGGTTTACAAGGTTAATTCCCGGGATGGCGGGACTGTCATATGCTGAGAGAATGGAGCAGCTGGTCTTGTACACTCTGGAGTTTAGAAGGATGAGAGGGGATCTTATTGAAACATATAAGATTGTTAAGGGCTTGGACACGCTAGAGGCAGAAAACATGTTCCTGATTTTGGGGGAGTCCAGAACCAGGCCCACAGTTTACGAATAAGGAGTAAGCCATTTAGAACGGAGACGAGGAAACACTTTTTCTCACAGAGAGTGGTGAGTCTGTGGAATTCTCTGCCTCAGAGGGCTGTGGAGACAGGTTCTCTGGATGCTTTCAAGAGGGAGCTAGATAGGGCTCTTAAAATAGCGGAGTAAGGGGATATGGGGAGAAGGCAGGAATGGGGTACTGATTGGGGATGATCAGCCATGATCACATTGAATGGCGGTGCTGGCTCGAAGGGCCAAATGGCCTACACCTGCACCTATTGTCTATTGTCTATTACATCTCCTTATACATACATACAGGTTGATGAAAATAGCCAAATAATAAAAGGTGCTGTGAAAGTTAAAGATATCTGCAATTATCATTGCCTTTAAAAAAGCACAATCAAGTTCTGCATTAATTTCTTACAATCAGTACACACCCAATAGTCTTTTGCCCTATTTTCCAGGCTTGAGCACAGAGACCATATCTGGACCAGAGGCAATTTAATGTAATCAAAGGTGTGTAGCAATAAGATATTATTAATAATGTCAGAGAGTACATGAATCAGCAGTGAATAGATTTTCAAATTCATTGTAGCAGAAACATGTATCTTTGAATAACAGAGGAAAGAAATAGCTTTGCCTCAGTAGTTGGCAATTCCCCCAAAAGAACAGGCATTTTTCTAAACAATAAGGCGATACAAATGGTTCACGTTATGATTCACATGCTGTTAGTAGGGTAGGATCATGAAGCAGTGATAAGAGTGGTATTGGATGGAACACATGACAGGGAATTGATTCACCACGGCACAGAAGAGTTTCCGATTCAACAGTGAGTACAAATGAAAAAGATCTGGCACGATCATTTTGACAAATCTTCAGCCTTAAAGACAGCTGCCAGGAGAATCGCTTGTCAAAAGAACGGAATAAAAGGAGCCTCAGTATCGCGTGCAAGTGTTACTTCAGGTGTGAGATTTTTCATGAAATGCAAATCAAGTCAGAAGCTCTGTACTTATCATACATTCTTGCCTGAATTTAATTAATATCTCCATACATTTGAACTTCTCATGCAGATACTTATTTTCCAGCTACTGAAATACTACATTTGTGTAGGAAAGATCAGCAGATGCTGGTTTAAACTGAAGATAGACACAAATAGCTGGAGTAACTGAGCAAGCCAGGCAGCACCTCCGGAGAGAAGGAATGGGTGACATTTAGGGTCAAGACCCTTCTTCAGACTGGTTAGGGATAAGGAAAACGCGAGATATAGACGATGATGTAAAGTGATTAAGAACAATTAATAAAATATATGCAAAAAAGTAACGTTGATGAAGGAAACAGGCTGTTTGTTGGGTGAAAACAAGAAGCTGGTGTGACTTGGGTGGGGGAGGGATAGAGCGAGAAGGAATGCCAGGGTAAGTTGAATTTAGATAAATTGATATATACATACCACTGGGGTACAAGCAAAATATGAGATGCTGTTCTTCAAATTTGCATTTAGCCTCACTCTGACAATGGAGGAGACCTCAGACAGAAAGGTCTGTGGGGAATGGGAAGGAGGATTAAAGTGTTTAGATACCAGGAGATCAGGTTGGTTCAGGCAGACTGAGTGAAGGTGTTCAGTGAAACGATCACCCAGTACATTTGTCTGGTTTGCAATTCTACTGGAATGCACATTTCTGGAGAGGGATAAGTAATGTATGAGTGTATGCAAGATGGATGATGGAGTGAGGACTGGCATGAAGATTGTGTTTACATTGGTAGAAAGAATAGAAAAACAATATCATTTTAAACTGATGAGGAAACTAGTGAATATACTGTCGGTTTACAAAGGGATCTGGCTAGTACTCCGAGTCACAAAATACAAAAAATTAATGCGCAAGCAGTAAGGAAGATCAAAGAATTTTACTTGAAAGAGGTTGGAATACAAATACAGTAAACACTTGTTACAACAGTCCATGGGTGGGGGGGGGGGCAGGGGAGGATGCTGTCTGTTATTGCCGATTGTCTGTTACAACCGAGTATGGTATTAGCCAGTGGTAATCAAAGTGTAAGTAGTGGAAACAAAGAACTGCTGGTTAGTTCATAAAAGGACACAAAGTGCTGGAGTAACTCAGCAGGCCAGGTAGCACCTCTGGAGAACATGGATAGCTGGTGTTTTGAGTCAACACCTTTCTTCAGGCTCTCAGTCTGGAACTAGATCTGGAGTCCAGGTGAGTTGATGGCCCCGGCCTACTAGTGGATCGTCAAAGTCAATGGCCGTGGCTCGTGGGCAGCCGGAGTGCAGGTAAGGGTAAGTGGTGACCGCGGCAGGCGTGGCTTGGAAGTGGCTGAGTTAAAGCTGTGTGGGCCGGTGATTGTGGCGGCACTAGGTTAGGCCTGGAAGCTGTCATGGAGGTAGTGCGGGCCGACGTCGCCAGCCCTGTCTGACGTTGAAGGTCGGTAGGTCCGGCCTGGATGCGGCCCAGGGAGGCAGTGCAAGCCGGGGATGATGTCGGCAGCCCAGCCTTGAAATGACTGAGGAGGGATTGCGGGCCAGGGTTGCCCGCTACAGCGTGGCCTAGCGGTGAAGGTCAGTAGGTCCATCCATTATAACCGGACCCTGTTATAAAGAGGTCCGTAATAACAAGGGTTGATGCATTCCCGCAGGGCTCTGGTGAGACTTTACTAGCACTGAGAATATTAATGGTCTCTGTACCTAAGTAAGGATATACTTGTCTTGGAGATGGAGATAGATAGGTTTCTAAAATAAATGAGAGCGTTATTCGATAAGGGACATTGCATAGACTTGTGTACACTACTCATGAAAACACAAAGTTCTGACATGCAGTGAAATAGAGAAATGCTGAATTGTTGGTCCGAGCAGGAGAGCGAAGGGCCTTAGTTTATGGGCAGGACTAGAGATGAGGAGATTGTCCATCTTCAGAGTTCTCTATCCTTGTAGATTGTGAGCACACAGATTATGGGCAGGGTGAAGAAGGGTCCCGGCTCGAAACGTCACCTATCCATTTTCTCCAGACATGCTGCCTGACCCTATGCTTTACTCCAACAATTTGTATCTATCTTTGGTATAAATCAGTGTCTGCTGTTCTTTTTTATGGTAGAGTATGATCAAAATTGGGATTAATGGACTTTTGCACACTAAAGAATCCAGGATTTGGACAGTAAAATTGCATCAAGACCAAAATGTATTTGCAGTTACAAAGAGACTATATAAATTGCTCCTGAATATGTACTATGTTTACATATTCTGTTGTGGTGCAGCAAGTAAGAATTTCATTGTTCTACCTGGGACATATGACAATAAAACACTCTTGACTCCTGACTCTTATAACCATATAACCATATAACAATCACAGCACGGAAACAGGCCATCTCGGCCCTTCAAGTTCGTGCCGAACAACTTTTTTCTCTTAGTCCCACCTGCCTGCACTCATACCATAACCCTCCATACCCTTCTCATCCATATGCCTATCCAATTTATTTTTAAATGATACCGACGAACCTGCCGCCACCACTTCCACTGGAAGCTCATTCCACACCACTACCACTCTCTGAGTAAAGAGGTTCCCCCTCATGTTACCCCTAAACCTCTGTCCCTTAATTCTAAAGTCATGTCCTCGTGTTTGAATCTTCCCTATTCTCAAAGGGAAAAGCTTGTCCACATTAACTCTGTCTATCCCTCTCATCATTTTAAAGACCTCTATCAAGTCCCCCCTTAACCTTCTGCGCTCCAGAGAATAAAGACCTAACTTATTTAACCTATCTCTGTAACTTAGCTGTTGAAACCCAGGCAACATTCTAGTAAATCTCCTCTGTACCCTCTCTATTTTGTTGACATCCTTCCTATAATTGGGTGACCAAAACTGCACACCATACTCCAGATTTGGTCTCACCAACGCCTTGTACAATTTTAACATTACATCCCAGCTTCTATACTCAATGCTCTGATTTATAAAGGCTAGCATACCAAAAGCTTTCTTTACCACCCTATCTATATGAGGTTCCACCTTCAAGGAACTATGCACGGTTATTCCCAGATCCCTCTGTTCAACTGTATTCTTCAATTCCCTACCGTTTACCATGTACTACCTATTTTGATTTGTCCTGCCAAGGTGTAGCACCTCACATTTATCAGCATTAAACTCCATCTGCCATCTTTCAGCCCATTTTTCCAACTGGCCTAAATCACTCTGTAGACTTTGGAAATCCTCTTCATTATCCACAACACCCCCTATCTTGGTATCATCTGCATACTTACTAATCCAATTTACCACCCCTTCATCCAGATCATTGATGTACATGACAAACAACAAAGGACCCAACACAGATCCCTGAGGCACCCCACTAGTCACCTGCCTCCAACCCGACAAACAGCCATCCACCATTACCCTCTGGCTTCTCCCATTCAGCCACTGTTGAATCCATCTTGCTATTCCTGCATTTATACCCAACAGTTGAACCTTCTTAACCAACCTTCCATGAGGAACCTTGTCAAAGGCCTTACTGAAGTCCATATAGACAACATCCACTGCTTTACCCTCGTCAATTTCCCTAGTAACCTCTTCAAAAAATTCAAGAAGATTAGTCAAACATGACCTTCCAGGCATAAATCCATGTTGACTGTTCCTAATTAGACCCTCTTTATCCAGATACTTATATATATTATCTATAAGTATCTTTTCCATTAATTTGCCCACCACTGAAGTCAAACTAACCGGTCTATAATTGCTAGGTTTACTTTTAGAGCCCTTTTTAAACAATGGAACAACATGCGCAGTACGCCAATCCTCGGGGACTATTCCCGTTTCTAATGACATTTGAAATATTTCTGTCATAGCCCCGGCTATTTCTACACTAACTTCCCTCAATGTCCTAGGGAATATCCTGTCAGGACCTGGAGACTTATCCACTTTTATATTTTTCAAAAGTGCCAGTACTTCTTTTACTTTGAAACTCATAGTATCCATAGCTACTCTACTAGTTTCCCTTACCTCACATAATTCAATATCCTTCTCCTTGGTGAATACCGAAGAAAAGAAATTGTTCAATATCTCCCCCATCTCTTTTGGCTCTGCAGATAGCTGTCCACTCGGTCTCTCCAATGGACCAATTTTATCCCTTGTTATCCTTTTGCTATTAATATAGCTGTAGAAACCCTTTGGATTTACTTTCACCTTACTTGCCAAAGCAACCTCATATCTTCTTTTAGCTTTTCTAATTTCTTTCTTAAGATTCTTTTTACATTCCTTATACTCCTCAAGCACCTCATTTGCTTCATGCTGCTTATAATTATTGTAGATCTCCCTCTTTTTCCGAACAAGATGTCCAATTTCCCTTGATTCTCTCTTGATTCTACTTCTTATGATTTTATTGGAAAAGGTATAAATAATTTAACAGGGTGATCCTCTACGAAAGAATGCATCAATCGTACTCAAAAGACAGTTTGGCGATTCAGACTTTACACTTTGACATTGGACATACAGTGTGGAAACAGGCTCTTTGACCCACCGAGTCTGCGCCGATCAGTGATCTCCGTACACTAGCGGTGTCCTACACACTAGGGACAATTTACAATTTTACCAAAGCCAAGTATCCTACAAACCTGCACGTATTTAGAGTGTGGGAGGAAACCAGAGCATCCGTGACGGACAAGTGGCTCCAGTCTACGCAGACATTTTCAATCAGTCCCTGAAAACCTGCAGTGTCCTTGCCTGCTTCAAAGTCTCCACTATTGTTCCTGCACCCAAAAATCCAAGGATTACTGGTCTTAATGACAACAGGCCTGTCGCACTGAATTCTATAATCATGAAAACCCTTGAAACACGTAGTGGCCCACCTGAAAAATATCACAAACACCCTGAAGGACCCCGTGCAGTTTGCATACCAGGTTAATAGTTCAGTGGATAACCTAGGCCTGCACTTCATCCTCCAGCACCTGGACTGCCAGGGGACCTATGCAAGAATATTGTATGTGGATTTTAGCTCTGCATTGAACACCATTCTGCCAGAGATACTACACTCCAAACTCTCCCAGTTGACTGTGCCTGAACCCCTCTGTTAATGGATCACCAACTTCCTGACAGGCGGGAAGCAGCATGTGATGCTGGGAAAGTACATCTCGGTCCCGCAAACCCTCAGCATAGGAGCACCGCAAGGCTGCATACTCTTTTGCCTCTCCTCTACTCTCTCTGCACCAATGACTGGACCTCCACAGATTCCTCCGTCAAGTTTTGCAAGTTTGCGGACGACACAACTGATTGGACTGATCCAGGATGGAGAAGAATCTGCCTACAGACAGGAAGTGACACAACTGGCGTCCTGGTGCCATCGCAACAACCTAGAGCTCAATGCTCTTAAGATAGTGGAATTTATTGTAGACTTTAGGAGAGCTCCCCCTCCCCTCCCCGCAATCACCATCAACAACACCACAGTCACATCTGTGGAGTCATTTAAGTTCCTTGGAACCATCATCTCCAGTGTCCTAAAATGGGAGGTCATCATCGACTCCACAGTCAAAAAGGCCCAACAGAGGATGTACTTTCTGCGGCAGCTGAGAAAACACAATCTGCCACAGGCAATGATGGTCCAGTTTTATACTGCCATCATAAAATCTGTCCTCACCTTCTCCATCATGGTCTGGTTTGGCTCAGCCACCAAGCAAGACATCCGGAGGCTGCAGCGAATCGTTCGATCAGCAGAGAAGGTTATTGGCTGCAACCTTCCCCCCGTTGACGAACTGTACACTGCAAGGGCCAGGAAGCGAGTGAGTAAGATCATCTCTGGCCCCTCTCACCCTGGCCACAAACTCTTTGATGTACTTTCCTCTGGGAGGCGACTCAGGACTTTCAAAGTCTCCACAGCCAGACATAAAAACAGATTTTTTTCCCATGAGCAGTAGCTCTACTCAACAGTGAAAAGTCTGCAGCCTCCTTTTGCTCTGGTATTTTATTTTATTCTTCACGTTTAAATTATGTTTATTTTTAATTGTTTACTGTATATTGTGTTGTTATTTGCGAGCAAAGCGCCAATACTTGGCTAATAAAATGTATTCAATTCAATTCAATCCAGGGAAAACCCACGTGGTCACAGGGAGAACGCACATGTGAGCAGGCTTGAATATCAGGCATGGATGAAGGCAGGGGAAAAGCAAGGTGATAGGTGGATGCAGATTCGATTTGTGCTGTCCCATTACTTTTTATCATTAAAATTGACTGCCCTGAGTGCAAGAGGACTATATTATAAAATCTGTATATTTCACATTAACATTTGTGCAAAAAGCACGAGTACAAATGTGGAACTTACTTCAAGTCTAGTTACAGCATGGAATGAAACAGGGTGGCGCAGAGGCACAGTGTTGCTGCCTTACAGTGCCAGAGACCCGGGTTCGATCCTAACTATGGGTGCTGTCTGCATGGAGTTTGCACGTTCTCTCTGCGACTGCGTGGGATTTTTCTGGGTGCTCCTGTTTCCTCCCTCACTCCAAGGACATACAGTTTTGTAGGTTAAAACAGCTTTGGTGAAAATAATTGAAAATTTTCCCTCCCGTGTAGTGCTAGTGTACGGAGTGATCGCTGGTCGGCATGGACTCGGTGGGCCGAAGGGCCTGTTTCCACGCTGTATGTCTAAAATCTAAAAATATGAAACTTCTTCAAGTCTAGTTACAGCATGGATCAAAACAGGAGCAAAGAATTAACAGACTGACTTCATATGCATCGCATATCCTTGAGTCTGATGATCACCATAGGATTTAACAACCAGATCCTTCCAATTTACCATCAGAGCATTTGCCACATCAGCAGTCTTTAGTCCATGGCTATAAATATGTGACAGGAGTATTGTTTGTTGGAACAAATGCTTTCTTACTTTGCCCATGGGAAATCATGCTATTACAATTTAATAGAATTTTTTTTTGAGTAAAGTAACAATGTAGACAAGAAGAAGAATACAACTGGAGTGTACTCTGTGTCAATAAAAAGCCATTTTGCATGCCTGACAGAGATTCATGCACAAAATCAGTTGACATAGCTGTCATGGATTTTTATTTTGACTTGGGATATTCCGCACACACACAGACCTCAGTTGACTCCCACAGATTATCTGCCTGCTGGGCCCAAGGCCACGAAGGCTCCTGTAACATCCTTTTTGTACTTTGAACATATTTCTCAGGTTTGGTCTCCCCGAACAATCCCAGTCAGTTGTCATTGTGGCACTGCGTTATTCTACCTGGCTACTATCTATGCGCTTTCCGGAGAGCCGGGGAATAAAATAAACAGCCCTTGTTAAAACAAATTGACTTCTTGTTCCATCGCACGCCATTTTGATTTCCATTGCCTTCACATTAGCAGCGTGTACTTCTACTTGCCTACCATCTACACACTTTCAAGAGAGGCTAAGAGTAAAATAAACAACCTCATTAAAGAACGGTCCTGATCAGAAATGCCAACTGTCCATGTTCTCCGGAGACACTGCCAGACCCACTGAGTTACTCCAGCATTTTGCACCCTCATCAAAACAAATTGCCTTAGAGTTCTATCACCCACCATCCTGATTTACATTCCTACACATAACTAATGCTTAATTTTTTCAGGTAGCAACTTGGCAACTTATATCTAACAAGCCAAATAGAATTGAACAGCGCATTGTTATATTGAAGTTTTATAGTAATTAGAGGCTTTAGCACCCCTCCTTTCCTCTCTCTCTCTCTCTCTCTCTCTCTACACAGATAATCAAATGATACCTTTCTGAAATTTCCCAGTTAAGACTTTGCAGCCTCAGTTGCAAGGAGGCGGATGAGAGGTGAAGAGCTGGAGGCGAGAATAGATCTGGATCCCCTTCAGATTTTCAGTCTGAAGAAAACATCATCCACCCTTTTTCTCCAGAGATGCTGCCTGACCTGCTGAATTAATCCAGCACTTTGTGTCCCTCTTTGGAGACCATTATACTGGTGTGATGTTTTCATTTATCAAACTGTATAACTCCTCCCCCTTCTGTCCTGGGGTAGACTGAGACGGACTCCACCCCCTTCCCCCCATCCCAATCTTTGCACATCCCCAATCCTTTCCACTAGCCACTTTAATTTAATGTTTCATGTGTTTTGTGTTTTTTTTTGTTTTTATGACTGTTGGCAGATCAATTTCCCCCCTGGGATAAATAAAGTTTATTGTATTGTATTGTATCTGTCAGCAGGCTCAGAAATGGAAAGGACTCAAATGCAGGCTCACCGAGAAGTACTGAATAAAACACAAAATAAAAACTTGAATGGAACCGAAAGATATAGACCTGGAATTGACAGAATGCAGAAGTGATTAGTCGGCACCCAAATAGTGAAGATCTCAGGTATTTATACCAAGTGATAGATTAGGGGAGAAGATTAAATGCAGGTGTAACTCCTAATAGCTCAGGGGAGGAGTGTGGAAAGAGTCTTGTGTCTGGAGGCATAGCAAATGTGACAGGACCCCCCTCCCACGGACGCCTCCTGGTGTCCTCTTTGGCTGGTCCGGATACTGCTGATGAAAGTCACGGATCAGGGATGGGTCCAGGATGCCACGGGCAGGAATCCAGCTCCTCTGGGGTGAATCCGCATAGACCGGGCAGTCTAGGGCAGACAGCAGAGCTTTAGAATCAAGAATACGCCAATGATCTTGAGAATCAATGATGGGCCAATAAACCAGGGTGCCAACTTACAGGACTCCACGCGGAGAGGGAGATCTCGGGCGGACAGCCATACCCTCTGACCAGGGCAATAGCGAGGGGCAGGGGTCCGGTGACGATCTGCCTATTGTCTGTACCTGGAAGTGGTGCAGAGCAGGGCAGAACGGACCTCCTTCCAGGTCCGACGACCACGGTGCACAAACTCCTGGGCAGTGGTATCACACCAACCACTCTCTAAAGCAGTGGTTTGAAAATTAATCGCGTAATTGGCAACAGAGTGTACCCCCTGGTGGAGATCCAGCATTCTCTGGGCTGCCTCTCTTCCGACCAAAGGGTGGTCGAAAATCTTTCTCAGCTCTGCTGAAAAATGGGCAAAGTCCCAGCAGAAGTCTAGCTGTCTCTCCCAGGCAGCTGCACGCCCTGATAGCAGGGAGATGGCATAGGCTACTTTGGAGCGTTCTGCGCAGCAGCGGGATGGTTGTAGCGCAAAAAACAAAGAGCACTGGGTAAGGAATGACCTGCGGGTAGAAGGATCGCCATGGTACCTCTCTGGGGTGGGAAGAACTCATTCCAGAATGATCTAGATTTGGACAGAGTCGGAGAAGCATCAGCAGAGATGGGAGGAATTGGTGGCGGTGCGAGGTGTACCAGGAGCTGGTTGACACTGGTTGTGAACTGCTTGATGGTATACACAAGTCGGTCCATTCGATCAATAAGTTGGTTTATTTGAACCACATGGGTGCCTAGGGTGGAGCCTTAGTGTTGAACAGCCTTGTAAAGATGAGCCAAGATATCCTCAGTTCTGGAACTGGGGGCAACCAAACTCTGTTGAGCTGACCAGGATTGCCTGTCGACTATTGGCTGACTATACTGGCTGACTATTCTGTCAGCAGGCTCAGAAATAGAAAGGACTTGAATGCAAGCTCACTGAGAAGTACTGAAGAAAACCCAAAATACAAACGCGAATGGAACCGAAAGATACAGACCTGGAACCAACAGAACTCAGAACTGCTATCAAACCGACAGAATGCAGAACTGATTAGTCAGCACCGAATTGGTGATGATCTCAGGTACTTATATCAAGTGATCGATTTGAAAGAGCAGATTAAATGCTGGTATAACTCCTGATAGCTCAGGGGAGGAGTTTGGAAAGAGTCTCAAGTGTCTGGAGGCGTGGCAAGTGTGACAGTATCGTATCTTATCATATCTATCAGTTTTGTGCTCATTCTGCATCTGTGTTTTCAACAAAGGACATTTATTGTCACATACACCAATTGCAGTGAAATTTGAGTTGCCATTGCAGCACACAAATAAAATAAACACAACATTATAGAATTTAACATTAAACATAAAAAACATCCCCCACAGAGGGATCAACGTTTCCCACTGTGAGGGAAGGCAGCAAAGTCCAGTCCATTTCTTCCATGTTCACCCGTGGTTGGGGCCTATTTGATCCCTCCGCAGTCGCCGCTATGGCAGCCCGATGTTTCGGGCCCTCTCGCCAGGATGATGGAACTCCTGCGTCGGAAGAACACTCTCAGTGCCTTTGTCTTCTGAAACGGCCGCTTGTTACCGGAGACCGCGGCTCCCGATGTCCACAGGCCGCGCTGAGTGGAGCAACACTGGCGATCTCGGCGAAAGATCCCAGGCTCCACGATGTTTAAAGTCAGCACCGCCGTGGCTGGAACCACTGCAGACCACAGCGCCATGATGTTGAAGTCAGCACTCCGGAACTCCAACACGGGTAAGGCATCGCCCCGCTCCGCGATGGTACCTCAGTGCTGCGCCGTCACTGAAGCTGCAGCTCGAAGCTCTGGCCGGACACTGGCAGGAAAGGCCGCACCAATCCAGGTGGAAGGCCGCAAGGAGGGGGTGAAGATGCGGCTTGGAGGAAAGACGCATCCTCGATCGGGTAGGGACTGGAGAAAACAGTTTCCCTCTTTCCCCCCCATCCCCCCCCATCCCCCACGTAAAAAGACTAAAAGGCCTCCAGAACAAAACTTTAACAAACTAACAATAAAAAAGGGTGAAAAACGAACTTTTGCAGGCAAGGCTGCCACTCTATGGCGCCACCACTTTAACTTTAATTCAGAGTTTTGCTTTCTATTAACACTTTGCCAGAGGTTTTAAAAAGGTACTTTCTTTATTTCATTAACTTCTGTTATCTCAATGAACTTGGTAAGTTCCATAACATTGCCAAATGTTCCAATAATACCTAATACCCAAAGGTCTTAAATAGTGGGGAAAGATGGGGGACTGAATTTTTATTGCACTGGTCACCCATTGTCACTTCCACACACAGTCGGAGAGGAGTCAGCCATTAACTCCCATGCTCCAGAGGATTGCTCGGTCATGTTTATTCGCTGACATGGTAACCGGAGCAGAGATGACAAGTAAAAATATTGAAAACTTGTCAAAACCACACAGAGCTGGGAATTTCTGACAGCCCTGTTCAGTTTGTTTGAGTAGATTTTACTGTCAATAAAATTGCCTTTTCCTGCCAATTGAATTTGAGCGGCTTGTGCATCGGTTAAAAATTCTGGTACGATTTATAAAAGAAAAATGTACATTTTATACAATTTTCCACAAGAGGAGATATGAGGCGTTTCGGGAGAATGATGGTACTCTGTGTTCTGAATGACTCACCTCATATATTAACCAACAGCACAATGCATTAACTGTTGAATATTTATGCACATCATAACTTTATGGATCCTAATCATTTGCTAAAACTGGTAAATTCAGCTTTGTTAAATTGAAAGTCTAAAATAGCACCATTACTAATTAAGTATTAATTTATTTTCAAGTTGTCTCATTAGGCCAGATGACGGCATTTCTCACAAATCGATGCAGATGTGTACATGCCCTTTAGGGCTTTTTGTTTCATATTTAACATTCCATCGTAAGCATGCTGTCAATCCTCAATCATTAAATTGTGGATTAAAAGATGCAGAAGAAGAATCTCTCGCACTGCTAATTGGAGTTCAAGGGAACAATCTATTTCACTTGGACACCATTATTTATTTCAAATCTTTCTTTAAAATCTGGCTAAGTTAAGCAGCACTATGCATTACCCTAATTCCTCATGAGTCGCCTTTACTGCGAGGAGTCTATTTGGAAGCCATTCAATCTCCATTACATTTTGAGTCATAGAGTCATACATAGAGTCATACAGCGTGGAAACAAGTCCTTCGGCCCAATTTTCCCCACACAGACTAATTTTTTCCCATCTGCCTGAGTTTGTCCCATTCCCCTCCAAACCCGTCCTATCTATGTACCTGTCTAATTATTTGCAATAGTTCCTGCCTCAATTACATCCTCTGGCAACTCGTTCCATATACCCACCATCTTTTGTGTGAAAAGGTTACTCCCCCGATTCCTATTAAATCTTTCCCCCTTCACCTTTAAACCTATGTCCTCTGGTTTTCGATTCCCCTACTCTTGGCAAGAGACTGTGCCTCTACCCAATCTAATCCTCGCATGATTTTGTGTACTTCTATAAGATCACCCCTCATACTCCTGCGCTGCAAGGAATAAAGTCCCAGCCTGCAAAACGTCTCCCAATAGCTCAGACCCTCGAATCCTGGCAACATCCTTGTGAATCTTCTCCTGCATCCTTTACACTTGGCATTTTTCGTGTAACATGGTGACCAGTACTGAACACAATACTCGAAATATAGCCACACCAATGTCTTATATAACTGCAACATGTCTTCACAACTTCTATACTCAATACTCTGACTGATGAAGGCCAATGTGCCAAAAGCCTTTTTGACCACCCTCTCTACCTGTGAGGCCACCTTCAAGGAACTATGTACCTGCAATCGTTGATCCCTCTGCTCTACAACACTCCCCAGAGCACTACCGTTCAATGTGTAGGTCCTGCCCATTTTAGACTTTCCAAAATGCAACACTACACACTTCTCTGTATTAAATCCCTCCATTACATTTGTCAGTAAACGCTTGTTTTCGAAGACATCAAGCTCCAAGTGTTACCGCAAAAGGTGTTGGAAGTCTGATAAAGGAACCTGACCCAAATGTTACCAATCCACGTTCTCCAGAGATGCTGCCTGTCTCACTCAGTTACTCAAGTATTTTGTGATTGTTTTTCTAATGGTCTTGTTTAATATCCTAATCACAGCTCATCTTCAAACATTAGGACATTTTCATAGATGTCGACTAAAACAGGAACAACTGCTGAGAAAATATGCCTTGTGTTAGCTGCGAATTAGTTTCAAACATGTATTAAGAAGCACAACTTCCATCCAATTTATCATTATCAGCAGAGATGTGTCAATGTACGTCATAATCCAGGCTGACATATGTGAAGCATCAAGGGAGTGCCGTGGGTCTTTAAAGTGAAACATTAATCCAAGTCCATGTCTTCCCTTTCAGTGTTGTAAAAGATCCTTTAATCAAATGATGGATGAAGCTTTGTCAGCTAAACTGTTGAAGATAAATCTGAGATAGGAGGAATAAGTGGTTCAAACTTACAGTTCAGGTATTGATCATCCTGCAATTGATTCCCTTCTCCCCATCCAGGCAATTGGTAAGACTTGGCTGATGTCCCTACAATGGGATCTGCTTCTCTGAATTCAGAATCCAATCCCACAACCAAACCCTCCACACATCTTCAATCCTCCTCTCACATCTTCAATGCCCTGAACCAGGTCCACCTTCAGTGCAGACCCTCTTGCAGCTTGGCTGTTTGTAGGGCCCCCAAGGAAAGTCATTAGACTGATTACTCAAAATAAATGGTGGTCTCATGAGGAAAAGCTGATCAGGATGGGCCTACATTCATTGAAATACATTAGAATGAGAGGTCATGTTATACACCTCTAATGAAGCTTGGCAGGGTAGATAGTGGAGAGGATGTTTCTCTCACAGTGGAAGACAGAACAAGGGGGATTGTTTCAGATTAAGGAGTCACTCATTTAAGAGATGGAAGAACCTACAGGCTCAGAGGCTCATGAATCTTTAGATTAATTTACACCAAAGGATCTTAGTTTAGTTTAGCCCGCGGAAACAGGCCCTCCGGTCCACTGAGCCCGCTCCGACCACTGATCACCTCCTACACTAACACTATCCTACACACTATGGACTATTTACAGAAGCCAACTAACCTACAAACGTGTACATCTTTGGAATGTGTGAGGAAATCAGATTTACTGGAGAAAACCCACATGGTCACAGGGAGAATGTACAAACTCCATACAGGCAGTCAGGATTTGAACCCGGGTCTCTTGTGCTATAAAGGCAGCAACTCTGCCATTGCGCCACCGTGCCATCCAGGCCATGGAAACTGAGTCACTGAATGCATTTAAGGCTGAGGTAAATTTGAGACATCAGAAGTGTGAGGCTAAAACTAAGATCATATGAGCCATGATGTTACTGAAGGGAGGATTGGGGACACAGCATGCTGGATCACATGACCTACTCCTGATACTGTTTTTATGTTCATATATTCCAAGGCATGGGGAAAAAAAAGATACATATGTAAGGAATACAATTTTGTTTTGTTTCTGGTTAAGTACTTTGAGTCTGACTTGAACCAATAGAGCCAGTAGCCCATTTCACACATGGTTTGATTTTCATTGAAGCTGACCTCAATAGACAAGATAATGGAGCATGATCTAAAAGGGATAGTCAATTTGCTACGAGTGCTTTTCACTTGATTGGTAAAAACAATGTTATCTCCTTATGGTCCACGAAATTAAATATGATACAAGCAAACACGTATCTAAAAGTCAGAATTTAGGCTGTTATCAGGCAACTGAACCATCCTATCAACATCTAGAGAGCGGTCCTGAGCTATCATCTACCTGATTGGAGACCCTCGGACTATCTTGAATTGGACTTTACTGGACTTTATTCTGCACTAAACATTATTCCTTTTATCCTGTATCGGAACTGTGGACTGCTTGATTGTCTTCACTAATTGTCTTTCCACTGACTGCTTTTCACTTCACCTTGGAACACTTGACACTAAGTAAACAAAACTAAATTTCTTTGTCATCTTTCGAAGTTTTACTCACTGGAAAATTCAAACAACGTAGATTCCTCTTTCCCAGTGTTGGTCCAGTAAATGTCTTCCACACCTTGTCTCAGGCATGAACATACTTCCTGAAGTATTGTGTCTAGAATTGGATTCACTTTAGCTGATTTATTAAGTTTTACTGCCTTTTCAATTTTATTACTTTTGAAATGTATACCTTTTATAATGCCAAGGCTCAGACATGCCTTCTCATTGAAAAAGAAAATCCCTATTCCACCTATCAATAACATGGCATGCACATGAACACATGTCTGAAGAAGGGCCTCAACCCGAAACATCACCTATTACTTTTTTCCAGGTTCTGAAGAAGGACCTCGACATGAAACATCACCTGTTCCTTTTCTCCAAAGATGCGGTCTGACCCGCTGAGTTATTCCAGCTTTTTGTATCTATCTTCAGTTTAAACTAGCATCTGCAGTTCCTTCCTACACTACTTTTTGTATAGCCGGTACAACATATGATTAATTTTACTTCGGAGTCACGTAAGTGATTACATGAAGAAGAACCCCGTCCAGCCGCACGTGCGTCATTACGTCAGACGCATTGGTGCAGGCGACCGGTTGGAGCAGCAGAGCTCCTCCAGCGGTAAGTTTAAACTTCAGGTAAGTTGTATTTCTTACCTGTTTTAAGTCTCCTGCAGGAACCTCGGTTTCAGAGGTTTTTGCCGAATGCTTCGCGGTGGCCGATGAGGGAACCAGCTAAGGGCTGTGGGGAAACCCTGGTCCGACCGCGGAAGCGGGGAGCTGGCGAATGTCGGGTTTTGCGATCGGAGTCACTGATAAGAACGGTCAGTGACTCTAGACGTTGGGTTCCCGGGGAGGGGAAATCCAATAGTATGTGGTTCCCAGACCGCAGTAGTCCCCAGAATATGGGGTTAAACTGACCTGAATGGGAGGGTTACCACTGGTATGTATATGAACGCTGTGGTTCCCGGGGAGGGGAAATCCAGCAGCAATGCGGTTCCCAAACCGCAGTGGTCCCCAGGATATGGGGACAGCCAACAAAAATGGTCGGACCGGATGCCAGGAGGGTTCCCCTCCGGGAATGTGACAAATTTTGGAGGTTGGCTAGGATGGAGCTCCTAATAGAGAGGAGGCTCCGTCTAGATACACTCCTACAGCAGGAGTTGTGCCAGCACAGGTCAATGTGAGAGCCTGCACCAGCAGCGCCTTTGCACAGGGCTACTTCATGGGATGCCAAGTCTATGGCAGTGTGGCCTATGGGAGAGGCCACGCCAGCAGTGCCTTGTTACAGGGCTGCTTAAGATTGGAGGTATTGCAGAGCAGCATACCTCAAGGCATGTACGCCGCTGGGTCAGTATTAGTCTGACATCGAGTCCATGGCAAAGTCAGCGTATTGTTGAAGCCGCACCAGCAGCGCCTTGTAGCAGGGCTGCTGAATGTCTCCCTCATGTAAGTAGAGAGCATGCTGGGTCAGTGTAATCTAACGCCGAGTCTGAGGGTATAGCCGTCGAGCATGCCCAAGGGATGAAGGGCATGTACCAGCGGAACCATGCCTGGCAGCAAGGTTGCCATCCCAACACATATGCAGTGAACACTGCTATCAGGGGAACATTAGAGTCAGTCGCCGAATCTTCTGTTCTGGTAAGACCCATTTCATAGGCGAAACCTGGAGGACGAAGCACAAGCTATTAGACCAAGTAAGGCCAACAACGAGTAAGGCTTCATAGTTTCGGCGACAATGCACCTCACGTCTTCATCGACAGTAAGCGGTTCACTGAAGCTGGTGGCAGCATGAAAGCTGGCCAGAGGTTCCACACACTCTACCCGTGCTAAGGGACCAACTAAGGGACCACTTACAAATTGTTAAGATGTACACTTGGTTGTACAATACAAATGATGAGACATTATCATCTACTTTGAGGGGTCTAACCATGTAAAACTGGCCAACACTAGCATTACAAGCAGGTTGGAATTAGACAGGCTCAGTATAATGGCCAGGATTGTCTTGCAAGACTGGCTCGAAAATCAGGCCAGAGTTGCCATTCACGGCAGACACAAAATGATGGCAGGCGTGGCCTGTTCATTATGAAAAATGGCTGATTAACAAATGATTTTTTAGTGTATCCTATTTACAGTGATCATGGGGGATATTTGGAGGAGAAATTGCTATGATAAGGCAATATAACAGAATGATGACAAAAAAGCATTCAAAGAGGCCTACTCAGAGTTCAAAAACACTGGTTATGTATTGTCTCGATAATATTTTAACGCTGTATTTTGCTAAAATCCACTGTTTAAATCTCAAACTATATTTGAGAAATTGGACTCCTCTATCCAGTTAAGATTAAGTTGTTATCAAATAGACTTGTTGGACATTGGGATTTACCTTTAGCTATTCAATTGGCTGTTGACGCCGGCCTGGGCAACAGATTGCAGTCAATAGACTCCTGTAACAGCCTTGTTGTTATAAAGCAGCCATTACGACTAATTGGCAATATAATAGATGTGATTCAGCTGTGCAAGTGGGAGAACTGTCATCCTGCTAAATAGTAAACTGTAAAGTGCCATGTAGGTCATTGTTAATATAACTTGTTATTACCTGCTGAAGCTACCAAAGTCATACTGATGGACAAACAGTATTCAGTATTGCTCCAGCAGTTTGTTCAGTAAATATTTCATTATATTGCAAAATTATGCTAATTGTCCTAAGATGGGAAATTGCGAATATCATCTCTAGCTTGGATGTGGAGCAGATTTGCATGACTTACCAATTATTCACTTATTGGTATCAACTATCTATAGACCCTACGGGCATTGTATGGGTTAGAGAGTGATTGAGCAAATATGCATATCTGCATGCTCAACTTCATGTTGATACATTATGATGGTGGCATATGTTAGTCACGTGGGTGCAATCAATTAAAGACTCCAAGTTGCAAAATATGTGGCATAACAGTGGTGAAAGATACATTCTCGCTACAAGGAGAAGGAAGGTATTTTATGTCTTCCTCCATTTTGCTTCATCAATCGGGGTTTCAAATAAAGTCATTCAGAGCCCACTTTAGGTTCCTATTGTGTGATTGGCTTATGCAACTTTGATTCCCGATTTGTCGGGAATAATAATACAACGTTATATGGTTATTTTAAACGTAACTTTGCTGATTCAGCCCGAGGCTTGGGAAATCAGCTGTTGCATGATAAAATCAAATTATGTTCTGCAGATTCAATAGACTGCCCTACGGCTTGGGTTGTTACATCTATCTTTCTATGTGTTCAGAGTGCTTGGATAGCACCAAAAAACAGGACTTTTCTTTTCCAGGCGATGAAAAGAGTTTGTTTAATGCTCATGTTACATTGAAAACGGTATAGATTACTGACGTTTGGAGTTCATGTTAAATGATCTTTTGTCGATAATTGAGTTGTACGGCCATTAACTGTGCCAACGTGCCTTCTCATTGAATTGGCTGCAGCAAACAAGACTCGCTCTGTCGGGTTCACCCCGGATATCAAGTTTGAAAGGATATCTTTAACACAAGGTCTCCCAGGACCAGTACAATGCTGTATGAGATGTTGACTATTTCACCAGGGGGCTCCAGCTACATCCTTAACTTTGGCTGGAGCTCATAATGTAGCTATCCTTCTGGCGCTGGTTTAGCGCAGCAGGTTCAGTCGCTACATAATTGCAATGGTACAGGATGATTACATCTATAAATAATAATATATAATATTTTATGTTTATAATTACTTAAGCAGAGCAGAAGGGGTGTCAGGTCTCAAAATAGTTAAAGGCATGCCAGGGGACCTTTGGTAATGTGAGCACACACATATACAACAATACGTCAATGTCACCAAGAGCCTTTGAGGCTCTGAGCTAGCAATGTTTGTTAGTCACAAAAACTTAGAAGAACGTACCTATTCAGGCCACTCCAGATGATAAAACGGAGTTTGGTTTATGCAGGAGTAGATACTGATTCCAGATCTCATTCCACCAGGGCTGCTGCAACATCAGCGGCAAGGGTATTTATGTCCCACTGGATCACATCCTTACGGCTGCAGCTTGATCCAAAGAAACGAATCTCCAAACATTTTATAATATCCCTTAAACACTAATTCAGTTTCTTTTTCCACAAATGCACGTTGTCATAAAGCTTTCTTTGTTCTCTGGGCATCACAGTGGCACAGCTGGTAGAACAGCAGCCTTATCGCACCAGAGCCCCGGGGTCGACCCTAACCTCAGTACTGTCTCTGCGGAGTTTGCACATTCTCCCTGTCTCTGCCTGGGTTTCCTCTGGGTGTTCCGGTTCCTTTCCCACATCCCAAAGGTGTGCAGGTTTGTCGGTTAATTGGCCTCTGTAAAATTGCCCCTAATGTGTAGGGAATCAATGAGATAGCGGGATAACATAGAATTAGTGTGAACGGGTGATCGATGGTCAGTGTGGACTGAATGGGCCAATAGGCCTAATTTCCATGCTGTATCTCTAACATAACATATAAATACAGGGATGAATTAGTGTAAACGGGTGATCGAAGGTCGGCGTGCACTCAATGGCCTGAAGACAAAGAAGCAGCCTGTTTAAATGCTCTGTCTCCAAGCTAAACTATACTAAATTACACTTTCTTATTGATAATTTTAATGAATGGTCCTGTAATCATGAAGCCAACAACCACAGGAAAGATGCTTATGGGAAAATATTTGTCATTTTGTTAAGTCCTTTTAAATCCTCAATATATTTTCATTCCTCATTCTGATCAATCTATAGTGAAGATTCTCATTGGGTTTAACGTCCATTTTTGATGGCAAAAACTAAAACTACATTGGTATTCAAACCAACCAACCTGTCTTCTACGAATACATTGCCACATCTTTACATTTACAGTGCCTGCCGCTGTTCAAAGATGTGATAAAATGTCTTTGACACATGTCTGCAATGGTTACAATACTAACTCCCTTATGGAATGTCAAATGTATGGGACAATTAAGTATTTTGTCTCAACAAACCTTATACTTTATACCGTAAAGAACATTGATGCCTTTTCATAAAAAATGTTGTCATGGCAATCTTACTCCCATGTGTATGAGGGTTTACGAATTAACAATCAAAAACTTTGGTTAACTTAATTCAATGCTTGAAATAGTTTTGAATGGAATAACTTCAATTAAATTGTCGAAAAAATTGAACATGCTTCAAATTGGGGGAGAGCAGGGAAGATTCACTGAACTGATTCTATGAATGATGAGCTTGCTATTTGTGGAGAGATTGAGTACACTATGTTATATTTTCTAGAGTTTTGAAGATTGAGAGGAGATCAGGGTGGCTCAGTGGCACAGCAGTGGAGTTGCTGCCTTATAGCACCAAGGACCCAGGTTCAATCCTGATTATGGATGCTGTCTGCACTGAGTTTGTATGTTCTCCCCGTGATCTGTGTGGGTTTTCTCTGGGACCTCCGGTTTCCTTCCACACTCAATAGTGACTGAAGTATAATAGTAAGATAACAGAAGGCTAGAACTACCAGATGACATTTATGAGGGTTGGGAATGGAGGGCGCGTAGTTCCTCATCGTAACTCCTTATAAAATAAAGATCAAACTTCAAACTGGTAAGTTTTCATTTAATCTTACTATTTTACTTCGGAGTCACGTGAGTGACTTTGTGAAGACTTCAAAGCTCTGTGATTTAATGCCTTGAGAAACGAGTCTACACAACCACAACTGCTTAATTGACAAATTAAGGAAAACATTCATAATGCATACAGTCATGACATAGATTTAAAACATGCTGATGCTGCTTTAATGAAGTAATAATATTCACATCTCTCACCCAGATGGAAAATATAACTAGAACATAAAATAGAGTTAACAAATACCTTTGGTCTAGCAATAGCTTATTATAAATGTTTGGATATTCGTTCATTGAAAGGATGTGATCCAGTGGAATGTAAATACCCTTGCTGCTGATGTTGTATCCATCCCTGGTGGAATGAGATCTGGATCAGAATCCATTCCTACATAACGCAAACTCCGTTTTATCATCTGCAGAGGCCTGAACAGATACGTTCTTCTAAGTTTTTTGTGACTAACAACATTGCTAGTTCAGAACCTCGAAGGCTCTTGGTGACCTTGACGTACTGTTGTATATAAGTGTGCTTACGTTACCAAAGGTCCCCTGGCGTGCCTGTACTATTTTGAGACCTGACACCCCTTCTGCTCTGCTCAAGTATTTATAAACATAAAATATTATATATTATTATTTACAGATGTAATCATCCTGTACCATCGCAATTATGTAGCGACTGAACTTGCTGCCCTAACCAGCACCAGAAGGATAACTAGCTAATTAGCTCCAGTCAAAGTCAAGGATGTAGCTGGAGCCCCCTGGTGAAATAGTTTTCACAAATGTCAACATCCCATACGGCATTGTACTGGCCCTGGAAGACCTTGTGTTAAGATATCCTTATAAATTTGATATCCGACAGAGCGGGTCTTGTTTCCTACAGCCAATTCAATGAGAAGGCACATTGGCACAGTTAATGGCCGTACAACTTAATTATTGACGAAGATAATTTAAAATGAACTCTAACATCTGTAATTTGTACCGTCTTCAATGCAACATGAACATTCAACAAACGCTTTCCATCTCCTATCTCACTGAACATATACAAGGACTGATGTAACAACCCAAGACGTAGAGCAGTCTATTGAATCTGCAGAACACAATTTGATTTTAACACACAATGGCTGATTTCTCAAGCCACAGACTGAACCAGCAAGTTACATTCAAAATAACCATATAAAGTTATATTACAACCGAGAATCAAAGTTGCATAGGCCAATCACACAATATAAACCTAAACGGCTCTTAATGACTTCATTTGAAGCCCCGATTAATAAAGAAAAATGGAGGAAGACACAAAAGACCTTCATTCTCCTTGTAGCGAAAATGTATTGTATCTTTCCCCATTGTTATGCCACATATTTTGCAAGCTGTGAATAAGTATGAAACAAACATATGTATATTCAGTGTTCCATTGAACCAGAATTTCATAAACACAGTGTGATTCAACACCCATTCTGTGTTGTCATTGACCTATACCTGGTGTTACTCCAGTGGCAAACGAGATTATGTGACCATAACAGGATTCTTTACTTGATTGCACCCACGTGTACTAACATATGCCACCATCATAATGTGCCAACATGAGGTTGAGCATGCAAATATGCATATCCGCTCAATTATTCTTAACCTACAAATGTCCATAAGCACTATATGTATTTGACACCAATAAATGAAGAATTGGCAACTCATGCAAATCTCCTCCAGCTCCAAACCAGAGATGATATTCGCAATTTCCCATTCTTAGGCCATTAGCATCATTTTGCAATATAATGAGATATTTACTGATTAACCTACTGGAACAATGCTGAACAATGTCTATCCATCATTGCGACTTTGGCAGCTTCAGCTGATAATAGCAAAATGTGTCGACCATGACCTACATGGCACTTTAGAGTTCTCCATTAGGTTCAATTTGCCCACTTGCACAGCTGAACCACATCTATTATATTGCCAATTAGTCTTAATGAACAGACTGCTGCTTTATAACAACAAAGCTGTAACAGGCTTCTATTGACTCCAATCTGTTGCCAAGATGGCATAAGCCAATTGATAACTCAATGTAAATCGTAATGACCTGATAGAGTGCGTGGAACCTTTGGCCAGCTTTCATGCTGCCACCAGCTTCAGTGAATCACTTACCTTCATCCTGCAAGATTTGCGTGTTGAATAGGGCTTACCTGACAAACAGATTCGGCGGTTGGGTCTAATGTCTCTTTGATAGCGGTGTTCACTGCATATGTGTTGTGATACAAATCTTGCTGTCAGTAATGACCTCTGACACGTGACCGTCATCCCTTTGGGTATGTTCACGGCTATTCCATCAGACTCGGTATGCTCTCCTCCTCCATGAGGAAGACATTAAACAGCCCTACTAAAAGGCGCTGCTGGCGCGGCCTCTCAAATTGGCTGACCCTGCCATGGACCCGGCGTCAGATTAATACTGACCCGTTGGCTTTCATGTGATGGGGTATGCTGCTCTGCAACATCTCCAATAAGTCTATTTGATAACAACTTAATTTTAATTGAATAGAGGAGCCCAATTTCTCAAACATGGTTTGAGACTGAAACAGTGGATTTTATCAAAATACAGCATTAAAATTATCATCCAGACTTTATTGTCATTATACTATTATATTTCCTCATCACAGCAATGCCTCCTCCAAATATCTCCAATGATACTGTAAATGGGCTCACCCTATAAATCCAGTTGTTAATCAGCCATATTTCATAATGAACAGGCCACGCCTGTCATCCTTCGCGTCTGCCTTGAATGGCTTCTGGCCCAATTCCAGAGCCTGTCTTGTAAGACAACCTGACCATAATAATGAACCTTGCCCATATTTTTGAACCTATCTTGAAGGCAACCCTGGTCAAAGTACTGCGCCTACCTCAACACAATTCTGGCCCAATTCCAGCCTGCTTAGAATGCTAGTATTGTCCAATTTTGCATGGTTAGATGCCTCTAAATCGATGAAGATGTCTAGATCATTTGTATTGTTCAACCCAGTGTAAATCTTATCCACTTGTAAATGGTCCCTTGCTGTAGAACTTCAGTGTAAGAACAAACTGCTCACCTCTCCCATGAGGGAAACATTATGCAGCCCTTCTACAGATGTTGCTGCCTACCTTAAGCAGCCCTGCTACAAGGTGCTGCTATCGTGGCTCTCCCATATGCCGGTGCTGCCGTAGCCTCGGCCTCAACATAAAACAGCCCCGTTATATGGTGCTGCTGGTGTGGCCTCTTCCATACGCCAGTGGTCCATCGACAGTATCTCATAAAGCAGCCCGGTGGAATAGGTGCTGCTGGCTCGGGCTCATCCTTATGCCCGGCTTCCCGTCAAGCAGCCTTGTGCAATAGGTGCTGCTGATGTATGCCCGGTATTGCCATAAACTTGGCATCCCATCAAGCAGCCCTGTGCAATAGGTGCTGCTGACTCGGGATCATCCATATGCCTGACATTGCCATAGATTCGACATCCCATAAAGCAGCCCCGTGGAATAGGTGTTGCTGGCTCAGGCTTACCTATAGGCCCATCATTGTCACAGAAATGACATCCCCTAAAGCAGCCCTGTGCAAAGGTACTGCTGCCTCAGGCTCACCCATATGCCCAGCACTGTCACAAATCCTGTAGTTGGAGTATATCTAGATGGAGCCTCCTCTCCACAAGGGCTCCATCCTGGTCAACCTAAAATGTTTTACAATACCCGGAGGGGAACCCTCCCAGCATCAGGGCTGACCATATTGGTCGGTTTCCCCCCCCCCCCCATTCTAAAATACTGCGGTCTGGACACCGCATTGCTGCTGGGTTTCCCTTCACCGGGGAACCCTAGCATCTGTGTGCCTTACCAAGGGAACTCCCCCCCCCCCCCCCCACGGCACCCGGGCTGACCGTTCCTTCAGCCCCATATCGTGGGCCACTGCGGTCTAAAACCGCACTTCTACTGTAGATCCCCTCCCCAGGAACCCAGCGTTCAGAAATCACTGACCGTTCTGGTCAGCTTCAGCCCCATATTGTGGGCCACTGCGGTCTGAGAACCGCACTTATGCTGCAGTTGCCATCCCCGGGAACCCAGCATTCAGAAGTCACTGACCGTAGTGACTGAACGCCGCGAGCCCGACATTCCCCAGCTGCCCGCTTCCGCGGTAGGACCGGGGTTTCCCCACAGCCTGCAGCTGGTTCCCTCGTCGGCTCCCGCGAAGCGCCCGGCAGGAACCTCTGTGGAAAAAGGGTTCCTGCAGGACATCAAAAAACAGGTAAGAAATACTTACCTGGTGTTTAAACTTACCGCTGGCAGGAGCGACGCGCCTGCCAGACCGGTGCTTCGCAAATGCGTGCGTCGTAATGACGCGCACTGTGGGCGATCGGGGTTCTTCACAAAGTCACTCACGTGACTCCGAAGTAAAATAGTAAGATTAAACGAGAACTTACCAGTTCGAAGGTTGATCTTTATTTTATGAGGAGTTGCGATGAGGGATTTCGTGAAGACCCCGCCAACACGCATGCGCGGCATCCTTCAAAGCAGCGGTGTGGAATCACAGACTCGACGAAAAGTAAGGATATTAAGATTAAACTGCGAACTAACCAGCTGAACATAATGATTGAGGGTTGGGAGCGGAGGGCACGAAATCCCTCATCGCAACTCCTCATAAAATAAAGATCAACCTTCGAACTGGTAAGTTCTCGTTTAATCTTACTATTTTACTTCGGAGTCACGTGAGTGACTTCGTGAAGACTTCAAAGCTCTGTGATTACACGCCCTGGACAACGTCCATGCTACCACACTGCCGCAATCCTGATGGAGGAAGTTTGTTAAAGCAATCCAGACTGGACAATCTGAAAATAATGAACATTTATTAAACACAAATCATAAACAAACCCCCTGACTGGGGACAAATGATATTAGGGAGCAGCCCTGAGTACTGCATCCGCATATGTTGCAGGTCCGGCCAATGGCTTATGGTAGAACCGTTGAAAGGTTGACTCACTGGCCCATCCTGCCGTAGCGAGGACGTGATCCATGGGCACCTCCATGGCCCTCGCTGTTGATGTGGATGCAGCCCTGGTGGAATGAGATTTAAACAAGTTAGTGTCAATACCCGCTGCATCCAACACTTCCCTGAGCCACCTGGAGATCGTCTGCACTGTCACCCGGCGATGTGGTTTTTTGTGGCTTATAAGCAGTCCTTGTTCCGAATTCCTGATCGACCGGGTCAACTCAATGTAGCAACGGAGATGGGTGACTGTGCAGAGTGTGGCATCAGAGGGGTACGCCTGGAATTCCAACTGCAGCCCCAAAGATCCGGGTCGATGCTGCTTCAGCAGGTCTGCAACGTAAAACGTTATTTTCCCAGGGGTAGAGAGCATATTGTCAATGCGCAACTTTTGAAGCGCCTGTACCCGCTGAGCAGACGTGAGCGCCATCAACATGACCACCTTCAGGGTGAGCTGGTGAAGAGGTAACCCCGCCATGGGGGACCATGATCTTAACAGGGACAGGACCACTCCTGCATCCCAGACAACGTTATATCTGGGCCGTGGAGGGTTTGTGTTAAATACACCCCTCATAAACTTCGACACCAGATTGTTGGTCCCCACTCCTACCGGAAGGTACGAGGACAGCGCACTCCTGGCGCTATTGATGGTACTATAGCTGAGCCCTTCATCATAGTGGAGGCCCGCCAGGAATTCCAGGACGTCAGGTATTGTGGCAGAATCATAGGTAACACTCTTCCTTAAACAGAATAGTTCCCATTTCCTGATCTGGGTCAGGTACTGCCGCCTTGTAGATGCTCTGCATGATGCAGCGATTAAATCCATGGCCCTCGGTGAGATCCCCGTGTTCAGCAAAGGCCTTTTCAGAACCTGCAGACCAACAGGTTTAAATAGGCGTGGCACGGATGCGGCTCGCCAGTGACGGGATTAGTAACCAATTGTGGGTTGTTTCCTATTCGCACCCACGGGCGCTTCAGCATCTGAGAGACCACCGGGTACCACGGTTGTGTCGGCCAGTCGGGTATTACCAGAATGCCTGATGCAGAGTCTAATTTAATCTTCTGTAATACCCGACTGATGAGGCAGAATGGGGGAAAAGCGTAGCAACACCATTTCCCCCAGTGGAGCGAAAAAGCATCCAAAGCCACTGCCCCAGGATCTGGTTCCCACGATACATATGTTGGTATCTGATGGTTCAGTCTAGACGCAAATAGGTCAATATCTGGCATACCAAATTTTGTCACAATTTCAGCAAACACAAGGGGATTCAGCATCCACTCAATGTTATCATTAAAAACTCGTGACCTGGTGTCCGCCACCGTATTGAGTATCCCCGGAAGGTACGTTGCTGATATCCAAATACCCCTTTTGATGCACCAGAGCCAAATTGTATTTGCCAAATCATTACAAGATACTGACCTGATACCACCCATATGATTTATATAGGCTACCACCGTGGTGTTATCGATTTGAAGGCGGACATGTGCATGACGCAAATTACTGCAATATGCCCGCAGTCCATGAAAGACCCCCAGCATTTCCAAATAATTAATGCCTTGCACTTGGAGAAGCGTGAACTCATGAGCGTCCCATCTGCCACCACAGCTGGTTACAGTGTCAGTTGCCCCCCAGCCTTGTGCACTCGCATCAGTTTGCAACAGAACCGTGGGATTCGGGAGAATGATGGGTTTGGAACTTACTCCAATATTATGAACCCACCATTCCAGCTCAGTTTGCTCCCCTATGCCTAAGCGCATAGGTCTGTCAAAATGTCCGGTATTCAATTTTAACGCCAGAATTTTACTTTTTTGTAAGTTTTGGTAATGCAACGGACCATAGTTTACGGCCGGGAATGTGGCAACCAGCTTGCCAATTACCTTAGCAACCTGCCGAATGGTTGGCCTGTTGTTGTCAAGTAAACTGATGCATGCTTGTTGAACGTCCACCACTTTGTCAACTGGGACCGTGATTTCCATCTGGTTAGTGTCTATAGTGAACCCCAAATAGTCCATGACCTGCGAAGGGTTGAGCTTGGATTTGTCTGGATGGATTACAAACCCCATTCTTTGAAACAAAGATATAGCGGCCGAGACTGCCAACTGGGCGTGCTCTAGGGTTTTCCCTGCTATGAAAATGTCATCTAAATATGCCATTATAATATGGTTTTGTTTCCTGAGATGTGCCAATAAAGGTTTGACAATTTTAGTAAATAGTCTCGGCGCTGTTGTAATCCCATTAGGCAAAGCCATATATTGCCATAATTGACCTTCCCAGACAAATTTCAAGAACCTTCGATGTTGTTTAGCAATAGGGACTGTATAGTACGCATCCTTCAGGTCAATGCAAGCCATAAAGTACCCATGACTAACCAACTGCTTGGCCGTCTCAAATGTCTCCATCTTAAAATGGGTATATTGTACGAAAGCATTCAACTGGGTTAAGTCGATGATAATCCGACAGCCTCCATCCTTCTTAACCCTAGTAAAGATGTTGGAAACAAACTCCAATGGCTCGTGCATCGTTTTTTGTATCACCCCTTTCTTTTCTAATCGTAGTATTTCAACATGAGCCCGCTCCTTCTCTGACTGAGAGAGTGCAAATCTGCGACTAGGCTCATGTTGCGAAGGGGGATCTCTGCCATTAATAAACTCTATCTCATAACCCTGAATGCTTTGTAAAATAAAAGGATCCGTAGTTAGGGTATCCCAAGCAGACCGGAAACCCCGAAGCCGTCCCCCCACCGGTGAGGTTACTAAAGCTACGTTGTGGACGGACCCAAGCCCCCTTACCTCCAAGGTTAGCGCCGGGGTCTGGACTGTGGTGTCTTCGCTCCTCGTGTGGCGCGGCCCTGTTGCCGCATCTTCCAAGCTGGCTTGGGCTGGCCTTGGAATAAAAAAGGCCTCTGCTGTTGGGCCCCCGCCGAGGAATATGTTTGGGAATATGTTCTGGGGCCTTGGTCCACCGATGTGTGGGGCCTGAACGAGGAACGTGGCTGCTGCCTGGTGTAACCGGGAGTTTTGGATGAATAAGACTGTCTCATCATCCCCACAGTCTTGGCTTCCTCGTCCAGTTCCTTTACGCGTTTAGGCAGGTCTTCCCCAAACAACTGCCTTGGTGGTGGTGGTGCGGTGGAGGTGCTGCATAATCCCGCAAATTTGGGATTCAAATTTGGCCGGATGGAGCTCTTCCTGAAACAGTTTATCTCAAACTGTGTGGTGCACAGAAGTGCTAGCGCATCCTGCTGCTCCTCGGACACATTCGTGGCATCCAGCGACCGAGCAAAAGCCGTGATACCTGCTGTCAGCAGCTTTAAGATTTTCTGGAGCTTGCCCTCCTTGACCCTTGTGTTCGCCGACATATTCCCCCATATTGCTGCATTCACTTTCGGTACGTTGAGGGAGTTACAGTTTGCTGGTGCCTTATACTTCCCCACGGTTTCCGAGAGCACGGTATCCTGGAGCTGGTGCGTAGTCAGGAAATCGATTGACGCCGCTATTTTGGGATGTAGTGGTCCTCCTGCCGCCGCAGGTGACCCAAATTTCGATACCGCCTCCAACATTTCCTGTGGGTTCTGGACCTCTTCTCCCTCCTCAGGCTCACCCATACTTCCTTGCTGGCTCTCAAGCGACGGGGAGATAGAAGGTGGCGGCTGCATGTAGCTCCCAGACCTCTGGGATTCCCGTTCCTGACGCTCCAGGTCCCGCTGATATAGCACCTCCACCATATGCTCCAACCGGCCGATACGACCGTCACCGCTGTACGCGGGCCACTGGTCGTCTTCCCCAGCCTCTCCAGAGGAACCGGGGCTTCCAGCAGTTGTCAACACCCCCACGGAATGTACTGCCGGGAAGTCGCCAGCTCCCACTCCAGCGGGGCTGTGCGACTCCCACACGGACACACCGCTGGTCCGCCGTCGTTTGGACAGCAGCGGCCCCTCTGTCTGATGGGAGGGAAGAGGGCTAGAGTCAGTACTTGCACCAGAAACTGGACTCTCTGATGTCCGTGCGGGCTTACCACCACAGCGTTCCACATATAAACGGGACTGTGGCGGCGCATGGTCTGCTTTACCCGCCTCAGCAGGGGCGCTGGACCGTACTTTGCTGCCACCGGCCCGCACTACGGCAGCCTGTTCCGGTGGTGTGCCGGTACATCCTGCCCCCACAGGGATCCTCGGCACGCCAGCATTGCCACTGGTCTGCTTCCTTGCAGATTTCCCCAGTGGCTTGTCCCTGCCTGCCGCACCGACAAGGCTGGACTTTAGCGAGGCTTCCCCCCTGTTCTGCCCGCGAGGGACCTTTAAAGGGGGGGATGCACTCGCGGACACGCTTGCTCCAAGAGCCCCACGTGCCTTACCTCCAGCCCTGGTCTTGGGCACTGGAGTTCTAGAGTCAGGGTCTCCCAGCCCCTGCTCCTGCGCGGACACCCTCTTCTTTGCCAGAGGGGCTGTGTCGGGTCTGGTAAGCTGCTCAGAGCTCCCCGACTGCCGCGACTTCTTCCTCGGTGGTGTCTCAGCTGCTCCCGATGTAGCGGGCAGCTCCGAGGACTTCACTCGCTGAACGCGACTCCCACTCCTTCCTCCTTCCATGGCTCTGTAAACACAACACAGACCACACAAAAACGACAAACCAGCTTAAGGTAACTTACCTGCAGCTGCTTACCTTTTTGAAGGAGCCGGTTGAGGGAGCGCACTCCCCCCCCCAGCTGCCGTGAGCAAATGCGCGCGACGATATGCCGCGCATGCGTGTTGGCGGGGTCTTCACGAAGTCACTCACGTGACTCCGAAGTAAAATGCAATATGGTTGTGTTACAGTCCCAGAAAAAAAGTGTGACTTCTGCAATGAGGTAGGTTGAAAGATCGGGATTATTCCTTAGCTCACTGGAGGACTGTTCAGCAGTCTGATAACAGAGAGGAAGAAGCTGTTCCTGAGTCTGGTGGTACGTACTTTCAAGCTTTGGAATCTTCTGCCCAGCGAGAGATTGCAAATGCCAGGCATGTCACATGAAGACATTTGTCATGAACTTTAAGTTCACTTGCATTATTAGTACTTCTTTTCCCTTACAACCGTAGCATACAATGTGGTTATGCAATTGTTAGCCTAATGCCATTGCTTCCATGTTATTTGGGCTAAAATTACATATATGAAACATTTGACTTTATTGGGCAATTACTACGTTTTAGTTGGCACACATCAAAGGCATAGCGAACTATGAGGCAGACAGAAATGGACTTTGAGATACATGGGCAGGCTGCTGGAATGGACGGATGTGTGACAGATTAAATTTAATGCTGAAGAACAGGAAAAATCAATATTAACTGGATGACGCAATTCTATATGAGGTACAATAACAGTGATTTGGGGCTGTATGTGCATAGTTTGTTGAAAGGGCAGGTTGGGAAAGTGTCTAAACAACAATAGGGAATCCTTAGCTTTAGAAAATAGACAATAGGTGCAGGAGTAGGCCATTCGGCCCTTCAAGCCAGCACTGTCATTCAATGTGATCATGACTGATCATACACAATCAGTACCCCATTGCTGCCTTCTCCCCATATCCCCCGACTCCGCTATCTTCAAGAGCCCTATCTAGCTCTCTCTTGAAAGTATCCAGAGAACCGGCCTCCACCTCCCTCTGAGGCAGAGAATTCCACAGACTCACAACTCTCTGTGTGAAAAAGTATTTCCTCATCTCCGTTCTAAATGGCTTACCCCTTATTCTTAAACTGTGACCCCTGGTTCTGAATTTCTAAATTGAAGCAGAGTAAAGAAGCCAGGAAGTCTCGAAGAACCTTTTTATCTGGTCACAACTATTATATTCTGCTCAATTTTAAACACATTACATTAGAAAATATGTTAAGGCTCTGAAGCGATGCGGAAGAAATTGACCAAAATGATTCCTGGGAAGGTGAATTGAAAATAGTATTTTTAAGTGAGAGAGTACTCGTGAAAAATGTCGCCTCAAGCAAGGTAGTTTCATATTTTATTGATCAGATTCAATTGTTTCAAGCTGATTTAAATATATTGTCTCTGCTGCTGCCTAGTTATGCTCCATTGTATAGATCATGACATAGTCAATTGTTGTAAGGATTTTAAATGTACCTCAGCTTGAGTACTAGGAGTTATCTCTCATTGTTGGTGATTGTGCGAAACTCACTGGTTTTAAATGTTAACTTTGCAGAGAATCTTTCTACCCACTGAAGGTCAAAGTAAAGGATTATGTTGGAAATGCATAGGCACTGAATGGAAGAAGGCACAATGACTATTCTATAAAGAGAGATAGATCTCAGGATCCACTGTATATTTACTAATCTGGTAGCTATTCTATTTGGAAAAAGATTTTAAGGGTTATTTCAATCCACAGCTGTTTGAAATGACATACTTACAAATCTGCAGCGGGAGTCAAATAGCAGGTGAAACAGTCAGCTCCCATGTTGTGCAGTGGAAACATTTATCCAAACATTGGAACTTTGATGAATTCTGCAACGTGAGTTTGATTTATGTAGGGCTTAAATGACAAACAGAGCCAGTCCAAATCGTTAAGCGTACTGAGGAGCTTTACATTTGACCTGGTTTGCAGAGTTGCAGCTTCAATGGAAATGGTGGTGAAAATGCCAAATAATTTCATCCTTCATCAATTACAACTATGATTGTGGATTAAAGTCAGCTGCAGTAGCTAAAGCTCCATACTTGCAGCAAGGTCAGCACAGTGCAAGTGACCCAAAGAAAAAAACATATAGAAACTGCATGTAAACACTGTAGGTCATTGTCACTCATGTTATGAGTCATACTGTAGCTCCGCCTACAGGTTTAATAGAAAGCCCTTTCCCCTTTCTTCCCCAGTCTTGAGCCATGTGTTGAGATGAACTTACCTCTGCTGTATTGCTATTAAGAGTCTTTGAACCTTAATCACTGTTCGTGAGTTAAGTCATTAGAACAACAAGTTCCAACAACATGGTGTCAGAAGTGGGATCCAAACCCACACCTCCAATCGGAGACCAGAATAGTTTGTCCAGCAACGAGGATATCATCCACTACAATGGAGCAATTGTTTGCAGGTTACCCATGCTCCATTGTAGTGGATGATATCCTCGTTGCTGGATGAACTATCAAAGAACATGATGCTAACCTGACAAAGGTCCTGGACTGCCCCAATGCCATCAACCTCAAGTTAAACCCTCAAAAATGCAAATTCCGGGTAAGTGAGTTGAAATATGTAGGCCATGTGTTCACTAAGGATGGCCTAAATACTGATTCGGCGAAAACCAGTGCCATAAATGAGCTCCCAGCACCCACAGACGTGCTCAGTCTGCAGAGATTCCTTGGCATGGTTAACTACCTAAGTAAATTTATTCCGAACTTCAGTGAAATATCAGCCCCACTGCGCCAGCTTACCCACCAGGACACTGTTTGGGCCTGGCACGAGCAACAGCAGAGGGCGTTCGACACTCTTAAGCAGCAGATGTCGTGCTCCTACTCTCGCTTATTTTGATCCTAAACGACCGGTCACACTGACTTATGATGCTTCACAACATTGATGGCGCAGCATGTCTTCAAAATGACGGTAGCGGCAACAAGCCTGTCGCCTATGCCTCGCGCACCATGACTGACACAGAACCACGCTATGCCCAAACTGAAAAGGAGCTGCTAGCGGTCGTTTTTGCCTGCAAGAAATGCAGGCAAACTTTATCTTCGGACATACGATCACGATTGAAACTGAGCACCAACCTCTGGTCAGCATCTTTAACAAACCAATTCATGCCTCTCCAGGCCGCTTGCAGCAGATGTTGCTGCAACTTCAAAAATATGACATTGTTCTGCAAAACAAACATGGTAAGGATATGCACCTGACTGACACTCCCTCTCGTGCACCCCGAAAGACCTGCGAGGGTCCGCCCTCACTGGATGACGACTTTATCTTAATGACTGTCTTTTATTCCCTCGTCTTGTGTGGAGAACCTGGTTGCCCACACTGCAGCTGACAGTACCTTACGGTCACTCGCCTCCGTCATTAAGCGTGCTAGCCAGCCAAGCACTATAATGTACTGCTGCCAGTTTGGCCCTTCTTTGCCATCCTCGAAGAACTAGTATTGCAGGATGGCATTATCGTAAAAGGCCACCAGGCCGTAGTCCCTGCTTCGCTGCACAGCAAGTATTTCAATGCCAGCCATGCAGAGCACCCAGGTGCTGAAGCCACTGTCCTATGAGCAAAAAACATATTTTACTGACCTGGTATGGCTGAATACATCCTCGAGAATGTGACATCCTGTGCAGTGTGTGACAGCTGGGCACTTCATCTACAAAAGCAACCACTTCTCTCATACCCGGCTCCTGCCCTCCCGTGGTCTACAGTGGCAACTGACTTAATTGAGTGGCATGGCAAGCAGTACCTGGTACTTGTCAACTCGTATTCCGGTTGGTTTGACATTGATTTTCTTAGCAGCCCCACTTCTCACGGGGTAGTTTTAAAATTTGCTCGCCATTTTGCAGACCACGGAGCTCCTTGAACACTGCTATCTGATAATGGCAGTTAACGCTTTGAAGTTTGCTTCACGCTGGGGTTTTCGCCACCTCACCAGCAGCCCTGAATATTCACAGTCGAATGGGCTGGCTGAACGGGCTGTCAAGAGTGCTAAACAACTCATGAAACGTTCCCACAGAGCTAACTCCGACTTGTACCTGGACCTGCTCAACGTACGCAACATCTCCCACGACCCCATCTTGGGTTCACCTGCTCAACGTTTATTGTCAAGGCAGACTCGAGCCACGGTGCCTGCGGCAGATCAGGCATTGATCCCGCAGGTGGTCCCACCATCGGAAGTCCAGTCCAGACTGTTACAAAAACGTGACATTCAAAAACAGTGGTATGACAAAACAAGCAGGCCGCTGCCCCATTAACCAAGGGGCAGGTGGTTCGTTTGCAAACTGACAAATGTCATGACTGTACCGGTGTAATTTCAGGAATTGCCTCTGACCCACGTTCATATTTGGTCAGTGTTGATGGTGGCACCTATAGATGTAACAGACAACATATCCTGCCTGTCAATGAGCCGGCTCCACCTCTGTATTATCCAGACCGTACAAGTGTACTTCCGTCCACGTCCAGCGGTATCGGTCCGACTGTACCAGCACAACAACCCACTTCTGAAATGGCTGCTCTGCCAATGGCGACGCCTCCTGCGCCTGTGCCAAAGTCCCGTTTCATCACCGGGAATGCTGTTTCAATTTCCGTCACCAGTCATGCCACCGACTCTGTCCCTGGCAGGCATGTGCCATGAGTAATTACTCAGGGTAGGCACGCTTAAAAAAAATTAAACTGCGCATGCGCAGATTGTTCTCTCCGTTAAATAAATACAAAGATAAAAACAGTGACAATTCAATTTGCCCAAGGCTTCCTAGTCTCCTTTATTCTGAATTGGGGGGGGGGGGGGGGGGGGGGTAGGGTGATGGCAGATGGAGAGATGGTGGGAAAAACGGGAGTACAGGGAATAGTTGAATCAGTTGTCATCTTATTGAATGACAACACTTGTTCAAGGGACCAATTGGGGGAACAGTTCGTTTCACAGCATGTGGAGAGTCTGTGCCAGGGGTAAAGTTGTGGGGAGGGCATGAGTGTTGAGAAGGAGGGTGTCAGGGATAATGCCAGTAACTCACTCATTCACAACTACCACAGCTCTCCGAGCTGAAGGCACGCACTGTAGCTGGGGATAGAAGCAGCTCGGGCAGCGGCCACCGGGACCCGCAACAGAACTGGCCGCCATTTCAGCGCCTTCTGCCGGCCGCTCACCTTTGGCAGTGCTCTCCGTCGGAACACCTGTCACCTGCCGTTCGCCGACTTCGCTCATGTCAGCGGCTTCCTGCAAATCCTTAAATTCCCACAGCCGTCTAATTCACTGTCGGAATTTAAGGACCTGAGTGAGGCCAACGAGTGGCAGGAGAGAGGTTTTTAGACGGAGAGCTGCCAGAGGTGAGCGGGGACTGGCAGAAGGAGCTAAGGTGGCGGCTGGTTCCGCTGTCCGGCCCGGCGGCCACTCAGCCACCCGAGCTACTTCTCTCCCCCCCCCCCCCCCCCCCCCCCCCCAACCTCAATGCGGTGGCATTCCATGCCTCCGTGCAAGGAGCGTCGCAAGTGGCATTATCCCATTCCCCTCATTCATAACATTCGTGCCCTCCCCGCAACTTTACCCCAGGCCAGACTCGCCAACGCTTGGAAAGGAGCTCTCCCCCCACCCCGACACCCCGGGAAATACGGTATTTAAAAACATCACCAAGAAATGTACTTACCACATCATTGGTACACGAGCTCCATTCTTCTCTCTTTGTTACCTAACATACACTTAAAATATTTACAAACCATATTTGAAAACCCCGCCAAGAAACCTGCGCTGCGCATGCGCAGTAGACTGATGCGCATGCGCAGTGCAGCAAAGGCAGAATTTCAGCTGACTTCAGCCCCACTTGAAACTGAAAGCTTCAGGCAGTGCTGATGGCACATGAGCTGCACAGACCTTCCCATGTTACAAGCGCTGCGGATGAAAGGCACGGAGAATTATGCCTACCTAAGAGATCGGTCTCTTGCATAGGCATAATTCTCCCATGCCTTTACTATTTATATTTAGTAATGACTATGTTATAATTTTAGTCAGGGTAGGCAGTGCCTACCTTGCCTACCCTGACGGCACGTGCCTGGTCCCTGGTGGCGAAGAATGGAGATGGTTTATATCGCACACGTGCTGGTCATGTTTGCAATCCCACGGTGAAGTACCCGGACTATGTTTGACTTTCCTCCAGCTTATTATCAATTGCTATGCATGTCTTATTTAGTGAATGGTTTTGTACAGACATTTAATTCTTTAAGAGGGAGGATATAGATCAGTGTCACAACAAACTCCAACCAAGACCAACAACCACAGCAGTTTAGTTCAGTTTAGAGATACAGCGCAGAAACAGATCCTTCGGCTCACCGGGTCTGCGCCGACCAGTGATCCCTGCATATTAACACTATCCTCTACACACTAGGACAATTTACACTAATTTATTTACATACCTGTTCGTCCTTGTAGTGTGGGAGGAAACCGATGATCTCGGAAAAAACCCACGCAGTCACGGGGAGAATGTATAAACTCTGTACAGACAGCACGTCGGGATCGAACCCAGGTCTCTGGCGCCATAAGGCAACAACTCTACCGCTGCACCACTGTGCCTCCCAATGCAAACTTTTGGCAGAGGGGAAGATGGTCCAACAAGCAAAGTTTAAGAAACATTTAGACAGGTGCCTGGATAGGAGAGGTTTAGAGGGATATGGTCAAAGGTTTAGAGGGATATGGGTCAATGGGACTAGTGTAGATGGTGCATGTTGGTCAGTGTCGGTGTGAGATGTTAAGTGACTCTAAAGTTTCCATATCCACAATAAACAAAACCCTGCAACGCAGAGACAACCCTATGTCTAATCAAGATAATTTACATATTGACTCTCCCAAGCAGGGAAAGGCAATCTTTGTATTTTACAATAACTTCTATAATGACTGTATCGTCACAATATTGGTATCAACAGACAATAGGCAATAGGTGCAGGAGTAGGCCATTCGGCCCTTCGAGCCAGCACCGCCATTGAATGTGATCATGGCTGATCATACACAATCAATACCCCATTCTTGCCTTCTCCCCATATCCCCTGACTCCGCTATCTTTAAGAGCCCTATCTAGCTCTCTCTTGAAAGTATCCAGAGAACCGGCCTCCACCACCCTCTGAGGCAGAGAATTCCACAGACTCACAACTTCCTGTGTGAAAAAGTGTTTCCTCATCTCCGTTCTAAATGGCGTACCCCTTATTCTTAAACTGTGGCCCCAGGTTCTAGACTCCCCCAACATCAGGAACATGTTTCCTGCCTCTAACATGTCCAATCCCTTAATAATCTTATATGTTTCAATAAGATATCCTCTCATCCTTCAAAATTCCAGAGTATTGGTTGATTATTGTCACTTGCACAGTGAAAAGCTTTTGTTAGCTTTAAAACGGATCATACTACGCATGAGTACAATCAAGCCTTACACAAGTACAACAGGTCGTGATAGATTTACAGTTGGAATAGAGATTTAGGAGAACTGAATAATTGCATTGGATGCTTCAGCACACAAAGAATTAAATGCTATCTAACAATTCTTGTTATTGAGGGAGGGCAGAGTAAGTTCACCAGGTTACTTCCCAGTATGGCGGGACTGACATATGATGAAAGAATAGGTCGACTGGGCTTATATTCAGTGGAATTTAGAAGGATAAGAGGGGATCTTATAGAAATATATAAAATTATTAAGAGTTTGGAAAGGCTTGATGCAGGGAAAATGTTCCCGATGTTGGGGGAGTCCAGAACCAGGGGTCACAGTTTAAGAATAAGGGGTAAGCTGTTTGGGACTGAGATGAAGAAAAACAGTTGTGAATCTGTGGAATTCTCTGCCACAGAAGGCAGTGGAGGCCAATTCACTGGATGTTTTCAAGAAAGAATTAGATATAGGTCTAAGAGCTAACGGAACCAAGGGATATGGGGAGAAAGCGGGAACGGGGTACTGATTTTGGATGATCAGCCATGATCATATTGAATGGCGGTGCTGGCTCAAAGGGCCGAATGCAATCTACTCCTGCACCTATTTTCTATGTTTCAATGTTTCTATCTAAAATCTGGTTACTATGAAAATTAAATAAAGAAAATGTCCAACTAGAAGTTGATTTCCTGAGCCTGAAGGTGCATGCAAATGGTTTGCAATGCATCAAGGATAAAGCTAAAGTTATTGTGAAAGCAAGGCAATCGGAAAATGCGGCGGAACTCTGATTTTCTGCTGGTAGAGTTTAATATTGAAGTAGATTATTTGGGGATTTCGCAATTATAGTTACATTGCTGCAATAGTTGTGGAAAAAAAATTAAACATGAAAGTGGAGGTGAGGATCAGAGAGTATATGACTAATGCAAAAAGAGTGTAAGCAACAAGTCCTTGTTGGTACATATGACATAAGTAGCACATTATCATCATCTGTAGCTCTTGACTCTATATAATGGGTAGACACAAAATGCTGGCATAACTCAACGGGTCAGGCAGCATCTCTGGAGAAAAGGAATATGCGACGTTTTGGATCGAGAACCTTCTTCAGGCTACCAGTTGTTGGCAGTCATGCATGGATGAAGGCTGGGAGCAGCTGGAGCATTTCACACCTTGAGTAACTCGAATGGAATTATTTACAGATACACAAAGAAGCACTGACCGCCATTTTAAGCTATTGGTGTTTTATCATTCTTTGGGGTGACTTCTTTCATTTTAGTGATCGATCATCAGCCTGTTTAACCATTCCAGGTTATCATCCACAACTACAATCTTGCAGCCTCTAGATTCTATCACACCACTGAGCATCCAACTTCTACACAGACACAGCTATAAGTGCTTTATCCAGGGAAAAAAATTGTGTCAAGTACAGGCAATGGACCTTGATTCAAATGCTTTGTGTGGAGCATCAGTGTAATTCATTCACTAATTCCTCCACACAATCCTGCCCCCAATGGTGAAGCCACTAGATGTATGAACATTCTTAAGGGAGGCACAGACACACAGCTGTAGTACCACTGCCTCAAAGCAAAAGAACCACAAGTTCAATCCTCGAGTGCTGAATTCACACTTTTTCCCTGTCAGCACACGGTTTTACTTTGCACGCTCCAGTTTCCTCCCACATCCCCTGTGCGTGTGCGTTGATGGTTTAATTAGCTACCTGGAATTGCCTCTAGGTGAGAAGTAGAATCTAAGGGAGTTAATCAGGATGTAGGGAGAATGGGATTGATGTAGGATTAGCATGAATTGGTGGTTGAGGGTTGGTATGAATGCCGAAGGGCCTGTTTCCAGGCTGTGTGTCTCTATGGTGCTGTGACTCTATTAAATCTTCAAGAGACAGATCTTCCAAACTTGTTCAAGTTTAACAATGGATCATCATCTTTGCTAACTTCTTGCTCAAATATTGTATAGCTCATTCATATACATAGGATTCACCCTGGCAAATATTCTGGAGATTCACAGGCTTCAAATGCACTTGAGTTTATTACAGCCTAGGTTGGAGGAGAAAATGACAATATTTGAATTAAAAGTAAAATTATGATTTGATCATAATAACTCATTGGGAAGAGACAAAGAAAGCAGACAAGATGAGAGAGTGAGAGTGTTAGAACTGAAGAATAGTGTGGCATACAGAAGTGGGATAACCGTGTGACAATTCTAGTCTGCAGAACTGAACAATATCTTGTGCGAAATAGAAAAGTATGAGTGCCCACGTTGACCAAATAATTGCAATGTGGGATTCAAGTCAGGTCGGGGGGAGTTCCCCCCCGCCACAGGTACCATGTAATCCTGTGCTACTTGCTCCATGGTCGGATAGTCGGCAACTAAACCATCTCCCCCCACCTGTATAGATTTACCAAAACAAGACATATATCAACAGCAAACTGAGTCTTGCAGGTTGCCACCTACTTGTCAAATCAACTAATATATTACAGTGGCAACTACCCCAAACAGTTGACAATCTCTAAGTATCTGAACAGACCAGGTCAAACCTGTACTATTTCAAAATGGGAAAGTTCAGACTTAAAACTTTAGAGATACAACGTGGAAACAGGCCCTTCAGCCCACCTGGTCTGTGCCGACCAGCGCTCCCCATGAACTAGCACTATCCTACATACCAAGGACACTTTGCAATTTTACCGAAAGCAAATAACTTACAAACCTGTACGTCTTTGGAGTGCGGGAGGAAACCAGAGCACCCGGAGAATATCTAAGAGGTTACGGGGAGAATGTACGCATAGTCGGGATTGAACCCGGGTCGCTGGTGCTGCAAGGCAGCAACTCTACCGCTGAGCCACCACCGTGCCTTCAAAAAATGTAATCAATGACTGGCTGCCCATGTGATGCTACTGAGTTTCTTCCAGTAGCATATCCAGGGCACAGGGCTTGATTCCTGGCAACAAGCACAAAGGCTATTTACCCCTGCTGCTTCTGGCCAAATGCCTGGAAGGCCTCCAGGCCCCTGTGGAAACAGAACATCACGTCTGGCTTCCATCTATTCCACTAAGGCCTACAGCAGTGTCCAAACACATGGAGCCAGCTCACTGATAATTATATGGCATAATTCTTCAACATTCCTGCGCAATTCTTGGCACCTGCTCTAATAACAATACAATTCCCTCCTTACGATACAAAGGACAGCTTTAATTAGTACCAAAAGCTGGCAAACTGCTAGTGGGTCAATCATGCATCACAATCTCTGCTCCAGTTTCCATGGGTTATTGAGTTTAGTCTCTTTTGTCAACCTTTTGGACCTTGGCTAGTTTCAATTTGACATTCATATGACCCTGTACATAAATACAACTGCAGAGATTGTTGTGCAGTTTTTTGACAATTTATTTTTGGTTTTTTTCACCCTAAAAGCTTTTGTTACATTGCTCTATTTTATAAGATAATACCTGCACTTTACTAGTTGTTCCACACATCTATCACTGATCCTATCCGGAGATTGTGCAGTGATCAACCTAAGCCTTTTAACTTATTTTATAAAGAAGAAGAAAAAGAACTGTCAATTAAGTGCAACTTTTTATAGTGCCACTGTTTAGTTATTTGATTTTGAACAGATCAGCACATTTTACAGTCCATGACATTACCTGAACTCTCCACTGATTCCATTTAAATCTTTCAACATGCCATTGATTTTGCTGCCATTCGTGGTTTTATTGAATTGATGTAACAGGAGTATGAGACAAAGCTTAGCTTTAGGCTGAATGGTGGGTATCCTCTCTCAGGTCAACATCCTCTCCAATGAGACTCTAATTACTCTCACTCTTCAGACTTTAAACTTTAGAGATACAGAGCGGAAACAGGCCCTTCGTCCCACCGAGTTCAGCCGACCAGCGATCACCCAGTACACTGGCACTATCCTACACACACACTAGGGATAATTTACAATTTCCAGAAGCCAATTTATCTACAGACCTGTACGTCTTTAAAGTGTGGGGAGAAACCAGAGCACCTGGGGAAATACCCACATGGTCACAGGCAGCACCCATAGTCAGGATCAAACCCGGGTCTCCGATGCTGTGTGGCAGTAACTCTACCGCCGCACACTGTGGCACCCCAGTCGACTACATTGTGCTGACCACATTGCTGCAAGGCATCACCAGACACCTAAATCAGATTATCTATTTTGAGCTCTGGCATGGAGGATGATTACCAAGCAGAAGGAGAAAAAGATTCAAGAGCATGGTTGCTTGAAGAAGGGCAACATTCCCACTGACTCCTGGGAACCACTCAATGAACAAGGATCATTTGGGATGGTATTGTGAACCTCTAGCCATGCATCAGGACCACTTCCAAGCAAAGAATACCATCTTACCTCTCTGCCTGATCTATCAGCCATCTCCATCCACATGTGTTGAAGAACCAATGCTTTCCACATTGGCCTCATTAGCCAGCTCTGAACCCATCAAGCCAAAATGGAAGCAAGACATGCCGAATCCTTTGACTCAAACCCTAGTTAATCCCAAAATCATGCTTAAGCTATGGAAATATTTAGATGGTTTAGTTTAGTTTAGTTCCATTAAGTTTAGTTTAGTTTAGTGATACAACACAGAAACAGGTCCTTTGGCACAGCGTGTTTGCGCCGACCAGCGATCCCCGTACACTAGCATTATCCTACACACTTGGGACAACTCACAATCTTTACGGAAGCCAATTTGCCTACAAATCGGCACGTCTTTGGAGTGTGGGAGGAAACTGGAGGAAAACCCACATTGAAACGTACAAACGTACAGATAGCACCGGTAGTCAGAATCAAACTCGCATCTTGGGTGCTGTAAAGCACCAACTCTACCGCTGCTCCACCGTGCCGCCCACTAGCAATGTCATTGCTAATGTACAGTGTCATTGTAGCTTGGCGCCCTCACAATGTCCAGATTATTGACGTAACATGTCTAATTTATTTACAAAACTGTTCCCCAATATTACTTTTTACCGGAGAAATTTCCTTGCTCACATCGTGACACGTTGTGATAGTCTGCTTCTTCTGGTCTTTTCACTGAGTTAATTGATTTTAGTTGCTGTAAAATGGACTTCCTATATAAATCATACACTCCCCTGCACCCCCCATTCACCGACTGATAAAGATTAACAATAAATATTATTAATGTGAACGTATTAAAACACAAAATTACATTCACTTCAATGTTTTTCTTCAACTGGCTCGATTTTTATGGTTTCTATCAGATCCATCACTATCTGTAACTAACTACCCTTCTTTCTGCACAATGTTTCATTCTTTGGTGAACTGATTTACTAAATGGCTGAGAACATATATTAAGTCCTGCACACTGTACAAGGGTGGATTTACTTTGCAGGAAAAATGCTTTTTGGTTATGCTGATAACTTAGTCAATATCTTCAGTGAGTCATGCAGAATAGGATAATGATGTCCAGTCTATGGTTAATTAGTCCATCTCAGCCAACATGTTATTTTTCATTAATATGGACACTGTTATATTTCAATACTTTGAAAAAGGATGTGTAATCCACTTGTGAATTGTGCCAAGTGTTATTTATTAAAAGCAGATCTGTATGGATTTTTGGTAAAGCTGTAAGACCCCATTTGTCATAAAGGCTCATATATCAATACTGCCAGTATGATTAAGATAACTGATAACAACTGAAAGTTGTAAATACTTCCCCAAAAGATGTTAACTGTATTTCTTTGGCAGAGTGGAGCGAAAATAGTGAAAGTAAAACATATTGCCATGTAATTGTAAATGGAGATGTTAGCACCTGCATCGAAATGTTTTAATCATCCATTCTACACAGTCCCTCACAGCGGCAGAGACCTGGATTCAATCCTGACTACAGGTGCCGTCTGTAAGGAGTTTATACGTTCTCCCCGTGATTGTGTGGGTTTTCTCCAGGTGCTCTGGTTTCCTCCTGCAGTCCAAAGGCATGCAGGTTTGTAGGTGAATTGGATTATGTGTGTAGGATAGAACTAGTGTATGGGTGATTGCTGGTTGGCACAAACTTGGTGGGCCGAAGGGCCTGTTTCTATGCTGTACCACTAAAACTAAAATTAAAATTAAAGAAGCTAAGCTGGCTCTCGCCAATTTAGTATTTGGATGGCCGGCCAGTGGGTGTCAGGTAGACTTTTTCTGGATAGAAGGAAGAGATCTGAAAGAGTATCATTAGTGATGCAAAACATGTTGCAGCATCCAATGTTTCCCAGTAATAGCAGGAGCCTTAGGGATGACTTTGACTTTGAAGTGCAAATGGAGAGAGGAAACATGTAAAATGGAAGAGGGCACAATCTCCATGACAAGTTAAAGAGTGGCAAGAATGTGATCCACTTGTTACATGTCTTGTGCCTCAGCCTTGAACCCACATAAATCCAGCCATGAGAGCTGCACTGCATTGGGGCCTGGACTGTGGTGAACCTGGTTCATTGCTCACGTTCTTCTCTCGCAGAATGACCATGGCTGCACTGATATAATGGGGCAAAAATCTTCCAATACCCTCTCATTCTCACTGTTGCATCAGGGTTGTCTGTAGATCCACCATTAAGGACCACACAGGCAAGCCCTCAAGCAATGGGTGGACGGCACAGAGGCGTAGCGGTAGCACTGCTGCCTTACAGTGCTAGAGACCCAGGTTTGATCCTGATCATGGGTGCTATCTGTACAGAGTTTGAACGTTCTCCCCATGACCATGTGGGTTTTCTCTAGGTGCTCTGATTCATTCCCACATTTCAAAGATGTACAGGTTTGTAGGTTAATTGGCTTCTGTAAACTGACGCTGGTGTTTGGGATGGAACTCGTGTAAGGGGCAATCGTTGTTCAACGTGGACTCAGTGGGCCGAAGGACCTGTTTCCATACTGTGTCTCTAAAATAGTAAGATTAAACAAGAACTTACCAGTTTGAAGTTTGATATTTATTTTATGAGGAGTTACGATGTGCGATTCCATGAAGAACCCCGCCAGTCCGCATGCGTGTCATTCTTCAAAGCAGCGGTGTGAAATCACAGAATAACAGTAACTGAAGTAACATGGTAAGATTATAAACTAGACCTTCCAGTTGACCTTTATAATTTGAGGGCCGGGAGCGGTGGGCATGTAATCGCTCATCGTAACTCCTCATAAATAAAGATCAAACGTCAAACTGGTAAGTTCTCATTTAATCTTACTATTTTACTTCGGAGTCACGTGAGTGATTCCGTGAAGATTTCAAAGGTCTGTGATTTCACGCCGATCTAAATCCAGGCATCTCACACTGCAATCAGTTGACTCAGGAGGAGTGAATAATGAGCAATACATTGAAACATGGTACTGATTAACATGTTAATACTTTAATTCACAAAATAAACAAAAGAACACAATAGCGACTCCTTTCTCCCAGAGAGAAGCTATGAAACAGAACTTAAAACAGAATGGGTGAGCACCCCGGGTTCAATAAGTGGTTTATTATAAAACCTCTGAAAAGTAAATTCATTTGACCATCCTGCGGCCACGAGGATATGGTCTAGAGGGACATCCATTGCCCTCGCTGCTGACATTGATGCCACCCTGGTGGAGTGAGATTTAAAATTGTCAGTGTTAACTCCTGCACATCCCGGCACATCCCAGCACTTGTTGTGAAATGGCCTGAACGGACACTTGCATATGTGGCTTTTTCTGGCTAATAAACAATGCTACTTTGGAGCCTCTGAGGCTCTTCGTGACCTTGATATAGCACCTCAAGTGCGCCACTACACACAGCCATAAATCCATGGGATAAGCTGACAGTACAAGCTTGAATCCTGACACCCCTGGTCTGCTTTGTTTAATTAGGTCTTAGATGTAAAAATTTAGGTAATTCCCTGATGACACCATCCTGTCCAGATGCAGTTTGTGCAAAGTCTGAACCCTTTGCACTGATACCAGCGCCATGAGCATAACCAACTTAAGGGTAATCTTTGGCAAGGACAAGGATGTGGCTGTACCCCACTGACGAAGCAGCGTCAGTACCATGCTCACATCCCAGATTTCAGAGTACCTAGGCCTGGGGGAATTAGAATGAAAAACACCCTTCATAAATCTGGATATTAATGGATGAGATCCTACAGACTGAAGTTCCAACCCCTGGCATAGGTACAATGACAGGGCACTCCTGGCACTGTTGATGGCACTATAGCTCAACCCTTCATTGAAATGTAAGTTGGACAGAAATTCGAGCACATCTGGGATGGAGGCTGTGTGGTATGTAATGTTCCCATGTAAACAAAATTCCTCCCATTTCCTGATATGAGAGATGTACTGCTTTTTTGTGCTATCCCTCCAGGATGATGTCATGACATCCACGGTACGATTGGATAGTCCCCGACCCAGGTATGGCCTTCTCAAAATCTGCAAATTAACAAATTAACACAACGGGTGTTGATCACCAGTCACAGGGTGCACCAATAGATTATGATGTTTTGGGACCACCATAATAGGCTGTGTAATAATGTCCAAAATGAGAGGGAACCATGGCTGTGTCGGCCAGTCGGGTACCACAAAAACTCCTGAAGCGGAGTCCTACTTGATCTTAGTCAAGCACCGACTGATGAGGCAGAAGGGGGGAAATGCACATAAAACCATTCCGCCCCAGTGTAGCAAGAACACAACCACTGCGACTGTCCCTGGATCTGGTTCCCATTAAACATACTTTGGTACCTGATGATTGAGTCTGGATGCAAACAAATCAATATCTGGCATCCCATACCGAAGAGCGATTTCATTAAATACATCATGATTCAACATCCATTCTGTGTTGTCATTGAATTTGCATGTCCTGGTGTCTGCCACCATATTGAATCTGCCTGGCAAGTCTGCAAAATAACTGAAGGTGTTTCCATCAGAATTTCACTAGAAGAATTTGAAATGTTTCTAATTCTACTTCCACAATAGCTTCAGATGGTAATTGCACGGGCCGGTTGAAATGACCTGCATGTATTCTGAGTGCCTGTACCTTTGCCCTCTGTAAATGTTGGTAATGCAAAGGTCCATATTGCACAGCTGGAAAGGCAGCTACCAATTTGCTAATTAAGCTGGCCACCTGTTTAATTGAAGGTGATTGCTCCCGCAAGAGCTTGATACAACCTTCAATTAAATCTAATCTCTTGCCCTTGGGCAGAGTCACAGACATGTGAGTTGAATTAACTGTGAATCTCAAATAGTCAATTACGTTAACCGGCACCAATTTTGATTTAGCTGGGTGGATAATAAACCCCAACCTCTCAACCATGAGTTTAACAGCTGAAACTGATAACTCGGCTGACACAAGGGTTTTTCCAATTATTAAGATGTCATCCAAATAGGCAATTACAATATGACCCTGTGCCCGGAGTAACCCCAGTACTGATTTTAGGAGCTTTGTAAATAATCTAGGGGCTGAGGTTAACCCATTGGGCAGTGCTCTAAATTGTCCTAATTGTCCCATCCAGCTAAATTTCAAATATCTCAGATACTCTTTATGAACAGGCACTGAGTAATATGCATCCTGAAAGTCTATACATGCCATATAATACCCTTTGGAAATCAGTTGCTTGGCAGTAGCAAATGTTTCCATTTTAAATGATTATACTGCACAAAGGATTAAATCCTGTCAGGTCCAAAATAATCCGACACCAACCATCTTTATTTGGTCTAGGAAAAATATTAGATACGAATTGGTGAGTTTGATAAACTGGCTTCTCAATAACACCTTTAAAATATAATTTTGCAATTTGAGCTTGAATCTCCAAATTCTCTTTTTGTGAGAAAATGAGTGCACGCTCTGGCTTGTGCTGGGTGGGTGGACACAAGTTGGAAATAAATTCAATTTGACACCGTTGTATACTCTGCAGTATAAACACGTTAGATGTTATTTTATACCATTCTTTCAAAAACCTGTGTAACCTCCCCCCAATTGGTAGGTAATTGTCACTCAATTTGTTTCGCCAAGAACCAGACCTACCTACCTCCATGGTTACCAGTGGAGTTCTTTGTCTCCTGGTTCTGGAAGGAAAAGGTATGTTTGCCCGTGCTCCTGCTGGAGTGTGTCAGCTGCGCACATTGAATGGCCGGCTTGGTCCTTGCCTGGACCCAGTTTCAGCAAACCACTTGTAGGGGTACTGCGTCCATAGGGTTCTGCTGGTCACTGGCGCCTTGATTAGCCCAGCGGTTTTTGCCTTGTCATCTAGCTCCTTCACCCTCTTTGCAAGGTCTTCCCCGAACAACAGGTTCGGTGGCTGGATGTTACTAGGCTTACACAGGGCAGCGAACCTTGGGTTAATGGTAGGGCGGATTGCGCTCTTCCTAAGGCAGTTTATCTCAAAGTGCACATTGCACAAGAGAGCCAGGGCATCCTGATGAACTTCAGTCAGGTGCCCACCATCCCCCGACCTACCGAAAGCCGTAATGCCCGATGCGAACAGCTTTAGCACTCTTTGCAGTGTTATCTCCTGCGCCCTGATGTCTACTCCCATATGGCCCCAGATGGCATGGTTTACAGCCGGTACTTTAAGCAGGATACAATTCGCCGGGGTTTCATACTTTTTGGCCGTTGTATCTATGGCCAGCTCCTGAAGATGGTGCGAGGCCAAGTAATTAATATTGGCAGCCAGCTCTTCCCCCAGTGGCTCTCCGGAGTCTATTGGGATGGCAAACCTCGCTGCCAGGAATGGGACCTCTGGCTTGTGCCCTTCGTTCCTTGGTGCAGCCTCCAATGGTAAGCCCACGGATTTGGCATCAGAATCGTACTGACCCGTTATGCTCTCCTCCTCCAAGAGGGAGACACTAGGCAGCCCTGTAGGTGCTGCTGGTGCGGGCTCTTGGAGAGGCCGGCACTCTTAATGGAGAATCCTCTCCAAAAGGTGCTTCATCCTGGATATCCATGCTACGGTATCCATTCTCGAGGGAGAACCCTCCCGACCGGACTTGTTCGAGTCTATCGGCCGGACAGACTTTCTGGTGGCTTTATGCCCCTCCGCCGCAGTCACGGTGCCCTCAGACGCCAGGTCTGTAGTCGCTGGTCTCATTACTAGCGACTCAGTAGATGAGCTAGGCGGCCGCCCACTACCCGCACTCCTGCGGTCCTTGGTTAGTTTTGCAACGGCTCGCCTTGCTCTTAACGACTTTTCCATGCTTGGACTTGTCCTCCTGTAACAAGATTTAACAAACGCGGAAACGACCCCCAACAAGTTTGACACTTACCCGAGGCTTTTTAAACTTACCGCTGGAGAAGCGCTGCTCATCCCAGCCAGTCGCTGCGCCATGCGTCAGACATAATGACGCGCATGCGGACTGGTGGGGTTCTTCACGGAATCACTCACGTGACTCCGAAGTAAAACTAAAACTATAAACTGAAACAATTATTCTGCTGCCTCGGATGAGGCCTTGAGCCAACAACTGAGCAATTAACAAGATTTATGCTGGTATCTTGCAAGACACTGCCAGAAGGGTCAATCTATGCCATCACTCCTCAGGAGAAAAGTAGCTAGAGTTAAAGAGCAAAGATAATGCAGAGCAGACAGAGGAGGTAGCTTGATGTAATACCATGCCAGTAATAAGCCAGACTTTTACCCATCATAAAACTGTTCCTGCCTCTGATCATTACATGTGTACGAAGGAAATGCAGATGCTGGTTTAAACTGAAGATAGGCACAAAAAGCTGGAGTAACTCAGCGGGACAGGAAGCATATCTGTAAGAAGGAATGGGTGACGCTTCGGGTCGAGACCCTTCTTCATCATTACATGATGATTTTATTTTGGAAATAATGGTCCACCACCGATTTTCTGGCACTGGTGGTCTGCCCCCTCCCCTCCCCCTTAAATCCGGACAAATTCCTCCTGGAAGTCCCCCCCGAAAATGTGGCACCTCGGCTGGGGAAGACGGCCAATCTTTACCAAATCCGGACTTCCACACCGATCTGCTCTGGAGCTCCGGTCTGGCCAAAGCCGGCAGATCCGCTCCCATAGCCGACGTCCAGGGCCGACTTTGCTCGTCGGTCTCCGGAAATAACATGAGTCGCGTGCGTTCCTCCAGTGCTATACAATCACCTCCTACAAGAAAGAGGGAAGTATTTCAGTGAACCAGAAAAGTAATTGGATAATGAGACGGGCATGACTGAATAGCTGCTAGTAATGTGTGTGGGGCCTGCAACTGCAAGGACTGCAATTGTAGAGCGTATCATTGAAGCAATACAAACAACTGGAGAAGTTGGCTAGTATGTTTGGGGCAGCACGGTGGCACAATGGTAGAGCTGCTGCTTTACAGCACCAGAGCAAAACTTATGGAGTTTGTACTATAGGTTCTCCCCGTGACCGCGTGGGTTTACCGGCTTCTCCGGTTTCCTCCCACATTCCAATGATTTATAGGTTTGCAGATTTATTTGCTTCGCTATAATTGTAAAAATTGTCCCTTGTTTGTAGGATAGTGCTAGTGTAAGTGGATCACTGGTCGGTGCGGACTTGGTGGGCCAAAGGGCCTGTTTGCATGCTGTTTCTCGCAACTAAACTAAACTAAACTAAACTAAACTAAAATGTGCTGGTGTGGTGTGGTGACTTGAGCAGTGGACAAGGCCACTGATGCAATTGGGAGGATAAGTCACTTGAGGTCAAATCTCACCTTGACAATTTAATTGGAATCATTAAACATCCTGAACTGCATTCACATTCCTTCAAACATGAATGGCTTTGGCTCAATTGCTATGTGTTGTCGCTGTCTCCTGGGCAGAGGTCCAATAAAGTTCCTGTCTCCGGATACAAGATGTCTCTGCTCGCTTGCACTAAGTACTCCACTGTTAACCTAAGATCTTGGGATGTCCTCTCTCACACGTCCAGCCATTGTGCAAGGAATCACAGCACAGATTTAGTTTTTTATATGATACCCACAATTTTCAAGGTATCTCCTCTTTTAATTGTATAGATAGCACCGATTTAGTGCTTTGAGTTTACAGTGGAGCTACAGTGAGGAAACATGCCCTTCATTCCCCCGAGTCAACGCCAACCAGCGATCCCCGTACACAAGCACTACCCTTCACACTAGGGATGAGTCACAATCTTTACCAAAGCTAATTAATTTGCATGCCTTTGGAGTGTAAGAGGAAACCGGAGCACCTGGTGAAAACTCACGCAGTCACGGTGAGAGCGAACAAACTCCGTACAGACACCACCCTTAGTCAGGATTGAACCCGGGTCTCTGGCACTGTAAGATGGCAACTGTACTGCAACTCTACCACTGCGCCGATGTGCTGACCAGTAGTGTTGGCAATGCCTTTGTTGATGCCTGCAACCAAGCAGCAACACTTTTAGTGTTCTGCAGCATAGCAGCAGGTAGCAGAAATGTAGCACATTGCCTGCGTCATAGTTGATGGTTGCAGATTAATCATCCATCACAGTCTTCACATCCAATTTTAGGGTCTGATCAATTGGATTCTCGTAGGCTTTAAACTTTTTTTCCTTTTAATGCTTCATTAACATTAAGAGAGGAGAAAAATGCTCCTAACGGCAGGGAACAGAAAATATTCTTAAATCAGCATATTTTACCTTCATTCTGCACTCAGTGCATTTACATTGGAAGGATCAACGGATATTATTTTGACAGAATTGTTGATACATAGTCATTACAACTCTTCGGCATTTACATGTCCGTGACAAGGTCTGCATGTAAGAATGCATCACACTGTGCACTAATAGCACAATGAACATTTTCAGTTACTTTAGTTAAAGTAGGGCGGCACAGTGTCGCAGCGGTTGAGTCGCTGCCTTACATCGCCAGAGACCCGGGTTCATTCCTGACAACAGGTGCTGCCTGTACGGAGTTTGTACGTTCTGCCTGTGACCGTGTGGGTTTCCCCTTGGGTTCTCCGGTTTCTTCCCACATCCCAAAGGTGTATAGGTTTGTAGGTTGTAAAATTGTAAATTGTCCCTAGTGTATAGGATGATATTTAATGTACAGGGATCGCTGGTCGACATGGTGGGTCGAAGGGCCTGTTTCTGCACTGCATCTCTAAAGTCTAAAGTTATTCTGCTACTTCTTAAGCCCTATGCTTTAATTATGGAAGGAAAAGTCATTTTGCATGTGATCTTGATTCTCATCTGTAATTTTCTAAAGGCTACACTCATGTCTGACCTTTCTTTATGGCCACCAGAAGTAAAAAGCACTTCCTGCTTCCTCATAAATCATCTTTATAATAATCAATGAGGCATTGTAGCAATCGATGGCTACATTGATAGCATATTAGGATAGACTCTGGGTTTATCTTACAGCTGTAAAATTGAATTGAGGAAAGTAATAAAGCTAGTTCAGTGCTCACTTTCTGGTCATATAAGGTTAATCTTTTGTAATAAAATTATATGAGGCTGATATTTTGTCTAATGGTAAATCTCAGTTCCAAATGGTTAAGAATGAGTGTAAATCTTCATAGAACATTAAAGAGAAAAAATTAACTCTCCAGAGGCTACCACTGAAATCAAGCCTGCTTGTCCATGAGGCGAATTTAAACCATTTTAGTGCTTCCCTTTACCTAAATGGAGGAAGTGAGATATTCACATAAAGTTGACATCCAAAGGAAAATATCACTCAACCAGGTTTAGTTTAGTTTAGTTTGGTCTAGAGATACAGCATGGAAACAGGTGCTTCCACCCACCGAGTCCACAATTCCGATACACCAGCACTATCTTACACACTAGGAACAATTTATATCTTCACTGAAGCCAATTAACCTACAAATCTCCACATCTTTGGAGTGTGGGAGGAAAACGGAGAACCTGGGGCAAACCCATGCAGTCACAGGGAGATAGTACAAACACCATAAAGACAGTGTGTGTAGTCAGGATCAAACCCGAGTCTGTAAAGCAGCAAGTCTACCACTGCAACACTGTGCCGCCCCACGTTTGTGTATGTTTGTGGACTATCACTCAGTCTGGAGGCTATCAGTCTGATCAACTTCATCAAGTCATTCATTTACAGGATACCAGAGAGGTGATTATTGTGTGGGAGAATACAGGACAATTTAGGATGAGGACCTAAATACCATAAGAATCAGAAACCTTGTACAAGCAATTTTGTTTAGTGTGATGTATTTATGTTTCCCTGCTCGTCCAAGCCCTACAGCATAGTAATCCATCTTCAGCTACGTATATCGTCTATTGTCTTGTCTCCAACATAAGGTCAAAAATGGCAATTTTTGTTCCGTGACTGACAAGAATGTTCACGTCCACTGTTAGTGGTTCGGATAACGTAGGTGTCTTTGTGTGCATCCTTCAAGACTTTGTCCATATTCAGATATGGGGCAGAACGGTGGCACAGCAGTAGATTTGCTGCCTTTCAGGACCAGAGACCCGGGTTCGATCCTAACTACGGGAGCTGACTGTATGGAGATTGTACGTTCTCCCCATGACCTATGTGGGTTTTCTCCAGGTGCTCCAGTTTCCCCCCACATCACAAAGACATACAGGTTTGTAGGTTAATTGGCTTCGGTAAAATTGTAAATTGTGTTAGTATGTGGGGTTCGCTGGTCGGCACGGAATTGGTGGGCCAAGGGGCCTGTTTCTGCACTGAATCTCAAACTAAACTAAACAGAGAAAAGTCTCCTCTTCTTCCAGAATTTCTTGTGGAATTTTGGACATGTAACTTTGAGGGATAATCTGCTGAAACATCTCAACAGTGTGGGAGTTGGAATCCCAATTTGTATGTATCTACTTGAAGTTTCTTTGTTAAAGAGTTGCAAGGAACTCTGCTGATATCCACAGGAAAGATGTGTTTGGGATTCAGTGGCTCATAGGGCCTGTTTCTGTGCAAATAATGCTCAGTTAGGTTTTATTAAAACTGGTTCTGTAGTGAATAAAATGTAATGGCTATGACAGACACATTTCACCAAGAATAAATTATGGATAGAAACATAGAAACATAGAAATTAGGTGCAGGAGTAGGCCATTCGGTCCTTCGAGCCTGCACCGTCATTCAATATGATCATGGCTGATCATCCAACTCAGCATCCCGTACCTGCCTTCTCTCCATACCCTCTGATCCCCTTAGCCACAAGGGCCACATCTAACTCCCTCTTAAATATAGCCAATGAACTGGCCTCAATTACCCTCTGTGGCAGAGAGTTCCAGAGACCCAAGTCACTCTGTGTGTGAAAAAAGTCCTTCTCATCTCGGTCCTAAAGGATTTCCCCCTTATCCTTAAGCTGTGACCCCTTGTCCTGGACCTCCCCAACATCGGGAACAATCTTCCTGCATTAAGCCTGTCCAACCCCTTAAGAATTTTGTAAGTTTCTATAAGATCGCCTCTCAATCTCCTAAATTCTAGAGAGTATAAACCCAGTCTATGCAGTCTTTGTTCATAAGACAGTCCTGACATCCCAGGAATCAGTCTGGTGAACCTTCTCTGCACTCCCTCTATGGCAATAATGTCCTTCCTCAGATGTGGAGACCAGAACTGTTTGCAATACTCCAGGTGTGGTCTCACCAAGACCCTATACAACTGAAGTAGAACCTCCCTGCTCCTATACTCAAATCCTTTTGCTATGAAAGCTTTTGATATTGCATAAAGGTTGCTATGATTTGGACAGCATGATGCCAGTAAAACAAAATGAGGGTACATAAAATTCTCATACAAAAGAGTCCATGCTCTACACATGCCTGGCATTAACGCACACAGAAACGTTGCACAATAAGTTCATAAATTAGGCCATTCGGACCATCAGGTCTACTCCGCCATTCAATTATGGCTGATCTATCTTTACCTCACAACCTCATTCTCCTGCCTTCTCCACATAACCCATGATACCCTTACTAATCAAGAATCTGTCAATCTCAATTTTAAAAATACCCAATGACTTGGCCTCCACAGCCGTCTGTGGCAATGAATTCCACAGATACTCACTGACTAAAGAATTTCCTCCTCATCTCCTTTCTAAAATGCCGGATCCTTACATTTTGCAGGAGAGTTTTCCTTGAGATAAATTTCCAGGCCAGAGAATAGCAAAAGCATTAAGATATTTGAAAGCCAAAATGAGAAGTTTTAATGAAGGGTGTTGCCTAACTAGGAGTAGCCATGAACCCAACAAACTCGGGGGTGATGTGTGAGCAAATTTGATGCAGCGTAGCACAAGGAATGCTAAGTTTTAGATGATATTATGTTTATGCACAGGTCGGCACGGTGGTGTAGGGGTATAGTTGCGGTCTTGTAACGCCAGACATCTGGGTTCCATCCTTACTACAGGAGTTTGTAAGTTAGATCCTGACAACAGGAGTTTGTAAGTTTTCTCCCATGCTCTGAAGACATACAGGTTTGTAGGATAATTGGCTTTAATAAAAATGATAATTTATACCTAATGTACCTAGTGATCGGTGGGCATGGGATTCAGTGGCTCATAGGGCCTGTTTCTGTGCAGTATCTCTAAACTCAACTGAATTTAGTCTAAAGTCTAAAGTCTAAATTCAGCCAAGTTGAAATTATCAAATCAAAGAAAACTAAGGCATATATCACTTTTAAGCAGATGGGAATAAACAGGACTACAGTAAGGCAGTATTACAACAGTGAAAGTAATGGTCACACTCTGGTTATTTAGACTGAAACATATCAAAAAATACATCTTCAAATAACTTTGAAATCCTAAAAATCCTAAAAATCCTGAAAGCTATCACCCCTGAGTTAGCCATCAACCCAATACCCAGCTGTTGTATTGTGAAAGAGCAGGGAGAATGTTTTTTATTATACTCGTATCCCATAATACTATTTCCACCAGATCATTTAGTCCTAGAGTTATAAAGTATTAGGCTAAATGGGATCAGTTGGGTCCCAGTCACACGGGAGGCCTTGTCCCCCAACGCAACCCATTCTCCAACGCAATATTCCACCACTCACCCATTCCCCCAAGGCGATGTGTGTGGGGGGAGGGGTGTGTGGGCTGGGGGGGGGGGGGGTTGTGGGGGTGAGGGGTGTGTGGGCTGGGGGGGGTTGTGGGGGTGAGGGGTGTGTGGGCGGGGGTTTGTATGGATGGAAGGGGTTGTGTGGGCGGGGGTGGTTGTGTGGGCAGGGGAAATGTGGGGTGAGGGGGAGGGGGGAGGGGGGAGTGAGCTCGGAGAAAAGACAGGGGAACAGCCATGGGGTAGAGGGGGCATCACGGGGGATGGGGGAGGAGCCAGCGAGGGGAACCAGAGGGATTGACAGTGTAATTGACAGTGTGATGGGAACTCACAGCGGACGCTGGTCGTTCTCCGCTGGGATCAGAGTCTCCGCTTTCAGTTTGGCGACATCGGCGACATCTCTGACTCTGGGCTGGGCTGGATCTCCGACTCTGGTTGGGCTGGGTCGAGTCTCCGATGCTGGGCTGCTTGAGGCTGGGCTGCTTGGGGTCCCTCCGAAAATTGTGTCTGGTTGGAAACCTCCACTGGACATCCTCACCTCCAGTAAAGACACAATGGTGCAGGAAGGGGCAGACCATCCCGATGAGTGACAGGAGAAGAGACTAATCCGTGCAGCGCTGACTGGCAGGAGAAATCGATCTGCGCACACACGTTTATTAAGATTTTTAAACCTTGCTAACTTTTACGACATGCAACCGATCGGAACGAAACTTGGTACAATCGCAGCTCAGGAGAATGGTGAGTGAACTGGTGAAAAATCGTAGCACGATCGTGAATCTTTTTTTTGCTCAAATAGAAAGACCACCTAACCGGAAGATAACAAGATCAGAGGTTTAGTTATGTATAGATAGATAGATGGTAACAGGCCTTTTTCCCCCAACTTTCCCACACCGACCTTCATATCCCATCTACACTAGCCTGTCCACTTGCCTGCATTTGGCCCAGATCCCTCTAAATTGATCCTATCCATGTACCTGTCTAAATGTTTCTTAAACGTTGCGATAGTACCTGCCTCAACTACCTCCTCTGGCAACTCGTTCCATACACCCACCATCTATGTGTGAAATAATTCCCCATCAGGTTCCTATGTCTTCTGTCGATTCCCCTACTGCGTCTACCCAATCTATTCCTCTCATACATGCTATTTTTTGACACATTTTTGTGGCTGCTCAGATGGTTCACCTTGAAAGGGCAAAGAAAATAAGTCTGTATGATGGAAGCTTTTAAGAGGGTTGTACAGAGTGGAAATTATAATGCAGTCAAACATAGTCTAGGTTTAAGTTTAGGTTTATTATTGTCACGTGCGCCGAGGTGCAGTGAAAAACTTGAAAAACGCGGAAAGACCCACGCGGTCACGGGAGAACATATAAACTCTGTACAGCCAGCACCCTTAATCAGGATCGACCCGGGTCTTTGGCTCTGTAATCGCTGTAAGGCAGCAACTCTACCGCAGCACCACTATGCCTCCATTGTTTTGCGTGTTATTCAATGAGATCGGATAATACTATACATAAATACAACCAAGCCCAATTCAAGTACAATATGTAGAGCAAAGTGAAAGAATACAGAGTGCAGAATATAATTGTCAGTATTGTAGCGCATAATTTCCTCAGTTTGACCGAGATGGAAGTTATGGCCAAGAGGGGTGGTCTTCAGGAATGGAGGTGAGTGAGAGACTAGGATGGTTCAGGCCAGCAACATCAGGAAATTGGTAGTTCAAGGAATGGATGCAACATGCCTTGGACTTCAGTGGGGTTGTGAGCCTCAGTCATCCCGTTGTCCCTGAGGTACCCAACAGTAGTTGCTCCTCATGCAACACTGTCTGATTTTTGTCACAATGCACTGCATGGGGAAAAGTGCTGTCCTGCCAGTGAATGTTACAGAAAATGCATCAGGCTTGCAGGTGGATCACTCTGGGGAGTCCCAGTCAAAATTCTTCTTGAGTGCAAAACAACCTAGAAATGGTCATTATTGTATTTCCTCCAGTTAGGATGCTTTCAGTCGTATAAAATGACAACATGCAATTGAATTTTTGGATCATTCATTTTTCTGTGTTTTATTCATTTATTTAAATTACGTGAGGTAAAACATCAAGAAAAACTGGCAAAATAATTACTATAAAATGGAATTTATGAACAATGAGGTTATTATGGGCCGCCATCGACTCCACTATCAAAAAGGCACAACAGAGGATGTACTTCCTGCGGCAGCTGAGGAAGCACAATCTGCCACAGGCAATGATGGTGCAATTCTATATGGCCATTGTAGAGTCCGTCCTCACCTTCTCCATCATGGTCCGGTTTTGCTCAGCCACCAAGCATGACACCTGGAGGCTGCAGCGAATTGTCCGATCAGCTGAGAAGGTTATTGGCTGTAACCTTCCCTCCATTGACGAACTGTACACTGCACGGGCCAGGAAACGAGCGGGCAAGATCATCTCTGACCCCTCTCACCATGGCGATAAACTATTTGAATCACTTCCCTCAGGAAGGCGACTCCAGACTGTCAAAGCTGCCACAGCCAGACATAAAAACAGCTTTTTTTCCACGAGTACTAGCTCTACTCAAAAACTAAAAATTTGTTGCCTCCTTTTGCTCTGGTATTTTATTTAATACACATGTTTAATCGATAAAGTTTTATTATCAATGTTTAATGTTTTATGTGTCATTCCAAACTGTCACTGTTTGTCATGTTGTCACTTGCGGGCTGAACATCAAGGCAAATTCCTTGCATGTGAATACTTGGCCAATAAACTTATACATTCATTTGTTATGCATATTTAGTCTAAAGAAATAGGGTAAAAATAAAGGTAAATTTTTACCTGAATTTTTACCTGACTGAATTATTTGAAGAAAGCAACATTTACATGGTTGTTGACATATGGGTCAAAACCTGGAGGCATACGATGATGATCCGTACTATGGAGCAATGGTGATCACCTTACCTTAATTATTCAATCAACAAAATCACACTGTGTCATCATGTGTGCCAATGAATTGAGTGATATAATTTGAACAAATGTATAACCTACATATTGTTGCAAGTGTAATTCTCCTTGTGAAAGGAAGACCTGCACAGTTTATGTTCCTAGTTCAATCCAAGGCATTGTATAATGTATTGAGTACATGGGATATATGACTTGATTGTGTCTCGGATAGATACATGTGATGTGTCTACAAAACTGAGACTCCAAAGCAGCCAGCTACAGGAATTAACTGATACCATGTTACGTTAGCTTGGGAAAGAGGACGATTTCTGAGAAAGTTATTTTGGGCCAGCTCTAGACTATACTTTTTTTTTCCAAAGGAAATATGTTCCATAATATTTCAACTCGGATAGCTGTCAGGGATGGTTTCAGTATTAGGACAAATGAGCAGACTGCCAGCTGCTTGCAGCATTCTTTTAAACCACCTTCCCTTGGGAACTAAATGTAGAGCCGGCTGGTGAATTTCTTATTGCTTCCAGGCAACTGAGAAAAAATGTAAACTTGAAAAGAAAACAAGCCGAAGGAAGAGACATGGCATTAGGGTTTAGGACCATAGTGAGGGACAAAATTTGGCTTTCCATGCTCAAGCTGAATCAAACAAATTGTTTTGGGTAATAAAAAGGAACTGCAGATGCTTGTTTAGTTTAAAGATACAGCGCGGAAACAGGCCCTTCAGCCCACCGAGTCCGCACCGTCCAGCGATCCCCGCACACTAACAAGATCCTAGGGACAATTTACAATCTTTACTGAAACCAATTAACTTACAAACCTGCAAGTCTTTGGAGTGTCGGAGGAAACCGGAGCACCCGGAGAAAACTCATGCAGGTCACGGGGAGAACATACAAACTCTATACACGCAGCACCCGTGGTAAGGATCAAACCCGGGTCTCTGGCGCTGTGAGGCAGCAACTCTATCCGCTCTGTCACCGTGCCGGGTATACCAAAGATAGACACAAATGCTGGAGTAACAGAAGGTCAGGCAGCATCTCTGGAGAAAATGGATAGGTGCCATTTTGGATCTGGACCCTTCTTGGGACCCGACCCAAAATGTCACCTATCTATTTTCTCCAGAGATGCTGCCTGACCCGTTGAGTTACACCAGCACTTTGTGTCTATAAATTGATTTGGGTGCCGGTTACATTCAGCACCACGTACTCAGTTCACTAGAGACAGTGAAATTAAATGTGTGGCAGTAACAATCAAAAACACATTTCTCTCCCCCAAAAGGAAATTACAGTTTATCCTCAATGTACAACATGATATCAGGGTATCACCAACAGCCACCCTACTGAAAAGCTACATAATTTACATGATTCTTTGATGCTCATTACTGTTTTTGGTCTGCGGTTTAGTTTCCTCACATTCAATACATGAACAAAAAATATTAGGTTTAGTTTTAATATTGTCACATGTACTGAGGTACAGCGATAATCATGCAAACCAATCAAATCAGACAATACAATAGGTGAATACCAATTGAATAACTACTTTGGTTCTGTATTCACTAAGAAAGACATAAATAATCTGCCGAAAATAGCAGGAGACCGGGGGTCAAATGCGATGGAGGAACTGAGTGAAATCCAGGTTAGCCGGGAGGTGGTGTTGGGTAAATTGAATGGGTTAAAGGCTGATAAATCCCCAGGGCCAGATGGGCTGCATCCCATAGTACTTAAGGAAGTAGCCCCAGGAATAGTGGATGCATTAGTGATAATTTTTCAAAACTCTTTAGATTCTGGAGTAGTTCCTGAGGATTGGAGGGTAGCTAATGTAACCCCACTTTTTAAAAAAGGAGGAAGAGAGAAAACGGGGAATTACAGACCAGTTAGTCTAACATCGGTAGTGGGGAAAATGCTAGAGCCATTAAAGATGGGCTAGCAGAACATTTGGAAAGTGGTGAAATCATTGGACAAAGTCAGCATGGATTTATGAAAGGTAAATCATGTCTGATGAATCTTATAGAATCTTTCGAGGATGTAGCTAGTAGAGTGGATAAGGGAGAACCAGTGGATGTGTTATATCTGGACTTTCAGAAGGCTTTCGAAAAGGTCCCACATAAGAGATTAGTATACAAACTTAAAGCACACGGTATTGGGGGTTCAGTATTGATGTGGATAGAGAACTGGCTGGCAGACAGGAAGCAAAGAGTAGGAGTAAACGGGTCCTTTTCAGAATAACAGGCAGTGACTAGTGGGGGATCCCAGCTATTTACAATGTATATTAATGATCTGGATGAGGGAATTGAATGCAACATCTCCAAGTTTGCGGATGACGCGAAGCTGGGGCGCAGTGTTAGCTGTGAGTTGGATGCTAGGAGGCTGCAAGGTGACTTGGATAGGTTGGGTGAGTGGGCAAATGCATGGCAGATGCAGTATAATGTGGATAAATGTGATGTTATCCACTTTGGTGGCAAAAACAGGAAAGTAGACTATTATCTGAATAGTGGCCGATTAGGAAAAGGGGAGATGCAACGAGACCTGGGTGTCAAGGTACACCAGTCATTGAAAGTAGGCATGCAGGTGCAGCAGGCAGTGAAGAAAGCGAATGGTATATTGGCATTCTTAGCAAAAGGATTTGAGTACAAGAGCAGGGAGGTTCTACTGCAGTTGTACAAGGTCTTAGTGAGGCCACACCTGGAGTATTGCATACAGTTTTGGTCTCCTAATCTGAGGAAAGACATTCTTGCCATAGAGGGAGTACAGAGAAGGTTCACCAGACTGATTCCTGGGATGGCAGGACTTCCATATGAAGAAAGACTGGATAGACTCGGCTTGTACTGGGTGGAATTTAGAAGATTGAGGGGGATCTTATAGAGACTTACAAAATTCTTAAGGGGTTGGACAGGCTAGATGCAGGAAGGTTGTTCCCAATATTGTGGAAGTCCAGACCAAGGGGTCACAGTTTAAGGATAAGGGGGAAGTCTTTTAGGACCGAGATGAGAAAATCATTTTTCACACAGAGAGTGGTGAATCTGTGGAATTATCTGCCACAGAAGGTAGTTGAGGCCAGTTCATTGGCTATATTTAAGAGGGAATTAGATGTGGCCCTTGTGGCTAAAGGGATCAGGGGGGTATGGAGAGAAGGCAGGTACAGGATACTGAGTTGGATGATCAGCCATGATCACATTGAATGGCGGTGCAGGCTCGAAGGGCCGAATGGCCTACTCCTGCACCTATTTTCTATGTTTCTATGTTTCTATGTTTCGCCGCTGTATCTCTAAACTAAACTTAACTAAAAAGAGTGCAGAAAATAGTTCTCAGATTCTTAATACAGCTAGAAATAGTGATAGATTTACAAGCGGGAAAGAGTTCTGAAATAATGAGGCGATTATTTCAGAGGATAGTAGATCCTCCTCTGGGACCAGTATACACAGTGTTGCCATATTCCAGCACCATCTTATATAGCTGCCATTTTATTCCTGTTCTTGTAGAGTGCTGGATTGCCTGCGGCACTTCTTCTACATACTTAGGCTGATCATTTAGTTTGAGTTTTAGAGATACAGCGTGGAAACAAGCTTTTTGGCCCACCGAGTCCGCACCGACGAGTGATCACCTGTATGCTTGTTCTATCCTATACACTTGGGCCAATTAACCTACAAAATTGCGTGTCTTTGGAATGTGGGAGGAAACCGGAGCTCCTAGAGGAAACCTACTTGGTCACAGGGAGAAGGTACAAACTCCGTACAGACAGCACCTGCAGTCCGGATCAAACCCAAGTCCCTGGCGCTGTAAGGGAGCAACTCTACCGCTGCACCACTGTGCCACCCCTGCACCACTGTGCCACCCCTGCACCACTGTGATGCCCCTATTTTAAAACAAAGGTTCTCTAACATCCAGATAATCCCTCATCCAAAATTACTACAAGAAACATTTTTTAAAGATTTCTGAGTCTCTCCCCAAAACCTATGCCTTTATGGATTTACTTCCCAGTTAGTCCTCGGCTTCAGTGCTTATACGACAGCGCTTGTTAAGTCATCTTTGCTGGTTACTGTGACATTGCACTGAACAAAGATTGATGTTCAGCTCTTTAAAACTGCAATCTCATGGTAAGGTTTCCAATACCACTTCATAAACATTTAATTCCAGATCTGTTCTAGCCAAGTTGATTCTTGTCTCGAAACAGGACAGTTTGAAACTAACCAAATATTCAATAATCGGCTATCCTTTCTAATCTACACTATCACCGATTAGACTCTCTCATTATTTCTGCTCTGGTTCCATTTGACCATCAACCCCCTACACACCTAGATCCACCTATTGCTCATCAACTCCTGACTCACCTCTCCACACTTCCCTCCCCCCCATCCTCTTCTCTCACACTTCCCACCCTTCCACTAATCACATTACGCTGGCTGTCTCCCGTTAGTCCTGATACAGGGTCTCAATCTGAAACGGCAAATCACCTTTTCCCTCTACAGGTGCTGCCTGACCCACTGAGTTCCTCAATCCAGCTTTGTTTTTGCGTTAAAACTCACCAATAGTTCTTTAATATCTTTAACGGAAGCCCTCGACTTTGAATCTGTCATTGGCAAAGACTAATAGAAATGTATGTCTCTGAACTTGGACTGCAACAGTGAGCATGTGAAGTAATTTCTTCAGCATTGCTGTGTTGAGCGCACATACCACAAATAAATACATGCTTAAAAGTTCATAAATTCATAAGTTATAGGTGTAGAGTTCAGCCATTCGGTTCATCAAGTCTACTCTGCCATTCGATCATGGCTGATCTATTTTTCCCTCTCAACCCCACTCTCCTACCCTCTCCCCATGACCGCTTGATGCCCTTACTAATCACGAATCTATCAATCTCTGCCTTAAAAATACCCAATGACTTGGCTTCCACAGCCGTCTGTGGCAATATGTTCCACAGATTCACCACCCTCTGACTAAGGAAATGCTTCTTGCCACCATGGTTGGTATTATCAGTGGGTAGGCAGCTGGCTGAGTTACAGAATAGGGAATGTTGATGTGATAGACAAATAATTATGAAATAAGTCAGAACAGATTCTGAAAACAGTCAAGATTTTGAGAGTTGGTGGGTCTGATAGAACATAGAATAGTACAGGAATAGCCCCTTCAGCCCACAATGCCTATGCTGAACATGCAAAAGTAAGCTAATTTCTGCACGCATGTTCCACATACCTCCATTCCCTGCATATCCATGTGCCTATCTATAGGTCTCCTAAATGCCACTATCATAACTGCTTCCCTTATCACCCCAGCAGTGTGTTCCAGGCACCCACCACTCCTTGTGTAAAAAAATTGCCCTGCAAAAAAATACCTCCGTTAAACTTTCCCTCTCTGACTTAAATTATGCCTTTTAGTGTTTAATATTTCCACCCTGCAAGAAAGATTCTGACTGCTTACCTTATCTATACCTCTCAAAATTTGATATATTTCTCAGGATGTCGTCAACGTCTGATGCTACAGAGAAATGGTGGCACAGCGGTAGAGTTGCTGCCTTACAGCGCTTGCTGTGCCAGAGACCCGGGTTCGATCCCGACTACGGGTGCTGTCAGTACGCAGTTTGTACGTTCTCCCCGTGACCGTGTGGGCTTTTTCCGAGATCCTCCCACACCCCAAAGGCATACAGGTTTGTAGGTTAATTGGCTTGGTATAAGTGTAAATTGTCCCCAGTGTGTGTACATATTTGTGTGCGGTGGTCGCTGGTTGGTACAGACTCGGCGGGCCGAAGGGCCTGGTTCCTCACGGTATCTCTGAAACTAAACCAACCCAAATTTGTCCAAATTCTTCTTATAGCGAATGCCCTCAATCCAGGCAACATCTCCAAAGCCTCCATTTCCTTCCTGTAATTGGGCAAGCAGTACTGTGCACAATATTCTGCTTTGCTATTTCCTGTACTCAAAAAATGCAATAAATTGCAAGCTGCTTTATTTTATTCAACTTCTATGATCCATGTTTTCACTGCAATCAATTCAAATTAAGGTGTTAGATCAGAAACAGCTGAAACAAGTAGAGATTGCAGGACAACATGTATGCTGTGAGAATACTTACATCCTTGGGCAAGACCATTGTAATAGCTGTTTCTCAAAACATGAGATAACATCACTTCAATAAGTGACAATTATTGCTCATGATAAAAATCTTTACCTGGTTCATTGTCATTTTCTACCCAATGCTGTTGAGCAACAATGTACAAATATTTTACCAAGTTGATTTTCGACCACAAATTAGGAGGATGAGGGGTGATCCATCAGGGATGGGGGTGATCTTATAGAGATGTACAAAATCATGAGAGGAATAGATCAGGTAAACACAAAGAATATTTTACCCAGGGGATACAGGTTTAAGATGAGGGGGAAAACATTTAATGGGAACCTGAGTGACAACTTTTTTTACACAAAGGGTGGTGGGTGTATTGAACAAGCTGCTGAAGGAGGTATTATTGCAATGCTTAAGAAACATTTAGGATGGGCTTCAAGGGATATGGGCCAAAAGGAGGCGAATGGGACTAGTGTGGATGGTGCATGTTGGTCGGTGTGTGAAAGGTAGGCCGAAGGGCCTGTTTTCATGCTATATGACTCAGACCCTATGATGCTAAATATAGCTTAATTTTACTGTTCCTCAAATGTCTCCACTGACCCTTGCCCCACCCCACACTACCCCCACATGGTAACCAGACATGGTAATAAGAAAAGAAAACGGGAGAGGAAACCGGAACATCCGGAGAAAACCCACGTGGTCACAGGGAGAATGTACAAACTCTATAGTGAGCACCCGTAGTGAGGATCAAACCCGGGTCTCTGGTGCTATAAGGCAACAACTATTTCACCGTGCTATTCTGCTGAAGAGCACCTTGAAGGCGATTCAGATTTTAATGTGTGATGCTGCACTCTCAACCGTGTGCAGAACTAGCTCTTTGTTCCTTGTCTTTGCTCCTCCTGATGATTAAAGTGCAGGCTATCAGATGTGGCAACAGCACAGGTGTGAAAAATACGTGGAGCATTAGCGACTCAGGAAAACAGCTTTAGCTATTATTCAGCTGCAACGTTTAACCCACCCACAAGCATTGTGATGACTGATGGGAATTTGGATTTTGTCTCACGTGCCAGAAATGAGGGTCTAAGTTATTTTTATAGGTTCAGTTGGCAAATGAGATTTGTTGAACTGGGAGGATCAGCGATTCATACACACACATTTTAATTAACTACCAAGTGACATTACAAAGCAGCTATAATTACTCACAAGCACACAAGCACATGGAAGGTTGTGACAGACCTGCCTTTAAGGGAGCTATTGTTCCTCCAATGGACCTACCACTGGTAATATAGACCTGAATAATTGCAGATTCACCAGGGCTGACACTTATGTTTCACAAATACAAGGTTATGCTGAAGCCAGAGAGGTTTGTCGCCCCACCGCCCAGAAAGACAAAGTTCATCCTCTACGGGGCTGCACATTTATCGACGTGATTTCCAGTGCCACTTTGAAACTTCTTAAAAGTCACATCTTCACACCGACATCGTTAACGTCCTACAGCATTGGCACAGTTCTTGATGAATATAGGCTTGGGGCTCCAAAGTAGCATTAATCAATGAATCAATTCCTTTGCTCAGAACCTGTTGGGTGCTCATTAAAAGTGAGGGATGACAGTGCTCGGGAGTTGTGGCTTTCAGCAACACCACCAAATAATTCCAGCACAGACGTACTTCGGAGCAGAAAGAGTTTTGGACACCCATGGCGATAGTACAGAAGGTGATATTCCTATTTGTCATAACTTCAGTCCTGGACACACTTTAGGTCGGCTTGTTTTCATTACAGATATCTATCTCTTTGAATTATATTCTGATAGAAATTAATCTTCTGCCATTTGGGATCTTTAATGCCTGCGAATGAAACACCACACGTCTAACCTGGAAAGCTAAAGTTGTCAAAGATAATCCTTCTGGAGCTTAGTAGGATATTTCAAAAAATCATCTTCCATTGTTCAGCATGAAGAGTTCTCACATGTTTTAATCAGCAACCAGTTTTATGACATTTGGCAATTACAAATAATCTAAGATGATTAAAAATAAAACTAAACCAAGCTATGCTGCAACACTTTCCTCACAGAACAGAACCTTATTTAATCGCAAAGAGTTCAGTTATTGATAACAGTATTTAATAGGAAATTCTATATTTTTAGAAAGGCAAGTGCAGAGCTGCCCTTAAACAAGTCAAGAGTGTTTTATTGTCATATGTCCCAAAACGGAACAATGAAATTCTTACTTGCAGCAGCACAACAGAAATGTAAGCATAGTACTCTGTAAACATCTTAATAAACAACAACAAAATGTTCAGTATATATATTATATAAACACACATTATGTACATGGCCTCATAACAAAATGGTTGATATTTTAGTTGATTTAGTGAGTTCTAGTGGACGAAAATAGCATGTACCTGTAATGCAAAGACAAGCAGGTCTGCATAGTGAGTCATAAAAGCATGCAGCATGGAAACAGGCCCTTCGGCCCAACTTGCCCATGCTGACCAAGATGCCCCATCTACACTTGTCCTATTTGGCTGTGTTTGGCCCATATCCTTTTAAACCTTTCTTAACTATGTACCTGTCCAAATGTCTTTTAGTGCCTGCATTAACTACCTCTTCCGGCAGTTCATTCCATACACCCACCACCCCAGACAGTGCATAAAACTATGGCCAATTGAAACAACCTTAGTTTACATTGGAGGCATAGACCAACTCCATTCTTCCTCCCCCTCCTCACTCCTAATATTTTAATTTGTGGAAGGAAAACACATCAAATTCACATAATTAATTATTAAGCTACCACTAGCAATTAGAGTACCCAAAGGTTATGAAATTTGAATTTATGTATTTTACATTGTAGGCCAGGCCTATTGCAGAACACTTAATTTAGGTCTGATTATCATAATTCCTTAATAGGTTGTTGGGTCATTTGTAATTAGCTTAACAATTATATTCTCCACATTTCACCGAGTTTGAACTTATGAGCCTTGAGATGTGGGTAGAAAGCTTATGCTTTAACCCACCCATCTTGCACATTAATACTGCTGTAGTTGGCAGAATAATTTAATTTAAATAGTATCCTCCAGGTTCTTTGAGGTATCTGATTTTGTCCTCTTAATTATGGAATGTACACTTTTGCTAAAATACCACGTATTACATCCCATTACAACATCAAAGTTAGTGTGACAGGCAGTAAATGAAGTATTAAAGTGAAATAGCAGGACGGCATGTCATATTTCAGAATGCCTTTGTGATGCTATTTTTATGTAATTATTTGGAAAGATGCTACTTTCAAATTCCAGGTTATTTTATTGTCATATACACTAGGGTGTGATGAAATCAGTTGTTCACATGAGATTTAGAGGAAGGTGGAAACATACAGTAATGATAAATACAGCAATAAATACGATGGTGAGTGCAAAGCAGCAGAAGGGTGCTAGATTATGGTGCAATCTGACACAGTACAATAAATATTGAAGTACAACAACAGAACAACCAAACATTATGGAGTTATGAGTTAAGAGTACAGCGCAGCACTTTCAGGAAGATGCTGGTATGTGTTGTAGTAAGATAGAGCTTACATTACAATTGGTATGTCTAATGCTACACATAGGAAGATACATTCACATACATGCCTCAATAAATGATTCTCCTAATTCCATTTATGAACAGTACTCGGAAGATTGCATCTGACAAAGAAATGGCTGCAGCTTTAAGAGCTGTGCAAATATGCGCACATTCAGATATGTAGCTTTAACATGCAAGCCAATTATATTAATTACATCCAACAGAAAATAGAAAAGTACAGCACAGGAACAAGCCCTTTGGCACATGACTGTGCCGAACTTTATGCCAAGATAAACTAATCTCATCTGCCTGCACATGATCCACATCCCTCCATATCCATGTGTTTATCTAAAAGCATTGCTCTGCGCATCAACAGATACAAGCCTGGACACGAGGGCTGCATAAGTTCCTTCAATTTGTCGGGAAAACACTGTTCTGTCCAAGATGAGTGGAAACCTATATGCATTCTGTTAGCCAAGGCCTTCAGTGTATTCTTCGTATGTACACTTTTACCTGTGTCCCAAGGACACATTTGCATATTTAGACTTCAGAGATACAGTGTGGAATCAGCCCCGTCAGCCAATTAACCTACAAATTTGTATGTGTTTGGAGTGAGGGAGGAAACCATAGCATCCAGAGACAACTCACGCCACTGCGCCTTCCTAGTGAGGGTGTAAAGATAAAATAAAGATGTTGCATTTCTACAATGCATTTAGTAATAATATTATAATTATTATTCAACAGAGATCTGCATGTAACTCACAGACTGTCTTCATCAAACACCACGGAAACACACACACGAGCATGTGTTGTAGTTAATAACCTTGGCTTCTGCAGGACATACACTTTTGCAAGAGTTTCTGGCCAATAAATTTCAATACCCATTATTGCTACAGATGGATACTTTTGAATAGAATATGCCACCATCTATTCCAGTACATTGCTCAGTGTTGAATGCCACCTTGCCTTAAAAATGGATAAATCATTCTGAAGCACATAATAACGCACAGATTTATTTTTATATAAACCAAATTATACCCACACTACATTGATAAAATATACTGCATCGTTCCAATTGGTATGTCTAATGCTACACATAGGAAATATTAATCCAAACAATAGTTGTCATTCAGCCTGTTCAAGGTACAGAGAACAGTGGCCACGATTGTTTGTTTCTCTTCCCCATTTGCCCCAAGTACAACCAGAGAATGGAACAAGAGCCACAGTTGGCCTGGCCAGGCCACGAGAAGCTAACCCCCACCGTACTAGCTTCCCGTCGTACTAGTCATAGTTGTACTTCCCGTTTTCACCCAACAAAGCTAACAATGTCCTGTTTCCGTTATCGCCGTTACTTTTTTGCATATCTTTCATTCATTGTTCTTTATCTCTCTACATCATCATCTATATCTCTCATTCCTCTTATCCCTAACCAAACTGAAGAAGGGTCTTCAGTTGGAATTGGAGTTACTCAGTCTGAAGAAGGGTCCCGACCCAAAACGTCACCCATTCCTTCTCTGCAGAGATGCTGCCTGTCCCGCTGAGTTACCCCAGCTTTTTGTGTCTATCTTCGGTTTAAACCAGCATCTGCAGTTCCTTCCTACACATCACAGTTGTGCAACGGTAGAGTTTCTGCCTTACAGTGCTAGAGACCTGGGTTTTATTCTGACTACCGATGCTGTCTGTGAGGAGTTTGTGCGTTCTCCCTGTGGCTGCGTGGGTTTTCTCGGGGTGCTCTACTTTCCTCCCACAGCCTAAAGACGTGCGGGTTGTCGGCTAATTGGCTTCTGTAAGATTCTCCCCAGTGTGTAAGTTGAACTACTGAATACAGTATTGGTCAGCACAACTGTGTAGGTCGAAGGTACTGTTTCCATGCTGTATCTCTATTACTAAATATCCTTTAGTATCACTGGTCAAACAGAACCCATAGTTAGGATCAAACCAGGGTCTCTATCGCTATAAGACAGTAGCTCTACCTCTGCACCACTGTGCTGCCCCTCCAGCACTTAGTGTTTTCTTATACTTTATGTGTAATGCGTACAGCAAATATGATCAGGAAAAAATGACATCAAGTGCTGGAGTAACTCAACAGGTCAGGCAGCTTCTCTGGAGAACATGGGGAGGTGAAGTTTTGGGTCGTGACTCTCTTCAGACTGATTGACCCTCTGAGTAACTCCAATCATTAATGTCATTTTTGTAAACCAGCATCTGCAGTTCCTTTGTTTCTACAAGTATAATCAGGAAATGTATTTTTCTATGTTCATTGTACCACCAATGCCACTCAGGTTTGCTCTGTAAACCATGCAGCTCTGGCTGAAAATGTCTAATCTTGTGATGTGGACTCGATAAGAAGAATTAAACACGAGTTCCATTTCAATAGGTTTCTGTATCATCTTCATGCTTGAACATTACATGAGTTTTCGGGGTGACATCTTTACAATGAGTAGCCCTTGGTTCTTGTACATTCTGAAAAGGTGTAAGTGTTGCTGTTGTTACAGTATTTACAAGGTCTGCCAAAGTCTGGTCTGTAAACTCCATACTCTATTAAAAACAAAGTGCTGGAGGAACTCAACAGGTCAGGCTGGATCTGTGTGAGTATGGACAGACAATATTTGTGTGTGTGTGTGTTGAAAGGTAGTTACAAGTAAGGGTGGGGGGCTGATTGGCAGATGGGTGAATTATTGACAAAGGCAAGAGGTGAAAAGGAGGTAAAATAAAGTCAGATAAGGAATGGATCAGAAGAGGATGAAATGTAAAGTCGTATGGATATGGGTGGAAGGGTATCGGAGGTAGGGGAAAGTGAGGGGATAGAGGGGAAATTTGTGACTCGGGGATGGAAGATAAGTATGTGGAAGAGGGGAAAGGAGCAAGGTGATTGGAGATGGTTGGAGAAATTAGTGCACAGGGGGGGGGGGGGGGGGAGTTCCTTTTACCTTATCGATAAGATATCTGAATCACTTAGAAAGTGTAAAACAGCTAACATAATTAAATAAATCCGTCAAAGGAAAACTACATTGGCATGGCAGGAGTGAGGGTCTGACATTCAGAATTTAGCTATAAATTAACATAAAGGGTGATGTGTGTTTTCACAAAGTATTTATTTCCAGCTACCTGGAATTTCTTAACTAGAAATTACATGTGCTGCTAAAAATATCCTAACGTTGAATTAAAAAGGTAATTTACAGAATTGGCAGTGAAAGCAAAGATGTGGAAATAACCACACAAGGAACTGCAAAGGCTGGAATCGTGAGCAAAACACTAAGTGCTGGTAGAACTCAATGGGTCGGGCAGCATCTGTGGGAGAGTGGGGGCTATCCCGAGGAAACACGAAGCGCTGAGCACTGGGATCCAGATATCACAGACAACTGGCCTCAGTTCACCTCTCACATCTGGCAGTGCTCTCCGTCTGAACCAGGGTAAGTGGCGTATCGACTGAGCGACCATTCGGTAAGTTTGCTTTTAGGCGACGCAGCCTTTTGGTTCGTAGGTGTTTAGGCGTCCCGCTCTTTCGGTTCCTTTGCATTTAGGCGACCCATTCTTTCAGTTAGTAGGCGTTTGGTCTACAGACTCTTTCGGTTCATTCACGTTTCGGCTTTGGCTTTGGCTTCTTTGTTTCGGCTTCTTGTCTGTCGGCACCGCATCCGCACACGGTTTTCACACTGTATCACTCTATGACTACATTATACCTCCACCATGCATGAATGCTGCAAAATCAAGTGGTCGATTTTTATTGCCATATACTCAAGCATAGTAACATAGAAAATAAGTGCAGGAATAAGTCATTCGGCCCTTCGAGCCAGCACCGCCATTCAATATGATCATGGCTGTGGCAATATGATCACCAGCCCGGCAAACACTCACCACACCCAGCTCCCCGTCCACATCTGCCCCCGCCACTGCTTCTGCTTCCATCCCTCCCTCCACCCTGGCTCTCCAACACCCACGACCAGGTTGCTCAGAGCACAGCAGCGCCTAGTCCAAAGCCGGAGACATTGAAACATGTCTAGCCAAAAATGTGTGGGGGCTGCAGCCCCGTCCCCGGTTCCATGTATCTCTCTCCTGCTGCTCGCCGGCCTCGCTCATGTCAGCCGCTTCCGCAAATCCTTAAATTCTGACTTCCGCCGGGAGCAGGAAATGGCCTTACTTGAATTGAATTGAATTGAATTGAATTGAATGCCTTTATTGTCATTCAGACCTTTCGGTCTGAACGAAATTTCATGCCTGCAGTCATACATATATAAAAATAACAATACCATACAATAAACACAAAATTAACATCCACCACAGTGCGTTCACCAAACACCTCCTCACTGTGGTGGAAGGCAAAAGTCTTAGGGTCTCTGTCTTTTCTCCCCTCCTTATTCTCCCTCTGCGCTGAGGGGATCCAGGCCGCCGCCACCGCTGACGCCGGAACGCCGGAAGCACCGCAGCTCCCGAAAGCCAGGCCGCCGCTGGAGCACCGCAGCTCCCGAAACCCAAGCCGCTGCTGGAGCACCGCAGCTCAGAGGGAGCCAGGCCGCCACTGGAGCACCGCAGCTCCCGAAACCCAGGCCGCCGCTGGAGCACCGCAGCTCCCGAAACCCACTTCCTGCGCTGGGTGACACTCATTCACTGCCCGGTCTGTGTCTTTCAATGTAAATTTGCATGGGGACATGTTTTGGAGGTGTGTGATGGTTCGGTCAAGTGAGAATAACAGAGAATAAGAATGCTGCTGTCTTATCAACAGAAGCGCACCCCCCCCCCAAAAAAAAAGTGGCACCTAAGCCAGATGAAGCAGCCAGTCTCAACCTCATTGGGACTTGCGTACCGATCTACAGTATGGGCCGAATTTGCCCCCTACAGCCGGGGCTCTGGAACTCCAGCCCAGGCGGAGCCAACATATCCGTTCCTATAACTGACTTCCAAGGGTGACTTTGCGGGCCGGTATCTCAGCCACTGGGCAGCCTAAGTGGACTGTTTCATTACCGTTGTACTCCTCTTAGAGATTGTGACCCATGTTGGTCTGGCAAAACAGATAATACAGAAAAGCTCTGGGTGCCAGAAAATCAGTGGCAAAGCCATATAAGGATTGTAGTTCAAGATATCAATGATGTATCCATAGTATCACAATATCCTCAGAATGCAGCAGGCCCTTCTCCTGACCATAATAGATAAATTACAATTAAAACACAAAGTACTTGTGCTATAACTACAGGATAAGCACTCAACTAAGAAAACCAAGCCCAAAACCAAAGTATTATCTAACTAAATACACCAACTTGCAATAAATGACTCCATATGCAACAAAAACCAGCTACCAAAATATTAAATCACTCTTAAATTAAAAACAAATCCTGTAGATGCAAGTATATCATCGGGGTTATCAAGTGGGCACCTCCCTTCAATTTGTTTCATTGAGTTAGGCCCACAACACCGCAGGAAGACGCAACAGCTAGTTCTGACATCACAGAACCTCACACAACACAACCCCCCTCCCCTCCGCTGCTAGTATCTACTAAATAAAGGAGATGTAGGACTAGTCTTTCTCAGGGTCAGTATACTTGGCCGCATATCCAGGTACTAGAGCAGGTATGTTGTCAGGAGGAAGCAGTGAGATGTGTAAGGGCAGTAGCTCCAGTCTAAGCAGGGATGGTGGATGAACTGGGAAAATGGAGAAAAAAGGAGGTTTAGCTGGAGGGACATGTGGTGCATGGAGGAGGTCATGTACATTTCCTTAAAAGGGCTATTTATGATGTGCTGCCATCACCGCAGAACCTCAAACAATGGGTAGGTGGGGACCCGGCGTCTCCCTTGTGTTCAGAGGTGGCAACATTAAGGCATATTTTAACAGGATGTCGGACTAGTCTTTCTCAGGGTCAGTATACTTGGCGGCATTACCAGGTATTGAAGTGCATAGATGATGGATGGAGAGAAAGGTCGAGGAGGGAAGTTTGCAGATAGGTATGAGTCAGGCCAGTTACGGGGAGCCAATGATTGGGAGATGCGGGTAGATTTAGGAGAAAAGCTTGTTGTTCCGCAGGAAATAATTACTACTAAGACCTGATACAGAGTTATGGTCAATTAGTTAGCGGATAGTGTATTTTATAGAACTGATGGTGCCTTAGGAGAACTTAGTGGATGCGGCTTATGAAATGAAAAGGCTTAGATATGTAGAATTGGCAGCAGAAGTTGAGCAGCAGGATGGAGAGTGAGTATATCCTGTAGTGGTGGGTTGTAGAGGTTTCATAGCCACATGGACCATGTCGCTATTTGGAGAGATAGGAATTTGTGGACTGAGTTTGCGTCAGGCTGCAAAGCAAATGTCAGACGTAGCAGAGCAAGGCAGCAGGTGGATTTGATGGAGACTAAATAATGTCAGTTGGGGACAGAAAGGAAACGTATGATATGCAGTATACTTCCTTGCAAGTTTCCTGAGTGCACTCTTCTGACCTTCATTTCATTTCGATTCTACTAGGAAAAAAACAGCTGAGATGCAACTCGCTCACTAGTTGAAAGGTACAAAAGACTGATTCATCCATATCATATTTTAACAATCTGTATATATTTCTTGTCAACCTTTTCCATTGTAAATTCTTATGTCCACAATTATAATGGAAGCTGCCTGTGGAAACATGCAGCTGTGTCACCACTGGCAGAGCAGTAATTACACTGTGACAACTTTACAAAGGCACTTTCAGTATAAACGTAGACAGAGGGATTTATAACTGCAATAAAAATTAAGGACAAAAGGATGATTTTAAAGAGGAAGGACGGAACCACCCAAACCCAATTATCTCCTGCAATTTAGCTTGAATTTGCATGAACATTTAATTTAGTTTTGACTCCTGAAATGTAAAATAAGGAAGTCAACATTTTAAGAAAATAAAGTTTTGATTAATAATGTTGCGAGGATGAAGAAGCGTGTCAGGCAGGTGGATGAATATTTCATGAGGGAAACATAACTCACCAACTGACACTAAGAAGGAGGGCTTCAGCCGTATCTTCAAACAAGCAAATTCAGGATTGTCAAAGGGAGACATTATGGAAATCATTCACATTGTACCAAGCCCGGATGAATCAAGTAAAAGGGTGCAATAAGCAGGCAAGAAATCAAAAGCATTTTCCAAATGTTAAGGCAGATTTATTGATGACTAGCTGACATAGGGACGGAGCGGTAAATAGGACCAGCTTCTATATGGATCACAAACACGGGGTGTCACAGTGACGCAGCAGAAGAGCTGCAGTTTACAGCGCCAGAGACACGGGTTCGATCCTGACCTCGTGTGCTAGCTGTACGGAGTTTGTACGTTCTCCCCGTGACAGCGTGGGTTTTCTCTGGGTATTTTGGCTTCCTCCCATACTCCAAAGATGTACAGGTTTGAAGGTTAATTGGCTTCTGTAAATTATAAATACGATACGGAACGATACGATATAACTTTATTCATCCCAGGAGGGAAATTGATCTGCCAACAGTCATAAAAATCCAAGATACATGAAACATGAATTGTCCCTGGTGTGTAGGATTGTGCTAGTGCACAGAGTGATGGCAGGTTGGCACTGACCCAGTGGGTCTGTTTCCGTACTGTATCTCTAAAGTCTAAACTCTAAACAAAAGCAATGGATATAAATATCAAATATTTTTTGCTCTGATTGCTTTTCCATTTGGCGTGAGAGTAAAAGACTCTCAAAAAGTTGATATATTGTCCTGGACTCCAAAGGCGAATTCCTACAGGAAAACAATGTTTCTGCGTCTGTGGGATAACACTCACGCTGATGTTTGTTGTCAATACTACAGAAGACCTGCAGGTTTCCTGTTGATATCAAACCTGCGACGATGTTGTCAGTTCAATCTCCTTGCAGTGTGTCTCAAGGAGTGCAACAAGAATAATGGCAGATTAAATGATTGCAAAGCTGGAGAAAGCACTCACGGTGAACAGTCCCTCAGCATGAAAATGTTTCCAATTTATACATTGCACATGCTGTTCTGTAAAAGTTGTCTTTGATTCTGCATCAACAGCTTACGTTAAAATCACAAAATAATTCCTCTTTACCCCATAGAATAATTTCACCGGCCATCTTTTTAGGCCTCTTCTTTTGATCTGTAAAGGCGTCAAAGTTTATAGGGAGAAGACAGAAGAATGGGGTTGAGAGGGAAAATCAGCCATGATTGAATGGTGGAGTAGACTCGCTGGGCCGAATGATTTAATTCTGCTCCTCTGTCTTATGGTCTCATATTTCTACCGAGCAGAGTATCCAATAGAAAGTTGAAATACCCACAGAATCCAATGTGCAACATGGTGCTCGAATGATCAGTTTAGAAGGCAGTTGCTTAGTCTAGACAGAGACCTCACCCAGCAGAGGAAGTACCTGCGGGAAGAGTGAAGAGTGAAGAGTGTTTCATTGTCATATGTCCCAAAACAGAACAATGAAGTTCTTACTTGCAGCAGCAGCATAACAGATATGTACACATAGTACTCTGTAAACATAAATATACACACATGCATATAAAAACATTAAATACATCTGTGTGTGTGTGTGTGTTTGTATGTATTATGTGGGCGTGTATGGATGGATAATTAGTTTGGTTTAGTTTATAGATACAGTGCGATAACAGGCCCTGTGTCCGTGCCGCCAAGCAATCCCCGTACACCAGCAGTATCCTACACACTAGGGACAATTTACAATCTTTATTGAAGCCAATTAACCAACAAACCTGTACGTTTTTGGAGTATGGCAGGAAACCGGAGCACACGATCACAGAGAGTGTAGGAAAGAACTGCAGATGCTGGTTTAAATTGAAAAAAGACACAAAATGTTGGATTCACTCAGCGGGATAGGCAGCATCTCTGGAGAGATGGAATGGGTGACGTTTCGGGTCGAAACAGAGAGAACGTACACACTCCATAAAGACAGCACCTTTACTCAGGATCGAACCCGTGTCACTGGTGCTGTGAGGCAACAACTATACCACTGCCCCACCATGGATACATGTGTAGATATATGTATGTATATATATGTATGTATATAGCATGGCAGGAAGTCCAAGTCTTTGGTTTTAATTCTATAACTTCCTGGTTTCTAGTGGGGAGAAGGAGTTGAAATCGATCCTTTTGGATGTAAATATACAACTAACCTTGAGTTCAGAAGATGGATTTCCAGCTGCTGCTACAGTTGGAATCATGGATTGTGTTTCTCTCCTGAGCATTGTGCTGGACACATGATTAAGGTGATGGAGGGTGTATTTAGTAACGTCACTGATCTGTATAATACCTGACTCCTGAGGGTTTAGCCTTGGTGTTACTGAACAAAGGTTTTACTTTAAAACTAGAAGGAATTTCATTTTCCATATTAAGAGTGAGCAACATTTTTTATTTTATATCACGCGGTAATTATAGAACAGACCTAAAAGCAATTCCAAAGGAGGGAACTCTGAATATTGGCATCATGAGTTTTTATTAAAAATAAAGGCATAAAATACTTTACCTATCTTGATGTTCATGCAAATTTCCAATGTATTATTTTTTTTGCTTTCATAGAAATAAATCAACCATATTGCAAAACTAAAATCTGATCAGATCTTCCATTTGTCTTCTCATTATTTTATGTTCAAGTTTAATTCATCATGCTTTAATCTCTGGTGCACTGAGTGCTAAGGGGCTTCTGTAAGGTTTGATTGGTATTCCAATTAGCTTTCAGGAAGAGTCTCTGATGCATAGTGGTTGTGAGTTTATTATAGTCTGCTGATATCCACAAAATATGTTGCATGCCCTCTGAGAGAGAAATGCAGAGTGCAGATAAGTTTTTTTTTCTTTTCCAGCTTATTTTTAAACTCCAACGGCATATTAGTTTGCCCTACAAGTGAGCAAGAAACTGTTGTCAATGCTTTTCCCCACGTTATTAGCTACTAGACTAAGTGCGCCCCAATGCAATATTCCACCACTCACCCGTTCCCCAACCCAACCCGTTCCCCCAACTGCACGGGCGCGGCTCATTTCCCCTCATCCCCTGCACTCCCTCCCCCTCTTCTTCGCCCTCCCTCTTCTTTCTCCTCTCCTCCTCCCCTCCCCCCAATCCCTTTCTCACCTCTCCCTCCCTCTCCTTTTCCCTACCCTCAGTCATTCCCTCCTTCCATAACTCCTCTCCCCTTCCTACCCTGTTCCTATCCCTCTGACAGAGTTTCACTGGGTGCTGAGGCCTTTCTGGGTAAAAAGCTAGCCAGCTGTGCCCATTGAGGTATTGTGTTGCACGATATTGCACCATGCCCCAACTGAGCAGCTATGAGCTGACTTCTAGGTCGATGATAGTGCACCAAAAACTGCTGCAAGACACAGCTTGGTTCAAGGGCAGGTGACTGATGAGCTTGGGTGGCTCACTGGTCAGTGGAGGGTCTACACTTTTCTTCACCCTAATGCCCCTGTCCCACTTAGGAAACCTGAATGGAAACCTCTGGAGACTTTGTGCCCCACCCAACGTTTCCGTGTGGTTCCCGGAGGTTCCTGGAGGTTTTTTCAGTATCCCTAATGGTCGAAAGTGGTTTCCGTTTTAAAAATCGGTAATTTTTTAGTCGAAGCTGGTTGCGATGCTAGTTGAAGGTGGTTGCCGGAGAACAAAAACCTCCAGGAACTGCACGGAAAGCTAGGGTGGGGCGCAAAGTTACCAGAGGTTTCCGTTCAGGTTTCCTAAGTGGGGCAGGGGCATAATGTAGATGATAGTGCATGTCCCTTTAATTATAGATTGTGTAGCTTCCCTGACCACTCCCCGTTTAACCAGTATATTAATGTCTCTCCATCCCCTGGTACTCTCTCTAGTAGTTTGAACGTACAGACCATGTACAGCTAGGGCACTAGTGCATATGTAATCAATAAAGTCTTAGTAAAGAAACACTGTGTGAGTAACATCATTTACATGGTGTCAGCGGGTTCTACACCCACGCCTCCTGTTTCTCGCGTTTAATTGTTTTTTGCCCCAGTTACCCTTCCCGGTCGGATCATGGCTTCCTCCTGCCGTAAGCCAGAACCTCTGGTCTTTGACGATGACATCGCTCACCGATGGAATGCTTTCCGTCGGGACTTCCAGCATTATGTGGCTATCGTTCACCCAACTGCTTCCGTTGCAGTTAAAGCTTCACTACTTTTGAATTTGGCCGGCTCTGAGGCTCTCGAGCGCTCTGAATCGTTTGAATACGGGCAAGATGAAGACCCCACGGACCTGAATTGCCTAATCAGGAAGTTCTCTGAAATGTGCGACGTCCCCACAAACTCTATCCTGGAGCGCTTTAAGTTCTTTGGTCGTCGTCAGAATCCCGGTGAGTCTATCGGCAACTACTACGCTGCCCTACGGCATCTGGCTAGACGGTGCAAACTGGCTGACGTGACCCCCGACACCCTAACCCGCGATGTTTTGGTGTACGGCCTGCGGAATGAAAAGTTGCGTTCAGAGCTCCTATGCAAGCCGGACCTGACCCTCCATGGTGCTCTACATGCCTCCAAATTGTCGGAGGCTGTTACCTCTGCTGTGACCACATCTGACCATGAGGTTCGAGCGGCTACCGTTGCCACCCGGCGTCCTGCTCAGCAAGCTCGCCGTGAGACTAGCTTTGCCTCCAGCTTCAAGTCAGTGCTGCGTTGCCAGAACTGTAACTTTGTGGCTCATCGTTTCGGTGTTTGCCCTGCTATGGGAAAGACTTGTAATTTCTGTAAGAAGCCGAACCATTTTTCAGCTGCCTGTCATTCTCGCAGAAATCTTGCCCAGCAACAGCGTAAGCCTTCTAATTACCTGGTACGGGATGAGACTGTGTCTAGTTCTTATCATCCTCCCGAAAACCTCCCTCTGTCTGATTCCGACTCTTCCCAGAGTGAGCTCAGCGTGTTTTCAGTCAGGAATACACCTGCCATGATAACGGACCCGACCGTGCAAGTTACTGTTAATGGTGCGACTTTCTCGGCCAAGGTCGATACTGGGGCCGCGACGAATGTAATGTCAACAAGCCTGTTCAAGAAGATAAGGAATAATGAGAAGGTTACCACTGAGCGCTCCGTCCTTCGAGCCTATGGGGGAGGTCTGCTCGTTCCTGTGGGAAAAGCTACCCTGAACTGCGAAGTGCTGAAGACCGTTCGGCCCCTCTCTTTCTTTCTGATAGATGGAAAATGCGTTCCACTACTGGGTGTTCAAGCATGCCAGGACCTTGGGTTGGTCAATTTCCACCGGGACATTCGTTTAGTACAGCGACCTCTAGACCCGCTAGCCGAGTATCCTGATCGGTTCGACACTAAGCTGGGGATGCTCCCCTGAAGCTACAAGATCTCTCTCAACCCTGATGTGGATCCGGTTATACGGCCACCCCACCGAGTCTCCTTTGCCATGAAGGATCGAGTCGAGTCCACCCTTCGCGACATGGTGGCTACGGGCATTCTGAAGGAGGTGAGCGAGCCGACCGAGTGGGTCTCTACCATGGTCGTTGCGTCCAAGAAGGACAAAACTGAACTACGGATCTGCATCAACCCTAAAGACTTGAACCTGGCCATCAAGCGCCCACACTACCCCATGCGCACTGTCGAAGATGTGGCGGCACAGGTCGGCCCAGCCACGGTGTTTTCGGTGCTGGATGCGAAGAGCTCGTTCTGGCAGATACCGTTAGATGCACGCTCATCTTACCTAACAACTTTCGCCACGCCTTTCGGGAGGTTCCGTTTCCTGCGCATGCCGTTCGGGATCAGCTCCACCAGTGAAGTCTTCCAGAGGACGATGGAACAGCTGTTCGCGGGGCTCCCATGCGCTATCATCGTCGACGACATCCTTGTGTATGGAAAAGATGTCGAACGGCACGACCATAACCTCCGACTTGTTTTGGATCGGGCTCGGGAGGTGAACCTGAAGCTCAACCCCAGCAAATGCCGGTTCCGCGTCCCTGAGGTCACCTATGTCGGTCACGTTTTCACAGCGTCCGGACTGAAACCAGATCCTCAGAAAACCGCTGCAATTTCCGAGATGCCTGCTCCTGTAGACGTACCTAGCCTTCAACGATTCCTCGGCGTGGTTAACTACCTGGGAAAGTTCATCCCTGACTTGAGTGAGTTGAGTGCGCCCTTACGAGAATTGGTCAAGAAAGATACTGCATGGTCCTGGTTCCCGCAACACCAGGCTGCCTTCGATATGCTGCGGTCCAGACTCATCTGCACTCCGACGTTGAAATATTTTGACCTAAACCGACCAGTCGTCATAACTTGTGATGCCTCCAAGTTCGGGCTGGGTGCTGCCTGTTTGCAAATACATGATGGAGTCCAGTTGCCTGTGTCTTTTGCGTCCCGCACAATGACTCCAGCTGAGCAGCGGTATGCACAGATTGAGAAGGAACTGCTGGCTGTCGTGTTTGCCTGTTCTAAGTTTAAGGACTATATCCTGGGCACCGAATTTTCCGTCGAAACAGACCACCAACCTCTGGTCACCATCCTCGGTAAGCCGATTCATGCTGCCTCCTCCAGGCTGCAGCGGATGATGCTTCAATTACAACGTTTCAACTTCTCCGTTGTGTACCGTAAAGGCAAGGACATGTTTATTGCTGATACTTTGTCTCGGGCTCCCCTGCCCTCGACCACCCGTCACCCTTATGAGGCTTCAAGCATGATTGTCCTAAACGTCAATTTTGTGCCTTCTAAGCAACTGAAGTCTCTGGTCAAGCACACTGCTGCCGACGCCTCTCTCCAACAGCTGGCGTCGGTCATTCAGCGGGGCTGGCCCGAGCGGCGCTCTTCCCTACCTGCTGCGGCAGTTCCCTACTTCTTGGTCCGTGATGAGCTGGTGCTGCGAGATGGTGTTATCGTCAAAGGCCACAAGGTTTTGGTGCCTGAGGCTCTGCGGCAACAGTATTTCGAAACTGCTCATCGTGGCCATCCAGGGGCCGAGGCCACTCTCTCCATCGCCCAAAGCCAGTTTTACTGGCCTGATATGGCTGCATACTTCCGAGACCGGGTGTCCTCATGCCCGACCTGCAACAGTCTCGCACCGCAACAGCAGCGGCAGCCCCTTTTGCAGCAGCCCGCACCAGACTTGCCATGGTCTGCGCTGGCAACAGACATTTTTGAATGGCATGGCAAGCACTTCCTGTTGCTTGTCGACTCTTACTCTAGCTGGTTCGAGGTCGACCAGCTGTCCTCTCTCTCCTCTTCTGCTGTCATTACGAAACTGCGTCGCCACTTCGCGACCTTTGGATCGCCCGCGAGCCTGCAGTCAGACAACGGCAGCCAATTTACAAGCGCAGAATTCAAGGACTTTGCTGATAACTGGAACTTTCGCCACTACACCAGCAGCCCTGAATACCCTCAGAGCAACGGCCTGGCCGAGCGAGCGGTCCGCAGCGCAAAGGACTTGTTGGAACGCTGCCGCATTTCAAAGTCTGACATTTACCTTGCTTTACTAAACGTCTGCAACATCTCCCGTGACAGCGTCTTGGGGTCCCCGGCGCAGCGCCTCATGTCCCGTGTCACGCGCCCTCCCATTCCGGTGGCCCAGCAAACTCTCATTCCCGCTGTTCTCAAGCCTGCCATGGTCCGTGAGCGCATTGCTGCTAAGCAGTCCATTCAGAAGCGCTCCCATGATAGGTCCTGTCGTCCTCTTCCTCCCCTTTCTCCAGGTCAGGTTGTCCGTATGCGTTCCACCTCCGGTCGCCCTAGACTCGCGGTTGTTGTCGGAACTGCTGTTTCACCTCGCTCCTATCTGGTTAACCTGGACGGCACAGTTTACCGTCGTTCCCGTCAGCACCTCCGCCTGGTGAATGAGCCTCCTCCACCTCCTGCTCTTCCCCATGCTTCCCCTCTGTCTGCTTTCCCTATGCCTGCGCCTTCTCGGCCCGTCCTTCTTCCTGTGCCTGTTCCCGTGTCTCCGCCTATTTCTCCCCCTTCTCCCCGATCGCCTCACGTCCCTTTGTCACCGCGCGTCTCCCCGCTTCGTGGTTCCCCTGTCGTGGGGTTACCCCGTCTCCGTTCCTTTGGGGGAAGGGGGTGTGAGCGGTGTTCGCACCCGCTCAGGCCACATTGTACGGGCGCCTGACCGTTACAGCGATTATGTATGAGTGCTGCTATTTTTATTGTCTGTTATTTCCATTTGCCCTAGCGCATGAGACATGGTCGCCAGTTATGTTCTTTTCTTTTATAAGAGGAAGGATGTAGATGATAGTGCATGTCCCTTTAATTATAGATTGTGTAGCTTCCCTGACCACTCCCCGTTTAACCAGTATATTAATGTCTCTCCATCCCCTGGTACTCTCTCTAGTAGTTTGAACGTACAGACCATGTACAGCTAGGGCACTAGTGCATATGTAATCAATAAAGTCTTAGTAAAGAAACACTGTGTGAGTAACATCATTTACACATAATAAGTGGGACAGGGGCATTATCTTCACAACAGTGAGGTTTCAGTAATTACATTTAGTCTCGAGACTCACAATTTCTTTACAGATACAGTGTGGAAACAGGCTTTCCAGGTCCTGCATGGCTTTGGAGTGTGGGAGGAAACTAGAGCACCGGGAGAAAGCCCACGAGGTCACAGGGCGAAAATACAAACCCTGTACAGATAGCACCCATAGTCAGGATCGACCCCGTGTCGCTGGCGCTGTAAGGGAGTTAACTTTGCCGCTGTGCAACTTTGCTGCCCCCATTATTTGATATACCTATTCAGGGTATATCACCGGGGTGGATGATTGCAACCTTCACGTGGTCCGCCCTGTTTCGACTAATGCAATCAACTCGACGTGCACAAACGGTAGATCAAATAGAACAAGTTGCCCTACAACGTTAGGCTGTGCACGCTACACAAAAGAAGAAGAAGCAGGGCATATCACCCACCGATGACGCCGATCCTCACTGCCTCACCGGTAACTCTGACTATCGCCGCCTAACCGTTACATCCTCGATTCCTCCGGCTATCGCCACCAAAACCAGACCGCCGAACCTCTCTGCCTCACCGAGCCCGCCGAACATCTCCACCTCACTGGGATCGCCTCACCGAGCCACCTCACCAGGACCGCCTCACCTCGTCACTGAACCTCACCGCCTCACCGGCCATCCGCTGACCGGGACCTCCTACACTTCGCCCGCTGACCTGGACTCCACTCCCCGCGGGCCTCCACCATCAACTCTACCGACCCTCGCCACTCCACCGACCTCCAGCAGGCCGCAGCCGTCGCCTTACCTGAGTCCTAGGCTCAGCACTGGGCCTGAAGTCTCCACGCTGCAGACTCTGACATCACTGGGTCTAACTGTGCTGGGCCCTAGTGCTCCCCCTCCCCCAACACAGGGAACCTCAGTGGTTGTTTCACTGGGTCTTCCGCTTCCCCCACAAACCATGTGACCCCAGCTCTTTCACACCCACACTATGGTCCTCATACTCCCCTCCTCCGGGGTGGAAGATTGCAACCTGCACGTGGTCCGCCCTGTTTCGACGAATGCAATCAACCCGGCATGCACAATCAAATAAGATCAAATAGAACAAGTTGTCCTACAACTTTAGGCTGTGCACGCCATACGCAAGAAGAAGACCCCCCTCCTCCCTGACCACCCACCACCCCCTTACCAGACATCAACTCGGCCTCCGTCCACTAACCTGCCTTCCTCCTGTCCCAACCCCCTTCCTTCCTGTGTGTTCACTATCCCCCCTGACCTCCCCCTCTTGGATACCAAATGGTCTATCCTCAGCAGAGGCCTCACCTTTGCTCCCCTCCATCCCCACCTCAATGAGTTCTGCGTCTGCCACGACGTGGAGCTCTTCTTCCATCGCCTCCACTTTAAAGCATTTTTCCATGGGAATGATTCCTCACCCCTCAGTGATAACCCCTTCTCACAGTGCCAATGGACCCCCTCCTCTTGGACTCCCTCTCATGGCCATCTACCACTTCCACTTCTCCACTCCCCTTTCTCACTCTAACCTCTCCCCCCTTGAATGTACAGCCCTCCACTCACTCTGCAACAACCCAAACTGTGTGATCAAACCTGCCGATAAGGGAGGTGCCGTGGTAGTCTGGCGCGCTGATCTCTACGTCTGAGGCCATGCGCCAACTCTCAGGCACCTCTTCCTACTTATCCTTGGACCATGACCCCACAGACGAGCATCAGGCCATTATCTCTAACACTATCACTGGCCTCATCACTTTCAGCTCCCTGTCCTCCTAAGCCTCCAACCTCATCATTCCTCAGCCCCGCACGGCCCGATTTTACTTTCTCCCCAAAATCCACAAACCTGACTGTCCTGGCAGATACATTGTTTCTGCCTGTTCGTGTCCCATCAAACGTATTTCCACATACCTCAACTCCATCCTACCACCCCAGGTTAAATACCTCCCTACCTATGTTCAAGACACATCACAAGCTCTTCGTCTCCTCCATGAGTTCCTTTTCCAGGCCCCCTTTCCCTCATCTTCACCATGGATGTCCAGTCATTCTACACCTCCATCCCCCACCAGGAGGGTCTTAAAGCCCTCCATTTCTGCCTGGACCACAGAATCAATCGTTCCCCTTCTCCTCTCCTCCGCCTAGCGGAGCTGGTCCTTACCCTTAACAATTTTTCATTTGACTCCTCCCATTTCCTTCGAATCCAAGACATAGCTATGGACGCGCGCATGGGACCAAGCTATGCCTGCCGCTTTGTAGGGTACGTCGACCAATCCTTGTTCGAGGCGTACCATGGCCCGATCCCCGAACTCTACCTCCGCTACATCGACGACTGCATTGGTGCTACTTCCTGCACCCATACACAACTCACTGACTTCATCCATTTCACCATTAACTTCCATCCTGTACTCAAATACACCTGGACCATTTCCGACATCTCCCTACTGTTTCTAGACCTCACTATCTCCATCACAGGTGACAGACCACTGTGCAACATCTACTATAAACCCACTGACTCCTATGGCTATCTGGCCTACACTTTCTCCCACCCTGCTTCCTGTAAGACTCCATTGCATACTCCCAGTTCCTCTGTCTACACTGCATCTGCACCCAGGATGAGGTGTTCCAAACCAGGGCATCGGAGATGTCCTCATTCTTTAGGGAACGGGGGTTCCCCTCTTCTACTATAGATACGCTCTCACCAGGGTCTCTTTTACACCCCATAACTCTGCTCTCACTCCCCATCCCCCCACTCATAACAAGGGCAGAGTCCCCCTTGTCCTCACCTTCCACCCTACCAGCCGTCACATACAACAAATAATCCTCCGACATTTTCGCCACCTCCAACGGGATCCCACCACTGGCCACATCTTCCCATCTCCTCCCCGTCTGCTTTCTGCAGAGACCGCTCCCTCCGTAACTCACTGTTCAATTCGTCCCTTCCCACCCAAACCACCCCCTCTCGGGGCACTTTCCCTTGCAACCACAGGAAATGCTACATTGTCGCTTCACCTCCCCCCTTGACTCCATCCAAGGACCCAAGCAGTCTTTCCAGGTGGGGCAGAGGTTCACCTGCACCTCCTCCAACCTCATCAATTGCATCCACTGCTCTAGGTGTCAGCTGCTCTACATCGGTGAGACCAAGCGTCGGCTTGGCGATCGCTTTGCCCAACACCTTTGCTCGGTTTGCAATAACCAACCTGATCTCCCAATGGCTCAGCACTTCAACTCCCCCTCTTATTCAGAATCCGACCTTTCTGTCCTGGGCCTCCTCCATGGCCAGAGTGAGGCCCACTATAAATTGGAGGAGCAGCACCTCATATTTCGCTTGGGTAGTTTACACCCCAGCGGTATGAGCATTGGCTTTTCCAATTACAGGTAATCCCTGCTTTCTCGTTCTTTCCTCTCCCCTTACCAGCTCTCCCACAGCCTACTGTCTCCGCCTCTTCCTTTCTTCTTCCCCCCCCCCCCCACCCCCCCCCATGCTCACATCAGTCTGAAGAAGGGTATCGACCCGAAACGTCGCCTATTTCCTTCGCTCCAGAGATGCTGCCTCACCCGCTGAGTTTCTCCAGCATTTTTGTTTACCTATTCAGGGTATATCTCAGGAAAGATGGACACAAAATGCTGGTGTAACTCAGCAGATCAGGCAGCATCCCTTGAGAAAAGGAATAGAAGACGTTTTCAGGTCGAGACCCTTCTTCAGACCCTCAAGAAAGTCAGAAAAGAATGTCAGAACTTTGATCACATTCAAATCCAACCAACAGAGGTTCATGGTTCATTTCTACCATTCCAGCGTGATTTCTATCTCTTGTGTAAGTTGTATTATCCGAGCACGTCTTTTCTAAGCCGTTATTGGTCTTTACTTCAATGTAGTGGAAGCATTCAGACTCAATAGGTCACTTTGACTTTGGCAGAAAGCGCCACTGGTGCTGATAATGCTTCAGCGATGCTGTGAATCGACTATTTATATCTGACAAACTGACCAAAGTATTTTTCCAGCTGGAAGGCAGGCCTTCGGCAATGAATCAGAATAATGATGACTATAACAGAGCTGTCGTTCATATAATTTTTACTGCAGCTTGCTTTAAAAAAAACTTTTATTTGACAGTGGGGCCAGAGTCTTAAGTACATAAGCTTCAACATTTTCTTTGCCTATGAGGCAGTCCATGGCACATCAAATATAATGACACAAGTGCAGAGAGGCAATGTTCTATTTGCATGTTTAACGCACATATAATTAAATATTTCACACAGTACATCACACATTAACTTTGCAGACTGTCCGCAGCAGAAGACTGCTCAGAATGATGTGGTACTGTACTGGTGAGTGGACTGGACAAGTCACCATGGCCACTCTGGAATTTAAGTTCAGTACATTGAACACATATAAAAATATAAAATAAAATGTGACCTTTTCATAATACGAAAGCAAATTTGATTCACTTATTTGTATATTCATTTTAGAAAAAACGCTACCCTATATCGCTATGATTTTTCGCCATCTTACTCAAGTCAAGTCAAGAGAGTTTATTGTCATGTGTCCCAGATAGGACAATGAAAGTCTTGCTTGCTGCAGCACAACAGAATATTGTAAGCATAAATACAGAACAGATCAGTGTGTCTATATACCGGAGACCATATATATACACACATAAATAAAGTGCAATAGGCTGTTATAGTTCAGAGTTCTGAGTTTGTTTGAAGTTGTGTTTAATAGTCTGTGGGGAAGTAGCTGTTCCTGAACCTGGATGTTGCAGATTTCAGGCTCCTGGACCTTTTACATAATGGAAGCAGAGAGATGAGTGCATAGAGGCAATGTTCTCACAGTCCTCCTCTCCTCCAACCGCCCCAAGTTTTTCTCAGAACGATGAAATAATAAAATAGTTATGAATGTTTTAAAAATCGTGAGATCAGCAGATTGGTCTTCTCGCCTATCAGTCACAATGATGAAGGTGATGACCCTTCCGGGGGGCCAGGAGAATTAAGCAAACTTTTGTAGATCCCCGGACTTTGAGGGGCTGAACCACATGTGGGGGTGGTCTCTTTACAATCCAATTGCAGATATCGATTAACCCCATACATAACAGGCATTTCCCTAATCCAATAATACAGCAGCTAATACATTGTATTCAAACAGGGCTTCTCAGGGAAGCAGACATAGCAACATTTACCCTGATCTGCAAGAAAACCAGACAAGGCTCAATACCTCATCCAATCAAAATTCGGCGAAGTAAAACGGCAACATTATTTATAATTATTTACAAGGTATATGTCTTGTTTGCAGTCATCCAATCCATTCTGTGCATTTTGCACCTAATTGACAGGGTCTGCAGAAGTTCTTATTCTTTTCCTGCAGCTTGGATCTAGGCTCTAGACAAACTGACACCACTCCGCAGCTTTTCCAAGTTCCACAGAGAGCACTTTCAAATTGACCAAATCTCCCAGGAGCCCTGAAGCTTTTACCCAATTTTAAAGTCCTAGCCTCTCCAATCTGGCCAGTATTAACATTTATTCCCTCTGGTTCTCAAGATTTCTGGGGAGGAAATCTGCCATGTTTTTCTAGTTTGGCATATCAGTGATTCAGGCCCTCAGCATTGTGCATAGTTCTTGGTTCTTGGTTCTTGGTTATTTGGTCCTCCAAAATATTCCAACTGGAATTTAAACTGGAGGTGGTGAAGGGAGGGGTTAAGCCAGAGAGGGTTATTGGGAAGAAAGTGCCACTTTAAATTTAGTTGCATCTGGCTGGGCAATCGTGGTTTGGTGGAGATTATTCCATGCTTTAATAGTGCGTGGGAAGAATGAATTGCTGTACACGTCTGTCTTTGTGGCTGGGACCACAAATTGGATCGAATGCCCTCGTCTGCTCCTAATTGGTTTGGGGTTGGTGTAGGTCTTGTGATCTATGTCTAGCTGACCATTTAACATTTTGTAAAAACAGGTCAAACGATGAGCTTCACGTCTGTCTTGGAGAGGGTTCCACCCCAGAGAATTCAGAAGTTTGGTGACACTCGCTTCTCTCTCGTAGGTGTTAGTAACAAATTGAGCGGCCTGTCTTTGGACAAGTTCGATGGATGAAATGTTTTTATCTGTGTATGGGTCCCAAGCTGCAACTGCATAGTCCAGATGAGGTCTAACGAGGATGAAATACAGCTTCTCCTTGACAGAAGCTGACCAATGATGGAAGTTGCGCCACAGGAAGTTTAGGACACCTGTTGCTTTCACTGTTGCATGATGAGTCTGACCATTCCAACGTAGATCATTCTGCAATTTGATGCCAAGATACTTGGTTTGTTTGGATTCTTCAAGGGTGACACCAGGTATGATGTTGTAAGATGAGACGCCTGGATTCCTCTTTCTGGTGACACATAGTTTAGTAACACAACATGGAAACAGCCCCTTTGGCTCACTCATTCCATGCTTATCAGCAAGAACCCATATACTTCTTCTATCCTACATACTATGGACAAGTTTACAGATACTAATTAACCTACAAACCTGCACGTCTGGAACGTTGGAGGAATTTGGAGAAAACCCATGCAGTCACAGAAGGAAGATATAAACTCCATACAAATAGCACCCCTAGTCAGATTCAAACCCAGGTCTCTGGTGTTGTAGGGCTGCAACTCTACTTCTGTGCCATTGTGCTACTCCCCCAAGTTTTTAATTACCATCTGAAAATTTGCACTCCATATGTATTTTAACTCGAACCAACCTGTTCCAGTAAAGGCTGGCAGCTGCCTGCCAGGGTGCAAACCTGCACAAGCATAGTCAAACATATTCCAGCCAGTTAGTACCCACCCAATCTCCTTTCAGTCATCAACAAAGTGATGGGGACCACTGTCAACAGTCTATTAGGGGGCACTTAATCACAATGGCATCCTTGCTACTGCCCAGTTATGGTTCAAGAAGATATCTTAGCATCTCCTTTTCATGCCATAAATAATGGCCTTTCCAATGAGACCCATGAATATGAATGAAAATAATACCTTAGTGGCTTCTTATTTTAGTTGGAGATGAGCAATGAATGGTGGACTTTCCACCCATAATCAAATCCTATAAGATATAAGTTATAGCTGCATTGAAATTGAGGTCTCATACCTATCAATACACTGGACCTAGCCTACACTAACATCAAGAAGGCATTCAAGGCAGTCCTCCGCCCCCACCTTGGCTCCTCAGACCATATGTCTGTGATGCTAATTCCTGCATACAGGCCCCTGCTGACCCGAGAAAAACCTACTGTGAAGCAGGTTAGGGTCTGGCCAGAGGGAGCTATGACAACACTACAGACTGTTTTGAATGCACGGACTGCGACATGTTCAAGAAGGCTGCAACTGTCAGCCAACACATCAACCTGGAGGAGTATGCTGCGTCCGTGTCTGCTTACATGTGGAAGTGCATTGAGGATGTCTGTGTCACCAAGACCATCACTGTACGGGCCAACCAGAAACCCTGGATGACCACAGAGGTACGTGGAATGCTGAGAGCACGTAATGCCGCATTTAAATCCGGCGACGTGGTGGCACTCAGATCCGCAAGAGCCAACCTGAACCGAGTCATCAGGCTGGCCAAGCGTGCCCATGGTCAGAAAATCCAGAGCTTCTTCCATGACCCCAAGACACCAGGCGCATGAGGCAGGGAATCAAATCAATCACGGACTATAAGACTGCTTCACCACCCTGTGATGACAACATTGAGTTCCTCAATAAACTCAACAACTATTTTGGTCTGTTCGAGGCATTAAATAACACACCTGCAAGCAAAGGTATTCTTCATTGTAAGGAAAAGGCACTCAGTCTTGACATAGTGGATGTTCGGAGGACCTTAAAAGGAGTGAACGCACGAAAGGCGGCAGGCCCTGATAACATACCAGGGCGGGTGCTCAGGGAATGTGCTGATCAGCTGGCACATGTACTTACGGACTTATTTAACACCTCGCTGAAACAGGCTGTCGTCCCATTATGTTTCAAGACTGCCACCATCATACCAGTGCCAGAAAAATCCAACATACAATGTCTCAATGACTACCGCCCTGTAGCACTCACCCCCATAATGATGAAGTGCTTCGAGAGGCTGGTCAGGGACCACATTACCTCCAGACTCCCCTCCACACTCGACCCATACCAGTTTGCTTACAGGCCAAACCGCTCCACAGAGGACGCTATATCCTCCGTACTCCATCTGAGCCTGGAATATTTAGAGGAGAAAAACACCTATGTGCGAATGCTGTTCGTGGATTTCAGTTCAGCATTCAACACCATTATCCCCCAGCACCTGATAAGCAAACTGGTTCCATTGGGCCTCGGCACCCCCATGTGTAACTGGCTACTGGACTTCCTCACTAACAGACCCCAGTCTGTGAGGGTTGGAAATAACACCTCCAACACCATCTCTCTGAGCACCGGCTCCCCTCAGGGCTGTGTCCTGAGTCCACTGCTGTTCACCCTGATGACTCACGACTGTTGTGCCAGGTTTAGTACAAACCACATCATGAAGTACGCAGATGACACAACAGTGGTGGGCCTCATCAGGGACGACAATGAGCTGGCTTACAGGGAGGAGGTGAAACAACTGGTGGACTGGTGCAATACATAACAACCTGATCCTGAATGTCGAAAAAACAAAGGAGGTTATTGTAGACTTCAGGAAAACCCGGCACAGTCCCACACCACTTCACATCAATGACAGCGATGTGGAGGTGGTCAGTAGCACAAAGTTCCTGGGGGTGCAGATCACTAACAGTCTGACCTGGTCGAATAACATCTTATCAACAGTTAAGATAGCGCAGCAGCGGTTGCACTTTCTGCGCCGGATGAGAAGAGCTCATCTCCCCCATCCCATCCTCACTACTTTCTACAGGGGCACCATAGAGAGTATTCTGACCAGCTGTATCTCTGTCTGGTTTGGGGACTGTAGAGCCTCCGACTGGAAGTCTGTGCAGAGAGTGGTGAGGACAGCGGAAAAAATCATTGGGACCTCTCTCCCCTCAATCGGGGATATTGCGACCAAACATTGCGTGTCTAAGGCTAGCAGTATTATAAAAGATCCCACACATCTCCATCATGGACTGTTCACTCTGCTGCCCTCGGGAAAAAGATATCGCAGCATAAGGAGCAGAACATCAAGGTTCTGCAACAGCTTCTTCCCTCGAGCCATCAGACTCCTGAATGCCATGTAATGGGCTGCCACCATTGTCTATTTATCCATGCCTATCCTTCTGTTAATTTATCGTGTTGCACAGGGAGCCAAATGCAACGTAATTTCGTTTGGAACTGCATATATCAATGTATTTCTAAATGACAATAAAGTTTGTTTGACTTGACTTTTTGACTTTGATCTCATGACCCCATAACAGGGATGTAAATAAATCTTCAAAAATCATAGGTTTACGAAGAGTTAAATGAGTTAGAGATGTGAGTTAAGGGAAGGTAATGCTCCACTGTAAGGGAATGCTCTACTGTTTATCATTGATAATTCCTCCCACATTCCCATCAACTCCCCTGAGATTTAACATATTTTCTCATTGTTCACATATCTCCCCTTTCCCCATTTGGTTCCATCTCCCAATCATCTGGTTTCACCTATTATCTTAGTTTAGAAATGCAGTGTGGAAACAGACCCATTGGCCCACCTAGTCCATGCCGAATATCATTCACCCATATACAATTTCTATGCTATCCCGTCCTACACTAGGGGCAATTTACAGAAGCCAATTAACCTACAAACCTGCATATCTGTGAAATGTGAGAGGAAACCGGAGCACCCGGAGAAAACACAAGCGGTCACAGGGAGAATGTACAACATTTGCACAGACAGCACTCCTAGTCAGGATCGAACCCGGGTCTCTGGCACTTCGACTGCTGTGCCACAGTGCCGTCCACCCATTGCTTGAGGGATGTCCGGTGTGCCCCTTAATGGTAGATCTACAGACAACCCTGGTGCAACAGTGAAAATGGGAGGGTATTGGAAGCTTTTTGCCCCATTATATCAGTGCAGCCATGGTCATTCTGTGAGAGATGAACGTGAGCAATGAACCATATTCACCACAGTCCAGGCCACAATGCAGTGCAGCTCCCATTGTAGGATTTACCTGGGTTCAAGGCTGAGGCACAAGACCTGTAACGAGTGGATGACATTCTTCATCATCATCATCATCGTTGAAAACATCAACAGGCACGGTGCCTTACAATGCTATGTACGACAGTGATTGCAAATTCTACTGAAGTGTGGATGGCTGTTGGCTCACTAGGAGCTCATCCGTCCTTTGATAGGTCTTGTTTTTGGTTCTGCTGGGGGTCCACAGCCCCCTCCTCACCTGGCAAACCAGGTGGGGAAGACGGTTTAATCCCCGACTATCAGACCATGGAGCAGATAGCACGGGATTACATGGTACCCATGGCTAGGGGAACTCCCCCTGACCTGACTGGACCGATACATCACATTCTTGCCACCCTTTAACTTGTCATGGAGATTGTGTCCTCTTCCATGTTACATGTTTCCTCTCTCCATTTGCACTTCAAAGTCAAAGTCATCCCCATTGGTTGTCCATCCCCTCCCAGATGCTGCGTGAACCATTGAGTTTCTCCAACACATAGTTTAGTTTAGTTTAGTTTAGCTTAGCTTAACTTAGTTTAATTTGGAGACCTGCCAGCCTCTGTCACATCCTTCCCTCGTATTGTGATCTACCCACAATCTTTCCTCTTCTTTCGATCCCAAATGTTGACCCTTTGTCTCCACAGATGTGGCTTCACCTACTGAGTTCTTCTAGATTTTTGCTTTTGCATTTAAGATTGGTAATAAGTTGATACAATGATTGGTAATATGATTGGAAGGCAGATATCTTGTTGCCTTGTAAAACAAATGGCAATATCACCCTGGGGAAGACAAAGAGTAGATATGTTTATTACTTACATTATTGCAACATAAACATATATTAATTGCACTCACCAAATCTAAGTGCTTAAATTTTAGTGATCTCAATGGAAAATCTGTGAATCAATTTCAGCTGCAAATAATTCATTGCAGCATAAATGATAAACATCTGTTTTATTTATATCAAAAGTTGACATGTCATTTGGTGTTGTCAGCTTGTCTGTATTTCTGAGTGAGAATCCTCCTAGGTGACTGCCGATTATGTTTGATGTTTCTGCCAACCAATCAGTCATGAGGGGAATTTGAAAACAATTATTAATTAAAGTATGCAACAAAATTAAAATTAATAGAAAAGTAAAAGCAGTGGAGGGCAATGAAAGCTCTTGACATTGACATTGAAGAATCAGATAATTTTACTTGCAAATAATGTTAAAAATGCATCAAAGCCCATTGAAATCTGGAACTACATTAGTTTCTAGCCTCTGCCACTTCTCATTCCAAGCTCCAAAGCCATTCCCTTGCAGCTTCTTCCTCACTGACATTCCTGCCCTGAACTGTCTTCTACCTTTTGCCATCTGACTGATTACATCACGGCCTGGTTCAGCAACCCAAACACCCAGGAACAAAGGAGACTACAGAGGTTGTTATACACTACCCGGCCCTTCACACATACTGACCTCCCCAATACTGCAGGGACCTATAGGAGCCACCACCTTAAAAAGGCAGACAATATCTTCAAAGATCCATACCACACTGGCTGGGATCATAGGGTGGAAGATACAGGAGCCTGAAAACTGTGATACCAAGCTTAGGAAGAGCTTCTTCCCAGCAACTATCAGGCTATTGGACACAACACTAACCTCAGCAACTATGATTTGTTATGGACTGTATCTTTGGTTGCTCTATGGGTTTTGTTTTTTTTTGCATTATTATGGTTACCCCCTATTAAGTGTATTAATTTATATATTTTTGAATATTATCTCTATGAATAATTGAATTTAAAGGCTTATTAAGCTACAACAAGGAATAATTTAATTATTCTGTTGTTGGTACATATGACAATTAAACACTCTTGGCTCATGATCTACTGACCTGGAAACATGAAATTATTCACTTTTCTCTGTATTAATACACATCCATCAAATTCCTACTATGTCACTAAAATAGTAAGATTAAATGAGAACTTACCAGTTTGAAGTTTGACCTTTATTTTATGAGGAGTTACGATGAGGGATTACGTGAAGAAGAAGCCCCGCTAGGCGCGTGCGCGTCATACTTCAAAGCAGCGGCGTGAATTCACAGTAACTATAGTCGAAGTGATATAGTAAGACTCAGAAGACTAGAACTACCAGGTGATCTTTGCGATTATGAGGGTCGGGAGCGGAGGGTACGTAATCCCTCATCATAACTCCTCATAAAATAAAGATCAAACTTCAAACTGGTAAGTTCTCGTTTAATCTTACTATTTTACTTCGGAGTCACGTGAGTCCAGTTCCATACGACACACTGCTTCAGTTGACACAGGATTGAACAAATAATGTATTGAACATTGCTTAAACTATTCAATAAACATTTTAATAATAAACAAAACAGTAATAACTCCTCTATCCCAGGGGGAAATTACAAATGAAATTTACAAAAGAAATCAAACGGAACCCAAAACAGCATGCCCAAAACCTTGTACTGCCAGGACAGGTTTGTCATAAAACTTGGAAAACGTCGATTCCCTAGACCATCCTGCAGCCCCGAGGATTTGATCTAGAGGCACATCCTGTGCCTTCGCTGTGGATGTTGATGCCGCCCTGGTGGAGTGAGATTTAAACACATGAGTGTCTACTCCAGCACAATCCAAAACCTGCTTCAACCATCTAGAAATAGTTTGTACTGACATCTTTTTATGAGTTTTTTTGTGGCTGATGTGCATCACTGTTTCAGAGCCTCTGAGACTCTTAGTTACCTCGATATATTGACTCAGGTGCATTACTACACATAGCCTTCGGTCAACGGGGTATGCTTTAAAGCTTACTTTGGGTCCGGCCATACCTGGCCTGCTTTGATTGATTAAATCATATACATAAAACGTCATATTATCTATGAAGAATACATGCTATCCAGCCATAGCGTTTGTAATGTCTGAACCCGTTGCGCTGAAACTAGCACCATGAGCATAACCACTATAAGTGTTAACTTCTGAAAAGATAGTGATGTGATTGGAGCCCATTGCCAAAGCAGTGTGAGAACTATGCTCACATCCCAGATATCTGTATATCTAGGTTTAGGAGGGTTTTTGTTAAAGATACCTCTCATGAATCGGGACACTAGCGGATGAGACCCGATAGATTGTTGTCCCGAAAATTGCCCTAAATAGGAGGACAAAGCACTCTGAGCACTATTAATGGCACTACAGCTCAATTGTTCATCAAAATGCAATGTAGCAAGGAACTCCAATACATCCGGTATGCTTGCAGTATGATAAGATATATCTGACTGTAAGCAAAATATCTCCCATTTCTTAATATGAGACACATATTGTTTTTAAATGCTATCTCTCCAAGCCACAGTAATCACATCCATGGTCCTACTCGACAGTCCAAGCCCTTGGAACGGTCTCGCCAGAATCTGAAGATTAAAAGTAGGACCTCAAAGGTAATATTCTCTGGATTAGTACCAGTACCACGGGCCAGTCAGAGTAGAAATAGGAGGATATTGCAGATGAATACGTGGCTTGAAAAATGGTGCAAGGGGGAGGGATTCAAATTTTTAGGGCACTGGAACCATTTCTGGGGGAGGTGGGACCAGTACAAACAGGACGGTCTGCACCTGGGCTGGAATGGAAACAATGTCCTTGGGGGAGTGTTTGCTAGTGCTGTCGGGGAGGATTTAAACTAATGTGGCAGGGGGATGGGTACAAGAGCAGAGAGGCAGGTGGGTGTAAAACGAGGGTACAAGCAATAGGGAGCAAGGTGAAAAGTAAAAGTGGCAGGCAGACAAAACGAGGGCAAAAATCAAAAAGGGCCACTTCTCAACATAATTGTATAAGGGGTAAGAGCATTGTAAAAACAAGCCTGAAGGCTTTGTGTCTCAATGCAAGGAGTATTCGTAATAAGGTGGACGAGTTGAACGTGTCGATAGCTATTAATGATGATGATATAGTTTGGATCACGGAGACATGGCTCCAGGGTAACCAAGGCTGGGAGCTGAACATCTAGGGATATTCAATATTCAGGAGGGATAGAGAGAAAGGAAAAGGAGGTGGGGTAGCGTTGTTGGTTAGAGAGGAGATTAACGCAATGGAAAGGAAGGACATTAGCTTGGAGGATGTGGAATCGGTATGGGTAGAGCTGCGAAACACTAAGGGGCAGAAAACTCTGGTGGGTGTTGCGTACAGGCCACCTAACAGTAGTAGTGAAGTTGGGGATGGTATCAAACAGGAAATTAGAAATGCGTGCGACAAAGGCAAAACAGTTATAATGGGTGACTTCAATCTACATATAGATTGGGTGAATCAAATTGGCTGGGGCACTGAGGAAGAGGATTTTTTGGAAAGTATGCGGGATAGTTATTTAAATCAACATGTAGAGGAACCAATGAGAGAGCAGGCTATTTTAGACTGGGTTTTGAGTAATGAGGAAGGGTTAGTTAGCTGTCTTGTTGTGCGTGCCCCCTTGGGCAAGAGTGACCATAATATGGTCAAGTTCTTCATTAGGATGGAGAGTGACATTGTTAATTCAGAAACAATGGTTCTGAACTTAAAGAAAGGTAACTTTGAGGGTATGAGACGTGAATTGGCCAAGATTGACTGGCAATCAATTCTAAAAGGGTTGACGGTGGATACGCAATGGAAGACATTTAAAGACTGCATGGATGAACTACAAAAAATGTTCATCCCAGTTTGGCAAAAGAATAAATCAGGGAGGGTAGTGCATCTGTGGATAACAAGGGAAATCAGGGATAGTATCAAAGCAAAGGATGATGCGTACAAAGTAGCCAGAAAAAGCAGCATACCAGAGGACTGGGAGAACTTCAGAGACCAGCAGAGGAGGACAAAGGGCTTGATTAGGAAAGGAAAAATAGATTATGAAAGAAAACTGGCAGGGAACATAAAAACTGACTGCAAAAGTTTTTATAGATATGTGAAGCGAAAGAGATTAGTTAAAACAAATGTAGGTCCCTTGCAGTCAGAAAGAGGTTAGTTGATCAGGGGGAACAAGGATATGACGGACCAATTGAATAACTACCTTAGTTCCGTCTTCACTAAGGAAGACATAAATAATCTGCCGGAAATAGCAGGGGACCGTGGGTCAAAGGAGGAATTGAGTGAAATCCAGGTTAGTCTGGAAGTGGTGATGGGTAAATTGAATGCATTAAAGGCCGATAAATCCCCAGGGCCAGATAGGCTGCATCCCAGAGTACTTAAGGAACTAGCTCCGGAAATAGTGGATGCATTAGTGATAATCTTTCAAAACGCTTTAAATTCTGGAGTAGTTCCTGAGGTATCAACGTAACCCCCCTTTTTAAGAAGGGAGGGAGAGAGAAAACGGGGAATTACAGACCAGTTAGTCTAACATCGGTAGTGGGGAAACTGCTAGAGTCAGTTATTAAAGATGGGATAGCAGCACATTTGGAAAGTGGTGAAATCATTGGACAAAGTTAGCATGGATTTACGAAAGGTAAATCATGTCTGACGAATCTTGTGGAATTTTTCGAGGATGTAACTGGTAGCGTGGATAGGGGAGAACCAGTGGATGTGGTGTATCTGGACTTCCAGAAGGCTTTCGACAAGGTCCCACATAAGAGAATAGTATACAAACTTAAAGCATATGGCATTGGGGGTTCAGTATTGATGTGTTTAGAGAACTGGCTGGCAAACAGGAAGCAAAGAGCAGGAGTAAACGGGTCCTTTTCACAATGGCAGGCAGTGACTAGTGGGGTACCGCAAGGCTCAGTGCTGGGACCCCAGCTATTTACAATATCCATTAATGATCTGGATGAGGGAATTGAAGGCAATATCTCCAAGTTTGCAGAAGACACAAAGCTGGGGGGCAGTGTTAGCTGTGAGGAGGATGCTAGGAGGCTGCAAGGTGACTTGGATAGGCTGGGTGAGTGGGCAAATGTTTGGCAGATGCAGTATAATGTGGATAAATGTGAGGTTATCCACTTTGGTGGCAAAAATAGGAAAGCAGACTATTATCTAAATGGTGGCCGATTAGGAAAAGGGAAGATGCAGCGTGACCTGGGTGTCATGGTACACCAGTCATTGAAAGGCATGCAGGTGCAGCAGGCAGTGAAGAAAGCGAATGGTATGTTAGCTTTCATAGCAAAAGGATTTGAGTATAGGAGTATAGGTTGTATAGGGTCTTGGTGAGATCACACCTGGAGTATTGCGTACAGTTCTTGTCTCCAAATCTAAGGAAGGACATTATTGCCATAGAGGGAGTGCAGAGAAGGCTCACCAGACTGATTCCTGGGATGTCAGGACTGTCTTATGAAGAAAGACTGGATAGACTCAGTTTATACTCTCTAGAATTTAGTAGATTGAGAGGGGATCTTATAGAAACTTACAAAATTCTTAAGGGGTTGGACAGGCTAGATGCAGGAAGATTGTTCCCGATGTTGGGGAGGTCCAGGACAAGGGGTCACATCTTAAGGATAAGGGGGAAATGCTTTAGGACCGAGATGAGAAGAACTTTTTTCACACACAGAGTGGTGGGTCTCTGGAACTCTCTGCCACAGAGGGTAGTTGAGGCCAGTTCATTGGCTATATTTAAGAGGGAGTTAGATGTGGCCCTTGTGGCTAGGGGGATCAGAGAGTATTGCGAGAAGGCAGGTACGGGATACTGAGTTGGATGATCAGCCATGATCATATTGAATGGCGGTGCAGGCTCGAAGGGCCGAATAGCCTACTCCTGCACCTAATTTCTATGTTTCTATGTAACAGATTAATACGATCATGTAAAGGATGACTTTCTCCTCTTACCGGATGAACCAACAAATTACTGCAGTTGGGGACAGCCATGAATAGCTGAGTCATCATTCTCAGGACCAATGGGAACCATGGCTGTGTAGGACAGTCCAGAACCAGCAAAATGCCTGAGGTGGAGTCTTGCTCTATTTTGGTGAGACATTGCCTGATGAGGTAGAATGGGGGAAAAGCATAAAAGAATGTACGTCCCCAATGTTGCATGAATGGATCCACCGCTACTGCTCCTGGATCTGGTTCCCTTGAAACATATTTAGGTAACTGGTGATTTAGCCTGGATGCAAACAGATCTATGTCTGGCAAACCATACCGGCTGACAATCATTTTAAAAACATTTGGATTTAGCATCCACTCTATGTTGTCATTTAATTTCCGTGACCTGGTGTCCGCCACCACATTATCTCTACCTCGTAGATAGATAGCTGAGACCCAGATATTTCTGGAAATGCACCAGACCCAAATGAGGTTAGCCAGATGATCACATGATACTGACTTAATTACTCCCATGTGATTGATATAAGCAACAGCCGTGGTATTGTCAATCTGGAGCTGAACATGTAAATCATTCCTTGCTGAACAATATGCTTTTAGTCCATAGAATGCTCCCAGCAATTCTAAATAATTTATACCATGCCACTGCAGGATTAATTCCTCTTGCATACTCCATCTACCACCACAGCTAGACTCGCTATCCATGGCTCCCCATCCCGAAATCTTGTTGAGTCAAAATGTCTTTAGTACTTCGTGAGATATTGATTTTACTTCGGAGTCATGTGAGTGACTACGTGAAGAAGCCCCGCCAGGCGCAAGCTCGTCATTACGTCGACGCATGTCGGTAGGAATGGGCTGCAGATCGCAGCTCCACCAGTGGTGAGTAACAAGTCCGCAGGTAAGTGGGTTGAAATTACTTCCTGGGTAGAAACTCCGTGACGCTGGCTGGAATAGCCAGGAGGAGTTTGGGAAGTTTTTAAAATGGATGGTGAAAAAATCGGCGCGGGGAAAGTGTGCGTCCTGGGTGGAAACACAATTAAGATCGGGACCACAGATTAGTACGGAGCCGGTTCTGAAAGTTGCCTTGCTGACAAACCTTATCCTTCCATCCGAAAAGTAGCTAGGGTTATTGGTAAGATGGTAGCAGCATTCCCGCTGTTGAGTTTGGTCCTTTGCATTATCAAAATCTTCAAAGGGCAAAAGCATAAGCACTAAAAGAACGTGCAGGTCATTTTGACAGACCCATGCAGTTGCCAATGGAAATGTTGGGTGAATTACAGTGGTGGATTGGGAATGTTACACAAGCTACTAAAAACATTGTTATTCAGCAACCTACAGTGGTATTGCAAACTGATGTTAGTGCTCTCGGATGGGGGGGGGGGGGCTACGGACAATAACACCAGTTGTGGTGGTAGATGGACTGTCCAAGAGGATTTAATTCTCCAAACATATGGTATTAATTATTTGGAGTTATTGGGGGCATTTCTGGATTAAAAGCTTTAGGCTGTGGGCCGAGCATCAAAAATGTGTCTAGAAATCAGTTTTCATGACTCAGGTCACCGAACTACATGAAAATTTCCACAGATTTAGATGAAATATAATTGAGAAGGATGTCATAACTCGCCGTTGCCCTAAGTTGCACATTAATTAAGTAAACTAATTAGAAAATGAGATCGGGAAAGTAAATGCCATCTAGTGGCCAATGCCCATATTACACCTCGGGCAGCCTATTTCCATGTTGTAGTCCATTTAAACCATATATTATTATTAAGTATAATAATATATGGTTTAAATGGACTGCAACACGGAATATATATATATATAGATATATATATCTTGTAAATATGACTGTAATCATATATAATTAAGTATAATTAGATTATATAAAAATAATACGGTGAATATAATTGTGAGTGTTTTCTTCATGACACTGTCGCAGAGGTCCTGCTCCTGAACCAGCCCAAATAATGGGTGAGGGCAGTTCTTGTGGGTTCCTCCCTTTACTGAACCCCACTGACTGCCAGTGTGCAGTGGGGGTCACGGCCATAGTGGGACTGGGGCAGTGAGTGCCAGGCTGGAGGACAGCCCTGCAAGGCATCTTCCAGTCACTTTAATAGGAAATGTAATGAGACTGCAGCAGAGGTCCCGGTTTTAAGGGCTCATGAACCTGCCTAATTAAAGGGTCAGGGCAGATCCTCTGGGTTCCCCCTTTTACTGAACCCCACTGACTGCCATAGTGGCGAGAGTGGGGGTAACAGCCATAGTGGGACTGGGGAAGTGCCAGGCTGGGTGACAGACCTGTAAGAGACCTGTCTTATTTCTGATGTAAATGTCACATCCTGGCCAAGAAAAAGAACCATAAAAGTTTCTCCAGACTTTTGTGTACCCTGGCCAAGAATTGAATGCTCTGATGTTTACTCGATGAGTATTCATTTTAAGCTACAATGAGCTTATATTTATGTTAGAGACCCCCCGATGGTGCCTTTGCAAATGAGAGCTATTACCTTTGACCAAAAAGAACCCTAAAAGTGTTGCATTGTTTATCTCTAGTTTGTATGTATGTCTGTGTATACCTTTCAAATGTGTGCCTGTGGATGTATGGATGTAAGTGTGTATGTACGTGTGGATGAATGTATGTGTGAATGTATGTGTGGGTGGATGTGTGTGCGGATGTGTAGATATATGTCTGCGTGCAAATGGATGTGTGGATGTGTGTGCGGATGTGTAGATATATGCCTGCGTGCAAATGGATGTGTGGATGTGTGTGTGTGCGAATGTATGTGTGCATGTTGGATGTGTGTGTGCGGATGTATGTGTGCATGTATGTGTGTGTTTGCATGCATGGAACTGTGCGCACGGATGGATGTGTGTGTTGATGTGTGTATGTATGTATGTATGTGTGGATGGGTGGGTGGACTGTTGCACTGTCATTCACCAGCACGCCATTATCGTGAGTACTCACTCATTGTTTAAATAATTTGACCAAATAAACAGTGAAACGATCGACATTAAAATAAAACTTCATATAATCATTTATTTCCCGAAATTATTTAGTTTACATTACATGTGATCTTCATCAGAATATTCTTCATCAGATTCAAAGTCTTTTGCAGTAATAGAGTTTCTGCAGTCAAACCACTTCGAATTATCAAATTAGTGTTCAATAAAGCACAGTGCATGTCCACACAAAACACGTTTGTGTGGACAGGCTCTGAAGAGTGGAGGGGCAGAAGTTGCAGGGAAAAATAAATCTCATATTACTTAGGTCTGCATGGACTTCTATTCATAAAATCTCAATCTCTTCCTAATGTCAATGAGATTTACACTGTCATTTACTGCCATAGATATGTTAGTTCAAGTTCAAGTGGAGGAACAGAGGCTGCACAATAGCTAGAGGAAGAAACATCTCATAGTAGTTAGGTCTGCATGGACTTCAATTCATAAAATGTCAACCTCTATTTAATGTCAATGAGACTTACATTGTCATTTACTCCCATTGATAAGTTAGTTCAAGTTCAAGTGGAAGGTCAGGCAGAGGCTACAGAATTAAACATCTCATAAGTCTGCATGGACTTCAATTCACAACATTTCAACCTCTTCTTAATGTTAATGAGAATAACAATAGGTTACTAGCATAGAAAAATTAGTTCAAGTTCACATAAAACAATTAATTTCTACAGAAACATCAACCATTTCTGACCATTTTGCACTCCTATGGAAGCCTATAAAGTGCTATTAATATCCCTCCGTTTTTCTCCCGTGGTCGGGGCCTGGAAATTGGCTGCTACGGATGGCACTACATACAGCCATCCCCCCCCCCCCGCGACTCCACTATGTTAAGTAAATAGGCCCTGAGGTCGGAGCACTTTTTCCCGGTAAGTTATCGCTGGCAGCTCCGAGATTATATGTTAAATAAAACTTGTTAGACTTCAACAAGCTGGCATTAGTGAAAATGTTTAATTTACTGTGTTATGGATACACATAGTTTAGGTATGTTACAAAACTTACCTTTGGCGGCGCTGCACTTCTGCCGCTCCCCATGTGCGCGACTTTCGCGCCTTGCAAAGGGGGTGGGCTTAAAGTGCCGTTTTTCAACAGGCAGGACAAATCGATCAATGTCGGGCGATTTGGTTGCTGAAGAAAAATCGCTCTGACATTTCATGAATGGTGGTATTTTTAAATTACTCTAGATTATTTATTAACTAGAGTAATTTAAAAATCACCTTCAAAAGCCGTGAGCGCAGACAACCGGAAGCATTTTCCGTAGGGGAGAAAAAAAGGTAAATACTTTATTTTTATATTAAAAGTTGGTTTTTCGGGAGGCATTAATAATATTTTTATGTTGCGAAATGGGGTCCCCAAAAAATGTATGAACCCCCAGTATTTTTCCCCCCGACTTCACCGCTAACCGCAACGTACCAATCCACCGCATTCCACTAAAACCCACTCGCGAGTTGATTTAAATGGCCATTAATTTACAGGAATCAAACACTAAATTCCTTCCATTTAAAAAAAGTTTATCTTTTCTTAAGAAATTGATAGATGTTTAGATCTACTCATTGAATTTTGTAATTAGCTACAATTAGATACCTAACTAATTATATGCTTTAATTTCAGGTAATCCAAGTAAGATTGTTTAATATTTGTTTCAGAATGCTTCAATCTATAATAACTGAAAATTTCATTGAGTTCTCTTAATTTTTAAGAATGTTATGGACTTTTAACTTTTCCAGATCACAGCTTTTGAGTTAAGTCAATTGAAAGGCAATGGGAAGCAAGATGCTCATTTCCGAGTATGAAAATGGCCATAGCTTTTTTAATACTGAAGATATGAAAGTAAATTAGGTGTCAAATTAAACTTCCTTTTATGCTTTATCTGAAGGGATAAATTGCAGACTTGATTTTTAAAATCTCAAAATTTTGTAACATTGCTACATAGTTTAGGCGCTCAACTTCATGAATGAATGAGTGAATGTACAGCCTCCAAATCTCATTTTTTCACATTATAAAAGGGTGCAATTAAATTAATTAAAGTCCATACAGATTTATTTTCATAAATTCAGACATTAGGTCTTACCTTTCTGTTCGAGTTGATTCCTGGCTGGCTTCTTTGTGTTGCAGCACCTTAGCAGCGACTTTACTTTCAAGGCTTTGTTCCACTTCAATCCACTTAGCAGCACATTCTTCAGACTTCTTACTGCTTTTCTCACTAAATTCAATTACCCTGCTGTAAGTTTCCACAACATGTATTCCACAGAACAACAAAGAACCTTCATCAGAATCTCCAGTAAAACTGGCATCAGTAGAAGTACTGTCAGCCATGTTGTGTACTCCCTGCCTAGCTACCCTGCAACAAAGCGCATGGTTGGCCAACTGGCAATACACCTCAATGTTAAACATGCTTTGATTGGACTAAAAATACCCAAACATTTTCCGGTTTTCTTCAATTTAATAAAAAATGTGCAAGTCTGGTTCCTGGCGAGTTTCAAGGGATGATTTATATAATATTGATACACAATATGTGAAAATTTCATGTAGTTCTATGTCTTGGGTCACAAAACGTTAGAATAAAGCTCCTCGGCCCACAGCCTACTTATTGCTCTACAATGGAGAACTTGCATGTTCAATTACAAGTAGACAATACCACAGCTGTAGCATATATCAATCACATGGGTGGGGTAAGATCAGTATCATGTGATCATCTGGTCAACCTGATGTGGAATTGGTGTGTATCTAGGAATATCTGGCTTCAGCTATCTATATCCCATGGAAGACAATGTTGTGGCAGACAACAGATCACGGAAGTTTAAAGACAATACAGAATGGCTGTTAAATCCGCAAAATTTCCAAAAAATTGTCAATCAGTATGGTGTGCCAGACATTGATCTATTTGCGTCCAGATTAAATCACCAATTGCCTAAATACGTGTCATGGGAGCCTGATCCAGGAGCTGTAGCGTTGGATGCATTCTCGCTACATTGGGGAAATATGTTCTATGCTTTTCCCTCATTTGCCTGATTCAATTCGAGACCCCCGGACACTGTCCAGTATAAACAGATGGGATGTTATGCAGCACCATTCATCATAAAACAATTGCAACCTACCCCCACCCAGAGGTTGTTCCCCAGAGGATATATCCTGGACTGAATCAGTTACCCGTACCTTCATAGCCGACCTCGAATTTCTCAATCTTCTGGCCATGTTGGGGTTGCAGATGTGGTATGCAGGTGCATATGGACGGCGTACAACTAGCAGCCCTCTACTTGGGCCTGCTCCAGCATCTGAAGCCCGTCTGAATGAAAAAGGCCTGCGAGGTGGTATCCTGGCCAAGGGTGTGTAGGTCTTAATGAGGCCGATGGTTTTGGCCTCTTCCTCTAGGTCTTTAACCTATTTTGCCAGGTCTTCACCGAAAAAAAAATTTGGCACCTGAATGCTGGAGGGCTTACAGAGAGCTGCGAAGCGTGGATTCAATGTCGGCTTGATGGCGATCTTCTGGATACAACTTATCTCGAAATGAGCATTGCACAGCAGGGCCAACATATCCTGCTGTGTTCCCGACATTGGCACTCCTTGCACCATTCGCCCAAATGCTGTGATCCCCGCCCCCATCAATTTGAGGACTTTCTGGAAACGGAGCTCCTGCCCTCTCATCGATGCACTAATTTGTGCCCAGATAGCCGAGTTCACGGTGAGCACCTTGAGTGACGCACAGTTAACAGGTGTCTGGTAACGAGTTGATGTTTCCTCCATAATAGTGTCCTGGAGCTGGTGAGAGGCCATATAGTTTATGTTACTGGCCAGATTATCCTCCATGGCTTCACCTGTCCCCTCCAGAATGGCAAAGGTTCTGGCCACATCCGGGACACCACTGTTGTGGGACATATCACTGATGGGGATGAGTCAGAGTATAGAAGAGAGATCGAGCAACTGTCCATTTGGTGCCAACACAACAACCTGGCCCTCAACACCAGCAAAACCAAGCAACTGATTGTAGACTTTGGAAGGAGTAGGATGGGGACCCACAGTCCTGTTTATATCAACGGGTCGATGGTTGAAAGGGTCAAGAACTTCAAATTCCTGGGCGTGCACATCTGTGAAGATCTTTCCTGGTCCGAGAACACAGATGTAATTATTAAGAAAGCTCATTAGCGCCTCTACTTCCTGAGAAGATTACGGAGAGTCGGTCTGTCAAGGAGGACTCTCTCTCACTTCTACAGGTGCACAGTAGAGAGCATGCTGACCGGTTGCATCGTGGCTTGGTTTGGAAACTTGAGTGCCCTGGAGAGGAAAAGACTACAAAAAGTAGTAAATACTGCCCAGTCCATCATCGGCTCTGACCTTCCTTCCATCGAGGGGATCTACCACAGTCGCTGCCTCAAAAAGGCTGGCAGCATCATCAAGGACCCACACCACCCTGGCCACACACTCATCTCCCTGCTACCTTCGGGTAGAAGGTACAGGAGCCTGAGGACTGCAACAACCCAGTTCAGGAATAGCTACTTCCCCACAGCCATCAGGCTATTAAACTTAGCTCGGACAAAACTCTGAACATTAATATCCCTCCATCTGTTATTTGCATTTTATTAATTTATTAATTCATGTGTGTATTTACGTATATAATTGTAGTCAATGCCTACTATGTTCTGATGTGCTATGCAAATAAAGAATTTCATTGTCCTGTCAGGGACACATGACAATAAACTCTTTTGACTTTGACTTTGACTTGGAGCATGGCTCGTGTGCTTTGGTGTATGCACAAGAGCAATGCCACCAACTCCAGGGTGAGAATCCTCCTTCCCTGGCTCTCCCAAGCCTTGCTCTAGGGAAGTCTCAACCAGCCCTAAACAAGGTGCTGGTGAGGGGGATTCCCACTGGAACTCATAGGCGTGCTGGAAGTCCTCTTCGCCATACGGGCCTCTGACTGAGGCTGTTCCAGAAAGTTGTTGGGGAATCCTGGGGGGATGCGACCCCGGCTGGAACACTTCATGGTTCATCATTTTTTCTATCATTTTTTCCATTTTATCGAGATGTCCCCGGACCTTCTTGTTGAAAGGAGGGGCGTCTTCTTGCTCAGACTCGTCTGAATAAACCGGCCTGACTGATTTCCATTTTGCCTTCTTCCCTACTGGAGTGGCCACAGCGCCCTGAGGCACCGGAGTTGATGAAGGCAGTTGAGCTGCCGACGGTTCTGCTGTCGGCGTTCTCGGAACCGGCGTTCCCTGCCTGACCTACGATCACTAACCGCGGTCCCGCGAGTAAGTATCTTACTGCGAACGGCAGCACTCTTTTTCGCTACTCTCTTCATTTTGAGAGTACTCCTGCTGGCTCCTGAACCAGCCTTACAGAGTTTAAGTACCCGCAGAAAGTTGTTTAAACCACTTACCTGCCGGTTTGTTAGTTACCGCTGGTGGAGCTGCACTCTCCAGCCCGTCGGTGCGCCATGCGTCGGACGTAATGACGCGCATGCGCCTGGCGGGGGTTCTTCTTCAAGTAGTCACTCACTTGACTCAGAAGTAAAATCAAAATAGTGGGTTGATTTATAAATAGTAAAATGACATTTTCATGATCAATTGAGCAAGCGTGCAGTGGAAGAAGGAAGGAGGAGCAGTAATCTAGGTCTCTGCTCCCCCCCACATGCTCCTTCTCACTGGTGGTCAGTTCTCATGGAAGTTGGACCACTGTCCTACAGAATGTAAATGATATACTGGACTGAAAATAGTGCTCACCTCAACCCTCACCACAATCTCTAAGCAACACTCACTGTATGTCCAAAACCATGCCCCAGTTCAAACCCACCGTATCTGAATCACCTTCTGAACATTGTGCGCATTTATCTGAATAGAGAAGTTCTTAATCATTGTAAGAATTATAATCATCTTTGCACTAAAAGTTGTACTCGCTATCCTTTATCTCTGCACTGTGGATGGCTCGATTGTATTCTTTTAAAGTCTTTTCTCTGTCTGGACAGCACACAAACAATAGCTTTTCACTGTACCTCGATGCACGTGACAATAATGAATTCAACTAAACTACAGAATTATCTAGTGTGTAGAAAGGAACTGCAGAGGCTGGTATAGACCGAAGGTGGACAAAAAGTGTTAGAGTAACTCAGCGGGTTAGGCAGCATCTCTGGAGAAAAAGGATGTGTGTCGTTTCGGGTGGGGACCCTTCTTCAGACTCATCTGTCTACCTAGAGAATAAATTAAACTTTAATAGAGAGCATTGGGGCTTTTCACAGAGTAAAGCAAGAGATTTGTTTCACATTGGCCAGATATAAATAACGGGGACAGATGCAGCTCATAATGTATGAGGCAGTGGTTAGAGCAGAGTGCCAGATATGTTTGACGCAGAGTTGCCTGTCTACATTGGACAGGTTTCTATTCAGTCAATGGACTCTTGAGACCTCAGAGGTTCAGCAGACCATGGTCCTGTGCCAAATTCAGTGCACACAGACATCACAAGAAAGGTGCCAGATAGGCATGCGAGGAGCCTTTTCAAAAGTGAGGGGAAGTGATCTGACAAAAATGAAGCATTTTTATTACGATGGATTATTTATAGCATTCTTCCTAGCTGATGACAATGCTCGCAGGAATAAAATAGGTTACTGAGAACTGTCTCTGCAGAAAATACGCATTGCAGTCTAAGATGCTAAAGGCCTTGATATGAGTGGATTAATTGCTGCCATGTGCTTGGACAGCAAAAGGAAAGAAAGCATATCTCAAGGGTAAGTTTAATATTAAAAGTTAAGTGCTGAAAAGTAAATGTATTGTTGTGTACAATTGAAGATTATTAAAGTGCGTAATTTATAGAAACTGACTGGCCCTGAAAATCTACAAGCCAGAAATACGTTGTGTGTGCATCACAAATCTTTGTGGATGAACATAGTTGGAGTCATCAGAGAACACCCATGCCACAAGCGAAGCCTTGAATGTTTCAATGTTCACCTTAGAAACGACATTGTGTTGGGCTCTTCAGAAATTAATGAACAACTTCATCACCTGCAACAAAATAATACAATGCTGGGGTTTTTTTGTTTTTGTTGCGTTCTTTGGTTCTGAGCGACACCAGTAAGCTTGCATTTATTGGCCTCTTCCTGCTTTCCCATGAGGCATATCAAAATCTAGAGCATGGTGTAAGCTGGAGTCTCGTGCTGATTTGAATTAGGTAAAGGTGAGAGTTTTCCTCACTGAAAGAGATTAGTGGGTCCGCTGGGGTTTTTATTTACATTGGTCCAACTGTTCTGAGTGATATTTTTCTGATTTATTGAATTTCAATTCACCACTTTCCTTTGTGCAACTGGAATTTACAACTACTGCACCAGGGACTGTGGTTGCAGATGAAACATATGAGACTGTCCCTCCACAACGTGAGGCAGGGTTCCAGCTCCCAATATTCTTCCAATATCTCTCAAATGATGAGATCAGTGAGGAATGCTAATCTATCCCAAAATAATATTATCTAAAAAATACCACTGTGAGACAAATTCCTCATGTTTCATCACTTTTTCCACTCCTTTGCAGACCCCCAACTTGTTCCATTGGAACGCTAATGTGTCATTTTGAATTACTGCTGGGAGTCTATGGAGGAAGGTTTCTCAAAATACTCTAAAATACCTTGCCCGCAAGACTAAAAAATAATCCAAAGGCGAATTGTTTGATTGAATGAAAGGTAGATGCAGCATGGAAATAGACCCTTTGGCCCACCAAGCCCTCTCCAACCATCGACCACGTGTTCACATTCATTCCATGTTATCCCACTTTCACATCTACTCCCTACACACTATGGACAATTTACAGAGGTCAAATAACCTCAAACACATGGGTCTTTGGGATGTGGAAGGAAACCTGGGCACCTGGAGAAAACCCACATGTTCAGAGGGAGAACGTGCAAACACTACACAGGCAGCACCGAGGTCAGGATCGAACCCGGGTCTCTAGCACAGTGAGGCAGCAGCTCTACCAGCTGTGTCACTGTTCCCTCCTTTATTGGCAACTGGAAACTGGAACCTGCATTTCTTCCAGTGGTAGACACACAAGTAACTCAGCATTTTGAAGCATCTTCAAAGGGTTCCGACCTGAAACATCACCTAATCCTTTTTTTCATAGATGCTGCCTGACTTGCTGAGTTACTCCAGCAAATTTGTGTCTTCCTTCAATATAAATCTGTATCTGTAGTTCCTTCCTACACGTTTTGTCTGTTCTTTCCAATGGCATTCTTGTTGGGGTGTGGATGGGATGCAGGTGGGTTGCAGGTTCACTAGCTTGCACTACGATAACATTCTTCAAACCTTGTATATATAACAGCTTCAATTTATATCATACTATAAATTTGTTAATTTGTTCGGTGATCTATGCAAGGCTGTCAAAGGTATTTCCACAGCATTGTTGGTAGGGCACTTCAGAATTTCTATCCAGTAACAATGAAGGTATGATTATATATTTCCAAATCAACATACTGAGCAATTTGGCGGTAAATATTGTATTGCCACACAACTGAAACTTAACTCTTGTTCATCTTGGTAGTACAGGTCATGAATCTGGGAATGTGTAGGAAGGAAATGTAGATGCTGGTTTACACCAAAGAGAGACACAAAATGTTGGAGTAACTCAGCGGGACAGGCAGCATCTCTAGGTGGAAGGGATAGGTGACGTTTCGGATCGAGACCATTCACCTTGAGAAGGGTCCCGACCCAGAACATCACCCATTCCTTCGATCCAGAGATACTACCTGTCCCGCTAAGTTACTCCAGAATTTTGTGTCTATTTTCATGAATCTGGGAGGTCCTGTCAGGGTGGACTAGGCAAATAACTGCAGTACATTTTGTACATGGTACAAACATGGAACAACATGAACATGTTGATGTTGGTAGATGGGATATCAAAAAAACAAGGCTTATTTGTACACGATGATATCAGGTTTCTTGGGTGTTTATTAGGTTTCTTGGGTGTCTGGTTTAGCTTAGAGATACAATGCGAAAACAGACCCTTCGTCCCACCGAGTCCATGCCAACCAGCTATCCCCGTACATTAGCACTATCCTATATACTGGGGACAATTTACATTTTTACTCAAGCCAATTAACTGTCTAACTTGTACGTCTTTCGCATGTGGGGGGAAACCGGAGCACCCGGGGAAAACCCACACGGTCACGGGGAGAACGTACAAACTCTGTAAAGACAGCAATCAAACCCGGGTCTCTGGCGCTGTAAGGCAGCAACTCTACTGCTACGCCATCATGCTGCCTGTATGTTGTTTGTGCTGAACATATCCAGCCACTGCAAAATATTTCATCATACTCCTTCTGGATAGGGAAAGACTCTGGGTGTAAGGGGTGAGTTTCAGTAAGTGGCTGATCCTCAATTTTACCAGGGCTCGTTAAGTTCTGCACTTAGCCAAATATTGTGTTGCAAAACAAAACGTGTTTCCATGCTGCATCTCTAAACTAAATTAAACTAAACTAAATCAAAGATTTCCAGAGCTGCTCCATCCCATCTACGTAACAGTGTACCATTATCTCTGGTGGGCCTGTCCTACCATTGGGACAGAATGTACCTAAGGGTTGTGATAGAGCATCTTGGGATGTTACGATACTGTATGTGAGGCTATGCCTACCTGTGACATGACTAGCCTGTGGGACAGACCTCCAAATTTAGAAACGAGTTGCCAGATGTTTCTGAGGAAGACCTTCCAATGCTGACTAGGCCAGGAGCCATTTTGAGGTGTCCACAATTCTGTGTCTAATTCAATGCCAAGTGTTTAGTCAAATTATAGTCTTCATCATTTCAATTTAATGGTAATGGTATCGCTTTGTGTCTCGCTATATCTCTTCACACAGCCATTAAGAGTCAACCAATTGTTGGTTCTTGATGTTATATAGAGGCCACATTGGTTAGGGACAGTAGTTTAAAATGACATAAGCAAACCAGATCAGAAGATCACAAGAGCTATGTGCAGAATGAGGCTATTCAGCCCATCAAGTCAGCTCCACCTTTTGATCATGGATGATCTATTTTTCCCTCTCAACCCCATTTTTCTACCCAACATTTTTTTAATAACAGCCAGCTGTTTTGTTGTAATCATTAATCACAAAGTTAAAAGTTTGGGTTGATGATTTTTTTCATCAGGACCAATGGTGTAAAGTCATTGATCTGAAACATGAATCTTTTTTTTCTCTACAAATGTTGTTTAATCTGCCGAGTTATTTTAGAATTTTCTGTTTCTTCAGTATTTCATATTTCCACGATCTGTAGTATTTTTTTGCTCTTTACTCCAAAGTCTGACCACTTTGAACAAATAATTGTCTGTTTATTGCTCTTTTGGAGTTATTGCTATCTTTTATTAATGGAACTGGGTTCCATATTTTTCCACAAATGGAAACATTTGGTCCATTCATAACATTAAATAGCTCTAAAAAGACACTACTAAAGTAAAAAGCCCCAGCATGCTAAATGTGAAATATTTCATGATAGCTATAATCTCTCAGTTTCGAGATTATCTTTGAAAATCCTTTATGCAATTCTGCCTTTACCTCTTTGTTATTTTGACAGTGTGAGGACCAGAACTGTGCATAATGCATTTATGTTGCCTTGACCAGAATCCCATTCAGGTTTAAGATAACCACAATATATTTCTATTTAATGGCTCTGGAAATATATTGCCTTGCTATGTTAGTATTTGTATTTGTTTTCAGGCCCGTTATGCTGCATATTCTCCTTTCAGTTTCCTATTGTCTAAAGTGGTGATATTACTATTTTTCACATGCATCACTTTCAGATAATTCAGAAATTACTTCTGCCAACTGATGTAAATTACATTTGCCACACTTTTGTCAATAACAGGCCTATTGCTTGCTTTCATTTTTAATTACTGAAATAGTAGAAATAAGATTTAGAGAAATAAGTTTTGCTGACAAGAACTGAAACTGAACAAGAGGCTGGTTTCTAAAAGCTACCAAGTCGTTTCAATTGCATAATTAATAAACGTTGATTAAGAAAGCTTCAGGATGTGCAAATATTATCAAGGGTGGAGGCATAAGAAACCGCAGATGCTTTTGGCTTGAGCAAAACACAACGCGCTGAAGAAACTCAGTGGGTCAGGCAGTAATTGGAAGGAATGGACAGATAATGTTTCGAGCTGACTCGATTGTGGCCACAAACGGTGGCAAGCCCGGTTTGCCGCTGCGACAAGATAAGACTGTTCGATGAACCTTTTGTAACTTTGTCAGTGCCAGAAATATGGTGACTCTTTGTGTACTGCCTAGGTGAGGTCTGCTGTATGATTTTAAGGGACTGCATGGAAAAACAAAGAATTTCACTGACCATGGGTACATGTGACAATAATGTATCTTTGAATTAAATCCAGGGATGCTGCCTGACTGGCTGGGTTTCTCCAACAGTTTGTGTTTTGCTTAGACTGTGTGCTAGGTGGCAGACCATGGTGCCATGTGGCAGACAATGGTGCCACAAGTATCCTACGGCAGCATGCCTGGCTCGCCCGCCAGCCGTCCCCAAGAGGTGAGCCACCAAGCACTGCCCTACTCATCCCCGAGGCCTGGAGAGGTGGGAGAAGATATCCCAGATGGCGGGGGTTGCAGTCTCAAGGAACAATGGGCAGGTAAGCGGACCGGCTACAGAGGGCAGTGCAATGAACCTTGATGGTGGAGTGGGCCGCTGGAGGCCCTGCAGCAGCCCGGGGCTTGGCTGGATCAGGTGCCGCTACAAGAGGCCGAATACGTGGACTGGACGTAACCTGTAGCTGCACAGAACAACGGAGCAGTGGTGGAAGACACCCAATGGCCATGCTTGGACAGGCCAACCCTGCAACAGTACCATGACAATGGACCTTCATGATCAGCTTAACAATTCTGCACTTATAACAACTGGGACTTGAAAATGGCACCACAACCTGGAGACTCTTGGAAACTGTCTCTGTGTACTATTCCTGTACACTCATACTAAATGCTTAAGTATAGTAATGCTTTTACTGAACTGTTTGCAAAAATGAATTACACAGTACCACGGTACGTGTGACAATAAAGTACCACTGAATCATTCATTTTTTATCAAGGATAGTTTGTGCCTATAAAGGGAAACAATATTGAGTGACCATAAATTACATTATTTAACTTTAATTTAATCTTAAAGTTAAATTCTGTTTTTGACATGGGAGGCCAATTATAAGTGTGGAATGAAAATAATACAACAATTTATCACAATGTGACCACATTGTCAACACCTCCAGAGCCCTGCCAGGTGATGTGGAAGATGTTTCTGACCAATTGAAAATCTCACTGACAACTATGCAGTGACCATGCAGGACTTATGAGGACGGAAGAAAACTGTACTGGTTAAAAATAATCTATTGACGTACTGAAATGTTAGCAAGGTCATTCAATTCAAGTGAAATGAGGTAAAATGGTGAAAATTGCATTGTATATCTTATGTTGACAATGAAAATGTCATGCACAAAGAAGATTCCACAGCAATATATTAGTCAGATGTATGTGTTTGTCCCACAAGTGTTCTTCATAGAACAAAGAGAACCCAATGGCCTGTGAAACTATGTGAAGGGTACTGCTTGCCACATCACCAACAATTGTGATCCCATTTGTATCACTGAAGTTGTCAGATCCATGGTTAAAAAAGTTTGTTGTTGATTGGGAGACATATAAAGTGGTGTTGTGGCAAGGATGAAATGCTGATGAAAAGATTGTAGTGGGGGTCATCAGGGTGTCCAAGGTGGATGTCAAGCATGTTGAGTATCGTTCTTGATTGATGTCATTCTTCATCCACTTATCTTCACTTACACGATGTGGGAGGTGATAAGAGTAGGTATTGACCAATAATGGTCAGAAATACAATCAATAAATGCACACGGGCAAGCAACTCATTTATTTGAATTGTTAAACAAACCCAGGCATCAATTCCATTCCGCATTTGTTACATCTTGCAACTAGAAACAATCCCATTGATGTCTACTCTGCCTTTTGTTCGCCAACTAATGTTTTAATCAGAAGATAGAGTAGAACTGGAGAGGATGTTTCCACTGGTGGGAAAGTCTAGGACTAGAGGTCATAGCCTCAAAATTAACGGATATCTTTTAGGAGGGAGATGAGGAGGAATTTATTTTGTCAGAGGGTGATGAATCTGTGGAATTCTTTGCCTCAGAATACGGTGGAGGCCATGTCAGTGGATATTTTTAAAGCTGGATTTTTGATTAGTACGAATGTCAGAAGTTATGAGCAGAAGGCAGGAGAATGGGGTTGGGATGAAGAGATAGATCAGCCATGATTGAATGGCGGAGTACACTTGTTGGGCCGAATGGTCTAATTGTGCTATCACTTAACATAGAAACATAGAAACATAGAAAACATGTGCAGGAGTAGGCCATTCGGCCCTTCGAGCCTGCACCGTCATTCAATATGATCATGGCTGATCATCTAACTCAATATCCTGTAGCTGCCTTCTCTCCATACCCCCTGATCCCTTTAGCCACAAGGGCCACATCTTAACCCCCTCTTAAATATAGCCAATGAACTGGCCTCACCTACCTTTTGTGGCAGAGAATTCCTCAGATTCACCACTCTGTGTGTGAAAAATAAAGGATAAGGAAATAAAGGAATTCCTCATAAAGGAATTCCCCCTTATCCTTAAACTGTGACCCCTTGTTCTGGACTTCCCCAACATCGGGAACAAACTTCCTGTATCTAGCCTGTCCAACCACTTAAGAATTTTGTAAGTCTCTATAAGATCCCCCCCTCAATCTTCTAAATTCCAGCGAGTACAAGCCGAGTCTATCCAGTCTTTCTTCATATGAAAGTCCTGTCATCCCAGGAATCAGTCTGGTGAACCTTCTCTGTACTCCCTCTATGGCAAGAATGTATTTCCTCAGATAAGAAGACCAAAACTGTACGCAATACTCCAGGTGTGGCCTCACCATGACCCTGTACAACTGCAGTAGAACCTCCCTGCTCTTGTACTCAAATCCTTTTGCTATGAAAGCTAACATACCATTCGCTTTCTTCAATGCCTGCTGCACCTGTATGCCTACTTTCAATGACTGGTGTACCATGACACCCAGATCTCGTTGCATCTTCCCTTTTCCGAATCGGCCACCATTCAGATAATAGCCTCTTATAATCTTAAAAAAATGCTGGAGTAACGCAGCGGGTCAGGCAGCATTACTGGAGAAAAGGAATAGGTGACATTTCAGGTCAAAACCGTTCATCAGACTGAGAGTCAGAGGAGAGGGACATTCGAGGTACAAAGCAGATCAGAGCAAGTATAGATGTCCAAGAAAAGGTGGAGCCCACTGTGGTCCATTGTTGACTGTGGAAGAGGTGATAACAAAAGGACACATGGGTGTGAACAGTGGAACTGGCAGGATGTCTGGGTGTCCTACAAAATATTTATTTAGAAACATAGACATAGAAACATAGAAATTTGGTGCAGGAGTAGGCCATTCGGCCCTTCGAGCCTGCACCGCCATTCAATATGATCATGGCTGATCATCCAACTCAGTATCCCGTACCTGCCTTCTCTCCATACCCTCTGATCCCCTTAGCCACAAGGTCCACATCTAACTCCCTCTTAAATATAGCCAATGAACTGGCCTCAACTACCCTCTGTGGCAGAGAGTTCCAAAGACCCACCACTCTCTGTGTGAAAAAAGTCCTTCTCATCTCGGTCCTAAAGGATTTCCCCCTTATCCTTAAGCTGTGACCCCTTGTCCTGGACCTCCCCAACATCGGGAATAATCTTCCTGCATCTAGCCTGTCCACAGTAACTTCTGATGCCTATATTACTTTAACCACCTTTAATAATCTGGAATGGGAATGAACCAAGTACCTCAGAAAAAAACATTATATTTTAATTTTCTTAGTTCAATGCCAATTTGTTGACATTGGAATTACTGAAACTGAACTCAATTTTTATCATGAAAAAGACACAAAGTGCTGGAGTAACTCAATGAGTCGGGCAGCATCTCCAGAGAACACGGATAGGTAACCTTTCGGCTCAGGACCTGCCTTCAGACTCTCAACTGTTTTCATTATAGTTTTCAGTATTTAACTACAATATAAAGGAAACTGTGATGAGAGCTTGCATTTAAAATACCATAGTAAACACAGCTACTGTGCATCCCAAAAACCACTCCTCCAACCAACATATCTATACATTAAATAAATAATTTATCTGACACTTGTGAACAACACTACTGACTAAATTGTACAGAACTTTCAATAAATCACAATAAAAATAAATCACTTTCTAAAAAATATTGCATGTTTTTTGTTTTGAAGTACTTGATCATGTCAGCATACTTAATTAATTTTCCATAACTCTTGAAATTAGGTAAAAGAATGAAAATTGTATTGAATACCTTATTTGTTTTTATAGTTGAGATACACTGTGAAAACAAGTCCTTCAGCCGCTAAGTCTGTGCTGAGAAACGATCACCCCAACACTAGTTCTAGGTTATCCCATTTTTGTACCCCACACACAATGGACAATTCACCCTATAAACTTGCACGTCTTTGGAATGTGGGAGGAAATCAGAGCACCCAGATAAAATCCACGCAGTCAAGGGAGAACGTACAAACTCCATACAGAGAGCACCCATAGACAGGAGCGAACCCGGGTCTCTGGCGCTGTGAGGCAGCAACTTGCCCACTGCACCATTGTGCCACCACTCATAAATACAATGATAAGCATGTGCGCAAAGGAATTTCGAAGAGGCTAACGAGAGGAAACGAGCAAAGCACCAGGAACTGGTGGAGATGTGCCAGGACAGCAGCTGGAAGAAATACTATGAGCCCATAGCGGTGGGCTGTAGAGGCTTTGAAGGATGTTCACTCTGCAAAGTCCTCAATCAGTTGGGCATTATGGGGCTGGCAAAGAAGAGGGCCATTCAATCTGCAAGCGAAGCCTCAGAGAAAGCCACTAGGTGGCTTTGGATTAAGAGGGCTGATCCATGGGCGGTTGCTGCTGGGATGCAAGTCGGGGCTTAATCAACCTGGCTGGGTCACCTGGGCGAGGGTGCCTGATGTGAGACCTGAAACACTCGATGACCCAAGGTCACATCACTGAGGATGCATCCCAGCGCATCTAGAAGATGTTTCTTTCACACTACAACAATGTACAGCCAGATGTATAAGTATTTGTCCCACAAGATTTCTTCAACGAACAAAGAGAACCCAGTAATCTGTGAAAATATCTGAATTGAAACCCACTCTAAAAAATAATGGTTTCTTGTTTAAGTGTTTAACAGTTTGGAAACAAATGAATAATGGATAGAGTTTAACGATTTCCCATTCTGCTGATGCGAAATGTTGGGATTGTAAGTTGGGGAGAAGACCTAAAGAGGTTACAATGGGATAAGGATAGGGTAAGTGAGTGACAAAGATCTGGGAAATGGGGTATAATGCTCAGGTCATAAGTGAAAGGAGCAGAATTAGGCCATTTGGCCCATCAAGTCTTCTCCATCATTCAATTGTGGCTGATCTATGTCTCCCTCCTAAACCCATTCTCTTGCATTCTCCTCATAACCACTGACACCCATGCTAATCAAGAATCTACCTATCTCTACCTTGAATATATCAATTAATGGCCTCCACAGCCTTCCAAGAATTCCACAGATTCACCAACCTCTGACTAAAGAAATTCCTCCTCATCTCCTTCCTAAAGGAATATCCTTTAATTCTGAGGCTAGAGGCTATGTCCACTAGAGGAAACATCCTTTCCACATATACTTTATCCAAACCTTTCACTATTCGGTACATTTCAATGAGGTCCTCCCTCATCTTTTAAACTCCAGCGAGTACAGGCCCACTGTCGTCAAACACTCATCATATGTTAACCTACTCAATCCTGGGATCATTCTTGTAAACTGTAGATTGGCTATTGCATGTTAGCCAATCAGAATGCTTAGTAATTATAACTTCGCCTAATTGCATGCTTTATAGTGTAAGAACTTGCCTACTGTCTTCAGTAGCTGCAGTAGAGTGAATGTGCGATGTACTGCTTATATGATAATGAACTGAACAATAAAGATGCTTGTGCTTCAACCTGTGTGAGTAAGGTATTTACATGGTGTCAGAAAACTGGGTCCAACCCTCGTCTGTTAACTGTGATTTATTGTCTTTATCAGTTTTTATTTGTGATTGATTTTGACGACATGGCTAACTCCTGCCGAAAGCCGAGTCCCCTTGTGTTTGATTCTGACATAGCTGCGCGCTGGAGAATGTTTGAGTACGATTATGCTCACTATATCTGCATCGTTTACTGAAACGACCCTGACGATCTGAAGGCATCGCTACTGCTTAATCTAGTAGGTCTGGAAGCAATGCGGACAACTTTGAATTTGCCCCAGCACACCTTGACCCGAATGGTCAGGTACTGGTGCCAGCAGAAACTATCGACAACCCTACGGTCCTACTGAGAAAGTTTAGACAACTATGCGACCTGCCATCAAACCATACACTTGAAAGGACAAGATGCTTTGCCCGACAACAACAGGCTGACGAGCCTGTCGAGCGGTTCATCAGTGATCTACGACACATGAGTTCACGGTGCCGCTTCGGTGAGTTGACTAATGAGCTGGTACGTGATAAAATTGTGGGAGGAATGAGTGACCGCAAGCTAAGAGCTGAACTGCTTCGGAACGCTGAACTGACTTTAGAGCAAGCCATTCATTCGTGTCGGATGGCAGAAACCGTAGCCCCACTAGCTGATTTTGACTCCACCAGCCCTCACCAGCAACATAATGTAAATTTAGCTAACTATTCTCTGCAGAAGTTTGTAAACGCATCCCATAAATTCCGAAAATGCCTGCCACGAGGTGCCCAAACAGCAATTATTTCCACTCTAGAGGGCGCCAGTTTTGCATTGCACATGGGAAAGTTTGTCACAACTGCAAGAAACGTAATCATTTTGCCACATGTTGTCGATCTCCTGGGCACACTGCTTCAAGGGCGAATCTGCACCTGCTTCAAAAAGAGCTGAGAATGTTTCCCATGGGAATGATTCCGATAGCACAGACAATGACTCAACCGTGCTTTCCCTCCTGCACTCCTCCGGCAAGTTGTCGGATCCAGTGGTGACCATGATAATAAACAACAAGACTGACCGCGAAAGTCGACACTGGTGCCAAGGTGAATGTAATTTCACTAAATGAGTTCAACAAGATAAGAACTACTGAACAAATGGAAAAGGACTCCTCCACCCTACATGCTTACGGGGGGGGGGGGGGGGGGGGGGGGAGTTCTTCACTCGTTGGGTAAGGCTGATTTAAAATGCACTGTCAATGAGCAAACTGAAAACCTGATGTTTTACATTGTCCAACCAAACTCAGAAACCCTGCTTGGCATCAACGCATGCCATGACCTGGGGCTAGTTTATTTCGGGTGTGCTGTCCACAAACTCTGCCTGACAGAGGAACCAACACAGCAGATGCTATCCCATTACAAAGATCTGTTCGATGACAAACTTGGCAAGCTGCCTACGATATACAAGATCACTGTAGATCATGCAGTCACACCTATAGTTTGTGCACCTCACCACGTCCCCCATGGCATGCGGGAGAAAATACACATCAAACTTAAAAGCATGGTCTCCATTGGAGTCATTGCTGAGGTCAGCGAACCCTCCAACTGGGTCTCCACCATGGTCATCACTGGCCGCCGACATCTTTGAATGGCATGGAAAGCTCTACCTTGTTTTAGTGAACTCCTTTTCGAACTGATTCGAGATTAATTTACTGCCAATGATCACTTCTGAAACAGAGATCCAGAAACTGAAAATCCACCTTTCCATGCATGGAGTACCCGTCCACCTTCAGACTGACAATGGAACTCAATTCACCAGCCAAAAGTTTAAGGACTTTGCTAAATGGTGGAACTTCCAACACGTCATCAGTAGCCCAGAATACCCACAGTCTAATGGACTTGCCGAAGCGGTCGGAGTGCTAAGGAACTCATGGAGCGCTCCTACCTAGGTAAATCTGATGTTTACCTGAAAATGCTAAACGTGCGAAACATTTCAAGGAACAGCGTTCTCGGTTCTCCCGCCCAGCGGCTGATGTCTCGCAAGATGCGTCCAAAACTGCCAGCCTCCCAGCAACAGCTGCAGCCGCAAGTCCGCTCCCCCGCTGTGATACAGAAGCATGTGCAGTTTAAACGAGACATGCAGAAGCGATTCTATGACAAAACCAGCAAACCACTTAAACCACTTATACAAGGACAAGTGGTGTGCCTGCAAATGGACAAAGGACATACTAAACTGGGACATATTCATGGCCCCTCCAAGGAACCACGCTCTTACCTGTTCGAAGTTGATGGTGTCCTCTACAGGCGCAACCGTCAACATCTTCTTCTTGTGAAGGAACGTCGTCCGGCGCCATCGGGTCCTGATAACTCACCGCTCGTGTTCAGACCAACGCCTGTTGCAACTGTTCCATCACCTGCCGCGAGTGTGTCCGCTCCCTCCTGGCGTAGGACTTCCCCTGTGTTCCCTGTTGTAACCGGCTCCCTGGGGTCCACGTGTCGGTCCATCTCTGGTTCCCCCGCGGCGGTCTCCCCCAACAGGTCCATTGGGTCTCCTGCGGCGTTACCGGACTCATCTTTCGGAGGAAAAGGGTGATGAGGCAGCCCCTTACCGCACGAGGACCGGGCAGGTTAGCAGCCCACCCATTAGATATTGCGAATTTGTTTAACCCCATTATTATTCTCTCGGCTTATCATTTTAAAATGCCTTAGTTGCTTTTTAATTTATACAAGAAGAGATATAGATTGGCTATTGCATGTTAGCCAATCAGAATGCTTAGTAATTATAACTCCGCCTAATTGCATGCTTTGCAGTGTAAGAACTCGCCTACTGTCTTCAGTAGCTGCAGTAGAGTGAATGTGCGATGTACTGCTTATATGATGATGAACTGAACATTAAAGATGCTTGTGCTTCAACCTGTGTGAGACTAAGGTATTTACATAAACCTCCTCTCAGCACTCTCCAGGGCCAGCACATCCTCAGATACGATGCTCAAAATTGCTCACAATACTCCAAATGTGGCCTGACCAATGCCTTACAGAGCCTCAGCAATACATCCCTGTTTTTGTATTCTAGCCCCCTTGTAATAAATACTAGCATTGCATTCCCGCCTTTAGAACCGATTCGACTTGCAGGTTAACTTTTTTAGAATCCTGCACCAGCACTCCCAAGTCCCTTTGCACCTCTGTTTTCTGGATTCTCTCCCATTTAGAAAATAGTCTACATCTTTATTCCAACTACCAAAATGCATGACTCCACATTTTGCTGCACTATATTCCATCTGCCACTTCTTAGCCCACTCTCCCAACCTGTCCAAGTCATTCTGCAGTCCCTGCTTTCTCTGTACTACCTGCCCATCCACCTATTTTCATATCATCCACAAACTTGGCAAGAAAGCCTTCAATTCCTTTATCCAAATCATTAATATACAACGTGAAGAGTAGCGGCCCCAGCACCGACCCCTGCGGAACACGTCACAAGCAGCCAGCCAGAAAAAGCCCCCTTTATTGTCACTCTTTGCCTGCTGCCATCTACCATCAGCTATTCATGTTAGTATCTGCCTTTTGATACCGTGGGCTCTCATCTTCCTTAAGGGCCTGTCCCACCTCGTGGTCACTTTGAGGTGCATGGGCATCGTATGGCCGCGCGGGGCCAGTTCCACTGAGAAGCGCGGAGGGGTATGTAGTTGTGCGCGACATCGCGACGGGCTCTGAAATTTTTGTAGCGAACAAAATCTTTGCTTGCCGACGGCCTGTTGCGGAACTGACGGCCAAAGTGGGACAGGCCCAAGGCCCTGGCGCGACGCAACGTTTCACCTCTAACAGAAGCAGAAGCAGGCAAACGATCGCCGAGCTCGGCCTATGGCTCACGGCCTTTGCGATCCGGATTTGCCCCCACTTCTACTCCCAGAGCGGGGCCAAGAAAATTGAAGCTAGACACAAAATGCTGGAGTAACTCAGCGGGACCGGCAGCATCTCTGGAGAGAAGGAATGGATGACGTTTTGGGTCGAGACCCTTCTTTCAGACTGAAGAAGAGTCTCAACATGAAACTTCATCCATTCATTCTCTCCAGAGATGCTGCCGGTCCCACTGAGTTACTTCGGCATTTTGCGTCCATCTTCAAATGACGTCACGCACTCCAGACGGCTGTGCGTACGCATGAAATTGCGCGTGACCTTCGCGGGACCGTCGCGGCTCAATGAGACCACGAGGTCGCGTAATTTGCTTGCCAAGGACACGTAAGTGGGACAGGTCCTTTAGCAGCCTCATGTGTTGCACCTTATCAAAGGCTCTCTGAAAATCTAGGTAAACACCATCCACTGACTCTCCTTTGTCTGTCCTACTATTTACTTCTTCAGAATTCCAGCAGACTCATCAGGCAAGATCTCCCCTTCACAAAACCATGCTGACTTTGGCCTATTTATCATGAACTTCCAAGTACTCTGTAACCTCTTCCTTTATAATGGAGTTTAAAATCTTACCAACCACTTAAGTCAGTTAACCAGCCTACAGTTCCCACTATTCTGCTTTGTTCCCTTCTTGTACAGCGGGGTAATATTGGCAATTTTCCAATCATCTGCAAGCACTCCTGACTCTAGTGGTTCTTGAAACACCACTGTCAATGCCTCCACATTCTCTAAAGCCACCACTTTCAGAACACTGGGGTGCAGTCCATCCAGTCCAGGTGACTTATCCACCTTCAGCCCTTTCAGCTTCCCAAGCGCCTTCTCCTTAGTAATAGCCACTCCACTAACTTCCACCCCCTGACCCTCTAGAATTTCAGGCACATTGTTGGTGTCTTCCACTGTGAAGATTGATGCAAAAAAGTTATTCAACTACTCAGCCATGACATTATTCCCCATTATCGCTTCTCCTGCATCATTTCCCAGTGGTCCAACGTCTACTCTTGCCTCTTTCTTACTCTTTATATAACTGAACAAACTCTTGCTATCCTCTTTTATATTGTTAGCTAGCTTACCTTTGTATTTCATCTTTTCTCCCTGTATTGCCCTTTTAGTTACCTTCGATTGTTTTTTAAAAGCTTCCCAATCCTTTTGGCTTCCCACTAATCTTTGTATAATAATGGGGTTAAAGGTGAGGGGGGGGGGGGGGGGGGGAAATTTAATAAGAACCCAAGGGGCAACATTTTTACTAAGAGGGTGGTAGGTGTATGGAACGAGCTGCCTGCGGAGGTAATTGAGTCAGGTTTAAAAAACATTTGGACAGGTACATGGATAGGAAGAGATTAGAAGTAAATGGGCCATATGCAGACAGTTAGGACTAATGTAGAGGGAGTATTTTGGTCAGCATGGGCAATTTGGGCTGACGGGCCTGTTTCCATACTGTATGACTTTATGATTGGAAAATGAAATATGATATTACCTAAATGGTGAGAAACTACCAAGCATAGAGATACAGGGGAATGTAACAGTCCTAGTGCATGATTCACAAGATGCTCAACACAGGGAAGCGAGCGGGAGAGGGACACTGAGACAGTTAAGGAAAGGAAGATATTGGTAGTGAGATGGAAGGAGAGGGACTGAAGCAGGTAGGGCATTGGATTAATGGGTGGTGTAGGATTGAGGAGGGGATAAGAAAATAAAATGTGCTAGATCCTTGGAATTTGTTTGTGCATGTGGTTGGATATGTTTTTGTGAGTGTATGTCTGTCCATGTGTATGCGTGCATTGAGTCTGAAGAACAGGGGAACAGCCATTCATCTTGGTCCCACTTGCCATTAGACTATGGCTTCCTTCAGTCACGTCCGTGTGCAAGCCTTACCCAATAGTAAGAGAATTCATGCCTAGGTATCTTTCACTTTAAAACTCGGGAGTGGAAGTAAGTCAGTCTCCATCTTGAGTGACTACCTATGAAAATAAAAAGGCTGGCAAATCCTGCAGAACCAGTTTCAGCAAGTCCAAGCTGCAAAATATTATGAATGTGCTTTCAACCAACTTGCACAATGGTTGCAGACAGCAATTTGAGAGGAGTTCTCCACTGGCTCTCTGACAGATCAGTTGGTTGAGAGACGATGGGTTGTCCAGATGTGGTGCACATGGATTAGCTGAAGAGAAATTGTTTGGCACCCAAATCAGCAGCACCTCTGTGGCACCCCACTGAGGTTGTCTCTGAAACCAAGAAACACGTTCTGCTGCTTTTATTGAAATAAATTTCTAGTTATGAACGTCTCGTTATGGGAATGTCTCACATTGCACACACCACGAGAACTATAATCACTATCCTGTCTGAAAATATCGGAGGAATAAGGATCTCCCGCCTTGCTTGGGTTCATTCCCATCCTCCACATTCTAGACTTTGGATACCCAATTCTGAATTTTACAAGATCTTTAAGCTGCGGCATTAAGATTATGATCTTAATGATTCTGCATATTAATGAATGTGAAGATATTTCAGGGGAGAGATATCCTCAAAGAAATATTTAAGAGTCTTCTAATATGTTATTGATATCACACTAGTTCTTTTTATACATAGATTGCTTCATAGCCGGCTTTCTGAAGGTAAAATGGGGCTTGAAAGTGTACAAGATAAAATTAATAATATAAATTAAGCATTAAAAGGATTAATTATTGTCAGATGAAAAACTAAAGATTGGGAACTAAAAGCAATGTTGAATCTTTTTTCCCCGTATGATTAAAATTGCTTTGTTTTTCTTCAGCAACAATAAATTCCATGGCATTTATTGTAGAGTTCAAGTTAGTCATAATCACTTTGAAACTTTCTTTAAACACTAAATCAATTGGGGAGTTACAGCTAGGCTTGCAAATTTCTGATGAAAGACAGCACACTTTTGAAGACACTCAATAAAACATTATGACTTCCTAGTGCCCTGAATGCATTCCCTCTAAAAGCAATGGCCTGAGACTAATGCAGTTTGTTGTTAGTACAAAGCCTGAACTGTTCCAATAACCACTTTCCAGAAAGACCTTGAGAATTGGATAAGGGCAAAGGGAGCTTTGATCTGCCAAAGAAAGTATTCTGGTTAGATTCAGTTAATTTGAAATAATAACATTCTCACACGCGTTTTCAGCGAAGTGACGAATGATGTGACGCGGATATCATTAAAAAATATTTTCTGCCCCATTTAGTTAACTGAAACCCAACCCTACATCAAGCAATACAATGATTCCACACAGAAGATAATGATAATTATCTGAAAAAACACTATACCCACAATATACCATTTTGGTCACAAAGTTCTACCACCTCACAGATTGCTTCATACAATGCAATAATTACGCCAACTCATTTTTACATGCTCCACTTGCATATCCCTTTTAGCTATCTTCCTCTCACCCCTCCCTCTGAGCCTCCTCTCCCCTCCCCCATCCATATATTTCCCTCCCCCACTTTCTTCCTTCTTCATTTGTTTCTCACCTTTGACCCTCTCTGTCCATACTCATCCCACTTCTTCAAAATGTTGGCTCCCATGGAAATATGACAACTTAATGCCATGGGCATCCATTGATCAATTTTCAATATTACTGCTCACGTCAAAGGAGATCATTCAGGTTTGATAAGAATCAGTTCCTTTCTAAAGTTAATAAAAGGTAGGATGTAAAATTCAGTCTCTTTAATTCACCATCCCACTCCCATTCCATTGCACATTTCTGTGGCATCTTGCAGTTTGTGAGACCCAAAATAAGCTTAAGGTTAAGGAACACATTTAATCTTCTGCCATGACGCATTAGAAAGTAGCACATTACAGCACAGGAACAGCCCCTTTGGTCCATAATGTCCGAGCCAAACATGATGCCAAGATAAACTAATCTCATCTGCTTGCACATGACCCATATCCCCACCTTGTTTGCATATCCATGAGCCTACCTAACAGACGCTTAAACATCACTCTAGTATCCATCTCCACCACCACTCCTAGACACCCATTACATTCTGTGATTTTTTTCCCCTCATATCTCCTTTAAAGTTTGTCCTTCTCAACTTAAAGCTTTGGCATCTAGTATTTGACATTTTCACCCAAGGAAAATAGTTCTGACTGTCTACCCTATCTATTGCCATCTTCTGGACTCAATATCAAATCCAATTTTTTTGCAAAATTGGTCAGTTCTGCTGTAGAACGTACTCTATAACATTGACTCAGTTCTTTCCTGTCCACTAGCATTGCCACATCTACACCTCTGCATTTTATATCTGTAACATGTTCCCTTTCTTGTTTTTTTTTCCTCACTCTTTCCAATGGCAACCAGATGGCTTCACCTACAGCAACACTGTTCCCACTCTCTCAGAGAAGTTCTCTTCTTTGACATTGATCAAAGAAAATGCACGGCTTTCACCTTTTTCAAATTGTCATCGGATCTAAATTTTTTAAGAAGGGGAATGAGCCTATTGGAATGTGACAGAAATACAAAGCAAATTAACAGCGTAGACAGTGAGGAGGAGAAATAACTGGGAGAAAAAAAGGGGAGAGAGGGATCTGAGGGAGGGAAGAGGGGAAGGTGATAGAAGAAAGAGAAAAGAAAGATGAGCATGGAAAAAGGAATGGACCTAACCATCGATTAATCAGAAGAGTTTTGTGAACAACTGCAACCCTTCCCCACTATACTGAAGGGCAAGGAAAGCAGATACATGGAAAAGTGATCACCATTATTTTCCATCCACGTAATATCCAATTTTTAACTGAGAGACACATCGTGGCCCAGGAATCACCAGTACACTAGTTACAGTATATCATACACACTAGAGACAATCAACAGAAGCCAATGATGCTACAAAACTGCACGTCTTTGGAAGGTGGAAGGAAACTGGAGCACCCAGAGGAAATCCACGCAGTCACAGGGATAACGTACAAACTCCGTACAGACAGTGCCTGTAGTCAGGATCAAACCCATGTCTCTGGAGCTGCAAGATGGTAACTCTACTGCTGTGCTGCTCACTTGGCTCACTTTTTCTGGAAAACAATCTGAAATCTTCTACGTAATGTCCTTCATCATTAGAACTGCAGTAGATAAAACTTAAAGTTCATTGCTTGAGGAAGAGACCCGACCCAAAATGTAATTTGTCCATATTCTCCAGAGACGCTCCCTGACCTGCTGAGTTACTCCAGCACTTTGCATCTTTATTTGTCAGCCACCACCTGCAATTCCTTGTTTCGAAAGCCCATTGTTTGTCACCTTTTCAAAGGTCTCAAAGGTGACAAAGGTGGGTCACGTTCCAACTAGACACAAAGTGCTGGAGTAACTCAGTGAGTCCGGCAGCATCTCTGGAGAAAAGGAATAGGTGACGCTTTGGGTCAGAATCCTTCTTCAGACTTATGAATTAAAACTATTTCCCTATTAATGGTGTCAGTGTTTCTTCATTTTAAAATCATATCCTATTGAACTATTTTATTTAACTAACAAGAGGATTGCATTAATAGCTTGTTCAAAATTAATAAACAATCAATTATATGATTATAGTTATAATTATTTGCAGTTTCATAATATTCAAAACTCACTGTCAGCATTGTTGTTGTCTCTTAACCTTGGAAAAACATACTGGTAATATGAAAACTCCTCAACTGTGCTTCAATAAAACGCTTGAATGTTTTGAAGTAAAGTATCTCCAAGGAATAAAGCATTTAAACAGAACTTTTTCAGCCAAATTGTTCTGTGAAAAAATAGCTCATTTCATTGAAGTTCAAGACAAAAGGCTCAATCAGAGATCTTGATAGAACTATAGGCGGTGAACTTTACTGAGAAACTCATCCCAAGTTGCCTCTGATATTCATACTAATTGGCCTTAATTGCAAAGAAAAACTGGGATTAGCAGCAAAAGGTAAATGGTAGTGATAATATTAATTTATAGCTTTTTTCAAAGGGAATTCATTGCCAGCTTGACTTTTTCTATGGCAGCTGTTTTATTGGCTTTGAGATATGCTGTACTTTGATCAAAAATACAAGCATCTTTGGTATTTATGATCTATTATGAAGTTAGATTCGTAAGTCACATAGCACAGTGAAGCAATAGGTTTTTAATTAGCTATTTGACGGCCGAGATGAGCTCCACTTTTATTCCTTGTGGTTAGGGCTCAGAGTTCTAATATATATATTGTGTCTCTTTCTGTCGAGTAGATAATGTCTGTGAGTTTCATGAAGAATTGCACCATCGGTTCGATTACTTTTGATCTAAAGCTTTTCGACTAGAACATGGAATCAGAAAGTAGCAATGCAAGACGTACCAGACAAGAAGGATTGTCAATAGCTGCGGTACTTTCATTTTTTTTTTTCCTTTTAATGTTGGAATCTTAACAGTAGATTCTATGCAGTGAGAAAATGAAGGGACATTAGATTGCATTGGAAAACCTGCAACGTGCCTGTTGAGTCCCTAGTGCAGACCGCATATAAATCTTAAGCTCATACCTTGTCATTGTAATCATAGGGTCAGTCACTGCTACCTGCAAGCATAAAATTGCGGATGCTTGAAATGTAAAATTATAACTAAAATACAGAGGATAATCTGGCAGCATCTTTGGAGAGAGACACACAGAGGCAATGTTTCAAATCGATTAACCTTCAGACTCGAAAATGTGAGTAAAAAGGCATGCATTATGTTCACAAATGGAGGAAGGCAGAGGAACAAAGTGAGCACCTGCAAAGGTGTGGCGAGGCAGGCTGATTTTGGTGCTGGCTGAATGAAGGAAATAAATATGTTAACCCTGACTGATTTTCTGGAGAATTATAAAAAGAAGGAAATTAATGTGGGCAATATGAATGAGAGAAAGAGAAAGAGAGAGGGAGGGAGAGGAAGTGAAAGGGGGAGGACGAGGGAGAGAGGAGAGAGGGAAGAGGAGGGGGAAGGAGAGGGAGAGGGGGAGGGAAGAGGGGAGGGGAGGGGGGTGAGAGAGAGAGAGAGATGGAGAGAGAGAGGGGGAGAGAGAGAGAAAGAAAGAGAGGGGGAGAGAGAGAGAGGGTGAGAGAGTGGCAAAGAGAGAGAGGGAGAGGGGGGAGAGAGAGAGAGGGAGGGGTGACTGAGAGAGAGAGGAGAGAGATGGGGAGAGGGAGAGAAAAAGAGAGAGATGGGCGATCGAGACAGAGAGAGAGAGAGAGAGAGAGAGAGGTGGTGTTGACGCTGGAGGCCTTCCGTCAACGCTGGTCACCGCGTGGGGTTGAGGCTATTATAAACAATGAATGTACTGTTGTACTACAATGATCTGTTCGTTATAGTGTGATTTTGATTGTGTTTTGATGTGTTGTATTTTATGATTGTGTTGAATAAAGTTTTTGAAATGGAAAAAAAAAAAAAAAAAAGAGAGGTGGTGTCTCTCTCTGCTCTGATGGCTGAGAAGTTTCGAAGCAACCTTTTAAAAGTTTTTGTCGGAAGAGGGACAGAGGCAGTGAGATTTCAAAGTTTGACTTAATGTCGGACTGTGGAAACTTTCCTTTGTTAAAGGATTTTTCCATTTAGTGAGGAGTTCCAGCGCTTTTTTGGAGTGCCGTGGGGGCAGCAGTGGCAGGCAAATTGCCTGGAGACAGGGAGTAGGAAAGAGGCGGTGTTTCTGCTGTTTCTAGCTCTGTAACCCTGCTCCCATACCGTTTTGCCCAGAGCAGGCCGCCTGGGCATCAATTAAGGAAAGGTACTTTTTGAATCATGCAGTTACCGGAGGCTCAGAAGACTGCGAAAAACCTTCCAAAAGCTGCTCTCGGCAGAGGTTAAGCGTGGGCGTATTTCCTTGCTCGGCTGGAGAGAACTGCTTCTGCTGCTCTTTCAGACTGAGACTGAGATCACTCTTGAGCTGAGGCTGCTGTTATCTCTGGTGCAGATTTGTACCCCTGTGAGGATGGCGGCGGTTCGGACTCGGGCTCAGAGCTTTGTAGCTGCGGGTTCGGATGTGCCTTTGGGGTCACTCCAGGAGGCGACTCATGTTGACTTGGGGCGGATAAAATACTGGATCCCAGTCCAAACGTGGTACCGGTGGACCAAGGAGCCAATAAAAATGGGTCTGCATGATCTTTCCCAGAAGAACGCGATTGCCTTTACCGAGGTTGCAGGGGGGAAGTGTGAGTTTATATTAGTCACAGCGGGATGTGGCCCTGGCTTTGCAGAAGGGGCTCACAGTGGGGATGATTTTTGTACCGGTGGAACCGTGGGTGTCCACCGTGAGACCGGTTCTCATGCGCTGCGTTCCCACGTTCAACAGGGATGCACTCCTTCATCCAGCAAAGATTGGGGAAGTCTAGCCTGACTAGGCTTATGCAGCCCTGGCGTGACCGTGTTCTAGAGGGATCCTGTGTTTTTAGAGGCGGGTGTTTATGAATGTGGGAACGGGATCGGGCGCGGAGGGGAGCTTCTTTGTAGAGCATGAGGGGGTCCCCCACCATGTGCGTTGGAGTTGGGGGGAGGCACAGTGTCATGCATGAAAGGAGGTTGGACACTTCCACAGGGATTGTCCCAATGGCCGGGCTGCTGCGAGAAATCCCAACACAGCAGCCCAGGATAGCACTGCTGGCCCATCCCGGACAGCCAGTTCCACCTCAGTGACCCAGGGCAGCACTGCTGGCCCATGTGGGGCTGCCAGACCCACCTCGGTATCCAAGGCAGCACTGCCCCCCACCCCCCACGACCTGTACCTGCGGCAGTGGATGGCGGTGAGGCGCAGGGCGAGGGGGGAGGGGTGAGGCGCAGGGCAAGGGGGTAGGGGTGAGGCGCAGGGCAAGGGGGGAGGGGGAGGGGGAGGGATGGTAGGTGCAGAGGGGGAAGAAGTCCAAGAGGACGAATAAACACCTCCAAGCAAGTCACCCACAAGTGGATGGGCCCACGCTCACACCTAAGCCCACGCAAAGGGTGCCTGTTGGCCCCGGAGATGTCCATGGGGCACCTGGCGGGGTCCAGCAAGGAGCTGAGGTGGTTCATAATGGGTCAGGGAAGGTTCAGATGGGAGCTGTGGTGGCTGAACAAGGGATTGGTAAAGAGGAAGCTGGTAGTGTGGAGGTGAAGGACAATTCCTTTATGGAGGTTACCGTACCGTTGCACATCAGTGGGACAAAAAGAAGGCCTGGAACCTTTGAGGGAGAGCACGTCCCTTCGCCAAAAGTTAGGGGGCAACCTACCTCGAGACCTTGCACCACAGTGGAGGCCGGCAGCCCAGGACTAGTGTAGGGGCCAGGGGATGTCCCTTTGTTTCAGGGGCCTTCCGAGGGTGTTAGCTCACCAGTTGTTGGGGTTGGCTCCCCTGGAAATGTGTCCCCTGGAATGGAGGACGAGCAGACACAACCCCAAGGGGGAGTCTCGAGAGTAGGGGCAGTTTCCCAGCCTGTGCTCCTCATTAGAGCGACCCGAGTTGCTGAGGGGTGTGCTGTCCCACCGGCTGAGAAAGTAGGGGAGACTCCAAAAATACCGGCTCCTACTGGGGGCCATAGTGAGGTTACTCCCCCGGTGATGGAGGCTGGACACTCTCTGGGGTGATGCTGTTGGAGTGGGTACACTGGGTGCGGAGGGGGAGGGGCTGTTTCGAGTTGTGATCCTCAATCGGATTCCGGGGGTGCCTGCTCACCGCGGGTCCTGGGGACCCCTTTTGTGTTTTTTTCCCCATTCACTGGCCGGCTCATCGCTGTCAGACGTATATTGGGACCCTCCCTTGACTCTGATCCTGGGGGTGGGATCATGCCGGATGAGGGGGAGCATGATGCAGCCAGATTACGCAGTGGAGTGAGCGAGCTGGCAGCCAGCTACAGTCCTCCGAACTCAGACGATGACCTTGATCGTAGTGAGGGGGAAGATGTTGCTTCAGGTGTCAGTGGGTTGGCAGACTGCCCTGATTCCAGTGCTGTGTCTCGAGGGGCCAGTATCTGGGAGATTCGGGAGTTTGTGAAAGAAACCAAGGGCAGTAGGAGCAAAGTCCAGTCAGCTGGCAAATGGTGGCTGGACATGTCGGGACTTATAGTGTTCTTCTTGAGTCTGAGGAGCGTCAGTTTGGGGACTTTTTGAAGCTCCTAAGAGAGAAGGGCCCCATTCCCGCAAGGAGTGTAAAGGGCCTGTCCCACCAGCATGCAACTCTATGCGATGAACGCGATCAAACTAGAAGCGGGGGCCGCGCGGAGGTCGGGTGATTCCCTGTACAGGGCCGTTCTCACCAGCATGCGCCTGCATGCGGCAAGTGCAACCAAACCGGCAGTAGGGGACGCGCGGAGGTCGGGTGAGTGGCGCAACGCGGCGCAAAGTGAGGCGAACTTGGAGGTAAGTTCGCCAGGACAGAGAGGGACATACAGAGAGTGGCACCGAGGCACACACACACACAGGGCCACAGAGCCACACACATAGAGGGTCACGGAGGCACTTACAAATAGGTTCACGGAGGCACGATGTCGGGGCGGTGTGTAAATGTCGAGGCGACTGCAAGCCGACAAACCGACAAGCCGTTGCCGCGTGGAATTTTTGGACATAGTCAGTATTTCGGAGCCCCGCGCAGTGTCGGGACGAACTCGGGACGAACTCGGCACAATTCCGCACGGCTCCGGCGATCGAAGTGGGACCAGCCCCGCGACGCCGGACGGCTCAAGCGACCACGTTAGGTCGTGCTAATCGCATAGAGTTGCATGCTGGTCGGACAGGCCCTTAAGGAAAAAAACCTAGTGTGTCTTCAACATGAAGATCACAGTTGCTAGCCTAAACATAAATGGCGGAAGGGGAGACCTTCATAGAATTCATCATCTAATAGTCCTCAGAGAGGGGAAATATGCAGTGAGTTTTCTGCAAGAGACGCATACTGTTGAACCTGGAAAAGGGGGTCTACATGAGCCACCTCAGCACAAATTTGAGTGTAGTGGCTTTCCTGTTGGCCCTGACTTTCCAGCCAGAGATCCTGAAGGTGCAGGAAGTTGTGCCAGGTCCTTTGCTCTATCTGGCCATGAGCCTGGACAGCATGCCGTTACATTTCATTAACGTGTACGTCCCCAGCACAGGCACGATGCAGGCGTTCCTACTTCAGGAGGTGACTGCTCTGAGCACTACTGATTGCGGAGACACTGATTGTGTCTTCCTTGAGGGGGATTTTAACTGCCCCCTTGAGGTGCGAGGTCGCTCTGGTACTCAGTAGGCTCCTGCAGTAGCGAAGAAGTCGAGATGTTTGATTGACTCCTTTGAGTTGGTTGATGCGTGGTTAAACCTCCATCCTGATTCCAACGCTTTTTTGTGGAGGTCTGAGGGGGTAGTTCTCGTATCGATCGCATGTACATTTCCGGAGCGTACGTCTCTGTGTCTCGGCGGCCTCTATGCAGCCGGTGCTGTGCTCAGACCACTGTCCCAGCGTGCACACGCCTGGGTCCGCGCATACTGGAACTTTAATAAACAGTTGCTGGAGGATCGTCATTTCCGGGAGTCATTCAGTCGGTTTTGGGTGAATTGTAAGAGAGGCAGAGGGGGTTTTCTTCCTTTAAGCAGTGGTGGGATGTGGGAAAGGCTTGCATCCATCTCTTTTGTCAGGAGTACAGAAGGCGGGATGTGGTGGTCGAACGACTCGAGATGGAGTTACTCGATGCAGGGTCTCGCTTGGGACGGATCGGTGAGGACTCCTGTTAGTGGGGAGAGTGTCAGGAGAGGAAGGATGCATTGAGGGACCTGCAGTTTGAGCGGCCCCGAGGTGCTTACGTGAGGTCGCCAGTCCAGATGCTGCACGAGCTGCACCGAGCTTCACCTTTCTTTTTCTCTCTGGTGAAAGGGCATGGAGCCTGGAAATAGCTCGTCGAGCTGCTCATGGACGATGGCTCCTATGTCACAGATCCAGAGAAGATCAGTACATTAGTTTGGTCCTTTTATGGGACTTTGTTCTCTGTGGATGGTTTCAGCGGGGAGGCTCAGCAGATCCTTTTGTAGGGTCTACCCTCTGTAGATAGAGGGGTGTTTGAACTCCTTGATGGCCCCTTATCATTGGAGGAGTTGACTCAGGCCCTGCACCAGCTCAGGAGGGGCAAGTCCCCCGGGCTGGATGGGGTGACAGTAGAGTTCATTAGAGCATTCTGGGATGTCCTGGGGGGTGACTACATGATGGTTCTGGGGGAGAGCCTAGTGACTGGGGAGATCCCCCTCTCGTGGGGAAGGGCAGTTATTTTCCTGCTGCCCAAGAAGGGCGAACTCCGCCTGTTGTAGAACTGGTGCCGGTCTCTCTCCTCTGTACAGAGTATAAAGATTTTGCACGGGCAATGGCAAATCACTTGGGCTCTGTGCTGTCCCAACTGACCCACCTGGACCAGTCCGATGCAGTCCCTGGCCACTCCATTCAGGATAACATCCACCTGGTTAGGGACCTGATTCATCTATCTCAGGGAACTGGTCAGTCAGCTGCTTTTCTGACAGTTGATCACGAGAATGCGTTTGACAGGGTAGATCTTGTCTATCTCTTCGGGATGCTGCGAAGTTTCGGATTCGGACCGCATTTTGTGGCCTGGGTCCGGCTTCTGTATACTACAGCAGAGTGTCTCGTGAAGGTTAATGGTGTGTTGTTGGCTCCCATTCACTTTGGGAGGGGGGTACGACAGGGGTGTCCCATGGCTGGTCAGTTGTACTTGGTCTGTGTGGAGCCTTTCCTGTGTCTTCTTCGGAGGCGGTTGACAGGCCTGGCCCTACCTGGCCCGGGGGTGGAGGTGGTTCTCTATGCTGATGATGTGCTCCTTACGTGCACTGACCCTGGTGACCTGCGGAGGATGCGTGAATGCCAGCAGGTTTTCTCAGCTACATCGTCCGCCAGGATCAACTGGAGTAAGCGTTCCGGGGTGGGTCAGTGGGAGGTGGACTCCCTGCCGGAGTAGATGGCATCTGATGTGTGGAGCATCACGCATCTACCTAGGGGTCTACCTGAGTCCCACTGAGGATGCTTGGCCGGCAAACTGGCAGGAGCTGGGGATGAAAGTCATCGCCCGGCTGGGATGTTGGTCAGGCTTGCTTAGAGTTCTTTCTTTCCAGCATAGGGTGCTTGTCATGAACCATCTGGTGGCCTCCATTTTATGGTACCGGCTGGCTACTCTTGTCCCGCCCTCTATCTTTGTAACTACAATACAGAAGCGGCTAGTAGATTTATTTTGGGGAGATAGGAAGCACTGGGTTTCCACAGCGGTCCTGAGCCTCCCGTTAGAGGAGGGCAGCCAGTCCTTGGTATGCGTGCGTACCCAGGTGGCGGCTCTCCATCTCAGGGCTCTGCGGAGGTATGTGTACGTGGAGCACCCCCCCAGATGCCACACTCTGGCCACGCATTTTTTCCGCCGGAGCCGTTGCCTAAGGGGGGTTTCAGTCCCAACCTGCCATACGGGGTCTGCCTTGCTTCTACAGCGATGTTAAGAGTGAGGAATTTGGTTGTTTTCAGCCAGCGTGTTGGTCCACAGGGGGAGGGGGGTGTTGTGGCTGCGAGGGTGGCCGGTCCTCACCCTGTCATGGCGGGTGTTGAGGAGAGGCATGAGCTTGGGGTGATTCTGACTGAGCTTACCCCCGCTCCGCCGGAATTGCTGATCGGGCCCAGGCTCCGGAATATTTCCCGGGCACCGGCCCTACACAACATGGGCCGCCTTTCCAAGATGCCCAGCATGTCGTTTCGTGATGTGGAGAGGCATATTGTACAGGATGCCTCTGCATACTCTGCACCTCCTCACCTTCGTCTTCCGTCCAGACACGCCATGGTGTGTAATAAACTTTTGAGTCAGTTCACAAACTCGCCAGCCACCTGTAACTTCTGCGATGAGGAAGAGACCGTGTTCCACGAGTATTTGGAGTGTGAGTGGTTGCTGCCCCTGTACGAATATCTAAAGGGGCTGCTCCTCACGTTTGGCTGCATTTCATTCCCACAATCCTGGTGTTTGGGCAGAGGGAAGGGAGTGGGGAGGGCCAACCGGGAGGGTGGGATCTCTCGGTCAGTTTGCTCGTGGGCCTGGCCAAGATGGCCATTCGCGGGTCCAGGCAGCGGGTGGTTGATGGTCACATCAGAGTCGGCTGACTGCCCCTCTTCCGGGCCTACGTCCGTGCTTGCACGTCCCTGGAGAGGGAACACAAGGTGCCCACGGGAACGATGGAGGCGTTCCGTGAACGCTGGTCGCCGCGAGGGGTCGAAAACATTATAAATAATGTTTATACATTGTAACAACTTTTTGTACATTGTAATATGCAAATGTTGAATAAAGTCCGTGAAAGGGAAAAAAAAGAGAGTGAGAATAGACATTGGTCCCCTTTTGTTGGAAGAAAACAAATATAGATTATGTGATATTTTTTCCCAGAACACCTCTCTACCATCTGACAATAATAACCCTGAGCTGCCAATTTCCAGTCACTTTAATACCCTCCCCCCACAACCCCCTACACATCCCCCCCGCCACCACTCTGATCTCTGTCCTAGGTCTTCGACAATGAAATTCCAGCTACGTTGAAGGAATCAGACCTAATTTTCCACCTGAGTAAGTTGCAGTCCTCAAGACTCAGATAAACAACCTTTTCTACCTGTGTCAGAACTGACCAGTTGCAAAGGAAGATCATGCCCCCAGTAATATTAACATTCACTGAACATTTCCTGAAATCTTCCTTCATTTCAAATTTCTGGCGACTTTCGATTTCTGCAGCTCACAGTCCAACTAGTTTCTACTCTCCATCTACTGCCTTCATGCTTCTTCCTCTAATTACAGTTCCTCCAGGCAAATCAATTATGATCAATAAGCTTTCATCTCCCTCTCTTAGATTAGATCAAATAATCCTGCAATCAGGGTGACTGTCTCCACCCAATCAGAGGCATTCCGTCTCCTTTCACCACCCCACGCCTCTCACTACACCTTAAAACATGCGTTTTCATGTTTTACTGGCTCTCAAGGAAATGTCATCACTAAAAACATTAACTCTCTCCTCCTTCTACAGAAGCTGCCAAGCTGTACTACACTGCTTATTGCTGTAGTATTTATCTAGGATCACCAATTTCATGAGTAGCAAGCACTGTCTGAATCCAGCAAGCACAGATTGGAGCCTGCATCGCTTAAAGGAGTAGTGTTCCTTGTTTTACACAAGCCACAATTGGAGTAAGCCCTAGGAAGACATATTTTTCAAGTTGGCTCTGTTACCATAGAGCAGGAGAGGAGGATAGAGTGGTCTATCTGTATGAATCTAGGAGGCTATCTGGATAGATTCTCGTGGCAGCAGGAGATGGCCACACACTGGGTGAATGGCGGAAATGAGGTACCCAGATTATAAATGCAGTGCCGTAAAAACTTAAATGACTTCACATATATGGATCATTGCAGACGCACTACATTTTTCAATAACTGCACCAATCTCCACGCACACTCCCCATGCAAAACATCGGCATCATTCAGCTTTCAAAAATCTTTCATTCTGAATTCCTTCCCAAACATTAATTTGTTCTACAGCACTCTCAAACATTTGCAATTGCTTGACATGAACAACGAGACGTTTTTCTTTGTAAATGGCACCAAAATATGGTGACTGTGCATTTGAAGGTTGTGCGACATCATTTCTCAATGCTGTGCATACGTGACAATAAAGAACCATTGAACCATTGAGACATTGACAGGACTATCGGAATGCGCTTGTCATCAGGTTAAAAGGATTCAAGTGAAAATTAAGAGTAAAACACAAAGTGCTGGAGTAACGCAACAGGTCAGGCAGCATCTCTGGAGGGCATGAACAGGTGATGTTTCGATTCGGGTCTGAAAATCTAGGTCCATCCTTGAATATAGCTTTGTATGAAGCCTGGAGTCCAGGATTTTCAGCATGAGACTGATGGCTTGGTCTATTCCCATATTTGTCTCTCTAGCCATGATTCGATATTGAAACATAGAAACATTGAAAATAGGCGCAGGAGTAGGCCATTGGCCTTCGAGCCAGTTTCAATATGATCATGGCTGATCATCCAAAATCAGTACACCGTTCCTGCTTTCTCCCCATATGCCTTGATTCTGTTAGCCCTAAGAGCTATATCTAACTCTCTCTTGAATACATGTATCAAATTATGTCATCATACCTAATTAATTCCTGTGCAACACAAGCTGAATAACTCCGATGTCCAAGGTGTGTGCAAGCTTCCATCGAGATAGCTCATGTAAAGGCTGTCATGGCCCTGTGTTTCTGTGCTCACAGGTCCTTATACCAGTCACAGCACTCCTGCATTTGCTCGATGGGACTTGCTGCTGCTTCACCTCGGGGATGTGGAAATGGCTCCGTGAAGCCCAATGTTCTGTGTTTTCTGAGGATTATGTTCATGATCACTCCACTGCTACTTCACAAAGGCAAACAAATATTAGGATCTAAAAGACTCCAAGTCCTAGAGTAACAGTGGGTCAGGCAGCAACTCTGGAGAACATGGTTAGGAGACGTTTCGGGTCTTCACATAGTGGTGATGGAGGGGGGAAGAAGACTTGAAGAGAAGAGGGGCAGAACAAAATCTGGAGGATGATAGGTAGATACAGGTGAGGGGGGGTTAGATAGGCAGATGGTTGGACAAAGGCCAGCAATGAAAAGACAAGTCCAAATCACTAATATGTTGTTCTACAATGTACCTATTTATGCGGTTCTTTGCTGTTCTTTTCAGTAGAATGTGTAGTCTACTGAACACACTCACACTGCTCGACATTAAGAGGGATTTGCAATGTCAGTGAAGTACAATTTCTACATCAGCTAAGACTTAAGGAGCAGCCATGAATTCACCTATCCTTCAGTGCACAGCACATTTTACACCCCCCCTCCCCCATGTAATAATGGGCAACAACCAAAATACATTGCCTATGGCTCAGTGCCAGTCCAGGAGCCAAAAAAGAACTAAAGGCATCTGTAACCAGGTGGCAGGTGGAGTTTAATGCTGATAAGTGTGAGGTGCTACATCTTGGCAGGACAAATCAAAATTGGACAAACATGGTAAATGGTAGCGAATTGTGCAATGCAGTTGAACAGAGGGATCTAGGAATAGCTGTGCATTGTTCCCTGAATGTGGAATCTCATGTAGATAGGGTGGTAAAGACAGTTTTTTGTGTGCTGGCTTTTATAAATCAGAGCATTGAGTATAGAAGTTGGGATGTAATGTTAAAATTGTACGAGGTATTGGTGAGGCCAATTCTGGAGTATGGTGTACACTTTTGGTCACCAAATGATAGGAAAGATGTCAACAAAATAGGGAGAGTACAGAAGAGATTTACTAGAATGTTGCCTGGGTTTCAGCACCTAAGTTACAGAGAAAGGTTGAACAAGATAGGTCTTTATTCTTTGGAGCACAGAAGGTTAAGGGGGGACTTGATAGAGGTCTTTAAAATTATTAGAGGGATAGACAGAGTTGACGTGGATAAGCTTTTTCCATTGAGAGTAGGGAAGATTCAAACAAGAGGACATGATTTGAGAATTAAGGGACAAAAGTTTAGGGGTAACATGAGGGGGAACTTCTTTACTCAGAGAGTGGTAGCTGTGTGGAATGAGCTTCCAGTGGAAGTGGTGGAGGCAGGTTTGATTTTATTATTTAAAAATAAATTGGATAGGTATATGGACGAGAAAGGAATGGAGATATGGTCTGAGTTACATTGGACTGGATGAGAGTAAGTGTTCAGCACGGACTAGAAGAGCCGAGATGGCCTGTTTCCATGCTGTAATTATTATATATGGTTATAACTGATGAAGCTACGATGAGAGAAGCTCTGGCATTTTTATGGCTTTGCCTGAAAGATGGGGATCCCCATTCCCACCTAATTCTCTGCAGATGTTGCTCCTCTGAGATGTGTACCTGGATCTCTGCTTCCTCAACTCTCCAGCCTCTTGGCTAGACTCACGCTCCCAGTCTTCCTCCTGCCTCTTCAGGCAGCGGCACCAGCTCCAGGCCATCTCCTTATGCTGGCGGTCCAAAGGTACGTTTGCCGAAGTCACTTACGTTGGCAGAGGATGGATCACTGGAGAGTATCACTGTGTAGTATACAGAATTGGACATTTTTTTATCATCAGACAAAACTTGCTTCTGTCACTTACTGTGATTTTCTCGTCAATCACAAACAAACCTACCAGTCACTAAGTATAAGTGTAAACATCAATACTGATGCAGTTCAGGGCAGTATTCTTCCTTCAGCTAAAAGTTGAATTCACCTCCATATGATTAACATGTGATGATAGCAGGACTACAAGCACCTAATCTACAGGGCTAATGCCGTGTTGCCCAGTGATTAATGTCATGAAGTGACCATGTTATATACCTCTGGCACACGCATGTGATTCAGTCGGTATCATACTTCTGGTGCTGTGCACAAAATACGCTACAGAAGAATTAGGATTCGAACTGAAAAATCTGAACTAAAATTGCCGAAAAAACTCCAATGTGACCGTTTAAGATATCGTGCATATTACAAAACTTTTTATTGTGGGTTTCACTTCTTATCTCCATATATATGAAATTATATTGAATAATGATTTATTAAGGACATTTTAGACTGTGCCTAATGATCATTCTTAATCATAAGGAAAGGCCTAATTATTATGTGACTTATATTTATGACTAATGTCATAATTATTCCAACATAACTATAGTCATAGCCAGGATACACATTAAGAATTATCGCAATTTTAATGATCATGCCTTAGACATCAGAGAAATCTAAATTTACTTTCTTGTAATAATTACTGGGAAAAGTCAGTTATAATCAATCAAAAGCAATGAATAATGGAAAACTATTTGAAATAATTGTTCCTATGACTTTACATATTCTAACATTTTAATTGCAAATCTTTAATATATATTTTGTTTGATCATTTTAAGTTTGCGTTGCGCATTTTTCTGCACCCTCATACATAAATAAGCACCAGATTTAAAATACAAACACTTGTTACTTCTAATTTTGGTACATCTCCTCTCATACTGTACAACAATTGAGGCAGGTACCATTGCAACATTTTAGAAACATTTGGACAGGTACATGGATAGGACAGGTTTAGAGGACTTTGGGCCAAACGCAGGCAGGTGGGATTAGTGAAGATGGTTGGTGTTGGTCAGTATGGGCAAATTGGGCTGAAGGGCCTGTTCCCACACTGCATGACACTTCATGACTCTATAACTCCTAAAAATATATATTTCTCATATCTAGTGGAATATGCCAGCAACCAACTGATGTACAGAATCGTAATAAGTGGCCCTTCCAGAACACAGCAATTGTCATTGTGCATTAAAGTTACCAAACATTTGTTCAGAGGCCAGTTTTCAACCATCCAAAATAGCTTCTGGAAGTCTACACATATGTAACACGACAAACAAATTAATGTACGATAAAAGATGTCGTCAAAGAAAGGGCCAACATGCCAGAGCAGTGTAAAATTAAACATGCTCCACAACATGTTGAAAGCCAATTTGCATTTGTTATACCCGAGTGCTGAAGATCAGATCAATTTTATTTTATTCATCTATTCTCGGGGGCTGGTGATCATTACACTTAATATAGTGACTGTCAGACAATTTGCAAGTGGAGGTGGGAATCTGGTTGGATCCCTAGTTTCTCTAGTTACTGCTGCAGCACTGTTGTAATTCAAATGTAGCAAGTTCTAAATGTCTGCGGTGCGCTGTTGCAGACGGCTTAACATCTGCAAAGCAAGTCGAGACCAGAACAGTCAGCATCATCATCTAATTAACAAAGTCAATTAAAACAAAAATTAGAGCGCGCAGCAATATTTCCCTTAAGGTAAAATTACACCTGCTGATGCTATGGTGCTTATTGGCCTTAAGGTATCCCATGCTTAGCGCAAGGTCAGAGAACATCAAAGGCTCAGAAATTGGCTGCTACTGTATACTGTTGTGTGTCTTATACACTGAGAAATGATTCTGTCAGGCAGCAACTTATTTAACAAATTAAATGAGTTGAACTATTGTGAGAGGTTGTAGTACAATGGAAGCTGCAATGGTTTGGACACATTGAGACTTTACTTTAGACTTTAGAGTTTAGAGACTTTAGTGCAGAAACAGGCCCTTCGACCCAACAAGTCCATTCCGAACAGCGATCGTCCCATACACTAACTTACACACAGTCAGGCCAATTTTCATACTTACTGAAGCTATTTAATGTACAAACCTGTACATCTTTGGAGTGTGGGAAGAAACCAGAGCACACGGAGGAAACCCACGCGGTCACAGGGTGACCGTACAAATTCCGTACCGAGAGCACCCAGAGTCAGGATCGTACCCTGATCTCTGGTGCTGTAAGGTAGCAACTCTACCGTTGCACCACTGTGCCACCCACAATCACACACCCTCTTATCATCATACAAGGAGTCTCGGCAATCCCACCAATAGCACAATGCAAGGCAATAGGAAGACTAAGAAACATATCCAAGTAGAGAACTGGACAGTTCTCCAACTGACAGACTACTCAAAGCTACCCAGGGTGGAATAAGGTTGCTGAGGATCCAGTGTCTCGGCGGTTGCTGAGGCCACAGGACTACTTGTGTAGGAAGGAACTGCAGATGCCAGTTTACACTGAAGATGAACACAAAATGTTGGAGTAACTCAGTGGGACAGGCAGCATCTGCAGTATTCTATGGAGAGAAGGAATGGGTGACATTTCAGGGTGAGACCCTTCCTCAGGACTACTTAACGACTTGTCTTGAGCTTCCCCAAATCCTCACCCCCTTGTACAAAGTAATCTACTGATTTTTCATCCCTGATTCCCTGAACTAAATTTTTAAGTTTTGACGAGAGATACGGAAGATTCACACCTAAAATTATAAGTCATTTAAATTCTATGGATATTGACTAAACAACTGCATATTTATGAAAAGATAGACATAAAGTGCTGGAGTAACTCAACGACTCAGGCAGCATCTCTGGAGAAAATGAATAGGTGACGTTTTGGGTGGGATTGGTCCCGACCTGAAATGTCATCCATCCACTTTCTTAAGTTCATAAGTTATAGGAGCCGAATTAGACCATTCGGCCAATCTACTCCGCCATTCAATCATGACTGAACTATCTTTCCCTTTCAAGCCATTCTCCTGCCATCTTCCCATAACTCCTCACACCCAAACTAATCAAGAATTTGTCAATCTCTGCCTTAAAAGTATCCATTGACTACTGCGGCAATGAAATCCACAGATTCACCACGTTCTGACTAAAGAAATTCTTCCTTTTCTCCTTTCTAAAGTTACGTCCTTTTATTCTGAGGCTATGGCCTCTAGTCCTAGACTCTTCCATTAGTGGAAACATCCTCTCCACATCCACTCTGTCCAGGCCTTTCTCTATTCGATAAGTTTCAATGAGGACCCCCTCAGCCAAGAGCAAGTACAGGCCCAATGCCGTCAAACGCTCACATTTTCTGCAGAGATGCTGCCAAACCTGCTGAGTAACTCTAGCATTTTCTGTCTATCTTTGGTATAAGCCGGCATCTACAGTCCTTTTTTTTGCAAACTGCAAATTTAGATTTTTTTTTTCTTTGTATTTCACAGTATCTTATCTCAAATTGCCAATCGTTTACTTCTGTTTCATATCTTGTCGCAAGCACTAATTTAATTGAGGTATGGCATTAAAAGCTTTGCTGAAATCTACCACATCAGCTGAATTCCTGTTATCAACAAGGTCTGTTGTTTCAAAGAAGTATGCCAATAAATGTATTAGGCAAGACACCTTAAAATAATTCCTTCAAACTAAGTGTTTCATTACCAGTGCTGGATTGCTTTCAAATTGCTCATGATAGATAATAGTCTCAAAGACATGTACATTCATGAGGCATCCTTTGCTAAGATTAAACTCAGGTTTTATATCAGTAGCAAGCACAAAAAGGCCATTCACATTTATTTTTATGGTGTCCTGTGAAAGCAGATAAGCAGATATTAGGGACAAGTTGGGTGAGCAGGGACAGCAGGCTTGGGTTGTATCTGAACTGGAGGGAAACCAATACCCTTGCAGACAGGTTTGCTAGTGCTCTTTTGGAGGGTTTAAACTAGAGTGGTTACAGTGTAGGGGATCACCAACTGGAGGGACAGATGGAGAGGTAGAGTCATAGAGTCATACAGCATGAAAACAGGCCCTTTGGCCCAACTTGCCGACGCCGACAAACATGCCCCATCTACACTAGTCCCACCTGCCTGCATTTGGCCCACATCCCTCTAAATCTGGACTATCCATGTACCTGTCCAAATGTTTCTCAAATGTTAGATAGTACCTGCCTCAACTACCTTCGCCGGCAACAACCACCACCCTTTTTGTGAAAAAGTTACCCTATTAAATCTTTCCCCCTTTTACCTTAAACCTATGTCCTCTGTTTCTCGGGGCTACTCTGAGCAAGAGACTCTGTGCGTTTACCGTGATCTATTCCTCTCATAATTCTGTACACCTTTGTAAGATCACTCCTCATCCTCCTGCACTCCAAGGAATAGAGTCGTAGCTTGCTCGACCGCTGAATTGTAGTTCCACTGACTCATTAGCATGCAACAAAAGTTTTTCACTGTACCTCGGTATAATAAACTAAATTAAGTAAGCATTCCTGAGGGAAAATAGAGATGAGCAACATATTTCCAAATCAGGATGATGGGTGACTTTGAGGGGAACCTGTAGGTGGTGGTGTTCCCCTCCATCTGTAGCCTGATGGTAAAGGTCACAGATTTAACAGGTGCTTTTCGAGCAGTCAAGGTGAGTTACAACTGTGTCCACTGTAGACAGTACACACTGCAGCGACTGTGTGCAGGTAGAGGCGGGAACAAACGTTCGGGCAAGTTAATGGGGTATCTATCAAGCAGGCTGCATTGACCTGCATGATGTTAAATTCCTTGAGAGTCCTTGGAGACGTGCTCATTCAGTCAAATGGAACATACTTCATCACACTTTTGATTTATCCTTGTAGTTCATGGAAAGACTTCAGGACATTAAGAGGGAAGTCACCAGCAGATACATTTATTCAGCATTTATATCTGTCTAGAAATGCACTCTCTGCCATTTTGGGCAAACACAAAATGAATCATCCATCACCTCCACTCGAAGCTGATGTTATTCTGTTTTTTGCTACATAAAAAGGGCACAACAATTGTTTTTGGATAATTTTATTTGATTTGTAACCACAGATGGGTGTTTTGAATTTCAGGACTTGAGTTGGCAATGGGGTTTATTTAATCAACAGGAATATTTTATTTTATTATTAAATAATTAAAGTGGAATGTACGTTCCAGAATAAAATTGATCACTAAACACGTTCACCTTTTTTAATTATACAGATCACACACTGAAGCCGCATTTGAGTGTTTCCATGTGTGTAATATGCATAGGCAAAAAGGATATTATTCACAGAGGAATGGAATCAATTATTGTGCAATCCAATTTGATAACACCGGGAATTCATAAGATTGGCTATACATTGCAAAGAAACATTTTAAGAGTGGCCCGGTGGTGCAGCAATAGCAATAGAGTAGCTGCCGTACAGCGCCAGAGACCTAGGTTCTATCCTGACTACGGGTGCTGTCTGTACGGTGGTTGGACATTCTCCCTGTGAATGTGTGGATTTTCCCCTGATGCTACAAAGATGTACAGGTTTGAGGCTTCAGTAAAAATTGTAAGCTGTCCCTAGTATGTTGGATAGTGCTAGTGTTCGGGTGATTGCTGGCCAGTGTCAACTCGGTGGGCCGAAGGACCTGTTCTGCACTGTATCTCTAAACTAAACTAAACTAAACTGAACAGTGAGGGCCGCTGACATCCTAACATTACAATAGCTTGGTGAATATGTTACAGACCACAGTACAACACCCTCGGTGAATGATCCATGGACTCGAGTATGATTTCTTTCATAGCAACTGAATAAAATTCAGATAATTATATAAGCTAAAATCTGATATTAATTGTAGATGGTTTTGCATGCAACCAATAACATAGTTACCTCAGTACCATTAACCCCGCCTAGTTAACATCAATCATAACGCCTTCCCCTTCCTGGATACGGTTCACTAGAAGAATGTAGCCAGTATTTGAGGATGTATGTAATACCTTGTGCTATCATTAAAATGTGTTGAACACTTTTAGAGTTTGTAAATTGCCTATTTACATGGTGTCGGAGCTGGAAGATACTTGCGCCTACCTGTCCATCGGGTTTTATTTCTTTTATTTGATTTGTGCCTTTTGTGCTTTATCTCTCTGACCATGGCATCCTCGTGCAGAAAGCCCGCGCAGCTTGTCTTTGATGCTGATATTTCTGAGCGCTGGGCTACGTTTGAAATTGATTTCACCCACTTTGTCAACGTCGCTCACCGCAATGATCCTGACTCCCTCAAAGCCTCCCTCCTACTCAACCTTGTCGGACCTGATGCCATGAAGAGAGCCAGAACTTTCGTCTATGCTCCAGCGGTCCTGGACGACAACAACGTGGTGGTTACCCCTGCAGAATCTGCCAGTGACCCTGCTTGCCTGCTACGTAAGTTCAGGGAGATTTGTGACCTGCCCTCGAACCGCATTCTAGAGAGGGCACGGTTCTTTACAAGGAGACAGCTGCCGGAGGAACCTGTTGAATGTTTTATTGCCGATTTGCGTTATCTCGCCCAGCGGTGCCGTTTCGGTGACATGACAGACCAGCTCACTAGAGACATTTTAGTAACTGGCATGCGTGACCAGAAGCTGCGATGTGAGCTTCTTAGGAATTCGGATCTAACGTTAGAAAAAGCCATGCATGCCTGCAGATTGTCTGAGGTCGTTGTATTGCCAGCTGATCACCGGGACTTGGGAGATAAGTCTGTTCACCAGGCTGGATTTAGTAGAGCCCTGCCTCAGAGGGGAAACAATGCTTTTCTGCCGCGTGCCAACCCTGGTCCTGCTGATGTGCCCCCCAAAAGGTGCCCTAACTGTAACTACATGCACCACAGACGGTCGACGTGCCCTGCCTATGGCAAGGCTTGTAATTTTTGTAACAAACTGAATCATTTCGTTTCTGCCTGCCGCTTATTCCGTTCTCGTGGGAGACAGGTACAGATTTCCAGACCCAGTCTAAACATGCTTAAACAATCTGATAGCTGTTCCAACCCACAGCCCGATGTTGCTGAATCCTATGATGCAGATCCAATTAATTCTCCCGAGGATTCGAATGTGTTTACCCTCCTCCAGGCACCTGGCCAACGTCTTGATCCCTCCGTGTCTGTGACTGTCAACAATGTAACCTTCCTTGCGAAATTAGATACTGGGGCAAAGGTCAATGTTTTGTCAATAAATCTTTTCAACAAGATAAGGACTAATGAGGCCTTGGTCGCTGACAATGCTACTCTACACGCCTATGGTGGAGAAATTCTCAGGCCTGTGGGGAGGGCCACTTTAACTTGCAGGCTACAGAAGGCCACGAGAAACTTGATTTTTTATGTTTTGAACTCTGACTGTGTTACCCTGCTGGGAAACCGTGCGTGCCAAGATCTTGGCCTGGTGTCCTTCGACCACACGGTCCACAAAGTGCAACTGTCATTTAACCCGATTGCAGAATACCAGGACCTGTTCAACGATGACCTGGGAAAGTTACCACTGACATACCATATTTCCATTGACCCAAATGTACAACCCGTGGTCCGCGCACCTCACAGGGTGTCCCACGCCATGAAAGACAGGGTCGAGGCGATGCTTAACAACATGGTCGACAAGGGGGTGCTAGAAGCGGTCAGCGAGCCCACCGATTGGGTCTCCACCATGGTTGCCACGATAAAGAAAGACAAGAATGAAATACGTGTGTGTATCAACCCCAAGGACTTAAACCTTGCCATCAGGCGACCACACTACCCCATGCGGTCTGTTGAGGACGTGGCGGCTCAGGTCGGGCAAGCCACCGTCTTTTCGGTCCTAGACGCTAAGAACTCGTTCTGGCAGATCCCGTTGGACAAAGCATCTTCCGACCTGACAACCTTCGCCAAACCATTCGGCAGATTCAAATTCCTGCGAATGCCATTCGGCATCAATTCCGCCAGTGAGGTGTTCCAGCGAACGATGGAGCAGATATTCTCGGGCCTGCCATGTGCCATCATCGTGGATGACATCTTAGTCTATGGGAAGGACATTGCCGAACATGACCAGAACCTCCGCCGCATCCTGGATCGGGCGCGAAAGGCCAACCTGAAGCTGAACCCAAAGAAGTGCCGGTTTCGTGTCTCAGAAGTCACGTATGTTGGACACGTTTTCACCTCTAACGGACTAAAACCCGACCCTTTGAAGGCAGCGGCCATCTCTGAGATGGCAGCCCCCACCGACGTGCCAGGTCTACAACGTTTCTTGGGCATGGTGAACTACCTTGGGAAGTTTGTACCACATCTCAGTGAGCTGAGTGCTCCCCTGCGGCAGCTGACAAAAAAGGATATCGCCTGGGTCTGGCTCCCACAGCACCAGCAGGCGTTTGACTGTCTCAAGTCGAAACTGATTAACACTCCGACGTTGCGATTTTTTGATGCGAGTCGCCCCATCACCGTCACATGTGATGCTTCTAAGTTCGGCCTGGGCGCGGCATGCCTCCAATCTGTCGATGGATCGTTACATCCTGTCTCCTATGCCTCCCGCACCATGACGGACACCGAGCAGCGGTACGCTCAGATCGAGAAGGAGCTGCTTGCGGTGGTGTTTGCCTGCTCCAAGTTCAGAGACTTCCTGTTTGGCAGCAGATTTACAGTCGAAACCGACCACCAGCCACTGGTGACAATCCTGAACAAGCCGATTCATGCTGCCCCTGCCAGGCTGCAGCGTATGATGCTGCAGCTCCAGCGCTTTGATTTCGACATCGTCTACAAGAAAGGCACCGAGATGTACATCGCGGACACGTTATCGCGCGCCCCACGGGCCTCCTGTGCTCGCCACCCCTACGAAACAGAGGACTTGCTCGTACTGGGCGTCAATTTTATTCCCACCAAGCAGCTGCAGCTTTTGGCCGAGCACACCGCTGCCGATCCAGTTTTGCAACGGCTTGCGTCTGTGATTAAATCAGGGTGGCCAACAAAGCACTCCGCTGCACCGCCTGAAACACAGCCCTTCTTCCTGGTCCGTGACGAACTGGTGCTCCAGAATGGCGTTATCGTTAAGGGACATAAAGTGGTGGTCCCGTCCTCCCTGTTCGATTCTTACTACTGCGCAGCCCACAGCGGACACCCCGGGGTCGATGCAACACTCGCCCACGCTCAGTGCCAATTCTACTGGCCTGGAATGGCCAAATATATTCGAGACCGTGTTTCTGCCGGCTCCACGTGCAACAGTCTTGCTCCACATCAGCAGCGACAGCCCCTGCTGCAACAGCCCGCTCCTGCCTTGGCCTGGTCCTCGCTGGCTGCCGACATCTTCGAGTGGCGTGGTAACCACTACCTTGTCCTGGTCGACTCGTACTCAAACTGGTTCGAGGTGGATTTGCTGACATCCCTCACGTCGGAGATGGTGATCCGGAAGCTGCGGAAACACTTCTCCACGTTTGGGTCCCCTGTCAGGCTGCAGACTGACAATGGCAGGCAGTTTACCAGCCGTGAGTTCAAAAGTTTTGCTGACAAATGGAATTTTGTGCATTTCACCAGCAGCCCGGAGTACCCACAGAGCAACGGCCTTGCTGAACGGGCCGTCCGCAGCGCCAAGCTTCTGATGGAACAAGCGAGACTGTCTAACTCTGATTTGTATTTGGATCTCCTGAACCTCAGGAATGTTTCCAGAGATCCGGCCATGGGGTCCCCTGCTCAGCGTCTGATGTCCAGAACAACCAGATCTACCATCCCGATTGCCCAGCGCCAGCTGAAACCTCGGGCGCTGGAGCCTGCCTCTGTGCAGAGGCGCATTCAAGAGAAACATGACAGCCAGCGGCGTTCCCACGATCGGTCATGCAGACCACTCGATCCTCTGTTGCCTGGACAGGTTGTTCGATTGCAAACCGCCAGTGGTCACTCCCGTCTGGCTACTGTGGTTGGGGTGGCCGACTCACCTCGTTCGTATCTGGTCAACCATGAGGGAACCATCTACCGTAGAAGCCGACAACACCTGCTTGCGGTTAATGAGCCGAAGCCGCAGGCCCCGGGCCCCTATGCCCCGCCGCTCTCATACCAGCAGCCGGCTCCTGTCCCAGCCAGCGTTCCCTGCATGCCTCGGTCCCCATATCGAGCGCCCGGTTCCCCTCTGCGCGGGTCACCAGTTGGCGGTCGCGGTTCTCCCTCTCCTGTTCCTCCAACCCCACCGCCCTTCCCTGGTTCCCCTGCTGTCTCGGGTCCCCCTGCTTTTTCTGCTCCTCCGGGGGAAGGGGGAGGCATCCGTACGCGCTCGGGCCGGATCAGCAAGCCACCTGTTCGTTATGGCGATTCTGTTTAATTCTGTTTAATTCTGTTGTAGTGACAACGGTCTGTTTCTTTTAAATTTTCTAAGGGGAAGGATGTAGATGGTTTTGCATGCAACCAATAACATAGTTACCTCAGTACCATTAACCCCGCCTAGTTAACATCAATCATAACGCCTTCCCCTTCCTGGATACGGTTCACTAGAAGAATGTAGCCAGTATTTGAGGATGTATGTAATACCTTGTGCTATCATTAAAATGTGTTGAACACTTTTAGAGTTTGTAAATTGCTTATTTACATTAATAAAGTACTGTAAAATTATAAGACTTCATGAAAGAAATCATCCTGTCTACCTCTGCCCTTCAGAGGAAAATATCATCCATCTTTCTGGTCTGGCTTGTACGTGAGTTCAGATCTATTGCCATATAGTTTAGTCATACCTGCTCTCTGAAAAAGTCTTGCAAACTATTCATTCTAAGGGTAATTGAGACTGTGCATTGAACACAAACTATGCCAGCATCACCCCTAACCATGCCTATATAATAACAAGCAGGAGGAAGCACAACATCAGATGCATTGATTACTCTTTGTTGGAATCCATTATAGAAGTATAATGTAGCAGTAGGTGAGACTAGCTGTAGCACTAAGGCAGCACAGTGGCACAGCGCCAGAGACCCTTACAGTGCCAGAGACCCGGGTTCAATCTTGACCATGGGTGCTGTCTGTAAGGAGTTTGCACGTTGTCCCTGTGACCCCCATGGATCTTCTCCGGTTTCCTCCCACATTTCAAAGACGCACAGGTTAATTGGCTTCAGTAAAATTGTAAAATTGTCTCTAGTGTGTAGGAGTGTGTGAGTGTATGGGGGGGGGGGGGGGGGTGATCACTGGTCGGCGCGGACCTGCCGTGTCGAAAGCCCTGTTTCCTCACTGTATTTATAAAGTTTAAAATACAGTAAAGCCCTTTTGGGTTTGTATTTCATGTGGCATAGTACATATTTGTTTTGGGACCAGGTGATTGGTTTTCCCTTGAGGACTCTGATTTTTGATTGTTCCCATAACCTCCAAACCAGCAGAGAGCAGGGCTGCCAATTCCCATATCCATCATAGCCATCTTTATAGCAGTTCACTGCAAACCACCTCATAACCTTTAACAGTGGTCACTGTTAAAGATTGTCCCTTTATAGGTTACAGCCTGGATGACACACTGCAGGTTTGTACATATTACATGTGCACTTCCAAAAATGCATCTATTATCGTGCGCTACTGTACAAAAGATTAAAATCACTGTACTTTCATGCATATGCACTTATGAAAACTATTCCCTTGCAACATCAATCAGACTGTCAAAAATACGACATGCAATACTATTTGAGCATGTTTCAAGTAAGTGTGAATGTCTTTTTCAATGTATATTGCAGTGCTAAAAAGCAAATTGAACGGAGGTGCAGAGGGAAGCTATGGAGCACAGAAGGCACAGGAGGAACACAATGCAGAGAAGGTGTATTCCTCCAATGCAATTGTACACAAGTCTCTGTATCATTTACCCGGGGCATTGTACTGCTGTCTGTGTAACATTACCATCAAGTTATTGTAATGTTAGGTTCTGCCATCTCAGCGGCCGTCACTATTTCTTTGCAATGTATAGCCAATGTTATGAATTTCCAGTGGTATCAAATTGCACCAGTAGTACCAATGTAGGTACTATCATAATGTTCAAGAAACATTTAGACAGGTACATGGATAGGGTAGGTTTAGGGGGAATATGGGTCAAACATAGCCCAGTGGGATTAGTGTAAATGTGGCATGTTGGTCGGCGTGGGCAAGTTGGGCCAAAGGACCTGTTCCCATGTAGCATGATCTGTGACTCTATGACTCTGTAACATTGTGTGTTTTGAGTTTGACACTTTATACCTGAGATTGGGATAACAGTGAATAAGGAGGATATAGTTCTCCAAATAAGCAGTATAAGATGCATCATACAATTAAGATTCCCTGAGGCATTTACTTCATCGAAAATGAATCACCAATGATATTGAGTATGTAAAGTGGTGACAAATTGATAAATCAAAATGCAAAATGTTGAAGATGCAGGAAATCTGGACAAAAGTCCAGAAAGCACCAGTAGTACATAAAGGCACAGGCTGTGGGGGAACAGGAATAACATTGCAGGGAAATGGCCTTTCATCAGAATTGGTGAATCAAGTCCATTCTTTCCTGGATACTCACCACCGGGAAAGGCAAACGAAGAGTACACAACCACAGCAGGCTGAAGTAGGGTGACTTCTGAACTTTCCTACTTTGTGCAGACTACTATCTATCTTTTATCCCAAGTCACGGTAATTTTACTTTCATTCATTATTATTTATAGACTGTAACCATCAATCACTGGTGTGGCCTTGGAGGTGACTTCTTAACTGTTTAAATTTCCCAAGATGACAAACACAGTACATCAAAAGCTGATCACTGATAAAAACAGAGACAAATAATTGAATTGCCAGATTACTTCTGTCACATGATTGCCTCCAGTATCCTCAGAAGCTGATGAGCCTTGGCTTTCAGCTACTTCATTGTCAGAGCATTATAAGCGAAGCAGGCAGATGTCTTCAGGGACATCTCCCTGGCCACATATGATTTACACAGGGTGACATTTACATTAGAGATTGTAACATCCTTTGCTGCATTAGGGTAGTCTACCAGAGGAGTGACATTCTCTATGTTGAAGGCTACGACCAAGTCAATTGGATGCATTACTTTCTGGAGTTGATCATTTAAAAAACCGATTTAACTATTAATGGTGCAACATTATTGTTTAATTTAATTTACTTTATTGTCATGTGTACTGAGATACAGCGACAAGCTTTTTGTTGCGTGCAATCCATTCAGTGGAAAGACATCAGGTAGCACATGTGGTACAGCGGTAGAGTTGCTGCCTTACAGCACCAGAGACCTGGGTTCAATCCCGACCATGGGAGCTGTCTGTGTGGAGTTTGAATGTTCTCCCCATGACACATTGATTTTCCCCAGGTGCTCTGGTTTCGTCCCACATTGCAAAGACCCTTCGTAGGTTTGTAGGTTATTTGGCTTCAGTAAAGATTCTAAATTGCCCCAAGTGTGAAAGGGCTGGTGTACCTGGTTCGCTGATATGTGTGAATTTGGTGCGCCAAAGGGCCTGTTTCCATTTTGTATCTCTAAACTAAACTAAACTATACATGATGACAATCAAGCCATCCACAATGTGCGGATACAGGTTAAAGAGAATAAGGTACAGTGGAAGTCCAATAAAGTCTGATTAAAGATAATTTGAGGGTTTCCGATGAGGTAGATGGTAGCTCAGGACCGTTGTCTAGTTGTTGATAGGTTGGTTCATTTGCCTGATGACTTCTGGGAAGAAACTGTTCCATCGGTATTGGAACAGTGACAGCTATATTACAACTGGTTCTTCAGGGTGCGGATTCAGTTACCTAAATTCTCACCTCCGTAACATCAAAATATATTCTGAAGTGAAGTTTTCCAGCTCACTAATGCTATCAATACGATTATATTTAATTTAGTTATTTCTACGGATTCAGGGAAAATTATTCTCATAGTTGAATGGGCTACGAAAAGATGAATATTGTGCCAAGTGGCACCAACATCCACCGTCTTAGACACAAAGTGCTGGAGTAACTCAGCAGTAAATGTAGCATCTCTGGAGAACATGGATAGGTGATGTTTCGGGTTCTGACCTGAAAGTTACCTATCCATGTTTTCCAGAGATGTTACTGAGTTATTCCACACTGTATGTCTTATTTTGTAAATCAGTTGCAGTTCCTTGTTTCTACACTTTGAATGGGAGCTAATGGCATTGATGCAGGTTTATTGAGGAGCAATATGCATTCTCCATGTTCGTTCTGAACTGAAATAATCAATATTTTTATGAGGATGTTGCCAGCACATGTGGACCTGAGCTAATGGTCCCATCTACTCTCTTGTATTCTTGAGTTTAGCTGTGTATCGGACTACATCACATTCCAAGTAATTCCAAAAGTGTTGCAAAAGGTAAGTGATCACTTTGGTGTTCAAAATGTTGTAATATTTTACATCAGACAATCTTTGGTAATTTAATTTAGACACTTTGTCATTTTAGTTATAGTATGTGTATTTCTGCTTTGTACTTTGTGACATTTGCTCAGTCTTAATACATTTCCACACATTTTGGATTGTGTTGCTCTGATCTTGACTACTTTTGCCCACCTGGATAGATTCAGGCTGAACTCAGAGGATGGGTAGAAGAGAAAACTACCTGAAGAGGGATTAATTCTGTCAGGGACACTGCGACCAGTGAGATTGCCAGCGCAGTGCAGAGAGCCAACTGAGCCAGTGCCAATCAGGTCATTTAGTTTAGTTTAGTTTCAGAGACACAGCCTGTAAACAGGCCCTTCAGCCCACCGAATCTGTGCCAACCACGATCACCCATACACAAGTTCTATCCTAGAAACTGGGGATAATTTTTTAGAAGATTTCAAATCTGCATGTCTTTGGAATGTGACCATGTGGGTTACCTGAGGACAACCCACATGGTCACAGGGAGAACATACAAACTCCACACAGACAGCACCCGTAGTCAGGATCAAACCCGGGTCTCTGGTGCTGCAGGGCAGCGACTATACCTCTGCACCACTGTGCCGCCCTGTGCCATCTTGGGTAGCAATGTCAAGATACAGGGGAAGCACTTCATTTGATCCACACATTAACCAAACATTTGTCTTTTGGCTTAGCTTAGCTGAAGTATATGGATAGCCAATATTTAAATAATTAAAAAAACAGGAAGAATAAATGATTTGTATATAATTACATTTTTGAAGCAACCACAGGGATGGTATCATTTGAGGCATTAAGAACCATAGTCATACACCACAAAAACAGGTTCTATGGCTCACTGAAACCATGCCAATTAGCAAGCAGACATTTAGTTTACTTTGTTTCGTTCCACAAACATTCTGAATGACTCCCTTCAAATTTTACCATTCACTGGCAGGGAGGGAATATGACAGCGGCAAATTAACCTGACAACTTACACATCTTTGGGATGCAGAAAGAAACCCAGACAGCCAAAATGTGCTAACTTCATGCAGGCATCACCAGAAGTTATGATCGTGCCTGGCTCCTTGATGCTGTGAGGCAGCACTTGATTAGTTGTGGCACTGTGCCACTCTAACTGACTCGACAAATGGAATGGTGATGTACCGCAGCCCGAAGGTGCCGAGCAGTGAAAAGTTGAGCTGATGATCACATGGTGAGTTTGGTATTACTGTCAAGAATCACAAACAGAAAATGGATCAGTGAGCAAACAGTGTCAATGTCTCTTAACTATTGAGATGAGAAATTGTGGCAAAATTTGGGCCGATAGAGCAGGAATCATACATGCGATGGATGGTATTTTGGAGATCTGGCAACAGAACCAGGCAACAGACACAAATTGCTGGAGCAACTCAACAGGTCAGGCAGCATCTCTGGAGAAAAAGGATGGGTGACGATTCGGGTCAGGACCCTTTGTAAGGCACCTCGAAAGACAATGGTTTAAAGTCTAAATTTTTCCCCCCTCACTTTAAACCTATGTCCTCTGGCTCTCAGTTTCCCTACTCTGGGCAAAATACTGTGCAATTACTGTGCAAAATACTGTGCATTTACCCTAACTATTCTCTCATGATCTTCTACACCTCCTGAAGATCACCCCTCATCCTCCTGCACAAACTCTCCCTGGAGCTCAGGCCCTCAATTCCTGGATCTGAAAGGGAATTTCAACCCCATTCTATTTTTTGTGGAAGGTAATTTCCCCTGAGCAGAAACATACCTTGGGAGATTCATTAGTGTTCAAAATGCATCTTAGTATTAAATTAATAGCATTGTAAACCACAATCTTCCTTAGTGTGTTGTTTTCATTGTACATTTTATTAATTGATTAGTGAATTTTCCAATTCCTCACGAAAAACCAACATCTATCAGAGAAATCTGAATTACCAATGAAGTACTTCACTTTACTCATGTATCAGATCAAATCAAAGATAATTTATCCCCACAGAAACATTGCTATTTGGACAAAATGATTGTATATTGCTCTGAAATTAAATAGGTTTTGCTATCAATCAGCCACCTTCTTTCTTCAAAAACAATAGGTAAAAAATTCTTTATATTCTGTTAAACTTTTTATCAACAGCATAGGAGAATTTGTTTTTTTAAGTGAACATTTGCTCAATTTTAATGGAGATCACATTGCTTGTATTTTCCTCAAGCTTCTAAAATATAAAACAATTTTCTTTTTGCATTGGATGGTGTGGAAAGTCTTTCCTTACATAGTGTACACGGAAAATTGAGTGTTGAGTGCTCAAATTACCCTGGCTCTGAATGCATATCCTCAAAGCAACTGGTTAACAAATAGTAAATTTGACAAAATCACAGGTTGTTGAGATCTGCAATGTTTCTCTTGTTATATAGTAATTGGTAACTCAGGCAAAGAACAAAAGAAACAACAGAAGAGTCACAAACCTGAGTCGATTCCAATTTTAAAATGCGGCTAAGGCTATTACTTAATTTGTACATATGGCAGAAATTAAATGAGCAACCAGATGGAAACAGCTTCACACTGGGAGTCGTCCCCACTTTTTCTTCCATTCTGTGTGGTTTCCTTGTTACTCAAGAGGAATGCCTACTAATGTAGCCATAACTGGGAGCAGTTGGATTGTACAGAAACCTTGAAGCCAGAATATAGCACTTCAACATCTGCTGTAGAGTGAATTTCAGCAACAGACAACAAGCCTTGTGAGTACCAAACACATGTACAATCATTGCAATAGCCTGAAGCAAGTGATCATCACATAGTCTTTCTCAATAGCATTGATGAGAATGACAGAATTATCTTTCTTGTCTCTGAATCGTCTAATGAATGGTGAACATATGGCATCAGCTACAATGAAAAACAAAAGATTCTAGCCACTGGAAATCAGAAATTAAGCTAAAAATGCTGAAAATACTCAGAAGGTCAGGTGGCATAAGTGGAAAGAGAAAATTAGTTAATGCTTCATTAGCTTCATTAGGGGTGGTAGAGTTGCTGCCTTACAGCGCCAGAGACTCGGGTTCAATCCCAACTACAGGTGCTGTCCGTACAGAGTTTACATGTTCTCCCTGTGATCATATGGGTTTTCTCTGGGTGCTCAGGTTTCCCCCCACACTTGAAAGACGTACATGTTTGTAGGTTAATTGGCTTTGTAAGAATTGTAAACAGCCCCTAGTGTGTCGGACAATGTTAGTGCGTGAAGTGATCGCTGGTCGGCGCGGACTTGGTGGGCTGAAGGGCCTGTTTCCACGCTGTATCTGTAAACTAGAAAGCATTGTTGAAAAAGTGAGAAAACAAGTTAATTTTAAGTTGCAAAGAGAGGGGGAGAGTGGGGATGGAAATGCGACTTCTGTTGATAAAGTCACTTGTTGATGCTCTATTACTGAGCTTCATTTCGCCATTACCTATTTGGGATCAGATCAGCATGGCATGCCATTACCTGTTTACTCTGTGCATTTCCAGTGGATATTAAGTACTATGTGTGTAAACATTTGTCCCAATAAGACAGCTGGCGTAACATATTTTCTAAATATGTGCACATTATTAAATACTAATCTAGTAATAATTTTGCTGCCGTAGCAGCAAAGGTAAGGTGCCATCTAGCCAAATTTTGCATGCTTGAACTTTTATACAAATAATTCAAAATTTGAAAATTTGCGTAAAGTGAAATAGTTAGAAAGAATGTAATCTTCAGATGCTGATTTGAAGGGTCCCGACCCCCAACGACACCTATACATTCTCTCCACATATGTTGCCTGATCGCTGAGTTTCTCCAGTATTTTTTACCTATCTTTGGTTAGATGGAAGTTGGCTTTTTTTCACAATCACAAACCCACACTAAACATCTGCAAATGCTAAGTACAATTTCTGCAATAGTTTAGCTCACTGCAAGTCTCCTATAAAAATACAACTAAATAGCTCCAGGGAAAAAAGAAACATTATAAACCTGACTAAAAGCCGCCATTGCCAGACCAGTCATTGTAACGACTTGAGGATGCAATTTCCAGCATCATTGTCCACTACTTTTCCTATGGTTTGCTGTTTGTAATGATGCCATCTAGAAAAACTTTCATTCCACAAGCACATTATCATATAAATTATGAATATGCTTTGGAAATAGGGAGAACAGGTAAAACATAAATATTTCATATCATATTATTAAAGTACCAAGAATATTTTGTTATCTAGCACATGTTGATGCTTGAGGCATATTGTTAATTAAAGTGTTTATTTATTATTTGCTTCATAAGCTTCTTAACCTTCAGTGATCCCAGCTGTTTATAAACTGTATGATCGGCTAATTCTGATATTCCATTGACAATATCAGGCTATTAAATCAGTTTCCATTCCTCCAAAGACATCAAAGTTTTATTTAATGCAATAGCACCAATTGCATATAATTATTAATTTTAATTCATTTTTCAAGTAGTGCCATCGCTGTGATTTTTTGCCCTCGAAATGAAACTAAGGTAAGAAAATTGTCAGAAAGGGTAGACTGTCAGAACCTTTTACCCAGGGTGGAAATGCCAAAGAGTAGAGGGCATACAGTAGCTTTAAGGTAAAGGGGGACAAGTTTGAAGACAATCTGTGTTTTTTTTGTGGGTGCCTAGAATGCACAGCCGGTGGTGGAGGGAGTTATGATGAAGGTGTTTAACAGGCCTTTAGATAGGCACATGGATGGGCAGAGAATAGAGGAGTATGGACCACATGCAGGCAGATGAGGTTATGTCCCCCCCACCCCCCTACAAACAGTCTGAAACAAAGTCCCGAGCCTAATGTCACCTATCCATGTTCTCCTGAGATGCTGCCTGATCCAGCTCTTTGTATCCTTGAGATTAGTTTATCTTTTCATCATGTTCAGCACAGACATTGTGGGCCGAAAGGCCTGTACCTGTGCTTTACTTTTCTCTGTTTTATGTTCACATATCTGTTAGACTCGCAGACGTCTTTCCAGATGTCCTCAAACTCAACCTTGTTGCAGGCTGAGGGAACAGCTTTCTCTTCCACTCTGCACCTCCTGCTGCAGGCTGCCCAGGTTTAGTAGTTTAGTTTAGTTCAGTTTAGTTTAGTTTGGTTCAGAGATGTAGAGTAGAAACAGACCCTTTGGCCCATCAAGACCACGCCGACAATCATTCATACTCGTACACTAGTTCTACCCAACACACTAGGGACAATTTACAGAAGCCAATTAACCTACAAACCTGCCGCCTTTGGAATGTGGGAGGAAATTGGAGCATCCAGAGAAACCCATGTGGTCACAGGAAGAATGCACAATCTCTGTATAGACAGAACCCATAGTCGGGAGCTAAACTGGGTCTCTGACGCTGTAAGGCAACAACTCTACTGCGGTGTCACTGTGACGCTGTTTATTTGTATCGAACAGGTGAAAGGTTCCTACGCCCAGTTTGGTGAGGATGGGACAGCGGGGAGGATGTACAAACTGTCCACAGCATCATGGCAATGGGGGAGATTCATGAGGAGAGTGTGGGAGAAATCAAAATCAAAAATTCATTTGGGATATCACGATTAGGGAAATAGACATAGTTCACTGCAGCAGAGTGAGGTTGGCCTGAAGACTGCGTTGTCTCCTGATGCCAGAGTTAAGGACATCCAAGTTCTCAGCCTGAGTCTTGACCTCAAACGTCAACCATATCTTTGCCTCTACGGATGCTACTTGACCTGCTGAGTTCTTCCTGTTATCACTATTTAAAGTTATAACTTATTCAAGTTATCACCTTTCTGATGTATGTCTTGTTCTCCCTATTGTGCCCTACAAAAGGCACATTATAACATCTCATGATAGACACAAAGTGCTGGAGTAACTCAATGGGTCAGGCAGCATCTTTGGAGAAAAAGGCTAGGTGACGTTTCAGGTCAGGATCCTTATTCAGATGGAAAGTAGGGGGTGGGGGAGTGAAGAGCTGGAGATAAGAAAAGACCAGGACCCATCAGGGCTGGCCATAAATGACCTCAGGCAGGGCTGTTCCTGGTAAGCCCATTGTTAGCCAGGGGTAGTGTGAACTCAAGCGGAAAATAATATGATGAACTGTGGAACTAGTAAAATGATTAGGGTGAAGGAAGGGGGAAAAGGGGGGAAGAGGGGAGGTGAGTAAGTAGAAGTTACTTAGAGGGTTCAATGTTCATACCGCTGGCGTGTAAACTACCCAAGGAAAATATGAGGTGCTGTTCCACCAATTTGCGTGTGGCCTCACTTTGGCAATGGAGGAGGCCAAGGACAGAAAGGTCAGTATGGGAATGGGAAGGGGAGTTTAAATGGTTGGCAACTGTGCCTATTAATCTGATTAATTTTTAGCTCCAGATTCGGCATCCTCATATCTCCCGAAGGATGTTTCTTCTAGGCTGGAGGGAAAACTAGAATGGGAGGGGTAAGATCCACTCCATATATGCACAAAACTATGGGGCTGGGAAGGAGATTTTGCTGCGTAAATATGTTTATAGAACTAAGAGCGCAGCTCAGAGTTTGGTATGGGAGAAATGGGTTCTGATTCATGGTGCAGTGGCACCTATCCTAGAAGAAAAGGCAGTGGCTCCTTTGAGATAGGTGTCATTTTAACCATGCTGGGTGACCTAAATCGACATTATTATCTTTACAGACAGGGTTTTAAACTAATTAGAGGAGGGTTCAAATGAAACAAAAAAATAAATCAGAAAAATTCCAATGATGTGCAGGTTGTTTAGGTTAACCGGCTTCAGTTAAAAAAATGTAAATTGCCCCTAATGTGTAGGACAGTGCTAGAGTATGGGGTGATGGCTGGTCGGCGCGGACTCAATGGATGCCCGTTTCCACGCTGTATCTCCAGAGACTAAAGTAAAGTCTAAAAGGGACAGTAAATATATATTTAAAAAGTGTAGCACTGAAATTGGGACGGGGGGGGGGAGGGTAAATAACAATTGTAAAAAGTCAAAGCTTAAGGCTGTTTTCTTCTGAATCTATGCAGCATTTGCAACAAGATAGATGAGTTGATAGCACAAATAGAAATAAATGAGTTTAATTTAAAATGTTATTACACAAGTTGTGGTTGCAGGGTATCTAGGACCGGGAACTCAATATTTCAGGTTATTCGACATTGCAAAAGAATAGGCAAAAAGGGAAAGGAGATGGAAAGGCATTGCTAGGAAAGGAAGGCATCAGTGCACTGGTGGATAATGATGAAGATGTAATGAATCTTGATGTGGAATTGCTTCAGGTAGAAAATGAAGAATAGTAGAAGAATGAGGGCATGAGCGAAAGTGGTCCTAAGATGTTTAAATTGTTGTCTGACGGCACAATAGAACAAAGTAAAAACTGGGAAACCAACGGCGTCAGAAACCAATTGCATTATCATAGGTGATTTTATCCAGCATTTGATTGGACTAATCAAACTGGCAAATGTAATGCAGACCACATGGCAGGAAGGATATAATTTCACAGGAGAACATACAGAGGAAACAGAGTAGAATGTTGCCTGGAATGGAAGAGTTTGGTTATAAGGAAAGATTAGGCAGACGGGGTTATGTTTTTCTTGGAGCACGGGATGCTGATAACTCACAGGAGAGAGATGTATGTAATTGTGAGGGACATAGATAAGATGGATGGTGTTCTTTATTCACCTCTCCATACTGCTTGACTAGAGGGTTCGTTGAAGATGTTCTCCTTATTTTTTTACCCTGAAGGGAACATGTTGGTCTTGAACTTTCATCATTTCAGTTTGAATGACTCCCACCTGCTCAATGTAGACTTACCTGCAGGTACTTGCACCTGGTCTAGCTTTGGGACGTTCTGTAGACATCACAATTCTATACCTGCCAACATTTGGAAATGAAAAATCTTACTCAGAGTGCGCGGGTTGATGGAGTGCGAGCGCTGAAGTCTCTCTCTCTCTCTCTCCCTCTCTCTTTCTTTTCTTTTTTTTCTTTCTTTTTTTTCCTTTTCAAAAACTTTATTCGGCACAATCATATGATACAACACATCAAAACATAATCAAAATTACACTATATCAAAAAAATCATTGTAGTACAACAGTACATTCATTGTTTACAATACTCTCAACCCCACGCAGTGACCAGCATTGATGGAAGGCATCCAGAGTCCCCGTGGACACCACACGTGTTCCCTCTCCAGGGACACACGTGCACGGACGTAGAACCGACTCTAGCCTGACCATCGACCGCCCGCTGCCTGGACCGCGAATGGCCATCTTGGCCAGGCTCAGGAGCAAACTGACAGGTAAGTCCCCCCCCACACGGCTCTCCCCACTCCCTGCCTTGTGTCCAAACACCAGGATTGTGGGGCTAAAATGCAACCAGAACTTGAGCAACAACCCCTTCAGATATTGGTACAGGGGCAGTAGCCTCTCACACTCCATATACATGTGGAACACGGTCTCTTCCTCGCCGCAGAAAATACATTCGGCGGACGAGCCCGTGAACCGGCTCAAAAGTTTATTACATACCACCGCTCTGTGCAACACTCTCCACCCCAGGTCCCCAATATAAAGGGGTACGACTCCCTTATAGAAGGACCCCACTGGGGACCTCCCCCGCCTTCGGGTGGTAACACCGTCTGCCATGGTGTGTCGGGACGGGAGACGAAGGCAAGGAGGTTCAGAATGTGCAGGAGCATCCTATACAGTGTGTGTCTCTTCGCATCACGAAATGGCATGTTGGTCATCTCAGAAAGGCGGCACAGATTATGTGGAGCCGGAGGCCGAGAAATATCCCGGAGCCGAGGCCCGATGAGCAGATCTGACGGAATGGGTGAAAGCTCCATCAGAACCACTACAAGTACACGCCTCTCCTCGACACCCGCCATGACAGAGTCAGGACCGGCCACTCCCGCAGCCAAGACATCCGCCTCCCCTCGTGGAGCAACATGCTGGCTGAAAACAGCCAAATTCCTCACTCTTAGCACATCCCTGTAGAAGGCAGGCAAACCCCTTAGGGCGGGTCGACTGATGCCCGCCACTGAGAGCCGCGAGACCCCCCTTAGGCAATGACCCCGACGGAAAAAATACGTGGCCAGAGCGTGCCACCTGGGGGGGTTCTCTACACACATGTATCTCCGCAGAGTCCAGAGGTGGAGAGCCGCCACCTGGGTACGCACGCATACCAAGGACTGGCCGCCCTCCTCTAACGGGAGACTCAGGACCGCCGCGGAAACGCAGTGCTTCCTATTTCCCCAAAATAAATCTACCAGCTTCTTCTGTAAAGCAGTTGCAAATATAGAGGGCGGGACAAGAGTAGCCAGCCGGTACCATAACATGGAGGCCACCAGCTGGTTTATTACCAGCACCCTCCACTGAAAGGAAAGAACTCCAAGCAGGCCTGACCAGCGCCCCAACCGGGCAACCACTTTCGTCTCCAACTCCTGCCAGTTTGCCGGCCAAGCATCCTCAGTGGGACTCAGGTACACCCCCAGATAGAGGAGGTGCGTGGTGCTCCACGCATACATTACCATCTCCTCCGGCAGGGAGTCTACCTGCCACTGACCCACTAAAGTCCAGAGCACTTACTCCAGTTAATCCTAGCAGAAGATGCAGCCGAGAAAATCGCCTGGCAGTCACGCATCCTCCACAGGTCACCAGGATCAGTGAACATAAGAATCATTCCACACAGCCACCACTCTCTGAGTAAAGAAGTTCCCCTCATGTTACCCCTAAACTTCTGTCCCTTAATTCTCATGTCATGCCCTCTTGTTTGAATCTTTCCTACCCTCAATGGGAAAAGCTTATCCATGTCAACTCTGTCTACCCCTTTCATCATTTTAAAGACCTCAATCAAGTCCCCCCTTAACCTTCTGCGCTCCAAAGAATAAAGACCTAACTTGTTCAACCTTTCTCTGTAACTTAGTTGCTGGAACCCAGGCAACATTCTAGTAAATCTCCTCTGTACTCTCTCTATTTTGTTGACATCCTTCCTATAATTAGGCGACCAAAATTGTACACCATACTCCAGAATTGGTCTTACCAATGCCTTGTACAATTTTAACATTACTTCCCTACTCCTATATTCAATGCTCTGATTTATAAAGGCCAGCACACCAAACGCTTTCTTTACCACCCTATCTCCATGCGATTCCACCTTCAGGGAACTATGCACAGTTATTCCTAGATCCCTCTGTTCCACAGCATTCCTCAATTCCCTACAGATTCCCTATAAGATTGGTCAGGATGAATCAGTGTGCATAGGAGAGAGACCGGGCGCCAGTTCTTCAACAAGCAGAGTTCGCCCTTCTTGGGCAACAAGAAAACAACTGCCCTATGCCACGAGAGGGGCATCTCCCCGGTCGCCAGGCTCTCCCCCAGAACCAACATGTAGTCACCCCCGAGGATATCCCAGAAAGCTGTAACAAACTCTACTGTCAACCCATCCAGCCGGGGGACTTACCCCTCCTGAGCTGATGCAAGGCACGAGTCAACTCCTCCAAAGTTAAGGGGCCATCAAGAAGATCGGTCACTCCCCTATCTACAGTCGGTAGACCCTCCCACAGATCTTGCTGAGCCTCCCCGCTGAATCCATCCGCAGAGAACAGGGACCCATAAAAGGATCTGACCAAGGCACTGATCCTCTCTGGATCAGTGACAGAGGAGCCGTCGTCTGCGAGCAACTCCACGAGCTGTTAGCGAGCTCCCCGCCCCTTCTCCAGAGAGAAAAAGAAAGGCGAAGCTCGGTCCAGATCGTGCAGCATCTGGACCCACGACCTCACATAAGCGCCTCGGGACCGCTCAAGCAGCAGGCTCCTCAAGGCTTCCTTGTTCTTCTGAAACTCTCCCCATTTGCAGGAGTCTTCACCAAACCGACCCAGGCGAAACTCTGCGTCTAGTATCGCCCTCTCAAGCCTCTCGACCGCTGAGTCCCGCCTCCCAGTCGACCGCCACGTATATTCCTTACAAAAGAGATGGATGTGAGCTTTACCCACATCCCACCACTGCCTAAGGGAAGAGAAGCACCTCTGCCTCTCTCTCCACTTCACCCAAAACCGACTGAATGACTCCCAGAAACACCAATCCTCCAGCAGCCTGTTGTTGAAGTGCCAGTATGCGGACCCAGCCCGAGCGCACGCTGGATTGAAATCCACACGCACCAGACAGTGGTCCGAGCATGGCACCAGCCGCATTGCGGCCACTGAGACACGGGAAACAAACGCTCGGGAAATATATATTCGATTAATGCGGGAACCACCACCCTCAGACCTCCGCGAAAAAGCAGTGGAATCCGGGTGCATGTTTCGCCAAGCATCAACCAACTCAAAGGAGTCAATCGACCCTCTCAGCTTCTTCTCTACAGCAGGGACACACTGAGTACCAGAACGGTCCCGCACCTCAAGTGTGCAATTTCATTTCGGAGTCACGTGAGTGACTTCGTGAAGAACCCGCCAGCACGCATGCGCGACATATCGTCGCAACGCATTGCTGCCGACGGCTGGAGGGGAGCGCGGCTCCCCACCAGCCCTTCAGAGGGCCGACTCAGGTAAGGCTAAGCCCCCTAGAGTTGGTGTTCCTGTTGTGGCGAGTGTGTTCTCTCCATACAGGAACATGGAAGCAGTAAGGGCCAGGACATCCGCAGGAGTCGCCGGCCACTTATCCCGGAGCCCTCCTCAACGGCTGCACCTGGGAGTCGGGCCGGGAAATAGGCGAGGAAGTCGGGGAGCCCTGTCTCTACAGGGCCCGACCCGCCGATACACCGGAGCTCCAGTGATGGTTCGAGGAGCAGGATTTCGGTGTACCACCGGAGCAGGTAGACCCTGTCTCCATATCGAGGTCACCAACGGGCTCGCTGGTCGACCTGGGCAAGGGCTCGTGTGCGGCTGCACGGCCCTTCTCCCTGAGCCCTCGGAGGAGAGGGAGGGATGGAGCCCGTAAGCCTAACCCTTTAGGGGCAAAGGCGTCACCTGCCGCTAAAATGCGGACTGGTGTTATGGCGGGACTCAAGTCCACTGGGAGACCTATCAGGACCAGTGGACTCCCCAACCAACGAAACCGGGAAGAGACACTTGGGAGGAGTCCCGCCACAGTCACCGAGTCCCCCGTGGATGGGAGGACGGGACCGTGCATCAGCTAGGCCCACGATGTGGGCAGCCGGCAAGCCCGCGCGGGTGTCGGGTCACCGTGCTGAGGCATTGGGTGCCGACTCTCCACCGCGTTTGCCCTCCGTGGCAGCGGGATCGAGCTCCGCCGAGGAGGCGTTTGAGCGTACCTCCCGCGCGGGAATCGCTCAGCTTTGCTGTGGCGGCTGGTAGCGACAACTTCCGGCACAGGGTTCACCTCGACGAGGTGCGGGCCGATGAACGGAGCCTCAGCAGTTCAGCAGAACATGAGGACTCCGACCGCCCGAGTTCTAAGGGCGAGGGGCGTATTGACCGGATGGAGCGGATGTTGGAGCTCCTCCTGCAACAGAATCAACGGGAGGAAGCATCCAGCTCCAGAGGGCACAGGGAGATTTCACCATCGTCAGCAGGCAGCCTGAGGCAGCCAGAGGATGAGGACGGTTTGGACCATACACCAGCTACATCGGAGGGCCGCAGGAAGACACAGTTAGCAGACAGCTGGACTCCCCACACCCCCACACACGGATTTTATTTATGGATTTTTCTTCCGCTTTTAACACAGTCAATACAGTCACCCTCTGCAACCGCCTTCTGGATCTACAAGTCAACCCATCACTTATCCTGTGGATAAAAGACTTCCTGCAGGACCGGCCACAGCATGTGGTGGTAAATGGTTTTAAATCCAAGAACATGATTTTAAACACTGGTGTCCCCCAGGGTTGTGTTTTATCACCGATTTTATTTTCCATCTACACGAACAATGTAACAAACAATAACAGTGACATTCCCCTTTTTAAGTATGCAGACGATATGGCCCTGGTGGCCCACATCAAGGATCACACTTCTCTGGCTGCCTACGATCAGCAGGTCAACATCTTGATGCTGTGGATCAAAGAGAGCTCTCTGGAGCTTAACATCTCTAAGACCAAGGAGCTGTGTTGTGGGGGAAGGCGAACATCTTCCCCCCAACCTCTCTTTGAACCTCTGAGGCTGAATGAGCAGACAGTCGAGCAGGTAGAGGCCTTTAGATACCTGGGCACAGAGATTGACACCCGCCTGTCCTTCTCCCAGCACACAGACTCTGTGTACAAGAAGGCACAGCAACGCCTGTTCCTGATGAGGAAACTCAGGAGCTTTGATGTCAGACAGGACATTTTAACAGCTGTATATAAATCACTTATAGAATCTGTACTCACCTTTAACATCACATCCTGGTTCACCCTTACCTCTGTCAAAGACAAATCAAAGCTTTCCCGGATCATCAATCAAGCAAGCAAAATAACTGGCAAAACTCAAATTCAATTGTCAGTACTTCACACCCAGGCAGTTAAAAGGAAAGCCAACCTCATTACACAGGATCCCACCCACCCCCTACACAAGTCCTTCCAACTTCTGCCATCAGGCCGCCGATATAAAGTCCCCCTATCCAAGAAAAACATCCACAAAAACTCATTCATACCCATTGCCATAAATAGTTTAAATAATACATGATCAATGGACAAATTAACCCTGACGCACTGTCACTTTACACGTATCCACAACTTTCAACTTTTATCTTGTCTATTTTTACAGTTTCTAATCTTTATACTTGTTTTTAAGACCTATACACACTGAGTGTGCCCGCAGAAGGCTGTGTTGTATGATGACTGTTGTATATTGTCTTGTTGTATGTTGAGCCACGTCAAAGAAGATTTTAGACAGACAATAAAGTTTTCTGAATCTGAATCTGAATCTGAATCTCGATGTAACGGCAAAATTCGCATTATCAGAGACATCGGGACTACCCCTCAACCCCAAACTGGCTGCCACCGTGGACTTCCTGACCAACCACCAGCTCCAGGAGGAGGTCCTATCGGAGGCCATAAAACAGGCACAAAGCCAAGCGAACTGCAACTCCCTTCAACGAGCCCATAGTCAATACGCCAATCTGGGGCAACATGAGCCCAAGGATCAGGACCGAGCAGGTGGAGCTCCAGCGGATCCTGAAGCTGCTCACTGCTGGGATTACCGCGTTTGCTCGGTCGGTGGACGGGGAGGATCTGAGCACCAAGCAGGAGGATGCTCTGGCTCTACTGTGCACCACACAGTATGAGATAAACGCCTTCAGGAAGAGCGTCATCAAACCCACGTTGAACCCAAAATTTGCGGGATTATGCAAAGCACCTCCTACGCCGCCACCTGGACAGTTGTTCGTGGAAGACCTCCCGAAGAGGGTCAAGGAGCTGGATGACCACGCTAAGACGGTGGGACTCATGCGGTCACATATCTCGATCAGGCAGCAGGCCAGGGAGTGCTATTTTTCAGGCCACAAGGCCCTGCTGTTAGACCAGCAAGGACCTACGCTCCAGCTCCGCCTCAATTTCAGCAGCCTCAACAACCTAGGCCTTTCAGGGCTAGGGCCCCAGCGGCCAGCATGGAAAATGCGGGCGCCGCATTATCAGCTCAATCCAGCACTTCCACATCCGGCCATACATATCAAGGACCGCCGATAACCATGAAGGTAAGGTGGTCTGGATTTCATGCACCTGCATGTTTAACTTCACATGTTGGTGGGAGACTACGGCTCTTTCCGGAGGCATGCGGAACCATCACTTCTGATGAGTTTATCTTACAAAGTATTCAAGACCATGAGATTGAATTCATCAATGGTGAAATCCCTCCATCCCAGCATATGCCAGATCGGATATTTACACTGCCCAGCAAAGAGCAGCAGTAGGCTATGCTGAAATTTTAAGGCTACAAGGGAAAAGGATAGAAAGAACTATACACAAACCAATTGAATTTGTATCCAACGTAATTACAAAAACCAAGAAGGATGGAGGATGCCGGGTTATTTTTGATTTGACCCATTTGAATACTTTTGTAGAATATACCCATTTCAAAATGGAAACGTTCCAGACAGCCAAGTTATTGGGTTCTGAGGGCTGCTTTGTGGCATGCATTGATTAAAAGATGCATGCTATTCAGTATCCATTCAGAAACACCACAGGAAGTTCTTGCAATTTACCTGGATGGATCAGCTCTGGCAATACAGAGCTTTGCCAAATGGGCTTACACAGCCCTAGATTATTTACTAAATTGCTCAAATCAATACTGGCTACACTAGGAGGCAAAATCACATAGTGATGGCCTATCTAGGTGATATCCTAATTATTGGGAATCAGCGGAACTGGCAGTTCAGCCACCGTGGAAATTTTTTCAGGAAATGGGGTTCATTATCCATCCAGATAAATCAAAGTCCTGACCTTCACAGGTCAAGGGTTATCTGGGGTTTACGGTGGATTCCAATCACGTGAGGGCCACCATACCAACTAACTAGGTTGGGGATGTCACCCAAGTATGCAAGGATCTAGTCTGGGCCAGTATACTATCAATTAGACAAACTACTAAGGTGATTGGCAAGATTGTAGCTTTTTTCCAGCTGCCCAATACGGGCCTTTGCATTATCAAAATTTGCAGAGAGCCAAGATCTCAGCGTTAAAACTGAACGCTAGACATTTCGATAGACCAATGCAGCTGCCTCTCAAGGCACAGATTGAGTTACAATGGTGGATTGACAATATTTATGACTCACTTAAACTCATCATTTTGGCCAATCCGATGGTATACTTACAAACAGACGCAAGCTCCCATGGCTGGGGAGCTACGGACAACTACTCTAGTTGTGAGGGCAGATGGGACACCCTTGAATCTACCCTGTTGTTGTCACAAGGGATAAACTATTTGGAGATGCTAGGAGCATTTCACGGACTTCGAGCTTATTGTTCTAACCTTACTGATGCTCATGTCTGTCTCCAAATAGATAATACCACTGCGGTGGCATATCTAAACCATATGGGCGGTACCAGGTCACTTTCATGTGATGAATTGGCAAATACAATTTGGCTCTGGTGTGTTCGACGGAATATTTGGATTTCAGCTACCTGTTTCCCAGGTAAGCTCAATACAGTGGCGGACACCAGGTCACACAAATTCAATGACAACATCGAGTGGATGTTGAATCCCCAAATATCCACTAAAATTACAGCCAAATTTGGTGAACCGGATATCGACCTCTTTGCGTCACGGTTGAACCATCAGGTACCAACATACGTTTGTGGGAACCAGATCCTGGGGCAATGGCGATGGATGCGTCTCGCTGGACTGGGGGAAATAGGTTTCTATGCATTTCCTCCATTTTGCCTCATCAGTCGGGTGTTGCGGAAAATCCAGACAGATGCTGCTAAGGGCATTCTTATCATACCCGACTGGCCTACGCAGCCATGGTATCCGGTGGTCCTTGATATGATCAGTCAACCTTGGGTCCTCTTAGAGGATTACCCACAATTGGTACAAACCCTGTGTCAGGGGAACCACATCCCTGCCACAGTCATCTAAACTTGTTGGCTTGAAGGTTCTGCACAGGCCATTACTGCGGTATGGCCTATCATCTAGAACCATGGATACCATCGGAGCGTCATGCCGGGAGTCCACCAGGCGGCAATACCTCTCTCACATCCGGAAATGGGAAACCTACTGCGGCCGCTCCCACATTGCATACGACGCTGTAACCATAACCGACGTATTGGAATTCTGGCGGGGTTGCATCATAATGAACACCTGAGCTACAGTGCCATCAACAGCGCCACGAGTGCGCTGTCATTCTACCTCAATATTGAGGTAGGATCCAACAGGCTGGTGTCCAGACTCATGCGGGGAATATTCAATTCGAATCCGCCCAGACCACGCTATAATATCACCTGGGATATCGGGAAAGTATTAACCCTGCTCAGGACGTGGTCGCCCATGGAGGAGCTAGAGCTGGACAAACTCACCTTGAAGCTGGTGATGTTACTGGCACTGACTTCAGCGCAGAGGGTACAGACACTCCACAAAATCCGGATCGACCTCTAGGTTGTAACTCAATCTGTGCCTTGAGAGGCAGCTGCATTGGTCTATCGAAATGTGTAGCGTTCAGTTTTAATGCTGAGATCTTGGCTCTCTGCAAATTTTGATAATGCAAAGGCCCGTATTGGGCAGCTGGAAAAAAGCTACAATCTTGCCAATCACCTTAGCAGTTTGTCTAATTGATAGTACACTGGCCCAGACTAGATCCTTGCATACTTGGGTGACATCCCCAACCTAGTTAGTTAAACCTAAATCCAGGATGATCTCTACCCCTGCAGAAGTAGTCTTCATCATAGACAAGCTTCTCAAGCAGCATAGACCTGGGTTCACAGGGCTGCAGCTGAAGTTCCTGGCATACCCCGCTGATGCAAGGCTATGTTTAGCCGCCCATATCCGTCACTATGTGAAAGTGACGAGAAAACTGAAGGAATGGAGAAACCTCACCATAGAGTGACGGTCCAGACGATATCCAGGTGGCTCAGGATCGTCTTGGGTAAGTCACGTGTTGACACTAATATCTTCAAATCCCATTCCCCCAGGGCTGCATCAACGTCGGCGGCAAGGGTCATGGAGGTGCCCATGGACCATATTCTTGCCACAGTAGGATGGCGAACGAAGCCACCTTCCAGCGGTTCTACAATAAATCTGTTGCCGCTCCTCTACAGTTCGCGTAGGCCGTGCTGAATGCAGGTCAAGAACGTGGAGATGTCCCCGAATGAGGGGTTTTCTTTTGTTGTTAACAAATGTTGTTCTTATTTTTCAGTACAAGCAGTCTGGAAAGTTGATTACTCCTATCCATCCTTATAAGTGGTGTGTGACAGCATGGACATGGTCCAGGGCATGGAATCACAGAGCTTTGAAGTCTTCACGAAGTCACTCACGTGACTCCGAAATGAAATAGTAAGTTTAAACGAGAACTTACCAGTTCGAAGGTTGATCTTTATTTTATGAGGAGTTGCGATGAGGGATTTTGTGCCCTCCGCTCCCAACCCTCGATCATAATCAACTGGTAATTAGAGTCTCTTCAATCTTACTATGCCAAGTCATTTCTGTTGTTGTTTCTGTGATTCCACACCGCTACTTTGAAGAATGTCGCGCATGCGTGCTGGCGGGTTCTTCACGAAATCCCTCATCGCAACTCCTCATAAAATAAAGATCAACCTTCGAACTGGTAAATTCTCATTTCATCTTACTATTAAAGTCCCCACCAAGGAAGGCACACTCTCCCCTATCAATAGTGCTCAACAGAGCAGTCACCTCCTGAAGTAGGCCAGCCTGCATCGTGCCGAAGCTAGGTGCATACACGTTAATGAAATGCAACGGCATGCCATCCAGGCTCACGGCCAGATGGAGCAAACGTCCTGGCACGACTTCCTGCACTTTTAAAACGCTTGGCAAAAAATTTGGGGCCAACAGAAAGGCCACCCCACTCGAATTTGAGCTGAGATGGCTCATGTAGACCCCCCCTTCCTACTCCAGTCACCAGGTGGGTTCATCACTAACAACGGTATGCATCTCTTGCAGAAAACACACTGCAAATTTCCCCTCTAAGGACTGATAAAAGCTGAAATCTGCAAAAACTCGCTCTAATCCCGTTTACATTTAATGTAGCTACTGTGAGTGTGCAGGTACACTAGATTGAGATCCTCACACTCTGCATAGACTCAAAAACTCTCTCTCTCTGAGGAACTCCAAAAAGTCCCCAAACTGGCTCTTCTCAGAGTCAGGAAGATCACTATCCTTGTTGCCAAGGATAGCCTTGAGATTCTTAATCAAAACTGACCAATCCTCCCACCGTCTTTTAGCAGCATCCTTTTTTGTTCTGATGGTACGGCTTGTTCTTAGGAACTCTCGCACCTCACGGATAACACTTTTATGAGACACGGCCTTGGAGCCTGGACACTCGGCCAACCCACTCCCACCTGAAACAACAAGCTTAACAGCACAGCGCCCAGGGTCGTTGTCAGAAATCAAAAGACCAGAACTCTCTGAAAGTTCGCTAATCCCGCTACACAAACTGGCCCCGTCACTCTCCCCCTCCTCCGGCATGACACCACCCCCAGGATCAATGCCGGGGAAGGGTCCCGAATCCCCTGACCGTAACAAGCAGCCCACTGAATGGCTGGGCTCCTGCAATCTACCATCACCCTCCACGTCTGGGCCTGGGGAAGAAAAAACAAGAGGCATCCCCAGGGCCTGTGGTGCACTGGCACCCCCGGAATCTGAAAGAGGATCACGACCTGAAACAGCCCCGACCTCCACAGCATCTAGAGTACCCCCTCCACAGGCATCACCCAGAGAATCTCCACTTGCTTTTAAACTCTCCCCTGCCAACTCAGCCGGTGAGGCAGCACACCCCCAGCACCTCCACTGGCACTGATATGGAGCACAGACTGGTACACCAATGCACCCGAACCTCCCCCCTCGGGGTGACACTGCTCATCCCCCGTCTCAGGGAGCACACTATCAGGGAAGCCAACCACATCAACTGGCGTGCCAGCACCCTCAGTAGGCCTCTGAAGTGAGGGGACCTCCTCCGACCCAGAGGGCACACACCCAAGGTAGCTAACCTCAACACCCGATGAGATAACTCCCTCGGAGGGCCCCTGAGACGAAGGGACATCCTCCCGCCCAGAGGACACAACTCCACCGGAATCAACCCCAGCACCTGGTCTTGTGACACCCGCTGAAGATCCCTGAAAAGGAGGCCCAACCTCCGACCCGGAAGACACCAGTTCAAGACCACCAACCACTTCAGTGGTGGAAGGTCTGGAAAAAGACATCCCCCTAGCTTTGGACCCACGCCCTTGCTCTTCCTCGCCAGGCACATACCTCCTTTTTGTCCCGCTAGCATGCGGCGGTACGGTGACCTCCATAAGGGAAGGGTCTTCCGCCTCCACACTACCCCCAGCCACTTTACCACCCGCACGTTTTAGCTTCCCTGCCCCCATCTGAACCACCTCAGCTCCTTGCTGGGCCACGGCAGGTGTAATCTGGACCTCACTGGAGCTGACAGGCGCCCCTTGGGTGGTCTCAGAACTTGGCAGGTGCACACCCGATTGCGTTTGACTCGCTTGGGTGGACTTTTTCTTCTCCTTCCTCTTCTTCTTCCTCTGCTGCTCCCAAATCCCCCCCTCTTCTCTTCCCTCCCCCTGTGCTCCACCTTCAGCCGCCACCACAGGTTCAGGACGTAGGGGGCAGGGGCTATCGCTGCCCAGGGTCCCCAATGCTGAACCTGCGGCCCCAGATAGACTATCACTGCCGCCCCGGATCACCAAGGCAGAGCTGGCAGCCCTAGCCGGGTCAGCAGTACCACCCCGCGCCACTGAGGTTCACGAGCCACCCCGGATGGGCCAGCAGTGCATTCCTGGGCCACTGCACTAGAACTTCTAGCAGTGACCCCGCGAATAAGACACTCCCCATGGAGATGTCCAAATCCACTGCACGCATGACACCGTGCATTCCCCCAACTCCAACGCACGGTTCTAGGACACGGACGGTTCTAGGACACGCCGCACGCATGACACCGGTTCTTCCCCCAACTCCAACGCAACGCACATTAAGCCAGGCACCACATTGTGCAAAATGACTTTAGGGCAGAGAAACGGTGCTAAAAAAAGGACAAAGACACCGAAATCTTCATACCCTTGATCTCCAGGTACTCTTGGCAGTCCGCTAACGACAACCGCACCCTCGACAATGTAGAGCAAAGGACAGTTTCAACAGTCCAACGTTAAGTTAAACTATGAAGCCTCTCTGCCTCTGTTCCTTCTCCATCCGCATAATCCTTGAAAGGCTGCTTCAAACCTTCTCAACTGCAGAGCTGAGAAAAAAGCACAACCTCTCTCTCTCTCTCTCTCCCTCTCTCCCTCTCTCCCTTTTTTTTTCCTTTTCCAAAAACTTTATTCAACACAATCATATAATACAACACATCAAAACATAATCAAAAAATCACACTATAACAAACAAATCATTGTAGTACAACAGTACATTAATTATTTATAATAGTCTCATCCCCACGCGGTGACCAGCGTTGACGGAAGGCCTCCAGAGTCCCCGTGGAAACCGCGTGTTCCCTCTCCAGGGACCCACGTGCATGAACGTAGGCCCGAAAGAGGGGCAGGCAGCCGACTCTAGCCTGACCATCGACCGCCCGCTGCCTGGACCCGGGAATGGCCATCTTAGCCAGGCCGAGGAGCAAACCGACAGGTAAGTCCCCCCCCCACACTCGGCTCGCCCCACTCCCTGCCTTGTGTCCGAACACCAGGATTGTGGGGCTAAAATGCAGCCAGAACTTGAGGAACAGCCCCTTCAGATATTGGCAGTAACCTCTCACACTCCATATACACATGGAACACGGTCTCCTCCTCTCCGCAGAAAATACATGCGGCGGACGAGCCCATGAACCGGCTCAAAAGTTTATTACAAACCACCGCTCCATGCAACACTCTCCACCCCAGGTCCCCAATATAATGGGGTACGACTCCCTTATAGAAGGACCCCCACTGGGGACCTCCCCTGCCTTCGAATGGTAACACCGTCCGCCATAGTGAGTCGGGACGGGAGACGAATGCAAGGAGGTTCAGAATGTGCAGGAGCATCCTATACAGTGCGCGTCTCTTCCCCTCACGAAATGGCATGCTGGTCATCTCAGAAAGGCAGCTCAGATTATGTGGAGCCGGAGGCCGAGAAATATCCCGGAGCCAGGCCCGATGAGCAGATCTGACGGAGCGGGGGTAAGCTCTATCTGAACCACTCTAGGCTCGCGCCTCTCCTCGACACCCACCATGACAGGATGAGGACCAGCCACACCCGCAGCCACAACATCCCCCTCTCCTCGTGGAGCAACACTCTGGCTGAAAACAGCCAAATTCCTCACTCTTAGCACATCCCTGTAGAAGACAGGCAAGCCCCTTAGAGCGGGTCGACCGATGCCCGCCATCGGGAGCCGCGAGACCCCCCTTAGGCAACGACCCTGACGGAAAAAATACGTGGCCAGAGCGTGCCATCTGGGAGGGTTCTCTACATACATGTATCTCCGCAGAGTCCTGAGACAGAGAGCCGCCACCTGGGTACGCACGCATACCAAGGACTGGCCGCCCTCCTCTAACGGGAGACTCAGGACCGCCGCGGAAACCCAGTGCTTCCTATTTCCCCAAAAGAAATCTACCAGCTTCTTCTGTATAGCAGTTACAAATATAGAGGGTGGGACAAGAGTAGCCAGCCGGTACCATAACATGGAGGCCACCAGCTGGTTTATAACCAGCACCCTCCCCCGAAAGGAAAGAACTCCAAGCAGGCCTGACCAGCGCCCCAACCGGGCAACCACTTTCATCTCCAACTCCTGCCAGTTTGCCGGCCAAGCATCCTCGGTGGGACTTAGGTACACCCCCAAATAGAGGAGGTGCGTGGTGCTCCACGCATACAATGCCATCTCCTCCAGCAGCGAGTCTACCTGCCACTGACCCACTAAAAGTCCAGAGCACTTACTCCAGTTAATCCTAGCAGAAGATGCAGCCGAGAAAATCTCCTGGCAGTCACGCATCCTCCGCAGGTCACCAGGATCAGTGAACATAAGAAGTACGTCATCGGCATACGCCGATAGAACCACCTCAACCCGCGGGCCAGGTAGGGCCAGGCCTGTCAACCTCCTCCTCCGAAGACACAGGAACGGCTCCACACAGACTGAGTACAACTGGCCCAACATAGGGCACCCCTGGCGGACCCCCCTCCCGAAATGAAAAGGAGACAACAACGCGCCATTAACCTTCAGAAGGCACTCCGCAGCAGCGTACAAAAGCCGGATCCGGGCCACGAAAAGCAGTCCAAACCCAAACGCTTGCAACGTCCCAAATAGGTATTCATGCTCTACCCTATCAAAAGCCTTCTCCTGATCAAAAGGCAGAAAAGCAGCTGACTCACCAGTACCCTGGGCTAGATGAATCAGGTCCCTAACCAGGTGGATGGTATCCTGGATGGACCGGCCAGGGACTGTATAAGATTGGTCAGGATGAATCAATTGATGCAGCGCGGAGCCCAGGCGATTAGCCATTACCCGTGCAAAAAATTTATATTCTGTGCATAGGAGAGAGACAGGACGCCAGTTCTTCAACAAACGGAGTTCGCCCTTCTTAGGCAGCAAGACAACAACTGTCCTACGCCACGAGAGAGGCATCTCCCCGGTCGCCAGGCTCTCCCCCAGAACCAACATGTAGTCATCCCCTAGGATATCCCAGAAAGCTCTAACAAACTCCACCGTCAACCCATCCAGCCCGGGGGACTTACCCCTCCTGAGCTGATGCAAGGCACGAGTCAACTCCTCCAAAGATAAGGGGCCATCAAGAAGATCAGCCACCTCCCTATCTACAGTCGGTAGACCCTCCCACAGAACTTGCTGAGCCTCCACGCTGAATCCATCCGCAGAGAACAGGGACCCATAAAAGGACCTAACCAAGGCATTGATCCTCTCTGGATCAGTGACAGAGGAGCCATCATCTGCAAGCAACTCCACGAGCTGTTTTCGAGCGCCCCGCCCCTTCTCCAGAGAGAAAAAGAAAGGCGAAGCTCGGTCCAGATCGTGCAGCATCTGGACCCGAAACCTCACGTAAGTGCCTCGGGACCGCTCAAGCAGCAGGCTCCTCAAAACCTCCTTCTTCCTCTGAAACTCTCCCCATTCGCTGGAGTCTTCACCAAACTGACCCAGGCGAGACTCAGCGTCCAGTATCTCCCTCTCAAGCTTCTCGACCGCTGAGTCCCGCCTTCCAGTCGACCCCCACGTATATTCCTTGCAAAAGAGACGGATGTGAGCTTTACCCACATCCCACCACCGCCTAAGGGAAGAGGAGCACCTCTGCCTCTCTGTCCACTTCACCCAAAACCGACTGAATGACTCCCGGAAACACCGATCCTCCAGCAGCCTGTTGTTGAAGTGCCAGTACGCGGACCCAGCCCGAGCGCACGCTGGATTAAAATCCACACGCACCAGACAGTGGTCCGAGTACGGCACCAGCCGCATTGAGGCCGCTGAGACACGGGAAACAAACGCTCAGGAAATATAAAAACGATCAATGCGGGAACCACCACCCTCAGACCTCCGCGAAAAAGCAGTGGAATCCGGGTGAAGGTCCCTCCAAGCATCAACCAACTCAAAGGATTCAATCAACCCTCTCAGCTTCTTTGCTACAGCAGGCGCACACTGAGTACCAGAACGGTCCCGCACCTGAAGTGTGCAATTAAAGTCCCCACCAAGGAAGACACACTCTCCCCTATCAATAGTGCTCAACAGAGCATTCACCTCCTGAAGTAGGCCGGCCTGCATCGTGCCGGAGCTAGGGGCATACACGTTAATGAAATGCAACGGCATGCCATCCAGGCTCACGGCCAGATGGAGCAAACGTCCTGGCACCACTTCCTCCACTTTTAAAACGCATGGCAGAAAATTTGGAGCCAACAGAAAAGCCACCCCACTCGAATTCGAGCTGAGATGGCTCATGTAGACCCCCCCTTCCCACTCCAGTCGCCAGGTGGGTTCGTCACTAACAACGGTATGTGTCTCTTGCAGAAAACACACGGCAAATTTCCCCTCTCTTAGGACTGATAAGAACTGAAATCTACGAAAACTCGCTCTACTCCCGTTTAAATTTAATGTAGCTACTGTGAATGTGTAGGCACACTAGATTGAGATCCTCACACTCTGCTAGACTCAAGAACTCCTCCTCTGAGGAAGTCCAAAAAAAACCCAAACTGTCTCTTCTCAGAGTCAGGAAGACCACTATCCTTGTTGCCAAGGATAGCCTCGAGACTCTTAATCAAAGCTAGAGAGTCCCCCCACCGTCTTTGAGCAGCATCCCTTCTGGTTCTGCTGGAACGGCTTGTTTTTAGGAACTCTCGCACCTCAAGGATAACACTTGCCTGAGACACGGCCTTGGAGCCTGGGCGCGCAGCCAACCCGCTCGCACCTGAATCAACAAGCTCAAAAAGACGAGAACTCTCTAACAAATCGCTATCCTCACTACACACACTGGCCCCGTCACTCTCCCCCTCCTCTGCCAGGACACCACCCCCAGGATCAATGCCGGGGAAGGGTCCCGAAACCCCTGACTGAAACACGCAGCCCACTGAATGGCTGGGCTCCTGCACGCTACCATCACCCTCCACGTCTGGGCCTGGGGAAGCAAAAACAAGAGGTATCCCCAGGGCCTGTGGTGCACTGGCACCCTCAGAGTCTGAATGAGGATCATGACCCAAAACAGCCCCGACCTCCACATCGTCTACAGTGCCCTCTCCACAGGCATCACCCAGAGAATCTCCACCTGCTTTTAAACTCTCCCCAGACAACTCATCTGGTGAGGCATCACGCCCCCCAGCCCCTCCACTGGCACTGATATGGACCACAGACTTGAACGAAAATACCCCCGAACCTCCCCCCTCGGGCTGACTCTGCTCATCCCCCGTCACAGGGGGCACACAGCCAGGGGAGCCAACCACGTCAACTAGCGTGCTAACACCCTCAATAGGCCTCTGAAACGAGGGGACCTCGTCTGACCCAGAGGCCACACACCCAAGGGAGCTAACCCCATCATACGATGAGATAACTCCCTCGGAGGGCCCCTGAGATGAAGGGACAAACTCCCGCCCAGAGGACACAACTCCACCGGAATCAACCTCAGCACCTGGTCCTGTGACACCCACTGAAGATCCATGAAAAGAAGGCCCAACCACCGACCCAGAAGACACCAGTTCAAGACCACTTTCAGCCACATCAGTGGTGGAAAGCCCGGAGAAAGACATCCCCCTAGCTTTGGACCCACGCCCTTGCTCATCTTCACCAGGCAAATGCTTCCTTTTTGTCCCACTAGCATGCGGAGGTACGGTAACCTCCATAAGGGAAGGGTCATCCGCCTCCACATTACCCCCATCCACTTTGCCACCCGCACATTTTGGCTCCCCTGCCCCCTTCTGAACCACCTCAGCTCCTTGCTGGGCCCCAGCAGGTGCAATCTGCACCTCACTGGAGCTGCCAGGCACCCCTTGGGTGGTCACAGAACTCGGCAGGTGCACACTCGATTGGATTTTACTCGCTCGGGCGGCCTTTTTCCTCTCCTTCCTCTTGATCTTCTTCCCCTGCTTCTCCCAAATCCCCCCCTCTTTTCTTCCCTCCTCCTGTGCCCCACCTTCAACCGCCGCCACAGGCGCAGGATGTGGGGGGCGTGGGCTTTCGCTGCCCAGGGTCCCCAAAGTGGAACCTGCGGACCCGGATGGATTATCACTGCCGCCCCGGATCACCAAGGCAGAGCTGGCAGCCCTAGCCGGGTCAGCAGTACCACCCCGTGCCACTGAGGTTTGACGAGCCACCCCAGATGGGCCAGCAGTGCATTCCTGGGCCACTGCACTAGAACCCCTAGCAGTGACCCCGCGAATAAGGCACTCCCTACGGAGATGTTCAAATTCGCCGCACGCATGACACCATGCCTTTCCCCAACTCCAACGCACGGTTCTGGGGATACCCTTATACTCCACCTCAAAACTCCCCTCAGCACCATCCCCCTCACCCACCTTCATGAACACCCTCCTCTTGAAACTGAAGATCCCTTTTTCCTCCGGGTCCCCCCCGGGATGCAAGAGCCTAAAGCATTTAGACCGCACCTCCCCAAACTTGGACAGGTGTGGAATAAGTAACGCATCCGAAATATAAGTGGGGCAGCTCCGCAGAAGAACCGGTCTCACTCTAGATACCCACGGATCCACCTGTATGTGGACCCCCCCCACTGAGACCCCCGTCTCCAACGCTAGGGCCACACACTCCCGGGTCTTAAGTATCATCTCAACCTTTCCTCTTTCGAGCTCGGAAGAGACAATAGCCCCCCTCCCAAGAAGTTCATTCATGGCCTTCGTAATTGCTCCCCTAGACATCATAGGCCCAGTTTGAACCGAGATACCAAAACTGTCCCCATCCAAGTGAACATGAGGCTCAAGCTCAGATGGCCTCTTACCCGCCACTGATGCCAACGCTGCGTAGGTCTGGACCTTCGGCCGCGCCCCTTCCATCGCCATCCTAACAGAGGCACAATCCAGCTCCAGGCACCCCAGCAGCTCAGCTCCACGTTAAGTCCCAGAGACAGTCACAGCCAAAGACAGGCAGCAGAAAACAGAAACCTCCAGCTGAAGCAGGAAAGTCCCCAGGTTCGTCCACAGCCAAGAGCAGCTTTTGGGAAGCTTTATCCCAGTCTCGCCGGAAGCAAAATTACCTTCTTCACATTAAGCCAGGCAGCCACACTGAGCAAAATGACTTTAGGGCAGAGAAACGGTGCCAAAAACGACAAAGACACCGCAAACTTCCTATCCTCGATCTCCAGGCACCCTTGGCAGTCCGCCAACGACAACCGCACCCTCGACAATGTGGAGAAAACTCAGGAATGTTCACACTGGTGGAGGCTTCCCAGACCAGAGGAAAGCTTCAACAGCCCAACGATAAGTTAAACTATGAAGCCCCCCTGCGTCTGTGCCCTCTCCAACGGCAAAATTCTTGAAAGGCTGCTTCAATCCTTCTCAACTGCAGAGCTGAGAAGAAAACACGACCTCTCTCTCTCTCTCTCTCTCTCTCTCTCTTTTTTTTTTCCATTTCAAAAACTTTATTCAACACAATCATAAAATAAAACACATCAAAACATAATCAAAATCACACTATAACAAACAGATCATTGTAGTACAACAGTACAATCATTGTTTATAATAGCCTCAACCCCACGCGGTGACCAGCGTTGACGGAAGGCCTCCAGCGTCCCCATGGACACCGCGTGTTCCCTCTCCAGGGACACACGTGCACGGACGTAGGCCCGAAAGAGGGGCAGGCAGCCTACTCTTCTCTCTCTCTCTCTCTCTCTCTCCCCATCTCCCTCTCTCTCTCTCTTCCTCTCTCCCTCACCCGCCTCTCTCCCTCTCTCTCTCCCTCCCCTTTTCTCTTACTCCCCCCCACTCCCTCCATCCCACTCTCTCCCTCCCCCTCTCCCTCCACACACACACAAACACACCTACACCTGAAATGTCTCATTGCCTAGCACTATGTGCAAACATCAGAGACAAAGTGTTGGGGACAGCCATCTTCTACTTCAGTGAGGAAAGCTGGTCGGTGATTGGCTGCAACGTCCCTTGGAGACAGCGTCTGATTGGCCGCCGAGTGACCAGCGCATTATGTGATTTTACACAATGCCCTTGGAGACAGCGTCTGATTGGCCGCCGAGTGACCAGCGCATTATGTGATTTTACACAATGCCCTTGGAGACGGTGGCTGATTGGACGGGATTTTTATGGGAAGCTGGTCGGTGATTGGACGCAACCCCCTTAGAGACATCGGTTGATTGGCCATTTTTTTCTCTAATTTCAAATCGTACTGTTCCAATATTTCACACTTTTTTAACTTTAAAATCGGAACAAATACGATAAAATTGGACTAGTTGGCAAGTAGGCAATTCAGGACCTTAATTTCCAGACCATCCTTATATTCTTTCCAAGACTATGATTAAACTTTCAGAGTTATGGTTACTACCTCCAAAAAGCTCTCCCATCAACACACCAACCACTTGCTCAGCCTACATTCCTTAAGATTTGGTTCAGCCCTACAGTGCTGTTCCTAAAACTCCACTGGGTGCACTTTAAAAACCTTCTAAGTCTCTCCCATGCTAAGGAATGCTAGTTAATACTGGAGAAGCTAAAATCACATACTACGACTGCAACTGTGCATTTGATGGCACTGGGCCTGCACTCACTGGAATTTTGAACTTACCAAATAATGAAAGGCCTAGATAGAGTGAAGGTGGAGAGGATCTTTCCTCCATTGGGAGAGTCTAGGACCAGACCAGAGGCCTGAGCTACAGAACAAAAGGACGTACCTTAATGCCCTTGTCCTTAGGAAACCTGAACGGAAACAAGGTTTCCGTGCAGTTCCCGGAGGTTCCTGGAAGTTTTTGTCAGTCTCCCTAATGGTCGAAAGTGGTTTCCGTTTTAAAAATCGGTAATTTTTTAGTTGAAACCGGTTGCGATACTAACTGGAGGTGGTTGCCGGAGGACAAAAACCTCCAGGAACCGCACGGAAACCTTGGGTGGGGTGCAAAGTCTCCAGAGGTTTCCGTTCACGTTTCCTAAGTAGGACAGGGGCATTAGAAAGACGAGGAGGAATTTATTTAATCAGAAGGTGGTGAATCTGTATAAGTCATTGCCACAGACGGCAATGGAGTCCAAGTCAATGGTTATTTGACAGATTATTTTGACAGAGGGGTTATGAAGAGAAGGCAAGTGTTGGAGCCATTAAGCTTAAGTAAGTTTATTATAATCATGTATAGTTACCTTTAATTATTATCTTCCAGTGTTAATGTGAGTGGGATTTTATACGTACTCTGGGGCGTGTTTTTGGCAAGAGGATTCTGGCGCAGAATCTCAGATTATTAGTTTTAGTTTGATGTCGAGCCATGGGATGAAACTGTTTTCTACCATGGCCACGAGTGTGATTGGGACATACTGTATATATGTTGTCAGACGGTGTACTTTTACAAGAAGAAGATTTTATGATTTATAGACATGAATGGAACGACGATTAAGAATGGAAAGTTATGAGTTGTTTCATTGTTTTGTGTAACCACAATAAATAAGCTATTAATCAAGAGTATTTCTGGTAGATTCATCTTTGCTGTTTCAAATGTGTCGTGGAGTGCGTCAGACTACTTTTCCAATCATATCCGACAAATTAGTGGCTATCGAAGTTTGAATGAGAAATTGTAAAAACCTCCACTACAGCAGGAGAATGGGATTAAGTGGGAAAGATAGATCATCCATGATTGCATGGCAGCATAGACATGATAGGGCAAATGGCCTAATTTTGCTGATATTGATTTGTGCTGACATAAAATCAACAGCTTTGTCCATGTTGTTCAACCTTCTTCGAACCATGTTAATTGGTGTTCTGTAATAAATGGAAATGTTCAACATGTAATCTGGTCACTTTAATGTTTTATCCCAATCACACAGTTATCTTTGATATTTACCAATCATGCTGATAGCATTTATTTTTACTTTTAATATAGAACTAGTCTAAGTGGGACCCATTGGGTCCCATGTTCACATGGGAGGGCTGGTCCCACAATGCAATATTCTACCTCTCCATCAATTCCAATATTCAATTTCAATATCCAAATTCAATTTCATAGCATTTGAAGCAGAGTGCAGGCCACCAAATTCAATTTCGTAGCATTTCAAGCAGAGTGCATGCTACCAAATTTAATTTAGTAGCATTTCAAGCAGAGTGCAGGCTACCAAATTCAATTTCATAGCATTTCAAGCAGAGTACAGATCACCAAATTCAATTTCATAGCATTTCAAGCAGAGTGCAGGCCATCAAATTCAATTTCGTAGCATTTCAATCAGAGTGCATGCTACCAAATTTAATTTCAATGCATTTCAAGCAGAGTGCAGGCCACCAAATTCAACTTCATAGCATTTCAAGCAGAGTGCAGGCCACCAAATGCAATTAAGTAGCATTTCAAGCAGTGTGCAGGCTACCAAATTCAATTTCATAGCATTTCAAGCAGAGTGCAGATCACCAAATTCAATTTCATAGCATTTCAAGCAGAGTGCAGGCCACCAAATTCAATTTCATAGCATTTTGCAGAGTGAAGGCCACCAAATTCAATTTCATAACATTTCAAGCAGAGTGCAGGCCATCAAATTGCCAAATAACTCATTGCATTGTCATTAAGGGCTAATAAATTATTGCATACTACATTGCAGACTCATAGTTCAGTTCATTAACAGCTTAGAATGACAGTTGTGGCCTCTCCCTCACGATCTTCCAAAGTGACTGACTCATGTCCAGGCATCCGGGGTTTTACAGCACCCCCCCGGAAGTGGCGTTACCTTCATCATGGTGATTGACAGGCGAGAGGACTAATCAGCTGATCTCAAGATTTTTTAAACACTCATAAGTTTTTTATTTTTCTTCAATTGGAAAAATCCTCTGGGCTGCCTCAACGCAGGAGGACTATGAGTAAGATGGCGAAAGATCATAGCAATATAGGGTAGCATTTTTAACTAAAATCAATATACAGCACAGACAGGAAGTGATCAAGATGAGACATAGTTATATAGATAGAAAGAAGCAGTAGCAAATCTCAATTTTAAATTATTACAGGTGGTTCCATTAAAACACGTGCCTCCATAAAGCCAATTGTGTACTTCATGATTAATTAATTATTTACATTACACGGGGTGAATCAGTTATAACGCGATTTTGGTCAGGAACCAGAAAGGTTCTTTGGAATATGACAAGCAGAAAGACAAAACTGTCCTGAGAAAAAACCGTTTCAGGAAAAAAAACTGTTTCCATATAACCTCCCTCAGACATCAGAAACCGTTGCCTCTTAAGAACACTGTTCAGGACATAGCCATTAAAAAATACTTTTACATTTGTAAATCCTGTGGAGAAAAATAACTTTGTTATTGCAAATCTGAAATTCTCTGGTCCCTCACCCCCTTTTCTCTATTGACATAATTGTTTTCAATCGTGCAATCTTTGCTGTGAGGTTTTTTAGTAATGCACCCATTGCATTGTAGCAGAACCACTTGTGCATACATTTTGTTGAAATCACACTGTAGATTCTAAACTCTCTCTTCCCCTGTCCTAGCTTTGCAGTTAAGTTTCTGTGAGTTGGATATTTACAAGAAATAATATGCTTTTTTCTTATATAACCCAATTTATCGTCTTGATAAATGATAAATTATAATTTATCATTTATCATGTTTGCTATTTCTTAACGGTTTCTTATCCATTTCCAGGGTTTACCGTGAATGCCTGTGGTAACATTTTAACATGTATCTGAAATGTAATACTAGCATTGAACTAGAATTTGTATTCATATATGAACATTTTAAATTATACCCATTAATTTTAGCAAATATATTGAACTAACAAACACATTTGTGAATAATTTAGATTTTGCACAGGACATTTATTATTCACAAAACAGCTATTGTGGAAAACTAAATCAGCAGTGTAAAACACAAATAACAAGTCTAGAAGTGGCAAAAGCATCACCTAAGCTATGATGTGATATTTTCATTTCAGTTTCAAGTCAAACTATATTGTGTTTTTGTGTAAATTCTATTGCATTCTTTTGCGACTATAATGTTTCTCGTATTATTAAAATGTAATGCGCTGCCTATGATAAACAAAAAATTTCACTTCCAAAATGTCATATTACTTTGCACATGAAAGCAAATCAAGACCCGACTTTATCCCATTACATATCTTTTGAGCGGCACACATAATAAAGTTAGCCTACCTTAGGTAGATGCAGTGGCAGAAAACTTGACAAGCAATCTTTTGTTAATGTTACACATCTCCATTGTGGTAATGGCCACATAAATAATTGACTGATAGGCACAACATCCTTCAGCCCTGCTTAAAAAAACAAACTGCTTGTCTTACATTGGAGTATTATTTCTATGCAACAATAACGGCACTCTTGGCAGCCATTACCATAGTAATATCTCTTTGCATAATAACATTAATGCAATGAGCATCACTTCTGTACCACAAGGTGTAAAGGTAATTTAAGTTTTAATATTTTATTCATTGGGCCAGTTTTATTATTGGACTGGGTAACCAAGAAGTGCAAAGGAGAGTAATATTATGTCACTGTAACACAGTTACATGAATGTTGAATGAGAAAAAAATAAGAAATGGCAAACTCTATTTGCTCCCTATAAACATAAAGAAATATAAAGTTGAAATTAGCATGGATTGTCAAACTTGTTGAAGAAGGTAAATCCTGTCTTAGGCAATAATGTGAAATGGGTAATTGCTAACCGGTGGCCTGTTTTATTGGAAGTGTCCTTTTCAATGACTATCATCATCAAGTTCCCCTCAAAATCTCACATGAACATATGACAAGATGCAGGCTATTAGTTTTATCATTGTTTGCTCAAGATCCTAAATTAATAATGCCTGCCAAAAGCATGTTGCTTCTCCAGTTTTGTACACATCCAGTGAACCGTTTTATTCCACAACCACTTTGTGGAGGAATTAAAGTGTTGGTTCTTCTCCCGTAACATGTTTTGAGTTCCATTTGCTGATATTTCTCTATTGCCTTTGCACTGAGGAAAGGGTTAATAGACACTGAGAAATATCATTCTTCCCCCCCTCTCACCCCCCCCCCCCCCCCTCGTCCCCCTCTCACCCCCCAACTGTGAGGATCGCAGCAGGTACAAGCCTTTCCGGTTTAGCTTCATCTCTCCTGAAGGTCTATGACCTCCTTCTCAACTCTCAACTCTCACAGAAAAGAAAAAGATCACAAACAGCATCTAATAGTGTTGATTAATGATGCTTAATGAATCATTAATGATCAGTCTGAAGAAGGGTCTCGACCCAAAACATCACCCATTCCTTCTCTCCAGAGATGCTGTCTGTCCCACTGAGTTACTCTAGCATTTTGTGTCTATCTTTGGCCTCTGACTTGAAAGTTTAAAGCAGTCCAGCATCTAATCTTTTGGAGCAGAGACTTTTAAACTCTAGAGACACAACGTGGAAACAGGCCCTTCGGCTCACCGAGTTCACGCTGACAAACGATCACCCTGTACACTAACCTACACACACTATGGACATTAAAAAAAAAATTACCAAAGCCTATTAACCTACAAAATGTTGGGGTGTGGGAGGCAACCGGAGCACCCAGAAAACACTCACACAGTCACAGGGAGAACGTACAAACTCCATACAAACAGCATTCATAGTCGGGATCGATCCTTGGTCTCTGGCGCTGTAAGGCAGCAACTCTACCACTGCGCCACTGTGATGCCCCAAAAGGTAAATTCCAAATTACCTATCTTGTAGATCCCACTGAAGCACCGAGCTGGTGCATCACCTGGCAATGTCCTCTTGCAATGAGGCTTCTAGGTCAGCAAGCCTTTCTGAGGAGCTATTGTCACTTTCTATGACCAGGACTACTTCCAATGGAAGATAAGGATATGAATACGTCCTCTCAGGGAAAACATGTGACATTAACATTACAAGTAAAACCATACTTGATTTTCAAGCAGTCTTTCAGGTGCACATCCTCTAAACTCATCTACTGCATCCAGTGTTCATGATTGGGCCTCCAATACATCAGTGAGACTACACGTAGACTCGGCGACCGTTTTGCTGAACACTCGCACTTGGTCCGCCAATGCCTAAGGCATATCCCACTTGCTAACCATTTGAATTCCTTCCATTTGAAACCATTTGCTAACCTACCCATTCCCACACTGACCTTTCTGTCCAGTGAGGCCACATGCAAACTGGACAAACAGCTCCTCATATTATGCTTGTGTAGCTACAACTCTTAACAGTATGAATATTGAATTGTCCAATTTTTGGTATCAAGCCTCAAACACTCCCCCCTTTTCCCCTCCACCTCATTCTTCTCCTCTTTTTCACCCATCTTTCCATCCCCCTTCTCATTCTTGTGTCCTTGGACAAGCACCCTTTTTTTCACTCCCTCGCTATCTATATTACTCCCTCTGGCTTCACAATCCAAGCACCACATAGAAACTGAAACAAAATCTATCCTCTGGGTTTCTTTCGCTTCAATTCACAAATCCAAATTCTGTACAAGTATGCAGGTTATCATCATTACCTTTAAAGCCTATTTGTCAGAAACTTGCCAATCATTGAGTCATAGAGTTATACAGTGTGGAAATAGGACCATCGGCCCAACTTGCCCACAGCGACCAACATGCCCCATCTACATGAGTCCCACCTGCCTGTGTTTGGCACACATTCTTCTAAACCTATCCTATCCATGTACCAGTCTAATGTTTTTTAAACATTGCGATAGTATCTGTCTCAATTACCTCCTCTGGCTGCTCATTCCATACACCCACCACTCTTTGTGTATAAAAGTTATCCCTCAGGTTCCTATTATATATTTCCCCTCATCTTAAACCTATGTCCTCTGGTTCTCCTGCTCCTCCTGTGCTCCAAGGAATAGAGTCCCAGCCTGCTCATCTGCCTATTGCTCAGGCCTTCGAGTCCTGACAACATTCTTGTGAATCTTCTTCATAAATCATTTGATGTAGGACTGAAAGCTCATCTCCCTAAACCCTCCCCCCAAACCTGTCTCACAGTAGATTAAAGTTAGGTGTTAAAGAAGGAACTGCAGATGCTGGAGAATCGAGGGTACATAAAAGGCTGGAGAAACTCAGCGGGTGCAGCAGCATCTAAGGAGCGAAGGAGATAGGCGACGTTTCGGGTCGAGACCCTTCTTCAGACTGGTTAGGGATCAGGGAAACGAGAGATGTGGAGAGATTAAGAACAATGAATGAAAGATATGCAAAAAAGTATCGATGATAAAGGATTTTGTGTACCATTGTTAGCTGTTTGTAGTGTGAAAATGAGAAGTTAGTGCGACTTGGGTGGGGGAGAGATAGAGAGAGAAGGAATGCCAGGGCCCGAGGGCTGAGGGAGAGGTGGGAAGGAGAGGAGACAGCAAGGGTTAACAGAATTGAGAAAATTCAATGTTTCAGCCCAGAAGATGCAGACTCCCCAAGCGGAATATGAGGTGCTGTTCCTCCAACTTACGGTGTTGCTCACTCTGGCCGTGGAGGAGGCCCAGGATCGAGAGGTCGGATACAGAATGGGAGGGGGAGTTGGTGCTGAGCCACTGGGAGGTCGGGTTGGTTATTGCAGACCGAGTGGAGGTGTTTGGTGAAACGATCGCCAAGCCTCCGCTTGGTCTCACCGATATAGATCAGCTGGCATCTGGAGCAACGGATGCAGTAGATGAGGTTGGAGGAGGTGCAGGTGAACCTCTGTTGGACCTAGAAGGACTGCTTGGGTCCCTGAAAGGAGTGGAGGGGAGAGGTGAAGGGACAAGTGTAGCATCTCTTGCGGTTGCAAGGGAAAGTGCCCGGGGAGGGAAGGGAAGACTTGACAAGGGAGTTGCGGAGGGAGCGGTCTTTGCGGAAGGCAGACGGGGGGGGGAGATGGGAAGATGTAGCGAGTGGAGGGGTCACGTTGGAGGTGGCGAAACTGGCGGAGGACTATGTGTTGTATGTGCCGGCTGGTGGGGTGAAAGGTGAGGACGAGGGGGACTCTGCCCTTGTTGTGAGTGGAGGAATGGGGAGAGAGGGCAGTGTTGCGGGGTATGGAGGCGACTCTGGTGAGAGCCTCATCTATAATGGGGGAAGGGAATCCCCGTTCTCTGAAGAATGAGGACATTTGTGATGACCTGGTGTGGAACACCTCATCCTGGGAGCAGATGCAGCGTAGACGGAGGAATTGGGAATAGGGGATGGAGTCCTTACAGGAAGCAGGGTGGGAGGAAGAGTAATCCAGGTAGCTGTGGGAGTCAGTTGGTTTGTAGTGGATGTCGGTCAGGAGTGTATCACCTGCAATAGAGATGGTGAGGTCAAGGAATGGTAGGGAAATGTCGGAAATGGTCCAAGTGTATTTGAGTGCCGGATGAAAGTTGGTGGTGAAATGGATGAAGTCAGTCAGTTGTGTTTGGGTGCAGGAGGTGACACCAAAGCAGGCATCAATGTAACGGAGGTAGAGGTCGGGGATGGGGCCCTGGTATGTCGAGAACAAGGATTGTTCGACGTCCCGACAAAGAGGCAAGCGTAGCTGGGGCCCATGCATGTGCCCATAGCTACGCCTTGTGTTTGGAGGAAATGGGAGGAGTCAAAAGAGAAGTTATTAAGGGTAAAGACCAACTCCGCTGGGCGGATGAGGGTGTCAGTGGACGGGTATGGGTTGCTCCTCTGGTCGAGGAAGAACCACAGGGCTTTGAGACCATCCTGGTGGGGGATGGAGGTGTAGAGTGATTTTTCTCTCTGAGTCTTTAAACACCAGTAATAACTCTTTCTTTATCTTTTTTGCACAAATTATTATTATTTAATGTCCTCTATTTGCACTCCAGATTACCTTTAGCTAATATGTTTCTTCATTGGTGTTGCTCTTAATGATGTGAGATAGTAAAAGCTTGGGAAGGGAACAGGAAGATGATTGAAGAACCTCCATGAGTCCAATCAACTGGAGATATCAATACTATTGCACAGAAAGGAGAGTGTAATGTCCTATGTATCTATGTGGGGGTCTGATACAAAATCTGGTCCTGGACATGGATAGACAGGTTTGGAGGGTTATGGACCAAACGCGAGCAGGTAGGACTAGGGTAGCTGGGATATGTTGGCCTGTGTGGGCAGGTTGGGCCGAAGGCCAGGTTTTCACGCTGTATCACTCTCTGACTAAGACTCTATGATCCTAAATATCTCTGCCAGGGCCATCACAATTTCTTTCCCAGCTTCTTACAATGGCCTGTTTCCTTTATCATCGATACTTTTTTGCATATCTTTCATTCATTGTTCTTTATCTCTCCACATCACCGTCTATATCTCTCGTTTCCCTGATCCCTAACCAGTCTGAAGAAGGGTCTCGACCCGAAACGTCGCCTATCTCCTTCGCTCCTTAGATGCTGCTGCACCCGCTGAGTTTCTCCAGCCTTTTGTGTACCCTTGATTAAAGTTAGGTGATGGTTTGCCTTCACTGCACACTACCTTACTGTTAAAATGCCTGTAATGGAAATAAGCCTCAATATGGACTGAAAATCAGTCGATGATTTGATATTACCAATATTACTTTATCACTCAAATCAAAAATAAAGTCACTGGTTTAATTGAACTTGATATTTTCATAAGCAAGGATGTGGCTGACGTAAACAACCTAATGTCGCCCAGTTCTAATAATCTTTTCAGCTGCGTTATGAGAAGCATCAATCTGCTTTTCCAGAGCTTCCATTAAAATAATGAACAGAGGAAAAGCAAACAAAGATATTAAGCGCTCATTTGCTTTTATTACATCCAGTAAGTCTTGCCATACATTGTGTTTCTAGTGCACTGCATGTCAATTCATTCAGCTTTTGTGTCTGAAGCAACCACCAAGAAAGGTTTCCCTGCAAGAGAAAGGAGGTGGCACTGAAGTAATGAGCAATATTAAGAAGTCCACAAACATTCACTATCCTCACAATAAACACAAATAGACAATGTCGTGCTGCAACAGGAAATCAATTTGTTCTGAGTCAAAGGGATAATGCCATAAAATAGGAAATTCAGACGAGCTGGTCTTCAATCAATCATTTTCAAGAAAGCTGGTTGAAATGCACAAAAGATATTGATTTTGAGAAATATTACTCTTTGAGAACTAATTTAACTACATCTTCACTGTGTGAGTGTGTGTTTTTCCCTATCTTATCTATTATTTATTCGTGTCTTAGAAGTGGTTCTATTGGTTCTTTGTTTTTATATTCACACATTACTTTTTTCCCATATAGCATCTCAAATAAACTATTACCCACAAATAAATACGTCAAGTCAAATAACAACCGTGCAAACAAAAAGTGCAGGTTTTGTTGATAGAAAATAAAAACGGGAAATGCTGAAAATACTCGGCAGGTCATACAGTCTTTATGGAGAGATGAACAGTGTTAACGTTCCAGGCCTGATGAAAGATCATTCACCTGAAATGGTAACTCTGCTCCACTCCTCACAGATGCCACCTGACCTGCCGAGTGCTTCAAGTATATGGACAGTACAGCACAACAAGAAGCACTTCAGGCCATATGGTCTATATCATACATGATGCCAAGATAAACTAATCTCTTCAACCTGCACATGATCCATATTCCTCCATTTACAGCATATCCAAGTGCCTATCTAAAAGCCTCTTAAATGCCAGTATGTATCTGCCTAACAAAGGCAAGAGATCCAACCATCTGCCTGACATGTTCATAAATGTATTAGTTCTAGAAGCAGAAATAGGCAATTTGGCCCATCAAGTCAACTCCATCATTCAATCATGGATGATCTCTCTTTCCATCTCAACCCCATTAACCTGCCCTCTCCTCATAACCCCTCACACCCATACTAATCAACCACCCCACCTCCCCACCCATGTCGACCTATTTCCTGCCACGCTTTCCCCTGGCTCTCCCCCTTTCTTCTTCCCCCTACAATCAGTCCGAAGAAGGATCCCAACCAAAAACATCACCTATCCATGTTCACCAGAGATGTTGCCTGACCTCCTGAGTGACTCCAGCACTTTATGCCCTTTTGTGTATTTTACCAGCATTTGCTGATTTTGGGTTTCTAAATGTATTGGTCTAATATGTAACAAATCAAATAGTGGATTAAAAGTATGCTGGATAATTATAGGAATAACATTCAATAGTGCAGAGCTCAATCATTCCCAGTTAATACCATTCCTCAATATTCTCCAGACCAGATTAATTTCCTGTATCTGGTCCAGCCACCTTCTCTATGGATATTTCTGGTTGTCTTTTAGTAGTGCTGCCTAATTTTAACTGAAGTGATACACTTCCAATATTATACTTCTCTGTTGAATGAGTCCAGCACTGACAGGGTGCAGAAATCAATTAAGTGAGTGAGCAGTAGAGGGTATGCCATTTACATTTCAAATCGCTGAGTAAGGGTTAATTGTCCTTGACATTCCTTATTCCCACTTTAGGGAGCTGTCAAAGTTACTCCTCAATTTCTTCTTACATGGCAGATGTTTTCAGGACATTATGCTCTATTAGGACATTTTCTTCTTAATTGCCAGAATTATTAGTTACCATTGGAAGATGTGGTGATGTTGTCTTTTGCATTTTCCGGGGGGTGTATACTGTATCTTACATATGACTTAGTCACCTACTCCACCCATGGGAGTAAGATGTATTAAGGTGATAACTATGAAAGACAAAGTGATAAATGAAACAGCAAAATGCAAATAGTGAAATCAAATTATTGGAAACATTTGGAAAATACTCAAGTGTACGTTGATTTACTGTTTACTTACTTCAGCTTACGGTCTCTGTAGCAATCTTACCTGAACCATTATCTAGGGTATATTGTGCTAATTATACAATTCTAACTTTTTCCCTGTACACTTTCAGACTTCTTGATGCTTTAATTGGTTTTGTGTCATTCAAAACAACTCATCGCTGTGTGTATTCTCTGCTGAGTGACAGATATATACACTGACCCTATTAAATTTGATTAACTAGTATTAATACAGTTTCATAGGTTCCAACTCACTTATCAGATGTAGGCAATTATCACACAGACAGTACTGCAGCGAAACTTCAGATAAATCAATCTTAAGCTAAATGTATGTGCAGAACATATGGTCAAGAGAACAGCCCACTTAAAAATAGTGAGGTAAACCATAAATATCCGTGAAGAAGGGTCTCGATCCAAAACATTACCCATTCCTTCTATCCAGAGATACAGCCTGTCCCATTGAGTTACTCCAGATTTTTGTGTCTTTCCACAAATATCAGAATATGGGCTGGACTTCTATTGTTCCATCGAAATGCAACTGATCCCAGAGAGGTGAATAAAACCACATTTTGCTGCAAGACATAAAGTTCTGGAGTGCTTCAATGGCCAGGAAAAGCAAACCAGACCATCAGGTACGCAGGCAGCACCGTGACACAGCGGTAGAGTTGCTCCTTACAGCGCCAGAGACCCTGGTATAATCCTGACTATAGGTGCTGTCGGTACGGAGTTTGTGACTGCGTGGGTTTTCTCTGGGTGCTCCGGAATTCCACCCATAATCCAAGCATGTACAGGTTTGTAGGTTAACTGGTTCAGTAAAAAATTGTAAATTGTCCCCATTGTACAGGATAGTGCAGTGTACGGGGGTGATCGCTGGTCTGAACGGTCTCGGTGGACCGAAGGTCCTACTTCCACACCGTATCTCTTTAGTTCAGAAAGGCATGACTTCCGGAGCAACAGCTTCATGGGAAACAAGCTAACAGTCTGCAAATAGAGTTGATGGAAGAGTAGCTACAGTCTGCTGCAGATACAGATCAATAAGTCTAGCACAGCAGATGGTACGGATGAGTGATAAGTGTATCCCCCTGATCTACATAAAAAAATGTGCAACACACAGTTGGCCTCCACAAGGCTTTGTATTCCTAAACCAGTCGGTCCCAGATACTAAGAAAGGCTCACACCCCATGCTGGAGTGAGTTTGTCTTTTCTTCATTACATATTTTCAAGTGTGACAGATAAGTACTTAAAAGGTGGCAGGAGATTTTTTTAGATAGTAATTGTGTGTGTTGAGATATGTACACTATTTCCTTAAGTTCTGGCATGCGACTTTTATTTTTTAATTATTTCCATTTAAACTGAGCATCCTTGATCGGCAAGCAATACTATGTTTACTGCAGCTCGTTTGAGGCATATAAAAAGTTAATGCAAGTGTTTCTCAAGCATTCTTTTAGCCATTAACCATGAAGAAGAGGTGAGGTGCTTCCAAACTTGTAAATGCAGATTCGATGTTTCCCTGCATTATCTTTGTCTCCTTATCAGTCAAACAAGGCAAAGGCAGACAAGGCACCAGCAGTATTGAATCCTGCTTTCTCATTCACTCTCTACACGCTTGGGGCAACCTACAAACTCGCATGTCTGTGATGTGGGAGTAAAATGGAGCATACGGAGGAACCCACGGGGTCACAGGGAGAACGTGCAAACTCCACACAGACAGCACCTGAGGTCAGGATCGAACCCAGGGTTCTGGCGCTGTGAGACAGCTGCTCCACCAGTTGCATCACTGTGCTTTGCAGATCTCGAGTTTCAAACACGTCCAAAAATGAATTGACTTGATAAATTGGATGCAAATGGGATTTTGGAGGAGTGCAGCAAAACAGAAAGTCCAGATTGTGTGAGACTTTGCTTAAGAGAGGGAATAGCATCTTGGCCTCAGGTAAAATCTGCAGCACACTTTATATCTTCCCAATTTTATCTCCATTCAATGAAATTTACCATTAACCTAACTCATTTAACCTGTTAGTTGAAACAAACAATGCACATAAGAGCAATCAATTTCCCTTAAGTTCTCATAAAACTTAATTAACATACCAAAAAGATTATTCAACTCCAAAGTGTATACGTTCAGAATATTGAACCTAAGTAAGCAAACATGTTCCAAATTGGGAATTAACTGAGTGTACATTATTACTGTATCGCCCCCTTCAATATTATTCCCCCATGTGAGAACACCACTCATTCTTTATTATTCTGTAAGTGCATCCTAAAAAACTCTGATTCCAACTATTCCTTTTTCACGTGGGCTATAAAAATATCTGTGATGCCTAAATCTCTGGTTTCTAAGACATTTATCTCAAATGCACTTGCCTTTAGCCCTGTCTACATACAAAACACTATTCTTCTACATTGAACATCATTTATCAGTCACGGGTCCAATTTCCCACATATGACTATTGTCATTATGTAAGTCACTGCTGACTTTCAGGCAATTTAAAATTTAAGGATTATTGCTTTCATCAAACTTTGTGCGATAATGGGTTGTTCCACTATATGAAATGAAAATAGATATCTTAATTGTTATAATTAACTAGACTAAGTGGGACCCATTGGGTCCTGTCCCCACAACCGTGTGTTGAGGGGGTGGGGCTGTGGCACAACACACACTAACCACCCCCCTTAATATTATATTAATATTTACCCCATCCCCACCCTATCCACGCACGCATAGCCCCCAACTCGCAGGCGCGTCTAGAGAGGGAGGGGGGTAGAGAGAGAGGGCAGATAGAAAGAGGGGGCAGAGACAGAAAGAGAGTGGCAGAGACAGAGAGAGGGGCAGAGACAGAGAGAGAGGAGCAGAGATAGAGAGAGGGGCAGTGAGAGAGAGAGGGGCAGAGAGAGAGGGGAAGAGAGAGTGGGGGAGAGAAAGAGAGGGAGAGGGGGGAAGAGAGGAGGGAGACAGATGAGGTTGGGAGAGAGGGGGGTGGAGAGAGGGGGGAGCAAGGGGGCGAGATGGGGGAGAGAGGGAGGAGATGGGGGGAGAGAGGGGAGAGGCTGGGGAGGGAGAGGAGGGAGATGGAGTGGAAGGGGGAGAGGAGGCGAGGGGAGGAGTGGGGAGAGGAGGGGAAGAAGAGGAGGGGAGGAGGGAGAGGAGGAGAAAGAGGAGGAGAGGGGGAGAGGTGGAGGGGAGAGGAGGAGGGGGAGGGGGAGAGGAGGAGGGGCGACAGGAGGGGGGGAGGAGGAGGAGGGTCAGCGGAGGAGGAGGGAGAGAGGAGGGGGAGGAAGAGAGGGCAGTGGGTGGGGAAAGGAGTAGGAGAGCGGTCCGGGCGGGCGGGCGGGCAGCGGATGTCAACCAAAGGACTCTGAGTTCGGCGGCTTCAATCCAGAGTCCGACTAGCTTGTCTTTTGAATAACGGGGGGGGGGGGGTGGGGAGAGAAGGGTGGGAGAGGAGGGGGGGGAGAGGAAGGGTGGGGGAGAGGAGGGGGGTGAAAGAGGGGGGGTGAGAGAGGGGGAGGGTGGGATGAAAGAAGGGGGTAAGAGAGGGGGAGAAAGGTGGGGAGAGGGGGATGAGAGAGGGGTGAGAGGTGGGGAGAGGCAGGTCAGAGAGGGGGGTGAGAGAGGGAGAGAGGGGGAGAGGGGGGGAGTCGGGGCGAGCAGATGGTGACCAAAGGTCTGCGAGTCAGGGGGGTGGTGATGTCACTCGCAGCGCGTGAAACACAGCGCAGGTCGCGCGCAACAGACCCATTGTGACATCATCAGAGAGAACATCTCGTTAAGATTCAAAGTTATTTCAGATTTGTGAACATTTTGATTAATAACAAGAAATAATGCATGAATTTTTCAGATAAGATGATTTTGGAGGACGGGCTAAATCTCTACCGGAACATGTAAAGATTTTACCGTTAGCACAGTGTTTTTTTCGAGAACACACACACACACACACACACACACACACACACACACACACACACACACACACACACACACACACACACAAGATCAGAGTTTTATAATTATAGAGACGATTAAAAAATAATAAAAACAGATCTTTATCGCCTATGCCCAAATGTAAAACTGCTCAAAATGTTTGCTAATTATTGGCTTCTAGGCAATGTTCAATCAAGCAGAGAAGATTATTTCAATATCTAAAGACTTGATGTCTGCTTGATGTCTCGAATGCCATACCATCATATGATCTTGTTTGGAGATTCAGTTGGATAATATCTATCTGCTTTCCATCATTCAATCTTTTAATGTTTTAATGTTTAAAATATACTAGATGACCCGTGTACCCATTGGGTCCCCATTTGATGCCAGTCAAGCACACACGGAAGTATTAGACCAAAATGGCGATCTGAAAATGGCAATCGCATCCTGTATGTATATGTGTATGTTCCCAAAATACAGCCAAAACGATACACGATAGCACAACAATTTGAATGAAAGTTGATACTGCATACCGCAGGCAAATGGTGAGTCAGGTGCCCCTAAAATGGTTATGCGATCGTGCACTGTTTTGGCTGTATTTCGGGAACATTCTTTCTTGGAGATCCTCGAATTCAGAAATTCCACCTCTTCATTCCCTCTGGTCGTGCTGCCTCTGGGCCCAGCAACCCTCCCCCAACTACATATGTGTAGATACCGGGCCCGGCAACCCTCCGCCAACTGCACAGGCGGGGCTGACGGGCCCGGAAAGTGGGAGCGCATTGCGCAGGTGAGACTGCCACGTTGAAACTTGTCCCATTCACAGTATAAAGTTCATTAAAGTTTTCAAAGTGAATTACTTTTAAAATAAAACTAAACATTATACTGCACACCGCAGACAAACCGTGAGTAAGGAGCCTCTAAAATTGGTGCGCTATCGTGTATCGTCTTGGCTGTATTTCGGGAACATACATATGTACATACATACATACATATATGCAAGATGAGACTTTAAGTTATACACTAGACCAAGTGGGACCCGTTGGGTCCCTGTCAAATGGGAGGGCTGGTCCCCCAACCCAATATTTCACCACTCACTCATAGCCCCCAACTGTGCAGGCGCGCCTGATGGGTTCCCATTGTAATGCGTCATGGCAACGTTTCCAAAGTGCGCCTTGCCATTCCTCTTCCTACCCCTATCCTCCTCCATTCCCCCTCATCCCTCGCACTTCCTCCCCCTCCTCTTCACCCTCTCTATTCTTTCCCCTCTCCACCTCTCCTCCCCACTCCTTCCCTTACCTTCCCTCTCTCTTGTTTCCCCTACCCTCATTCACTTCCTCCCTCCCTCCCTTCATAACCCCTCTCCACTCCCTACCCCCTTGACATCATTGTGAGGTGGAAGCGGCTGTGTTTTTGAAAACTGAGGATTTTTTTAAAAATGTAAATGAGATCCCGTTGTGATGTCATTGTGGGGTGGAACAGCCCTGATGGGCAGTTTATGTAAATGAGATCCATTACGATGTCATATGCTGCTAACTGCCAGTGCAGGTGCAACAGATTTTTGTCAAAGTGGGGTTTTGTAATGTTTAAAATGTGAATAATGTAAAATATATCATCAATCTGAATGATACGATACACCACAGGACAATGGTGAGTAAGGTGGGCCAGAAATTGTAGCATTTTGGCATAATTTCATGGCATCACAGACATGCACGCACACAGGCAGACATAGAAACAAACAAGATTCGAATTTTAAAAATATACTAGATCAAGTGGGACCTGTTGGGTCCCTGTCGCATGGCCTGAACACAATATTCCACTCCTCACCCATAGCCCCTAACTGCGCAGGTGCAGCTGATGGGTTCCTGTTGTGACGCCAGAGATCCCTGTTGTAACTCGAGTCGCGGCAACCCTCCCCAAGTGTGCCCTCTTCCTACCCCCATCCTCCTCCATTCCTCCTCATCACCATATATAGATAGATAGATAAGCTCACCTGACATTAAACAATATTTGTTTTTCTAACTATACCTTCTCTACCAAAATGGGCAAAAAGTTGCATCTACAATTGTTAACTCAAGCCAACATTTTATAACAAATATTAACCAAGATCATTAGTGTATTTATGTTACTGCTCCCACCAGTCATCACCCTGTACACTAGCATTATCTTACACACGAGGGATAAAGTACAATTTTACCAAAGCAAATTAACCGACCAACCTGTATATCTTTGGAGTGTAGGAGGAAACCAGAGCACCCGGGAAAAACACACACGGTCAAATGGAGAACGTCCAAACTCTGTACAGATAGCACCCGTATTCAGGATTGAACTCGGGTGTCTGGTGCTGTAAGGCAGCAACTCAACTGCTGCGCAACCATGTCGAAAAAATTTTGCTCAACATTTCTGCTATATTATCTGTTTCCATTCTGTTTTTATTTGCTTTGGGGCACTTTTCATCAGCTTCACCTTTCATTCATAGCGGCAGTGCTCATTTATTCTAACAGTGGGAACCAACATTCGTATTCTTCACCCTGATGTTTCCCTGCTAAAGTTTCTCCCTCCACAATGGAAGAAATCAGTGAGTATAAACTGAAAGCCACTAAGGTAGTCTCCTGGATTCTAGATATTCATATGAATCTTTCCGCTTGCAACCAAGTGAAATCAAAACATTTAATAGGGGTGGCAGAGTGGCATGAGAGCAGCACAGTGATGCAACTGGTAGATCTGCTACCTCACAACACCAGAGACCAAGGTTCGATCCCGACTTTTCACACAGCCTGTGTAGAGTTTGCATCTTTTCCCTGCAAATGCATGTGTTCCTCTGGGTGCTCAAGTTTCCTCTCACATCCCAAAGACTTGCGGATTTGTAGGTTAGTTGGCCTCTGCAAACTGCCCCTAGTGAGTAGGGTGTGCAGGCAAAAGTCGGATAACATAGAATGTATGGGTGATAAATGATCAATGTGCTCAGTGGGCCAAAGGGCCTGTTTTCATGCTGTATCTCCAAATTAAATAAATGGAATGCTTTACATTTCACCAGGTCAGCAGATCTGTTCCTGGTGGTTTTCATTGGCATGTGGTGTAGCCTCTTCAGTTTCGATGGGTGAGGATTGTCCAGACGCCCAGAGGATTGTCGGCTGCCATCTCCTTACCTTGGAGGACTTACACAGTTCCCGCTGCATCAAAAAATCCCAGAATATTATAAAGGACATTTCCCACCCCGGACACTCCCTGTTTGAACTGTTGCCATCAGGCAGACGGTACAGATCTACAAGGACAAGGACAAACAGACTTAAAAACAGTTTTTACCCCACTGCTAGAAAGGCACTAAATGTAGCCGCCAAGGAACGCGGGGACTAAGGGACTGTGGTTGGTACACTGTGAAATCGACAGAAGGATGTAGGGTTGGGTGTTTATGCGTGCTATTTTCATATTTCATATTTATTTTAGTTGTTTATCTTTTTTAATATTTTACCTTGTATGTATCGTTAGCTTTTATGGTTTGAATGGTGCACTGACTGGTTGACGTTTTTAAAATTTCTTTGTACATGGTTCATGTTACAATGACAATAAAGAAACTATATATATATATATATGTTCTCCCTGTAACCACGAGTGTGCTGACTCACATGCTAGAGTCCTGTGTTCGATCCTAACTACGGGTGCTGTCTGTAATGAGTTTGTACATTCTCCCCATGATCTGCATGGATTGCCCCCATCTGCTCCGGTTTCCTCCCACAGTCCAAAGACATGCAGGTGTGTAGGTTAATTGGCTTAGGTAAATTGTCTCTATTTTGTCGGATCGAACTAGTGTATGGGGTGATTGTTGGTCGGCACAGACTCAGTGGGCTGAAGAGCCTGTATCTCTAAACTAAAACTGAACTATGGCATTCTTTGATCAGGAGAGCAATGAAACTCCCCAACTCTCGTATGTATGAATGCAATGTCAAAGTATTGAAATTTGAAGAATGTTTAAAAACATATCTGTGACCTACCATTTGAATCTTATGATTATTCCTTGGCTGATGTGAAGCAGATTGCTGGTGTCATATTGAATGGATCCAATTCCAAAAAGAGTTATTGGCAGTGGCCACAGTTAGGGTCAGCAAGAGACTAAGTGGGCAAATAAATAAGAAAATACAAATTACTTTCATTTAAATACCAACACGGTTTCTTAATTGGCAAATTATTTCATTAAGGGCTTCATTTGCCTTATAGATTAGAGTTCAATCATTTATTAAATCAGTCATTGATCTTTCAGTATTAGTCCACAGATTTCAGGAAATTTGATCCTTCATACTCTGATGCTTCATTACTTGATTTTTTACTATAATAGTCGCAAATTATGTTGCACAGATGTCACTTGAGATAGTGCACCTTTATTAAAATCAGATAACAAAGTTGCATATAATGATTTGGAAGAGCAACATTTTTGAATCACTGGGATTTGAAAATTTATTTCTAGTTCTTATCTTAACTATTTCATTTCCTGTACAAAAACACTGAAAAATAGTTAGTAATATTAGTATGAATATTTTCTTCATAATATATTCAAGCTGGAAGTTGTAGAAGCATTCTTGCTGATTATTTCAAATATCTGGAACAAGTATACGTCATCTTTTTTTAGTTTTACAGCGAGTAAACAGGCCCTTCAGTCCACCGAGTCCGCGCCTACCAGTGATCACCCCGTACACTAACACTGTTCTACACAGCGGGGACAAGATACAACTGTTACCAAAGCCAATTAACCTACAAACCTCTACGTCGATGGAGTGTGGAAGGAAGCTGGAGCACCCGGAGGAAACCCACGTGGTTACAGGGAGAATGTACAAACTCTGTACAGGCAGCACCATAGTCAGGATCAAACCCAGTGCTGTAAGGCAGCAACTCTACTGTTGCACCACCGTGCCGCCCACTAGGGTCTATTTAAAGGGTATGCACCACATGGTGACAATGGGAGGAAGGCACTGTCGATAGTGAATAAAAAAATGATTCCAAATACATTCTAGGACCTGGGTAGTACATGACCATGGTGATTTCAATGTTTATAGAGCCGTACTGTTAATAGATCATTAAGTAAAACTAGAAGAAGTGGAGATAAACAAAGGATCATGTTTACACTGTCAATGCACATCAGGGCCAGGGCTGAACCAAAAATGTTGGTAATGCTCAGCAGATCAGGTAATAATCAATTTGTATTAGATACCCAGGGACAACCCAGGGACAACCCAGGGACAACCCAGGGCTTCCAGTTGTCATCCCTTTTCCCAATCAGACCTATCTGCCCCTGTGCTCCTGCAGAGTTCCAACATGGCCCCAAGATAAGCTTGAGGAGCGGCACCTCATCTTCTGCAGGTTGCTTTCATGTTTCAAAATCAAATGTAACTTTTTTTCTATTTTCTAACTGGCCTTATCTGCGGGAGGGCTATCCACCTGTGCTATTACATAGCTAATTTATCTCTGCATGCACTGACTGGTTTGTTAAGCATTCCCAGCATACTCCTTTTGCTTTCAATCCATCAAGATCTCTGACCTACATTTCATAGCTTTAACATAGAGGCAGACAGCATGGAAAATGGACTTTGGCCAAGCTTGTCCAAGATGCCCCATCAATGCCAGTCCCACCTGCTTACTTTTGGCCATAACCCTCTGAACCTAAACTTGTCGGCATCAAAACGTACCACTTGTGTACTGCCTAGCTGAGGTCTACTATATGATTTTACCGGGTTATCTCTAAAACAAAGCGTATCACTGTACTAAGGACATGTGACAATAAAGTATCATTGAATCATTGAATCATTGAATGTTCCTTTGTTTATTTACTCTCACTCTAATTTCCCACATTGATCCATTAACCAGACACCTCCAACAATATTGGGATCATCTGAGTGATCCTGGTCCCATTCCATCCACAATATTTGCTTTGTTCTCTCTGCCCCCTTTTCCACCGTCTCTGCAACACTGTTAACTTATTTCCATACTTCCTAGTTCTTATAAAGGATCATAGACTTGATATGTTGATTCTTCCTTCTTCCATCGCTCCCAGCATTTTTACTTTGCAATCAGATTTCCAATTTCTCGGGTTGTTTATTCTGATTTTTTTATTTTCTGTTGTAAAGCTATGTTGGAAAGATAGACATTTGCTTTAATTTTCTTTTTTCCGGGAGAAAACTGATCCAAGACAGTGGATGCTGAAACAAGGAACTGCAGATGCTGGTTTACACAAAAGGACAACTTATTTTGCATTAACTTATTTCGATTTATGGTCTGCTTATAATTATATTTAGTTGATTTGATTATAGGTTGAATTCTTCTCAAAATTGATCCCAAATAAAAATAAAAAACTTAAAGTACTTTAGGGACAGATACAAAACAAAAAAACCAAAAAAAACATCGAGGAGCTGCGGGTCTGTAGAGCGGCCAGCCGCGGGCGGCAGCGCTGAACTTTACATCGGGAGCCTGGGATCTCTCGCCGAGATCACCAGTAGTGGAGCTCCATCCAGTGTGGTCTGTTGGCTTCGGAAGCGGCCGTTCCAGGTTTCCCATGCCGCTGTGAGGATTCTCCTGATGCCGGAGCACCATCATCCGCCGAGAGAAGGGCCTGGAACACCAGGCCTCCATAAAGGCGACTGCGGAAGCCTCAATAGGCCTGGTTATGGGTGGACATGGGGATGGGGACTGGACTTTGTGCCTTCCCTCACAGTGGGAACTATTGTGGGGGGATGTTTCTTATGATTAAATGTCTTTATTATGGTTATGTTGTATTCTTTTTTATGTGCTGCAATGGCAATCTGCATTTCACTACACCAATTGGTGTATGTAACTAATAAAGAATCTTTGAACCTTTGAACCTTTGAAACCTAATCTTTATTTATAACAGATCTCAGTGTGAAATCTATAAATTTCAATATAAATCTAATGGAATTCAATAAGACAGAAATGAGCAATTTTAACATTCTGCCTTGATGAAATTAATGAACCCTAAATTAATTTCAGGTTTTCAACTGTCTTTTAGGGAATTCTAGGTTAAATCTGATGAAACACAAGGGCCTGATTTTCCTGGAATATACCATTAGCCCTATTCAGAACTGCCAACATTTCTGCTCATAACTGTCACTGTGTAATCTGCTGTATCGCTCCAGCAGAGACCCGGGTTCAATCCTAACCTTGGGTGCTGTTTGTGTGTGAGTTGGCACATTCTCCTGTGACAGCGCAGGTTTCCTCCGGGTGTCCTGGTTTCTTCCCACGTCCTACAGACGTGTGGATTTGTCGGTTAATTGCCCTCTGTAATTTGCCCCATGTGTGTTGGAAGTGGATGTGTAAGTGAGATAACAAAGAGCTAGTGTGGATGGGTGAGCAATGTTCAGTGTGGACTTGGGTGGGCCGCTTGGCTCGTTTACATGCTCTATCTCTAAACTAAACTTAAAATTGGTACCCCCATGCAAAATTGTGCAAAAACGAACATTTGCAGCTGTCAATTTTAGTGTGGTCTAATGTTGCGTTCCTCATGGAGATCAGTGGTAGAGTTTCAAATTCATGAATTGGGTTCGCTGCAGAGCAAATGTAATGAATCTCTTCACTTCAATGGACAGAAATAATTGTGATGATGAGCAAAAGCAAATTAATCTACATTATTCTGAAATTAATTGAAATGAACCCAGCGTGGGGGGACTGCCATGAAGAACAATGGAGGACCCGGTGTTGGGGGGGGGAGAGACCCTAGTTTTAGAATTCTCTGCCCAGGGGATAAGCCTGCGTTTGTTTGTTTGTTTGTTTGTTTTTTCTTTCGTTCCGGTTAAGGCACAGTTAGTTCACATGGCAGGCAGCCAACCAACAGTCGCCTGTATTTTTTCTCTTTTTCTCACTTTTAATTTAATTTTAATTTCAAGTTTTTGTGTACCTTGTTGAGTGTTGTGACTGTTGGTAGACTAATTTCCCTCCGGGGATAAATAAAGTTTTATCGTATCATATTGTTTTAACTTGAATCTGTTTGAATCTGGTGGATCTCATAGAGACTTACAAAATTCTTAAGGGGCTGGACAGGGTAGATGTAGGAAGATTGTTCCCGATGTTGGGGAACTCCAGAACAAAGGGTCACAGTTTAAGGATAAAGGGGAAGTCTTTTAGGACCGAGATGAGAAAATCATTTTTCACACAGAGAGTGGTGAATCTGTGGAATTATCTGCCACAGAAGGTAGTTGAGGCCAGTTCATTGGCTATATTTAAGAGGGAGTTAGATGTTGTCCTTGCGGCTAAAGGGATCAGGGGGTATGGAGAGAAGGCAGGTACAGGATACTGAGTTGGATGATCAGCCATGATCATATTGAATGGCGGTGCAGGCTCGAAGGGCCGAATGGCCTACTCCTGCACCTATTTTATATGTTTCTATGTTTCTATGAATTGTCCATATGTTTTGTTTACTTCGGAGTCACGTGAGTGACTACATGAAGAAGCCCCACCAGGCGCATGCGCATCATTACGTCCGACACATGGCGCAGCGTCGGGCTGGAGAGCGCAGCTCCACCAGCGGTAAGTAGTAAACCGGCAGGTAAGTGATTTCAAAACTTTCTGCGGGTATTTAAATTCCGTGAGACTGGCTTAGGTGCCAGCGGGAGTTGTTAGCGAATGGAGAAAGTTGCAAAAAAGTTTGCCGTCCGTAGCAGGAGTTTAACTCGCGGGACCGCGGTTAGTGCTCGCAGATCGGGTAGGGAGTTACTGGCTGCTGTAACGCCGGCTTCGACGCCGACAGCAGAACTGCCGGCAACTGCCTCCATTAACTCCAGTGCTTCAGGGCGCTGTGGCCACTCTAGCAGGGAGAAAGATGAAACAGAAATCTGTCAGGCCCATTTTATCTGATGAGTCTGATGAAGAAGATTCCCCTCCTCCCAACAAGAAGGTCTGGGGACGTCTAGATCAAATGGAAAGAATGCTTCAGACAATGATGAGCCATGAAGTATTCCAATCGGGGTCGCATGCCCCTAGGATTCCCCAAAGAGCCTCACGTAGAGGCCCGTATGGCGAGGAGGACTTCACCGCCTATGAGTTCCAATGGGAATCACCCTCGCCAGCACCTTGTTTAGGGTTTGTAGAGACCTCCCTAGAGCAAGAACCGGGAGAGCCAGGGCAGGAAGAGTCTGACCCTGAAGTTGGTGCCACTGATCTTGGGCACACACCAAGGCACATGAGCCATGCTCCAGGTGCCCTGGATGTGACAAGAAATATTGCCATTCCGGAGGGTACTGGTGAAGCCATGGAGGAAAATCTGGTTTCTAACATCAACTACATGGCCTCTCACCAGCTACAGGATTGCATTATGGAACAGAGGACCACACGTTACCAGACACCTGTTAACTGTGCGTCGCTCAAGGTGCCCACTGTGAACTCTGCTATCTGGGCACAAATGAGCGCAACGATGCGTGGACAAGAGCTTCGTTTCCAGCGAGTCCTCAAATTAGTGGGGTCAGGGATCATGGCTTTCGGTAAAATGGTCCAAGTGGCACTGATGACACAGCAGGATATGTTGGCCCTGCTGTGCAATGCATACTTCGAGATCAACTGCATCCGGAAAATTGCTATCAAGCCAACGTTGAACCCATGCTTTGCAGCTCTGTGTAGGTCCTCAAACATTCAAGCACCAAATTTTCTATTTGGCGAACACCTGCTCAAACAGGTCAAAGACCTGGAGGAAGAGGCCAAAACTATTGGCCTCATGAAAACTTACATACCTTCAGCCAGGATGCCACCTCGCAGGTCTTTCTCAACAAGACGGGTGTCAGACCCTGGGGCAGGCCCAAGCAGAGTGGTACCAGTTGGACGCCGTCCTTATCCACTTGCATACGCCAACTACAACCCCAGCATGGCACGGAGGATGAGAAGTTCAAGGTCGACTATGGAGGTACGGTTAACTCATTCAGTCCAGGATAAATCCTCTGGGGAACAACCTCCGGTTGGGGGTAGGTTACAGTTATTTTATGATGAATGGTGCTGCATAACATCTGATCTGTTTATACTGGACACTATCTCAGGGTCTCAAATAGAGTTTATGTCAGGAATACATCCACCTGCACAAAATATGCCTAGTCGGGTATTGTTTTTTTCTGGACCAGAAACTCTGCAGGTAAATAAAGAAATTGTGGTTTTGTTCCAAAAAGGGGTAATTGAGAGGACGATATACCATCCTCAACAATTTGTAACCAATATATTCCCCAGACAGAAAAAAGATGGTGGGTGTCGAGTCATTCTGCACCTAACCCAGTTAAATTCCTATGTCCAGTATAGGCATTTTAAAATGGACACCTTCAATACTGCTAAACAGCTGTTGTTAAAAGGGTGTTATATGGCAACTATAGATCTGAAAGATGCATATTATTCAGTACCAATTCATCATCAGTACCATAGATACTTGAAATTTAGTTGGATGGGACAGCTGTGGCAATTTTAGGCGTTGCCCAATGGGTTAACCTCAGCTCCTAGGTTGTTCACAAATTTGTTAAAACCAGTTCTGCCACTACTTCGTGCCCAGAATCACAATGTGATGGCTTATTTAGATGATATTTTAATAGTAAGATTAAACAAGAACTTACCAGTTTGAAGTTTGATCTTTATTTTATGAGGAGTTGCGATGAGGGGTTACGTGAAGACCCCGCCAGCACGCATGCGCGACATTCTTCAAAGCAGTGGTGTGAAATCACAGAAAAAAGTCACAATGACTAATATAGTAAGATAAAAAAGAGAACTTTCATACCAGGTGATCTTTATAATAGAGGGTCGGGAGCGGAGGGCACGTAATCCCTCATCGCAACTCCTCATAAAATAAAGATCAAACTTCAAACTGGTAAGTTCTTGTTTAATCTTACTATTTTACTTCGGAGTCACGTGAGTGACTACGTGAAGATTTCAAAGCTCTGTGATTTCATGCCCTGGAAGCTCCATGCTCACACACCGCTAAAGCTGGGATAAGAGGATGGACGTAATTCAGACAAGACACCGGCTGAAAAACAAAAACAGGTATTTATTCATACCAAAACAATATAGTGTCCCAAAAGGGTACTATCTGGCAGCACTTAAAATCCTCCCTGCATAAGTGTCAGGGGAGGTCACGGGTTTATAGTAAAAGCGGTGAAAAGTCTTTTCATTACTCCAACCTGCTGTGGCCAGGATGTGATCCAAACGTACTTCCATCCTTCTAGCCGCCGAGGTGGATGCTGCCCTGGTGGAGTGAGATTTGAATATGTTAGTATCTACCCCCGCCGCATCCAGTACCACCCTTAACCATCTGGAAATGGTTTGTACCATAACTCTGTGATGGGGCTTCTTGTGACTAATAAGCAATGCTGTCTCTGTGCCCCTTAGATTTTTAGTGACTGTGATGTATCGTGAAATTAACGTGACGATACAAAGGCGAGAATCTGCTGGGTAAGCCAGAAACTCCAAAGTATGACCAGACACTCCGGGTCGATCCTGTTTCAACAGTCCCTGCACATAAAAGGTGATTTTGTCATTTGTGATAGTCATAGCATCCAGATTGAGTTTGTGCAGGGACTGGACCCGTTGTGCCGTGATAGTGCCATAATCATAATCATTTTGTAAGTGAGTTTAGCCAGAGGGAGTCCCGTGTTAGGTGTCCATCCTCGCAGCATAGTCAAGACTGTGCTGATATCCCAAATATGGCTGTATCTGGGCCTGGGGGGATTGGAATTGAATATTCCCCTCATAAGTTTGGATACTAGAGGATGTGATCCAATTCCCAATTGGTCACTCCCCTGGCCCAAATAGGATGATAGGGCACTCCTGGCACTGTTAATGGCACTATAACTCAAACCCTCATCAAAGTGAAGGGTGGCCAAGAATTCCAGCACTTCCGTAATGGTGGCGGTTCCATATGTGGTGTTGGCTGTGACGCAGAATCTTTCCCATTTCCTGATGTAGGTCAGGTACTGCTTTCTTGTGGACTCTCTGCAAGCTGCTGTGATGGTGTCTATGGTCCTGGTGGTGAGTCCGAATCCGAGAAGAGGCCGTTTTAAAATCTGCAAATTAACAGGTCCATGCGGTCATGACATGGGTGATGTTCTCCTGTAACAGGGTGAATGAGCTTGGTCTTTTGTTGACCCTGATACAAGGTTCTGTGGCCATCTTCTGTACCATAGGGAGCCATGGTTGGGTAGGCCAGTCGGGCACCACCAAAATACCCGATGCGGAGTCTTGCTTTATTTTCTGCAAGACCCGACTGATGAGGCAGAAAGGGGGGAATGCATAGAAAAACAAATCCCCCCAATGTAGCGTGAAGGCATCCATCGCTACTGCCCCCGGGTCTGGTTCCCAAGCAACATATGTTGGTAGTTGGTGATTTAATCTGGACGCGAAAAGGTCGATATCTGGTGTCCCATAACGATCTACAATATCTGAAAACACATTCCGATCCAACATCCATTCTATGTTGTCGTTGAATTTGCGTGATCTGGTGTCTGCCACTGTGTTTAGCTTACCTGGAAGGTAAGTAGCTGAGATCCAAATTTCTCTTTGCAGACACCAGTGCCAGATATTGTTAGCCAATTCATCACACGATATCGACTTTATACCGCCCATGTGGTTAATATAGGCTACCACCGTGGTGTTGTCAATTTGTATTCTAATATGAACTTTGTGCATGTTAGTGCAGTATGCCTTAAGGCCGTGAAATGCTGCCAACATTTCCGAATAATTAATCCCCAAATTTTTGAATTGGGTTAACTCTGGTGCACTCCATCTACCTCCACAGCTAGAGGTAGTGTTAGTAGCCCCCCACCCTTTGGCACTGGCATCCGTTTGTAAGATGATCGAGGGATTGATGATAGTAATTGGTTTAGAGCAATTTTGGGCATTACCCATCCACCAATATAATTCGGCTTTCGCCCTTTCCGGTATTTTCATAGGCCTATCGAAATGGCCTGCATGATTTTTGAGCGCTGTAATTTTGGCTCTTTGTAAATTTTGGTAATGTAAAGGCCCAAATTGCGCTGCAGGAAAAGCAGCTACTATCTTCCCAATCACCCTGGCCACCTGCCGAATGGATGGGTCCCTAATGCCAATGAGGCTCCTGCAAGCCTCTATCAAGTCCTCCACCTTGCTTGGTGGTAACGTGATAGACATTTGCATTGAGTCAACAATGAACCCCAGGTATTTCATGGTGGTAGAGGGTTCTAATATTGATTTATCTGGATGTATAATGAAACCCAGCTTCTGAAAAAGATGTTTTGTGGCTGTAACTGCCAATGTAGCCATTTCCAAATTTTCCCCCACTATGAGGATGTCATCAAGATAGGCCATAACAGTATGATTCTGTTTCCTTAAGTAGGCCAAAGCTGGTTTTAATATCTTGGTAAACAATCTGGGTGCTGACGATAACCCATTGGGTAAGGCTTTGTATTGCCATAATTGACCCATCCAGATAAATTTTAAGTATTTCCTATGATCCTTGTGTATGGGTACTGAATAATATGCATCTTTAAGGTCAATGCACGTCATGTAGTACCCATTGGCTATTAACTGTGTAGCAGTGTCGAAGGTGTCCATTTTGAAATGAATATACTGAACAGAAGTATTCAGTTCGGCCAAATCTATGATAATGCGGCAACCGCCGTCTCTTTTATTTTTGGTGAATATATTAGACACGAACTCCTGAGGTTCTTTGATGGTTTTCTCAATTACCCCTTTTTCTATTAACCTGTGCAGCTCAGCATGCCCTGCTGCCTTCTCTTTTTTAGAGAGGATAAATTTTCGGCTGGGTGAATGCTGAACCGGGGTAGGGAGTTCGTGAATAAATTCAATTTTGTAGCCCTGAATACTCCTGAGTATATAAGGATCAGAGGTAAAAGTGAGCCAATTCACGTAGAACTTGTGCAACCGACCCCCTACATAAAGTGAATTTAGGCAAGATGTGTTTCTGGGGAACCCAGACCCACCTACCTCCATGGTTACTGCCGGTGTTGTGGTTTCTGTCCTTACTTCCTTGGCTGGTTGGTTGTGTTGTAGGAGTGGCGCATCTTCCAAGAAGGCCGGCCTGGGCCATGGCCTAAAAAAGACCGCTGTGCAGGATTGCCGGCCTTCGAGCTTTCACCACCGGCAGACCTGTTATGGTAACTCTGCCCGGTGGATGTGTAGGGGTGCTGTCTGTGTGGGTAGTGAGGCTTGGTGTAGCCAGGAACCTTGATTAGGCCCAAAGCCTTTGCCTCTTCATCAAGGTCTTTAACCTGCTTGGGGAGATCTTCCCCGAACAGCAGGCTTGGAGGCTGAGTCTTCCCAGGCTTACACAACCCCGCAAACTTGGGGTTAAGCGCCGGCTTTATGATGCTTTTTCGAAAGTTATTGATCTCATACTGGGTGTTACACAGTAGAGCTAAAGCATCTTGTAATTCTTCCGGCATCTCCACACCCACTGCAGTTCTTGCCACTGCCGTAATCCCGGCGGTTAGGAGCTTCAGAATTTTTTGAAGTTTAATCTCCTGGCCTCTGCTCGAGGGGGTCATGTTCCCCCATATAGGGTTGTTTACCGCAGGTACATTTAACGAGTTGCAGTTTTCAGGTGCCATGTATTTGTCTGCAGTTGCATTAATGGCCTGTTCCTGCAGCTGGTTAGTTGCCATGTAGTTTATACTGGCAGCCAGCTCTTCACACACCCCTGACACAGATGGTAATTCAGCCAGCTCCCCTTCTTCTGGGTCAGCCCAGTTCTGACCCTGAATGCTCCCCTGTGTGGAGGGGGAGACATTAGGCAGTCCTCGGTAGGAACCTGCCGTGGGCCTGCTAAGAGGCCCACTGTGACCCTGCCCCTGCAATAGCAGGTCACGTTGGAGCATTTGCTCCAACATCCGCTCCATGCGGGTTAGACGACCTCCGTCGCTATCTGCGAACGGGGTGTCCTCGGGACCGGACTCCGCTGAGTCGGCCCCGTCCGACTTCCGGGTGGTTTCCCCGCCCGGCCGTGGCGTCCCAACGGCCCCAATGGGCGAAAAGTCGGGAGCTGCAGGTAAAACCTGTAGCTCTGGAGAGGCAGCTTTCTGCTGGCTGCTCTCCTTGGCAGCTGTTTTTGCCGCAGCTTTTTTAGATTTGCGCGATTCCATTCCGTCGACTCACTCCTCCGGTGAGACTTACCTGGCGTAAGCTATTTAACTTACGCTGGAGGAGCCCCGCTCCTCCCGACCGTCGCTTCCGCATGCGTACGACGATATGTCGCGCATGCATGCTGGCGGGATCTTCACGTAGTCACTCACGTGACTCCGAAGTAAAATTATAAGCAACACTCAGGAAACAGCTGAGGAGTCGGTTTCAGCAACCAAACACTTGTTTGAGACATTAGGTTTTCTCGTCCATCCAACAATATCCAAGCTAAAGCCATCCCAAAAAAAAAACTATTTGGGGTTTGTCATTGATTCAGTTGATATGTCAGTGACTTTGCCTACGGCCAAGGCTGTTGAAATCACGGAGGTCTGTACCAGTCTCGTAGAAAACCAAAACCCTCGATCCAGCAAGTAGCCAGTGTTATTGGTAAATTGGTGGCGGTTTTCCCTGAAGTGGAGTTTGGGCCTCTGCAATATCAAAGTTTGCAACGAGCTAGAGAACAAGCACTTAAAGAACATGCAGGCTATTTTTATAGACCTATGCAGTTGCCAGCCAAAGCCATCGCCGAATTACAATGGTGGATAATCAATATTGCACAAAGTACCAAAAACATTTTGAATCAACAACCTTCAGTGGTTTTACAAACAGATGTTAGTGCTTTGGGATGGGGAGCCACGGACAGCGAGTCTTGCTGTGGTGGTGGATGGAGTGTGCAAGAGGACTTAATCCTGCAAAGGCTTGGTATAAATTACTTAGAATTTCTGGGTGCATTCTATGGATTAAAAGCTTATTGTTCAGCAATGAATAATTGACATGTTCAGCTCCAGATTGACAAAACCACGGCTGTTGCTTATATCAATCACATGAATGAGGTCAGTATCATGTGATAATCTGGCTGACCTCATTTGGGACAGGTGTATTTCCAGAAATATCTGGGTCCCAGCTATCTACCTACCTGTAGTGGCAGACAACAGGTCACGGAAATGTAATGACAACATAGAACGGATGCTAAATTATTTATACTGTCCTATTTAGGGCAGTTTTCAGAACAACAATCTATCGGGTCTCATCCGTTAGTGTCCCGATTCATGAGAGGAATCTTTAACAAGAACCCTCCTAAGCCTAGATATAAAGAAATCTGGGATGTCAGCATAGTTCTCACACTGCTTCGGCAATGGGCTCCAATTGCGTCACTGTCTTTTCAGAAGTTAACATTTAAAGTGGTTATGCTCATGACGCTAGTATCGGCGCAACGAGTTCAAACATTGCAAAAGCTATGGCTAGATAGCATGTACTCTTCTGTAGATAATATTACGTTTTATGTATATGATTTAATCAAACAAAGCAGGCCTGGAATGGAACCAAAGTAATCTTTAAAGCATACCCTGTTGACCAATCGCTATGTGTAGTCAAGCACCTGAATGAATATATTGAGGTAACTAAGAGTCTCAGAGGCTCTGAGACAGCAATGCACATCAGCCACAAAAAAACTCATAAAAAGGTGACAGCACAAACTATTTCTAGATGGTTAAAACAGGTTTTGGATTGTGCTGGAGTAGACACTCATGTGTTTAAATCTCACTCCACCAGGGCGGCATCAACATCTGCAGCGAAGGCACTGGACGTGCCGCTAGGTCAAATCCTCGGGGGGCAACCTTCTCAAAATTCTATGACAAACCTGTTCTGACAGTGCAAGGTTTTGGGCAAGCTGTTTTGGGGTTCGGTTTGATTTTCTTTTCTAAATTTCATTTGTAATTTCCCCCTGGGACAGAGGGGTTATTACTGTTTTTGTTTATTATTATTAAAAAATGTTTATTGGATCATTCGAAGCAATGTTCAATACATTATTTATTCACTACTGTGTCAACTGAAGCAGCGTGTCGTATGGAATGGACTACGGCATGAAATCACAGAGCTTTGAAATCTTTGCCTAGTCACTCACGTGACTCCAAAGTGAAATAGTAAGATTAAAGGAGAACTTACCAGTTTGAAGTTTGATCTTTATTTTATGAGGAGTTACGATGAGGGATTTCGTGCCCTCTGCTACCGGCCCTCATAATCACAAAGATCATCTGGTAGTTCTAGTCTTCTGAGTCTTACTATATCACTTCAACTATAGTTTCTATATGTTAAATATGTGTTTATTTTGTGTTTTGTTTTTTATTGTATGTTATGACTGCAAGGTAACGAAATTTCATTCAGACCAAAAGGTCTGAATGACAATAAAGGATACTTTCCTTTACTTTACTTTACTTTCACGCCACTGCTTTGAAGTATGACACAGCAAGCGCCTGGCAGGGTTTCTTCACGTAATCCCTCATCGTAACTCCTCATAAAATAAAGACCAAACTTCAAACTGGTAAGTTCTCATTTAATCTTACTATTTTGTTTCATTTTTTATGTTGAAATAAACACAAACAAGTTTTGAAAAAAATTGAGAACATTTTCAGTGTGGACACAAGGAACTGTAGATGCTAGTTTACAAAAATAAACACAAAATGCTGGAGTAACGCTACTCGGGCCAGGTGGCATCTATGGAGAACATGGACAGGTGACATTTCGGGTTGAGACTCTTCTTCAAACCGTTGGTAAGATGGGGGGAGAGAGCGAGAAGACAGGTCGGGCAGTACAAAGTCTGGCAAGTGGTAGGTGGAAGAAGGAATTGCAGATGCTGCTTTACACTGAATATATAGACACAAAATGCTGGAGTAACTAATTTGGTCAGACAGCATCTCTGGAGAATAAATGTTTTCTCTGGGATCTCCGGATTCCTCCCACACTCTAAAGACCTACAGGTTTGCAGGCTAATTGGCTTTGGTAAAATTGTAAATTGTCCCTAGTGTGTAGGATAATGCTAGTGTACGGCATGATCACAGGTTGGCGGAGACTCAGTGGGCCAAAGGGCCTGCTTCCACACTGCATCTTTAAACTAAACTAAAAGTACCTTTTACACTTAGATGAATAAATTAAAACAGTCTCTGCTTGGGACTAAGAGAGCAAAGTCAGAAGTGAAGGAATGAAGAAAGACACAAAACGCTGGAGTAATTCAGCGGGACAGGCAGCATCTCTGGAGAGAAGGAATGGGTGACATTTCAGGTCCAGACCCTTCTTCAGACTGAACCAAAAAGGATCAGTCTGAAGAAGGGTCCCAACCCGAAACATCACCCATTGAGTTACTCCAGCATTTTGTGTCTATCTTTTACACAGTGAAGGAATTATGCCAATTTTAGCTTTTGTGGTCCTTTCTGATGATTTCAGACTGACTTATTTGCTCAAGCCCCAAAGGTAAATAAAGGAAAAGGAAGAAGGCAAACAGCCGCAGCTGGTGAGGACTTCCAAAATATATGCCCTGAATTAATATTGGCACATGATCAAGCGAGCCTTTTAAATGGCCTGCTAACTGTGCAGTGAGAGACCATGGCATCTCTGAATATCTCCAATTCCTTGATGGCCAACAATTTAATTCTTCTAATTAATGGCATCAATTAGAGAAGGGGACACAGGATTAAAATAAAGGACAAAGTCTGCTTTAAGCCAGTTTCATGAATGAGGAACAGAGGTTTTTTTTATAGAAAAAAGCAGACCTTATAAAAATGGATGGCGTATATTTGCAATCTAGGATTAATAACCCAAAACAAATTTGTATAGAAGGAGAGACAACATTAGATCTTGAAATGCATATTTGTTGAACTCAAATAAAATAGCATTATAAGCATGCTTGTTTATTCATACTATATTTATGGTGATAAGACTTAAATAGGGAAGGGTCTTTATTTTGTAACTGGTGGGGGAAGAAGGGAAGGAGGATGAGGGGATTGTTAAGGGCCTGTCCCACTTAGGCGATTTTTTCGGCGACTGCCGGCGACTATCACAGTCATAGCAGGTCGCAGAAAAAGCGGCGAAAGGACCCCACCCCCACGACAAGCTGTGACAACCTACCATCTAGTCGACTTCAAGCTACGGCAAGCTACTGACAACCGGCGACCCATTTGGATGTCCGCCTATGACCACACCTACGACAACCTACGACCACACAACCTATGACAACCAAAGTCAATCTATGTCCACCCGCGACAAGCTACGAAAAGCAACGACCCTGTCGGCGACAACTGAAGACAATTCAGTCGCCGGTACCTTTGGCCGGTTGACGCAGGTTGACGTAGGTAGTAGCCAATGGAATTCACTGAGGTCAGCACCCGGCGACAACCAACATCACCTGGCGACAACCTGCGTCACCCTGGCGACAATCTACGACAGCACCTAAGATAGGAGAAGACAAGCTACATCAACCCCACAGCCGCTGAAAAGTTTTGAACGTTTCAAAATCCAGCGGCGACCAGAAAACCGCTACGATTCTTGAGGCAACTTGAGGAGACTACTCACGACCATGCAGGCATCACCCTGCGACCATGTGCCGACAGCCTAGTTGCCTGTACTCGCTGAAAAAATCGCCTAGAATTACATAGAATTGGAGAATTCAATGTTCAAAATGTCCATTATGCATTTCACCCAGCCTTTACAATGTGTGGAATGTTGCTGAACAAAATGCATTCCAGGGATGTGTCCTCTTCATAAATCAGGGAATACGTACTGAAGCCTTTCAAAGACTCATCACATCAAATAATTTCAGACAGGAGTGATTGCTAATATGATGATAGGTCGTTGCAGGATAAATCTCGGGTCAAAATTTAATTAGAGGGGCATATGAATATGAGCAGAGCGAAACCCGTGCATTTTTTGAATCTTATTTGTTCCTGCTTCATTTGTATAAGAAAGACAAATGCTACTTTTGAAATGTTAAGTGTGAATAATATTCAACGTGGGCTCTTCAGGTTGTCTGAATTTTGTTGGCATAATAAAAGACATTTTATATGATGATTAAATCTTTTTTTTTGGCTAATCCTCCTGATTTGTATTCATTGCCACAGATCCAAAGAATGTGGAAGAGATGGTGAGAGAGAGAGAGAGAGAGATACATATTTAACAGATATTGATTAACAGGCTACTTCACAAAGTTATACCTGCAGCCACCTACAGATTCCAGAGCAGTAGTCTGGATATGAGTGTTAATTCCGGCCAAATTGGAGATGCCAGGACACTAAAATTGAGTAAAGGCTTCTGGGCTGCTAGGCCATTTGGTCAATTTAAATGTGCCTTCTGCAGAAATGGGACAAGCTGCAGAGTGGTGCCAGCTTGTCTGGAGCCTAGATAAGAGTTGCAGGGAAAGAATGGGACATCTGCTGCTTCTGACATTTCGGTGTAAATTGCCTGAAACGGATTGGGTGAATGCAAACCAAACATACACATTGTAAACATTGTTGCAAAGCTTTAAGGGCCTGTCCCACCAGCATGCAACTCCATGCGATGAGCATGACCTAACGTGGTCGCTTGAGCCGTCCGGCGTGGCGGGGCCGGTCCCACTTCAATCGCCGGAGCCGTGCGGAATTGTGCTGAGTTCATCCCGACATCGCGTGGGGCTCCGAAAAACCGACATGTTCAAAAATTCCACGTGACAACAGCTTGTCGGCTCGCTGTCGCCTCGACGCATTACACACCGCCTCGACATCGTGCTTCCGTGACCCTCTCTGTGTGTGGCTCCGTGGCCCTCTCTGTGTGTGCCTCTGTGCCCCTCTCTGTGTGTCCCTCTCTGTCCTGGCGAACTTACTTTAAGACTTCGCTCCAAATTCGCCTCACTTGCGCCGCGTTACGCCACTCACCCGACCTCAGCGTGGCCCCTGCTGCCGGTTTGCTCGCATTTGCCGCATGCAAGCGCATGCTGGTGGGACGGGCCCTGTACGGGGATCACCCGACCTCCGCGCAGCCCCCGCTGCCAGTTTGGTCGCGCTCACCGCATGGAATCGCATGCTGGTGGGACAGGCCCTTTACTTTCCTAGATGTTGATAGGGTTAAACCGCTGTCCCATGGTGCGAGTCCACCCACGAGTTATCCCGAGTTAAAAACAATTCTGATTCGTGGTAATCACATAGAATGAACGTAGCGGCAACATCAGAACTCGTGGGCGTAACTTAGCGACTCGTAACGCTAACGGCAGGTACTCGGGAAACGTGTTAACTCGTGAAAATTTTGCAACATGTTGAAAGATTTCCACGAGTCAAATATAATCTTGAAGGAAAATGTTGAAACTTTTAAACTCGTTGTAATACCGTAGTAGCCCGTGAGTTTACCGTGGATACTCTTACAGCTGGACAGAGAAAAAAAAGTGAGTAAAAAAAGGTTTGCCAAGTCTGCCTGCCAGGGATGATCTCCTGATGCTGGAGACACCTGTGGGAATCTCACCTTGGCCTTTGGAATAGAGCGGGTAATCGCATTAAATTCAAAGCATTTACAGTACACACTATTGATACAATCCTCATAATATTTGTCGAATGGGCCCTCTGATATAAATATAAAGCATCTGATAATAACCTTTAATGTTGGATCAAATAGAATATCCCCTCTAGAAGTTACTGATACTCCCCTTCTGCCCCAGTACAAAGTAACTATGTCCTAGACAAGTCTCGTCCATTGAGTGACTACTTGCAAATCTTGCAGAAAAAAAAAGTTCTCTTTTTCTCTCGTTGTGACAGGTCACATTCCACCCCCTTTGTTGTGGGTTTGTTTAAGTAATCCCACCCCTCCTTAATCTAACACCATTCTTAACACCATTTTTCTGTCTCTGGGTTTTCCAGATGAACACATTTGTAGGGGCCCACAGAGCGAACATGGTGACAAGAGACTCTGCAAACTAGTGCAGACTGCGCGGGTAACAACTAATATACTGTTCATCTCACCTGTATGTGAAACGTGGTCATTCACTATCAATGCATAAGATTGAACATTAATTTGTTAGTTTAATAAAAAAGATTCGGCTGATGATTCAAACCTAGAATATTATTTTCCCAGCATCTCTGGAGAAAAGGAATAAGCGACATTTCGGGTCCAAACCCTTTTTCAGACAGAAGAGTTCCGACCCAAAAATTCGACCATTCCTTCTCTCCAGAGATGCTGCCTGGCCTGCTGAGTGACTCCAACATTTTGTGTTTATCTTTGGCATAATCCGGCCTCTGCAGTTCCTTCCTACACAGTAGTTTCCCAATTTGACGAGGAAGCCGAAGAGACGAAACCCTGACTATTCCTCTTTCCCCATACGCTGCCTGACAATTACAATTATTAATACTTGTTTTACAATTCCAGTAATACGGGAGGAAGGTCGTATGAAACAATGAGTTTGGGTCCGAAGTAGGAACTTATTTGAAAGAAGAGTAACTCGGGAGAGGAACTTGGTAACTTGGGAGAGGGTCTTGGCATATCACAGATATGAGAAGTAAATGGCAAACTTAGACATACACGTGGGAACTCGTTTAAACTCGTGAACATAAACTTGGAATCTCATAGAAAACCATGAGTTTGATTTTTTTTACTTTAACTCGGGATAACTCGTGGGTGGCCTTGTCTGGGTTTCTTGAATATCAAGGTACATATTGCAAGGTTTGGGGACCTATAAAAGGCCGCTCCCGTGGTCCTGTGTCGATCTTCTGGGAGAATGCTTAGGACTGCGTGATCTTTTGCAGTGTCTCTGCTTGCACAAGGCTTGGAGGGCTTGGCCAAGCAGATACAAGGATCGAACCTGAGGTGGTTAGTAGCGGGGAACTTTTATTGTGTTTTTCCAAAATAAAGTTTAGATGCGCAAGTGCTTGACTCAGTATCTTATTGACTGGGGGGGAAGCTTAGAACGAGCTATTTACATGAGGACATTAGACACATGGACATTAGTAGATGTCCCCAACTAAATATGTACCTTCCTGGTCTTATAGAGGTGTACAAAATTATGAGAGGAATAGATTTGCAGAGGCACAGAGTCTCTTGCCCAAAGTAGGGGAATCGAGAACCGAAGGACATAGGTTTACAGTGAGGAGGGAAAGATTTAATAGGAACCTGAGGGGTAACTTTTACACACATGATATACATGTATCACTCCATGACTCTATGAATCATTACCAGTACAGCACTTAATCCAGGCCAATTCACTCAAAGCCTGTATCTGGCAAATTAAAGGCAGCTAACTTCTCTGCTGCAACACTGATACGTCTACCAAACTCCAGTTACGAAAAATCTTTGCAATAATGTTAACAGTACATTTTTGTAACCAATTTTTAAGTATTGATTTCCAAGTACCAATTCATTTTACCTTCAAATTGGAAACATCAAGAATATTAATTAAGATATCAACAATTGCTTACACCTGCAACATGGAAAGAAATTGGAAGTTTTCTTTTGCCTGTTTGTGAGGCTAATAGAAATAAATTGGGGCAATTGAAAAACTAACAAAAAAGCAATAATTATTTGTCAGTGATGAAGAAGTTCACAAATCAACAGCTCACGGCAAAATAAGCCTCTTTAAGTAGAAAAAATGAACACCATACTGTTAGTAAATTAACTTGATTGGCGAAATATGTTAATATGTTTGTGAATACAGACAGAGATTAATTCCAAATTGCCTGCTCAGTTTAAAAAAAAATAATTTCAAGATATTGTTTTGTCAGATGCAACTTTTACTGAAGCATTTTTTTTCATCTCAGATTAACTCCATGATTTCAACAGTTTAAGGGAGAATTATTTTCATGTAATCTTTCTTCATGGAACTTTCACTGACATTAAATAACTTTCTGGAGAAAAAGAATTGAAAGTAAAAAAAAGTGGTATTTGTCACAATTTATTTTTGTCTTTTTGTTTAGTCATATGATGTATGTTTGCGAGTTTGTTGCCTGGGGTCCTGCAAACAGCCAATTGATGTATATCTTTTTATCATTGGCAACCAAGTGGGCAACATCGGGCAACTTTGGTGGCACGGTGTCACAGCAGTAGAGTTACTGCTTTACAGCGCCAGATTCCTGGGTTCGATCCTGATTACGGGTGCTGTCTGTCTGGAGATTGCACATTCTCTCCATGGGTTTTCTCCGGGAACTCTGGTTTCCTCCCATATTCCAAAGGCGTACAAGTTTGTAGGTTAATTGGCTTTGGTAACAAAAATTGTAAATTGTCCCTCGTGTATGTAGGATAGTGTTGGTGTGCGGGGATCGCACTATCCAAAGGGCCTGTTTCCGTGCTGCATTATTAAACTAAACTAAACTAAACCAAACTAAACTAAATGGGCTTGGGGATAGAGTAGGATCACAACAGCAATAATATAAAACTTGCAGTGATATTCAGTATTTATTTTTCAGGCAACCATGCTGGAATGTAAAGTAACGACAGAGGCAAATAGTACTGTGTTTACAAACCTGGTGTGGTGTTGCTGCACGCAAGAATTTCATTGTTCCATTTCGGTGGATATGACAAATAAATTCTCACTTAAATCTTGAAAGACCCAAGGTAAATGTTGTCATATGTAAGTTACAGTGAGGAATGCAATCTGGAGCTCGAGGCCCAGTGTTGATAGTGGGTTTTGGAGGATGAGTGGGCCCAATAGCTTAATAAGTAGGTACGAATGTGTACAATTACCAACAACAGCAGAACAAACCCCCTTCTTAAAGGTTCTATTTTACCACTTGCAGTGCATTGGCAGCTTCCTTGGTTAAACTGGAAACTCTGCGACCTTCTCTCCGGCAAATCAGGAACAGCAGAGGTAATGGGGAAAGGGTTTACCGAGAATAGGAAGTTTTAAAACTCCTGCCAGTTATATAATGGAAGTGTATGTATAAATTTGCGAATGTTATTCACTTACCATGTTTCAATATGCTGCAGGCAACAAATGTGTAAATCAAGTGAGTGGTGTGTTTGAAAGAAGCAGCATGACCATGTTCCTCACCCATCTGTTGCCTGGCTGCTGTATGTTCTCCTGGCTTGTAACTACAGGGCTCCCCTGGGTCAGATCCAGATGATACCGTTGGAATAGGACAGCTATCTCAATTAACAGTAGCCTGAGCAGGGAATAGCAGTGACCTTTCAACTAAATCTATCCTCAAACAGTGGATATGTGACCGATGATGTAGGCAACAATCATTTTTTTAAATCCCTTTTTTAAATTATTTTACCGTGGAAACAGGTCCTTCGGCCCAAAGATACCACACCGACCAGCAATCTCCTGTACGCTAGTTTTATTCTGGAGACAATTTACAAAAGCCAATTAACCTACAAACCTACATGTCTTTGGAGAGTGGGAGGAAACCGGCACATTGGGAGAAATCTCACGTGATCACGGGGAGGAGGTGCAAACTCCAAACAGACAGTACCCATAGTCAGGATCGAACCCAGTCTTTGGTGCTCTTAGGCATGCAGCTCTCCCGCTGTGCCACCGTGGCGCCTCAAAGGGCGCTGCAGGTGGGGGGCATGTGTCAAAAAAGCCTGATAGAAAAATTGATTTTGGAGATTACTTCAATATTCAATAATTAATCATCAGATACAATTCAAGGTTAGGTCTAGAGATGGCAACGGGACCTCAGCAGCATCTCTGAGGTCGTCGGTAAGTTGAGGTTTAAATATGGAGGCATTGATTTTGGCACAGACATTGTGTGCTGAAGGGCCTGTTTCTGTACTGTACTGTTCTATGTTCTGGAGGTAGGTGTAATGCTGAAGGAACTCAGTGGATCAGGGTCTGCGGAGGGAATAGACAGATGAGCAATAGCAAATGCAAAGCTAGCATTTATTTCAAGAGCGCTAGAGTACAAAAACAGGGATGTATTGCTGAGGCTCCATAAGGCGCTGGACAGGCTGCATTTGGAGTATTGTGAGCAATTATGGGCGCCATATCTGAGGAAGGATATGCTGACTCTGGAGAGGGTCCAGGGGCGGTTTACAAGAATGATCTCAGGAATGAGTGGGTTAACATATGATGAGCATTTGTCAGCACTCGCTGGAGTTTTGAAGGATAAGGGGGACCTCATTGAAACTTACTAAATAGTGAAAGGCTTGGATAGAGTGAATGTGGAGAGGATGTTTCCACTAATGGGAGTATCTAGGACTAGTGGTCATAGCCTCATAATTAAAGGACATTCCTTTTGGAAAGGAGGAGGAATTTCTTTAGTCAAAGGATGGTGAATCAGTAGAATTCTTTCCCACAGAAGGCTATGGAAGCCAAATCAATGGATATTTTTAAGGCATAGATAGATAGATTCTTGATTAGTACGGGTGTCAGGGTTTGTGGGGAGAAGGTAGGAGAATGGGGTTAGGAGGGAGATATTGATTAGCCATGATTAAATGGCAGAGCAGACTTAATGGGCCGAATGGCCTAATTCTGCTCCTATCACTTATGTACATGAGATTATAGGGGGAGGAGCTATTTGATCAAGAGCTCAGAGGTTGAAGTGCTGCGGTTGAGGTCACAGGGCAGGCTTTGGTGGGCATCAGGTTTCAATGAGGTGGGTGGGCAGCGATCTTGTATGATGATTTTTCTATCATTAGCAGAAGGATCTAAAGATAGAATATATGGAATCCTGCAGGATGTGAGAGATCGGGTACAATTAGTTTTGTAAAATTGGATGGGTAGTTGATGTGCAGGAGCATCTGAAGAAGTGTCTCAACTTGAAACGTCACCTATTCCTTTTCCCCAGAAATGCTGCCTGAGCCGCTGTGTTACACCAGCATTTTGTGCCGACAGGTAGTTGTTGTGTTGGTTGAGGATTACTTTGGGAACAGTTACCATTATTCTGTAAGTCTCAAAACAAATCCAGCATATTCACCAGGATATTGCTCAGTTTGGAGGGCTTTAGTTATGGGGAGAATAGGTGGAGTAACAAGGAACCTCAGATGCTGGTTTACAAAAAAAGACACAACATGCTGGTCTAAGTCGGCGGGTCTGAAGGAGATCGATAGGTGACGTTTTGGGACCTGTCCATGTTCTCCAGATTTGCTGCCTGAATTGCTGAGTTACTCCTGCACTTTGAATCGGCTGAATTTGTTTTCCCCGGAGAGGAGGTTGGGGTGGTGACATTTCATTGATCACTTTAAACTCGGGAAGGTTCATTCCCATTGCGCTTACCCTGTAGGATTTATGCTGCTGTGAATAGTAAGATTGAACGAGAACTTACCAGTTTGAAGGTTGATCTTTATTTTATGAGGAGTCGAAGTGAGGGATTTCGTGAAGAGCCCGCCGGCGCGCATGCTCGACATACTTCAAAGTAGCGGCGTGGAATCACAGAAACCAACAAAAGAAATGACTTCGCATAGTATGATTGAATTGACTAAGATTACCAGATGAAGGTGATTGAGGGTTGGGCGAGGAGGGCACGAAATCCCTCACTTCGACTTCTCATAAAATAAAGATCAACCTTCGAACTGGTAAGTTCTCGTTCAATCTTACTATTTCATTTCGGAGTCACGTGAGTGACTTCGTGAAGACTTCAAAGCTTCTGTGATTACACGCCCTGGACCACGTCCATGCTGACACACCACTACCAGGGATGGATGGGAGGAACAAACTTGCTCAATAGTTCATACTGCAAAACAAGAGCATGTTTATTAATAACAAATCAAAACCCCTCATGCGGGGACATCTCCACGTTCTTGACCTGCATTCAGCACGGCTTCTGCGAACTGTAGAGGAGCAGCAACAGGCTTGTTATAAAAACGCTGGAACACAGCTTCATTCGCCCATCCTGCTGTGGCGAGAATTTGGTCCATGGGCACCTCCATGACCCTCGCCGCTGACGTCGATGCAGCCCTGGTGGAATGAGACTTGAACACATTAATGTCGATACCTGACTTACCCAAGACGACTCGAAGCCACCTGGATATCGTCTGGACTGTCACTCGATGATGAGGTCTCTTATGAGTGACAAGCAGGTATCTCTCCATTCCTCTGATGCGTGCCGTCACTTTGACATAGTGGCGGATATGTGAGACTAAACATAGCCTAGCATCTGCGGGGTATGCCAGGAACTTCAGCTGCAGCCCTGTGCACCCAGGTCTATGCTGCTTTAGTAGCTCGTCAACGAAAAAGACTACTTCTGTAGGGGTAGCTGTCATTCTGTCGACACGCAGTTTGTGTAGTGTCTGTACCCTCTGAGCTGAAGTCAGCGCTAGTAACATCACCAGCTTCATGGTGAGTTGGTCCAGTTGGAGCCCTTCCATGGGAGACCACGTCCTGAGCAGGGTTAATACATCCCTGACATCCCAGGTGATATTATAGCGTGCTGTAGGCGGATCCATATTGAATATACCCCGCATGAGTCTGGACACTAGCCTGTTGGATCCTACCCCAATCTTGAGGTAGAATGATAGCGCACTTCTGGCGCTGTTGATGGCACTGTAAATTAAGTGTTCATCATGGTGCAACCCCGCGAGGAATTCCAGGACGTCGGTTATTGTCACGTCATCGTACGTGCTGCGAGAGCGGCTGCAGTAGGCTTCCCACTTCTTAATATGCGAGCGGTATCTTCGCCTTGTGGACTCTCGACACGACGCCCCGATGGTATCCATGGTCTGAGCCGAGAGGCCGTATTGGACTAACGGCCTGTTCAGAACCTGCAAGCCAACAAATTTAAATAGCCATGGCAGGGATGTGGCTCCCCTGAGACAGGGTGAGTAACCAATTGTGGGCAACCCTTCAAAAGGACCCAAGGTTCGTTGAGCATGTCAAAGACCACCGGATACCAAGGCTGTGTGGGCCAGTCGTGTATAATAAGGATGCCCTTGGCAGCATCTGCCTGAATCTTTCGCAATACCCGACTGATGAGGCAAAACGGAGGGAAGGCATAGAAAAACCAATTCCCCCAGTCCAGCGAGAATGCATCTAGCGCTATTGCCCCAGGATCTGGTTCCCATGAAACGTAGGCTGGTACCTGATGGTTCAACCGTGACGCAAAAAGGTCAATGTCCGGTTTACCAAATTTGGCTGTGACTTTAGAAAAAATCTCAGGATGCAACATCCATTCAATGTTGTCATTAAATTTGCGTGACCTGGTGTCCGCCACAGTATTAAGCTCACCTGGCAAATGGGTAGCTGAAATCCAAATGTCTCTTTGAATACACCAGAGCCAAATTGAGTTAGCCAATTTGTCACACAAAACTGACCTGGTACCACCCATATGGTTTAAATATGCCACAGCTGTGGTGTTGTCTATTTGGAGACGGACGTGTGCTCCAACAAGCTTGGAACAATATGCACGAAGTCCGTGGAATGCTGCCAGCAACTCCAAATAGTTAATCCCTTGAGTCAACAACATCGATGCCTCAAGGGTGTCCCATCTACCCCCACAACTAGAGCAATTATCAGTAGCTCCCCAGCCATTGGAGCTTGCATCAGTCTGTAAATGTACCACCGGATTAGCCTCCCTGACAGGCTTAAATGAGTTGCTAATGTGACACACCCACCATTGCAACTCAGTTATCGCTTCGGACGGCAGCTGCATAGATCGATCGTAATGACCAGCGTTCCGTTTTAACGCAGTAATTTTAGCTCTTTGCAAATTCTGATAATGCAAAGGTCCATATCGTGCTGCCGGAAACAAAGCCACTAACTTGCCAATTACTGTGGCTGTATGCCGAATCGATGGTATATTGGTGCCAATTAAATCTCTGCACACCTTAGTGACTTCCTCAATTTTGTTAATTGGTATAGTTATCCTCATGCTCATTGAGTTCACCGTGAACCCTAGGTAATTAATTACCTGGGCAGGGCAGAACTTCGATTTCTCTGGATGGACAATGAATCCTAATTGTTGAAATATATTGACAGCAGCTGCAACACCCTGTTCAGCCAATTGCAGGGTGTGGCCCACAATAAAGACATCATCTAAATAGGCCATAACTATATGATGTCGTTGTCTCAAATAAGCCATGATTGGCTTCACCAATTTAGTGAACAATCTAGGGGCTGTAGTAAGCCCATTAGGCAAAGCCTTATACTGCCAAAGTTGCCCCATCCAGATAAATTTCAAAAACCTTCTATCATCTTTCTGGATGGATACTGAATAATATGCATCCCTCAAATCAATGCATGCCATAAAGCAGCCATGAGAAATCAATGATTTGGCTGTTTCAAACGTATCCATTTTAAAATGAGTATATGTTACAAACGTATTCAAACGGGTTAGATCAATAATGACACGACAGCCTCCATCCTTCTTAGGTCTAGTAAATATGTTCGAAACAAATTCAATTGGCTCATGCACTGTTTTCTCAATCACACCCTTCTGTTCCAAACTTAAAATTTCCTTGTAACCTGCTGCCTGTTCTGCAGCAGACAATTTGAACGTACGACCAGGCATGTGCTGGGATGGAGGAATGTCGCCATTAATAAACTCAATTTTATGCCCCCGAATATTCCGCAACACATACTCATCACCAGTAAAATTACCCCATGCATCCAAAAACAACCGTAAACGACCACCAACATGGGAAGTTAAACAGAGAGAAAAAAGAGAACCAGACCCCCTCACCTCCGTGGTTACCGGCGGTCCTTGACACGTGTGGGTGGCCGTGGAGGTGCTGGGTTGGCTTGAGGGCGCGGCGTCTTCGATTTCCACAAAGGTCTCTGCCGACCCTGTCCTAAAAAAGACCCTTGGTGCTGGTTCTGGTGCTGTTGTCGTTGTGGAGCTAGAGGGCGAGTCCTCGTCGAGGCACCGGCCGACCCTCGTGAGCGAATGTATGGAGCTTTTGAGCCTGACGGTGTGGGGGCACTCTGAGAGCGCATGATCCCCACCGTTTTGGCTTGTTCGTCAAGCTCTTTGACTCTCTTCGAGAGGTCCTCACCAAAGAGCTGACGGGGCGGCGGCGGCGGCGGTGGTTTGCACAATCCTGCAAACTTCGGGTTGAGTGCTGGGCGGATGCTGTTTTTGCGAAACCCGTTGATTTCGTGCTGGGTCGCGCACAATAAGGCCAGAGCATCTTCCTGGTCCAAATTCAGTTCGTCCCCGTCCACCGACCGCGCAAAGGCGGTAATACCGTCCGTGAGGAGTTTCAGGATCCACTGCAATTTTAGCTCCTGTTGACGGATAGCCGCACTGATGTTGCCCCATATTGGCGTATTGACCACAGGCACGTTGAGGGAGTTGCAGTTTGATGGAGCCTTGTGCCGGCTCATAGCCTGGATGAGGACTTCTTCCTGCAGCACCTGATTATTAAGAAAGTCCACTGTGGCTGCCAGCTTTGTATTTAGAGGAAGACCAGCCGTATGTGGGGCCGCGAATTTGGTCGCCACATCCAAGAGTTCTTCCGCTGGCACCTCCAACGGAGTTGGTACGGGATCCACCAGAACCTCCTCCTCCTGCTGCTCCAGGCTGATAGTAGATGTTGGTGAAGACGCCCTGTGCCTGTTGCTGCCCTGCTGTTGTTGACGTTGAAGCAGGAGCTCCAGCAGCCGCTCCATACGGTCAATACGCCCTTCACCCTGAACACTCAGGTGGTCGGAGTCCTCCGGCTCTGAAAAGAAAACCGGGCTCCTGTCATCGGCCCGCACCTCGTCGAGGCCCTGCCGGTGCCGGTAGTTGTCGCTAACAGCCGCCGAGGCAAAACTGCGCGATTCCTGCGCGGGCGTGTTCAATCGCCTCCGTTTAGCGAGAGCTGAAGCCGCTGCCACTAAGGGCACTTGCGGCGAGGTGTCGGCACCAGCCGAAGCATGGCTGCCTGGGGCCCGCGCAGTCTTGCCGGCTGCCCACATCGTGGACGTTGCTGACGCATGGTCTCGCCCACCCATCCATGGGGGGCTCGGCGACCGTGACGAGACCCGACTCGACCGACCCGTCCCGGCGTCGAGAGTCGGGGTGTGCCGGCTGGACCTCACAGCCGCCCCGGGTCTCGCCCTGGAACCTGACCGCTCCTCCGCGATAGGCAATGCCTTAGCCCTAACAGGGTTAGGCTTCTGGGCTCCTGCCCTCCCCCTTCTCGGAGGGCTGAGTGGAACAGACCGTGCAACGGCACGTGCCCTGCTCGAGGTCGCCAGCGAGCCCGCTGACGACCTGACTGCCATGGCAGGGTCCCCCTGCTCTGGCGGCACACCACACTCCTCCTCGTCGAACTCTTCCGAGCTGTGGTGTGCTGGCGGACCTGGACCTGTAATCACAGGGCTTACCCACATCTCCGCCTGAGTCCCGGCCTGCGCTGCAGGTATTGCCGATGGTAAAGGCCCCGGAACTGTTGACCGGCGAACTCGTCCTGACGTCCTCCGGCCCTTCGAACTCCCATCCATGTCCTTGCTGCAAGACATAATCAGACAACAAGGACCACCAACTAAAGGTAGAATACTCACCTCCGCGGCCCCTTATGAAGGGCTGGCGAGGAGCGCGCTCCACCGCCAGCCGTCGCAGCAACGCGTTATGACGATATGTCGAGCATGCGCGCCGGCGGGCTCTTCACGAAGTCACTCACGTGACTCCGAAATGAAATTAAGACTGCTTTGAGTCACAGATTCATACAGCAGGGTGGAAGCAGGCCCTTCAGCCCACCTTACCCACACTGACCAACATGTCCCATCTGCACTTCCACCTGCATTTGGACCAAAATCCTGTAAAGTTGTCCGATCCATGTACCTGTCCAAATAGTTCTTAAACGCTTTGATAGTACCTGCCCCAACTACCTCCTCCGGCTACTCATTCCATACACCACCACCCTTTGTGTGAAAAAGTTACCTTTTAAATCTTTCCCTCCTCTGGTTCTTGATTCCCCTACTCTGGACAAGAGACTCTGTGCACCGACCCAATCTATTCCTCTGATGCTTTTGGACACTGTAATAAGATCACCCCTCATCCACCTGAGCTTCACGGAATAAAGTCCTAGCCTGCTGAACCTCTCCTTATAGCTCATACACTTGAGTCCTGGTAACATCCTCGTAAATATTCTCTGCACCCTCTTCAGCTTGTAAAGCTTGTTTGACCAAATCTGTAAAGAGCGTTGGTCTTCTTTTCCAATAATGGCATTTTTTTTTAAACAATGACATCATTATTCAAAAATGAAATTAATTTTTTATACTTGCAAAATCCAGATGAAATGTCATGCTTTTTTATAAGCCACAATTTGAAACCTGTCTCTGAAGCAGCTGCAATTATTTAGAAACTGGCAGGGCCTATGTCAACCAAACGCCAGTTATATCATCTGAGCACAGGTTCCACTTGAAGTGTCTGGGTTTTTTCGAAGAGGGTGAAATTGGAGTGAATACAGTGAGTAGAGAAGTCAAGATGGCTGATGTCATGCCAGCAGTGGGAAGTAAAAAGGACTAGAGAAGATAGAAACAGGAGGGGGGGGGGGGGTTGTCCAAGAGGAGGGATAATGTTGGAGACCGGTGAAGGGGTTCACTGGGAGGTGAGGACACCTTCCCATAGAAAAAGTCCCGGAGGTGGTGTCGATAGAAGAAGAGCTCTACATTATGACAGATCCGGAAGAACGGTTTGGAACCAAAATGTTACCTATCCATTTTCTCCAGAGATGCTGCCTGACCTGCGGAGTTACTCCTGCATCCTGCATGTCCTTTCCACTTGAAGCATTGCCATGCACAAGAAGACTATCGTGGTTTTCCTACCAAGTCAACTGTTCAGGGAGAGGACTTGGAATCAAGAGTCAAGATAGTTAAAGGGCCTGTCCCACCAGCATGCGATTGCATGCGGCTAGTGCGACCTAACGTGGTCGCTTGAGCCGTACGGCCTCGCGGGGCCAGTCCCACTTCGATCGCCAGGGGCGTATGGAGTTGTGCGGGGCTGGTCCCGACATCGCGCGGGGCTCCAAAAGACTGACACTGTCCAAAAATTCCGCGCGCCTATGGCCTGTCGGCCTGCAGCCGTATTGAGGACGTACGCAGCGTCTTGACGGCGTATGGCTAGCACATGGTGTTGCGCAATGACGTCACCGCCCGATGCCGAGTGACATCCAAATTCATTTGGCCCACCTCCTGCCCAGCTGATTGGTGAGTATGATGTCGGGAACAGCCCCGCACAACTCCATACGCCTTCGCGGTTCCAAATGGGACCGGCCCCTTAAGGCTCAAGAGTGTTTATTTGTCATATGTACCAACAACGGAACAATTAAATTATTTCTTGCTGCAGCTTGACAGTCCCATAAACCCAAAACAACAGATAAATATAATAATCATAATACATTAAATCGCTAGGGGCGTTGCATTGAAGGCGCCTCTGCCTACAGCCTGTCCGTTTTTTCCTATATTTTTTTTAATTTTAGTTTGTCCAAAAAGTTTTGTTTTGGGGATACTTTAGTTTTTCTATGGGGGGGAGGGGGGTACAGTAAGGGGGAAACCGTTTCCCAGTCCTTTCCTTGCGGGAATGTGACTATTTCTCCGAGTCGCGTCCTCGCCCCCCACATCGCGGGCTACCACTGGATCAGAGCGGCCTTTTCTACCGGAGACCGGGGACCAGACCAGAACTTCGGGCGATACCTACCTGGTTCGCCGTTTGAAGCTCCGGAGCGTTGGGCCGCTGCTCCAACATCGTGGAGCTGTGGTTGCGGAGCTCCCAGCGCGGGCGGCACTGACCGACATCGCGAAGTCCCTGGGGCCCTTTGCCGAGGGACGCCAGCGTTGAATCGCTGCTCGGCGTGGCCTGGGGACGTCGGGAGCTGCGGACTCCGGGGGGAAGCGGTCGTTTTGGAGGTCCAAGCGCTGAGATTGGCCTTCTGTTCTGACGTCGGAGTGCCAACATCCCGGCGAGCGGACCTGAGCGGCGAGCTGCCCGTAGCGGCGACTGCGGAGGGCTCCATAGGCCACGATCACGGGTGAACATCAGAGGAAGATGACTGACTTTGGTGCCTTCCTCACAGTGGGAAACTTTTGATTCTGCTGTGTGGGGATGATTTATGGTGAACTCTATCGTGTATTGTGTTCTTTATTTTATTGTATGGCTGTATGGTGATCACATTTCACTGTTTAACTGGCACATGTGACAAATTAATGTATCTTGTATCTTGTATATCTTAAATTAATAGCCAGGTAATTATAATAGTGCAGAACCAAAGTCTGTAGTGCAATGAAATATATAGTCCATAGAAGTCCATAGAAGGTCATAGTAGCAGACTTAGTGCTGAGGTTATTTCAAGAACCTGATGGTTGTTGGGAAGAAGCTGTTTTAGAACCTGATGGTTACGGTTGTGAGGCTCCTGTACCTTATTCCCGAAAGTGGTAGTGAAATGCGAGCGTGGCCAGCGTGGTGTGGATCTTCGATGAAATTGGCTGCCTTTTTGTGGCATCACCTCCCATAGATCCTTTCAATGGCGGGGACGTCCATAACTGTGATGGATTGAGCACCACTCTCTGTAATCTCCATCTTTCCTGGATGTTCGAATTGCCGATCCAGGTCGTGATGCCTGGTTCTCTACCATATAGCAATAACATTTTGAGAAAGTATTCATCAACATGTTGAATCTTCTTAATCTGTGGAGGAAGGAGATTGCCTCAAAAGGCATTGTTGAGCTTTCTTTGTGACCAAAGGAACGGGTTATTACTTTCTATTTTATACCGCTCTTCCAAAAAGCAGGAATACGTCTTTTAGGCCAATGAGGAATGGTTGGATTTTCTTTAACCAGGGTTTTTCTTCCAACACCCCATGATTTCTTGCAAAATACCCCCCCCCCCCCCCCGCATGCTACAGGAATGTGATTCAATTATGAGAGGCACAAATAGGATAAATATCCAGTGCCTACTTCCCATAGTAAGGGTGCCTAAAACTGAAGGGCATAGGTTTAAGGTGAGATGAGTGAGGTTCAAAGGAGATTTGAGAGGTAATCTTTTCGCATGAAGAGTAATTGGCTATCTGGAATAAGCTGGCAGAGGATGTGGTGGAGGCAGAAACTGTAGCAACATTTCAGAGGTGCCCTGACATGTACTTGAAAGGGAAAGGCAAAGAGGAAGATGGCATTAAGGAAGGAAAGTAGAATTAAGATGCTTAGGTGTGTTGATTAGCACAAGGTGAAGTATGTTCATTTGGTCTCTAGATGCCATTTTGTCATCTGAGATTGCTTACTTGTCCCATAGACCAGCAATACTTTATAGGTGGATTGTGCAGAGTCATGCAGCCAAAGCTTGACAGTGCTATCATTGGGAAGAAGGTACAGGAGCTTGAGAATCATGACGTGGATTCAAGAACACCTTATTTCCATCAGCCATCTTGAACCACACTACGCAACTCCAACTACAACCCTACCTTGGCAACTAAACCCTATGAATATTGTTCAGATAAAACCATGCACTTTGGATTGCATTATTATGACCTGGTTACCCAGTAGTATTGATAATTAATTGTATGTATTGATTGTTGCATATTTGTTATGTTATTGCATTAATGGGCCAGTAAAGCTGCAGCAAGTAAGAATTTAATTATTCCATTCTCGGTGCATGTGACAAATAAAGCATGACTTGAATCTGCATGCCATCAGTCCAAATACACTGCCCAATTTACACTTCCATGAATGAGAATGAAAACTTTGGGAGGGTGAAGCGAGTGAAGAGTGAAGAGTCTCAAAAACAATGTTTGCCGTCAGGAATGCATCCCCTGTGGTGTATTTTGCTACTTGGTGATTTCCAGTGTGAAATGGAAAGATCACAAAGTGCTGGAGTAACTCAACAGGGATAGGCAGCCTCTCTGGAGAACATGGATAGGTGACATTTTGGGTTGAGACCTTCTGCAGACTCACAAAAGGACACAAAGTGCTAGAGTAACTTATCAGGTCAGGCAGTATCTCTGGAGAAATGGAAAGGCTCATTTAACTCCACTGTCTGACACTGTCTCCATGCCTAGACTGGGCATGAAGCTGCAAAACTAATTTAAAGACTGCATGCTGACATAAAGTAGGTAAAGAATTAATCGTTTCCATGAGATTAAAAAAAGGCAACAAAGGAACTGAACACTTGCGCCCATGTGGCATCTTTACAGTGATGCCAACTATTTAATTGCTAAACCAACAATATGATTCTGGCAGTGCCTTGTCTTGCAACATGAATAGAGTACATTCACTCTTGCTATTACCGAGCTTCCCACACAAATTTGCTCAGTGAAAGAAAAGTGGAAGTAACCAGTCTTGTGCTGCAATAACTACGATTAATATTTAACTCCAGGAGCTCCTACAGTGCTCCAAGATTAGTCCTCAGCAATAGTAAAGTGGGAATATGTTTTCACCGCTCATTAGATGGTGGTGAGGATAATGATGATATTTTATTGTCACATGTACTTGGTACAGTGAAATTCTTAGCTTTGCATACAATACACAAAGCATACAAAGAGTTGCCATGTATATAGAAACATAGAAACATAGAAATTAGGTGCAGAAGTAGGCCATTCGGCCCTTCGAGCCTGCACCGCCATTCAATATGATCATGGTTGATCATCCAACTCAGTATCCCGTACCTGCCTTCTCTCCATATCCTCTGATCTCCTTAGCCACAAGGGCCACATCTAACTCCCTCTTAAATATAGCCAATGAACTGGCCTCAACTACCCTCTGTGGCAGAGAGTTCCAGAGACCCACCACTCTCTGTGTGAAAAAAGTCCTTCTCATCTCAGTCCTAAAGGATTTCCCCCTTATCCTTAAGCTGTGACCTCTTGTCCTGGACCTCCCCAACATGGGGAACAATCTTCCTGCATCTAGCCTGTCCAACCCCTTAAGAATTTTGTGAGTTTCTATAAGATCCCCTCTCAATTTCCTAAATTCTAGAGAGTATAAACCAAGTCTATGCAGTCTTTGTTCATAAGACAGTCCTGACATCCCAGGAATCAGTCTGGTGAACCTTATCTGCACTCCCTCTATGGCAATAATGTCCTTCCTCAGATTTGGAGACCAGAACTGTACGCAATACTCCAGGTGTGGTCTCACCAAGACCCTATACAACTGAAGTAGAACCTCCCTGCTCCTATACTCAAATCCTTTTGCTATGAAAGCTAACATACCATTCTCTTTCTTCACTGCCTGCTGCACCTGCATGCCTACTTTCAATGACTTTCAATGTACCATGACACCCAGGTCGTGCTGCATCTCCCCTTTTCTCCCCTATGGCGCCGACATAGTCACAAAAGTATTCAATATAGTCCCGATGGTTGTTCTTCATTCTCAATGCCCTCCCTCCCCCCTCGTCCTCCCCACATCGCTGGGTTCCACTTTGTTCTCTTGGCGGCCCCCTACACCGGGTCCCTCTTTGTTCTCGGCCATTATACTGAGTGGCCTCAAAACCTCACAAGAGTGATAAGAAATAACGATTACTGAAAGTGGTGAGAGAAAGGAATCTAGTTCTGCCGTTCATAGGAACCAATGCCAGTATGTACATTGGATTTTGAATTACTCACTATAGTGAGAAATCAAATCATATACTGAGAACAAGTGCCCTGAAGAATCAATCGGGGTTTGAAGAGTCAATGGGGGTTAGAATGAAAATTTGTAAATACAACATCTTCTATATCAAGGAAATCTTGCATAGATCAGTTAGTCTGGAAAATGATGTTAAAAGGCTGAAGGATATTCTTCAGCTCATATTATCTTGTGTTAAGGTGCTGTGTTAACATGGTTGAATAATTTAGTACAATGAGATCTCCCACTGCCTGGTCTGCACATCGCAGACGAGGTCAGGCACTGAATCAGGCAGAACTATTAATTGGGCTGGAGGATTGGGGTGGAAGATATGCAAAGCTGGTGAGAGGCAGTGTGAGACAGGATAAGCTTCATATATTATATTGTGTGTTTGCATTTAGACAAACGGGGTGAAAGGCTGAAGTCAATAAAAGCAATGTGCGCAAAGTCACAGGAAATTTGCAGCAGAGGGAAAGTGTGGGACTGCAGAGAAACTATGCCAATCAATCTCACTTTCCAGGTTTCATTGCATGGCTTACACAACAAAACAAGCTTTACACTGTACGTCGGTCCACGTGACTTTACTTTAAACAATAGAGAAACAGCACAGAAACAGGCCCTTCGGCCCACTGTCCACACCGAACAATGATCACTCCGTACACTAGCACGGTCCTACGCACTCAGGCCAATTTACAATTTGCAGAATCCAATTAACCAACCAACCTGTATGTCTTTGGGGTGTGGGAGTAAACTGAAGCACCCGGAGAAACCCCATGCGATCACAGGGAGAACGTACCAACTCCGTACAGACAGCTCCCGCAGTCAAAATCAAACCCAGGTCTCTGGCGTTGTAATGCGGCAACACTACCACTGCGATTAGCAAGCAAGTAGTCCTATACTGCAGCTTCACTAGATTGGCACCTCATTATTATGGTATTGATATTGAATTATTATTGTCACATGTACTGATATAGTGAAAAAACTGTTCTGCATGCTATCCAGGCAAATCATACCATTTGTAAGCGCGTCAGCTCATGCAGAAGAGAAAACAAATAGAGGGCAAAATAAAGTGTCATGTGTGTTTTATTGTCATATGTCCCAAGACGGAACAATTAAATTCTTACTTGCAGCAGCACAACAGACATGCAAACATATTACCCTGTAAAACTCATAATAAACATCAACAAAAAGTTCCATGTATATTATAAACCAGACAAATACATAGACAATAGTAGTGCAGTCAAAAATAATGTCTCCAAATCCATGTATTTGAGAGCCTATTTGGAGATTGTGGTTTTTAATACCCTGATAGTTGTAGGGAAGAAGGTGTTCCTGAAATTGGATGTTACAGTTTTAAGCCTCCTTTACCTTCTTCCCAATGAAAGGAGTGAAATGAGAGCATGGCCAGGGTGATGTGGGTCTCTGATAATGTGGCTGCCTTTTTAAGGCAGCGATTCTTGTAGATCCATCCGACGGTGGGGAGGCCAGAACTCGTGATGGACTGGGCAGTGTTCAATACGTTTTGCAATCTTCTTCATTCCTGGGCATTCAAGTTGCTGAACCAGGCTGCGATGCAACCAGTCAATATGCTCTCTACACCTGTTCAAGGGAGAACCTGCAGAGAAAGTGCCGATTACAAAACAAAAGATGCAAGGACCACAACCAGATAGGTTTGAAGACTGGAAGATTCATCCCTGGCATTCTTTGTTGAGGTAGGATTAAGGTTGTGTAGGTCAAGAACCTGACAGTTGTGGGAATGGAGCTGTTGCTGAACCTGGTTGTGTGTGATCTCAGGAAAGGCCTGGATGATGGGGAACCCTGGCTTTTGAAAGGCCCTTCAAAAGTCTGATAACAACTGGGAAGAAGCTGTTCTTCAATCTGCTGATACGTGCTGTCAAGCAGTTGTACCTTCTGCCCGACGGGTGTGGGTAGGTTGGGAATGAACTGGATGTGATTATGTTAGCTGCTTTCCCATGGCAGCATGCAGTATAGATAGTGTTGATGGGGGGTAGCTAGTTTGCCGGGTGCACTGTGCTGCTTTTTCGCATCTCTGCAATTTTTTGCGGACTTGAACAGAGCAGTTGCCATGCCACGCTGCTTTAAGATGCTTTCTACGATGTATCTGTAGAAATTGGTAAGAGTCATTAGATTCATGCTAAAAGCCTGGTTTATAAGGATGTGGATGTGATCATGTGCTCTGTTGACTGTATCTTCAATATGGTTAGACAGGACAAATTGTTGTTGATGTTGACACGTAGACACTTATAGGCATGTTTGGGGGGTTTTCCCAGCATTCTTTATTGGACAATGGTTGATTTCTTGACTGGATAGTTAAAGTAGGATGATGGAAGATCTTAATTGGAAGGAGGTTTTCTTGCCAATATTTATCCTGAAGCAGTGGGACTTCAATGGGTTTGGAGTCCGTGTTTTGGGCTCAAAGGGCTACTCCATCGCACTGCTACAATGCCACTTCCGCCTTGTTGCTGGGATAAAATGCACCATGGATTGTGACAGAGGTGTCTGACATATTGTCAGTCAAGTGTGATTCTGTGAGCTGTTACTTGACTTTGTCTGTAAGGAGGTTTTTGTGAGAAGGGGAGAAGGTATTGAAGCAAGGATGTTGCAGATTGATTGAGTCCCTTTGAAATGTTGAAATGGAAGGAGAGGAAGAGGTATTTGCTGAAGGCATGATGCTGGCGGTGATCTGTTGATGTGGAGGCTGTTACAATGATGGCAGCATCAAGGGAAACATTCTCTGAGGTTCTGTGAATAAGGTAAGTAAAGCAGAAAGGCATGGAATGAAGAACGAGATTTGGGGAAATTATTGGCTGAGGTAAAATGATATTGGAAGTGCTCGTTATAGGGCCAAGGGGAACAGATGTGACAGAGGCAGATAAACCATGGAACTAGACAGGAATAAAACAATATATTTCCTTCCATGTAAGAAAGAAAATTATTGTTTCATTCTAAACAATTGACTTATTAATATTACACATCCCAATTTAATTCCATCTTCAAACTAGGTAGAATCATGTGCATTTGCAAAATAAAATCTAATGCGGCTGAGTGGTCTGAAACAACAAGAGGATGTCCTGATGATCTTTGAAAGGATACTTCTGCTGCAATTACAGATCTTGATTAGCTAAAAGGTCACTTTGCCATTATATTTAACTTCAATTTATATCCAGTGGAGCAAAAGTCATTTTGTGGTAAACTGTGTACATCTATCCTGACTCTTCTGAAACCTTTTGGAATTCCAATTGTGTTGTGTCGCTACAAGAATATACACTATCCATTTCAACAAGTTTTGCAGTAATATAAGGGGCCTAAATTTTTCTCTTTTTATTTTTTTTTTACTTGGAAGGTTGCTCGTAATCGATCACTTTGGTTAGGCAAACTGACCCTGGTGTTAAGGGAAAGGTCAAACAGGAGCTAAAATAAATTGAAGAGCATCTATTAACTAATTGGGCTTATAACCTTTAGAACTTTCTATAAATTGGATTGAAAGGGACCACAACCCCATAAGTGCTGTAAATCTTTGTACTTTGAAGGATCACAGAAGCACTTTAAAAATAGATTTGAGGTAATTTTCTAAAAATCACTGCAATCATACCTGTAGTTTCTATAATGTTATTGCCAGTGCATGTTTCTCCCCATTGTTATTATTTCTTATATACAATACACCAGGGAGCGGACATAGTTCACAGGCTAACACACACGATGGGTATTCCTGTCAACAAGTTAATCAGGCGGTGGAGACAGCTTGCACATGGTATAATACAAGTAATGTAAGTTCCGATAAATTGAAGGGCTTATTTATTGCACTTTCCAAGAGCAAGATCCATCATATTATATATAGGCACACACACACACCAGTGGATTTTACTTAACTCTGTTCATGTACAACTGGAGGATACACTGTTTCATAACAACCATAACATTCTGGTCAATGCATCCGCCAAATTAAGCGTGCTATGGAAATGCATCCCCTCCATGCACCAAATATAATTTAGCCCGAGAAGACAAGTATGTACCCATGTAGAATTATCACTCCAAATTCTTACTCAGTATTCCCAAGCAAGAGAACAATAAAATTTGCAAGCTGGTCGTCAACACTGCTCAATGCCTTGCATTATTCACCAGCAGAAAATGTAAGTACATTGTTTGGCAAGAAATCAGGATCCATATGGCAAAGGGGAATGCTCCCTACAGCAACACTTCAAGCCTCATTGCCTCAGTGAAAATGCACGTAGCCTACAAGAGAATAAGCCTTGCACTATCCCTGGACACTGAAAAGATCTTGATCAAACAGATTAAACCCATACTTTTAGTTTAGTTTAGTTTCGTTCAGTTTAGTTTAGCTTAGTTTAATACAGTTTAGTTTAATTTAGAGATACAGCGCGGAAACAGGCCCTTCAGCCCACAGAGTCTGAACCGACCATCAATCATCCGTTCACACGAGTTCTACGTTATTCCATTTTCTGATCCACTCCATACACATTAGGTGCAATGTACAGAGGCCAAATAACTTACAAACCGCACGTCTTTTTGGGATGTGGGAGGAAACCAGAGCACCCGGAGGAAACACAAATGGTCACAGGGAGAATGTGCAAAGTCCACACAAACAACACCTGAGGTATTGCATAATCCTTATGCCTGCCATACCTTCACTGTTCCTTTGTATGTATTTATACTGGCTTGGACTGTTACTGTGTATTTATACTGCCTGAACAGCCTGTCTTTCTTAGGACTTTGGAGAGAAAATGATTAGCTTCTTTGTGGAGGAGAGAACTGCAGATGCTGGTTTAAACCGAAGATAGACTCAAAAAGCTGAAGAAACTCAGCAGGTTAGGCAGCATCCCTGGAGAAAAGGAATAGGTGATGTTTCGGGTCGAGACTCTACTTCAGACTTAGATGACATTTCTCAGTCTGTAGAAGGATCTCGACCCGCAACTTCATCTGTTCCTTTTTTCCAGGGATACTGCCTGATCTGCTGAGTTACTCCAGCTTTTTATGTCTATCTTCGATTAACTCCTTTACTGTAATCTACACACTGTCCTTGCACAATTCAATGTAGTCTCTCTTGGACCTCTCCAGGGTTCTGAAATTTATTTTTCTTGGTATGTTCATTAAAAATTTAGATCTCAGGGGTGGCACGTTGGCGCAAGGGTAGAGTTGCTGCCTTACAGCACCGGAGACCCAGGTTCGATCCGGACTACGGGTGCTGTCTGTATGGAGTTTGTATATTTTACCCGTGACCATGTGAGTTTTCTCCGGGTGCTTTGGCCTCCTCCCGCCATCCAAGACGTACAGGTTTGTAGGTTAATTGGCTTCAGTAAAAATTGTAAATTGCCCCTTGTGTGTAGGATCGTGCTAATATTTGGGATTTTAGGTCATCGTGGACTCGGTGTTCTGCTCTATATCTCTAAATTAAACTAAATTAAATAAAGATGGGGTAGACTAAACATCTCAAACTCCTGCCATCATTGGACACCCCTCTTTAAAGTGTTTTTCGTCAAATAAACTGTTCTTCCATCCTTTGGCAGTTACAAATTCTAGTTACAGTTAAAAAGCAAGTTACAAATTCTAGCTTTGATTGTATCCCCTGCCCTAGCAATGGAGATGTCTTCATTGGACATGTTGACCCCTTTGTCCCACTGTGATATAGGGGCATCCATTCTGCATATCTTCGTATAACTGACGACAAGGACCTGAATAGATCCTTGTAATTAACTGCCCAATTCCATAATGAGAAAGGCATTAATGAATTGGCTTTGCCATGCTACAGTCAATTTCTTCCATCAGCTGGCGATTGTGTCTCTTTCAACACATGTGGCTATTCTCAACTACCTCCTGACCAACTAATTTCCCTCCTTTATTTGCTTGGCAAATCCAATGCAAATTATTGTAGGTAGCTTCCCAAAACATGCACCTCTCACATCTATCTCAGTCCACCCCATGCTGCAGACAATACTGAAAATCTCAGTGGCACCCAGCTACACAGCTTGGTACTCTCACGCTAGAAGAATAACTTTAAGGAGGCTTTGAGACTGTTTTGCAATACTCCAATCTCTGTAAATTCCACCCATCCTTTCTAGCTATGTTCTGAAGGAAGAGTGTTTACAGTTTACATATGCAAAAGTCTACATATGTTCTGATACTTTCTTTGTTGTGGTCCTTCTGGTGAAAAATAAACCAAAGTCAATGAGGTTGTGACAGCCTTCTGGATCGAAGTCCTTGCATGCCCCAGCTATCAATAGGAAAGACATTTTACAGCAAGTACTGCAAAGCATCTGTGTCATAAGACTTTCGAATTACAGCATAGAAACAGACAAATAAGCCCACTGAGTCCACCCCGACCAGCGATCATCCTGTACACTGGTACACTAGTCCCCACACACTGGGGACAATTTACAATTTTACCGAAGCCAATTAATCTACAAACTCTACTTTTTTTGAGTGTTGTAGGAAACTGGAGCACCAGAAGAAAGCCCACGCAGTCACAGGGAGAACGTACACACTCCGTGCAGACAGCACCCGTAGATAGGATCGTACCCGGGTCTCTGGTGCTATAACGCAGTGACTCTACTGTTGCGTCACTGTGCCAGTCAATTCATTTGAGTCATTGGGGCAAATCAGTAGTATTGGAGGGTGGGGGGAAGGTAGCTTTACAGAGATGGGGCATTGCATAGACATGTTCGAAGGTTAATCAGAAGAGGTTTCAGCAGTGTAAAAAACAAGAATGCTTAATAGTTACGCGGGTGCTATTTTTCGATATAGTGGTGGTCCTGCTGGTCTCTGGTATTTGGCATCCTTGTTCAGGCAGTGCATTGTTGTTTTGAACCACAGGAGCCTTTGAGCTTTCAAGCCAAGTTTTGAGATTTCTTTTTAAAGTTGATCTGTGCAATAGATTTTTTTTCCCAAAAGACAGGAAACATACTCTTGATCTGGTAACATTGGGAAAAAGAGAGCAGGGGTTAGAAAGAATTTGATAAGAAATCTCCCCGAAGCTTTTTTTGATCAAGATTTTATAATGATGGCAGTTGATGAGAAGTCTGGTTAGTAAAAGTTGGTGATTTAACAGAAAGTCCAAAGTTCCCTCTACTGTTGATTCCATCGGACATATGCACATTAGTTAATGTTGTAGTTAGCACATCAACAACATGATTTGATAGACACGCATGAGACTTCACAAGAGATTATTATTGGCCTAATGTGTCTAAGGATCCCGCTTAATAACATGGTGTTTTGCAATTTAAAAATTGCATCAAGGAGTCGTGGGACTGATTACATGTCTAGAAAGGAGGATCAGAAAGAAATTGGACAACTTGGGAGAGTTTAATACTGTTCATTGATTACTTAGGAGGAAGTCTAGTTTAGTTTAGATTAGTTTATGTTACATATCGAGGAACAGTGAAAAGTTTCTGTTGCTTGCTAATCAGTCAGTGGAAAGAATATACATACGTTTACAATCGAGCCATCCATGGTGTACACATACATGATAAAGAGAATAAAGTGAATGAGGTTTAGTGCAGGATAAAGTCCAGTAAAGTCTGTTTAAAGATAATCCAATGGTCTCCAATGAGGTAGATATTAACTCAGGACTGCTCTCTGGTTGTTGCTAGGATGGTTTATTTGACTGATAACAGCTGGGAAGAAACTGTCCCTAACGAGATAGAGAGAAGAAATAAGAGTTATCAGGCGCATGAGGTCATAAGAATGAGAAGAAGATGAAGAAAAGGAGGACATGGTGCAAATGGAAAGAAAAATGCTTATGTATCTTTTCAAAGAGTAAAATGTTGTTACCTTCTGTTATAATGACAGCTTCACTTGCATTATATGTTACTGTAATGAAAGGTTGCCCTTGAACTCTGGGATTTAATTAATTGGAAAGAATTAAACGCAGACACGATGGAATCTCTTCATTAATAATTCGGCCAATTAAGAAGTGCATGTGGGAAGATACCATTTTCCAAAGTAAATGTTTAAGGAAGTTACCAGTGAAGCAGGTAGACACTTCTAATTGGCATTAAACATTTATGTAACTTCATACATTACGCTAGGCCGTGGGATTTTTAAAATTATTTGCAAAAGTTGTACTGGGACAATTTTAAGACCATACTGCATATTCTAATATATTCAACAAAGGATTTGAAATGAAAATCAAAGCAGTCACTTGAAGGCTTTTAATATTTAATAAGGTCCTCAGGTAGATTCACCTCATTTTTACATGTGGTGAAGGATGTTATTGTGCTGTCGGCATGTAAACAATGGGGATTTTAAAATCCCATTGTGAAGAATGCCCTTATTAAACCTTGAGGAAAAAGCAGGTTCAATATTCATTATTATGATTATCTTGTGGATTTGTCCAACAGCTGTCCACAACTGGCACGCACAATTGCTGGAGAGTCTCTTAGAAGTTTAAGAAATATATCAGCAGCCTCTTGTCTATGAACCAAAAGAAAATACATCATGGCAGTAAAAGATTCTACAAGTTGTATTCACTGGAATTTCATTATTGTAAATTCTATTAAAGAAACCAACTGCAGTGAACTTTAATCCTGGTCAATGTGGCAGCTCAATTACCATCACCACAGGAGTGTGACAAAAATTGATTATATTTTTTATCTAAGTTTTACCTTGGCATTGACTTCTTTAATTAGTTGGACAAAGTAAGGAATTGGAAATCAGCTTCACGCATGGAAATCGTGTTTCAACTTGATGTGACGCAAGGCTTTTGTTGACTAATTGTTTTGTCCATGTGGCATTCCCTGAAGAAGGAGCCCAACAACACAACACCACACAACATGGGGAGAATTGTAACCACCAGGAAACCATTAGTTTGAGCTTAAGAAGCATGCATGGGGAGAGAAACAGTCAATATTTTGGATCAAGACACCTTGGTCAGAACTGGAAAAGTGAGAAAACAAAGCTCTTTTAAATTGCAGAGTGGAGAGGTGTTGAGACAGGGCACAGCGTGGAAACAGGCCCATTGTTCCACTGAGTCCATGCCAACTATCGATCCCCACACACACTAGTTATATGTTATTGATCTTTCTCATCTGCACACCAGGGGTAATTTACAGAGGACAATTAACACACAAACCCACACGTCTTTGGGATGTGGGAGTTCTTCCAGCACTTTTTGCTATTGTTTCAAATCTCCAGCTTTTGCACTATTCTGTTGTGCTGAAGCAAAGCAAGAATTTCATTGTCCAATCAGGGACACATGACAATAAACTCTCTTGAATCTTAGTTTAATATTAGTTCTAAGATTCTGCTCACATGCAGCGGGAGTTTAATCTTTGTGCTTCATCAACATATGGTTCCCTCAGAGGGATTAGAGAGAGATAGCAATCATTTCCACGCAAGTAGCAAGAGTCTGAGGGAGGAGGCCTCAAATGGGGAAGGGGCAGCTCGGACAGGGTAGGGTTGGTTCTAGTCCCATGGCGAGCAAGACCACTTCTGTACATTGACCTTCTGGTTTTCTGATACTCTTTGCAGGGGTCTCTGCTTGGTTAGAAATCGAGAGCCAAGTCAAGAGTGTCAAGAGAAATGCTGCCTGACCAGTTGAGTTACTCCAGCATTTTAGTGAATATCTTTGGTGTAAACCAGCATCTGCCGTTCCTTCGTACACAAGAGTGCTTAATTGTCAAATGTACTGGGAAAGGATAATGAAATTCTTGAAACCCATTATGTTTTCCCAACTCAAGCCAAATTGGTATTGTAGTTGGAACTCAGTTAGGAATCTCGGACCCTGAGAAAATATAAAAATAAAAGCATATGTTGGAAATTCAAATCAAAACCAAAAAATGGAAAAAAAACATTAAGCAGCTCAGACAGCATATTTGGAAAGGGAAACTGAGTTTTACACTTCATTGCAAAGAACCATCTTCTGGATTCTGTTTCTTTAGACTTACAGTACTTTAAGACATCCCTTAATTAACTTTACTTGAGAGATACAGCATGGAAACAGGCTCTTCACCCTCTGAGTCCGCGCTGAGCAGCGACCTTTGTACACTAACGCTATCCTACACACTAGGGACAATTTTTATAATTTTACCAAAGCAAATTGACCTCCAAACATGTACATATTTGGAGTGTGAAGGAAACTGGAGCACCCGGCGAAAACCCATGCGGTCACAGGGAGAATGTGCAATCTTCATACAGACAGCATCTATAGTCAGGATTGAAACAGGGTCTCTGGCGTTATAAGGCAGCAACTCTACAGCTGGGCTACCATGCTACCCTTGCTTCTACATGCTGCTTCTTTTTCCACCAATGCAACCTGACCTGTTGAGTATTTCTAGAATGTTCTGTTTTTATTTCAGTGGAATATGGAATATGAATTAGTTTCAAATTCAGTATCACCCACTGAAATGGGAGATTGTGACTTTCTGTTGATGAATAATAGGTTTTTTCTACAGACATCCCAATTTATATTCCTATCTGGGTACCAATTACAATATTAAATTGAGTTGAGAAAATATAGGTTTCAAGACGATATTATATTCATTCCAGGTGTATAGATAACCTGCCCAATTGTTTCTTAAGCGTTGCAATAGTCCCTGCCCCAACTACCACCTCTGGCAGCACGTTACATACACTCACCATCCTTTGTGATGTTAGAGATGATTTTCCTCAGTAGATAAAAGGGATAGCATTTTATGATCATGTATTCCAGGTCAAGGGAGCAGAATTGAGTGAAGACCCCCATCACATCAGTGCATCATGAAGCTTTAATCATGGATCAGATGCCATCTAATAAAGTCAGATTTCAGACAAATATGAACAAGACACAGGGCAGCACAGTGGCGCAACGTGGCAGTTGCTGTTTTTACGGAGTTTTTACATTCTACCCGTGATTGCATGGGTTTTCCGGTGCTCCGGTTTCTTCCCACATTACAAAAACGTGCAGGTTGATTGCCTTCTGTAAATTGTCTCAAAAGTGTATGATAGAACTCGTGTACGGGTAATCGTTGATTTGGGCTGACCTGGTGGGCCGAAGGCCCTGTTTCCACACTGTATCTCTTAACTAAATTAAACTAAACTAAACTAAACATGACAAGCTCATAACTATAAAGTATGCTGTCTTTGTTCAAGGGCTTCACACAGCCAAGCCCTTGGAATATTTTATACATGTTGTTGCAACCCAGATGGCAGTTCATCACATGACACAATCTGGAAGATGAAAATGCCTTCAAGTAATACTAATTGTTCACAGTTCATGTTTTACTGTATGTATGCACTCCTTCCATTAACATTGAATTAATGTACTTCAAAATGTCATACATTTTACAGTTTTAACCATGTCGACAGTTTACACAGTATGTGGTCTGCTTGACTGCTGAAACGATCTGCCTCCAGCTCATATTCCTCTGATATTGGAGTCAAAGCTGTTGGCTCATCAACAATATCAATTGTGATCAATTGTGGGGCTTACATCAGAAACAGCTTCAAAAGCAACATTTTCTTTGCTCTGCTCCTGGCTTTAATGTTTACTGAGCTTTAATGTGGAGTCTGTCACCAATTACACTGGATAATTTCCAGTCCCATACAATCTCACCGAACTATCTCACCGATATCCTGCCCTCCTCCCCCTTCTCTGAATTATCGGGAGGATCCAATGTGTGAACGTCTTCTCATTGCAGCGTGAGTCATATTATTTATACTGCTTCAATTTCCTCTCCTCTCCAAATTGGCTCTCCACTTATTATCACCTTCTCTAAAGCCAACAATGGACAATTGTGGGCTCCACCTTTTCTTGATCATCGTTGTTGGCTTTGATTTGTTCTTTCCATAACTTTCATTCATTTCTTCTTTGTCCCTTTTCATACTTCTAATTGCCCTCTCTCCTGCCTCTCAGTCTGAAAAAGGGTCAATAGACAATAGACAATAGACAATAGGTGCAGGAGTAGGCCATTCGGCCCTTTGAGCCAGCACCGCCATTCAATGTGATCATGGCTGATCATCCACAATCAGTACCCCATTCCTGCCTTCTCCCCATATCCCCTGACTCTGCTATCTTTAAGAGCCCTATCTAGCTCTCTCTTAAACGTATCCAGAGAACCAGCCTCCACCGCCCTCTGAGGCAGAGAATTCCACAGACTCACAACTCTCTGTGAGAAAAAGTGTTTTCTCGTCTCCATTCTAAATGGCTTACCTCTTATTCTTAAACTGTGGCCCCTGCTTCTGAACTCCCCCAATATCAGGAACATGTTTCCTGCCTCTAGCGTGTCCAAAACCTTAACAATCTTATATGTTTCAATAAGATCCCCTCTCATCCTTCTAAACTCCAGAATGTACAAGCCCAGCTGCTCCATTCTCTCAGCACATGACAGTCCCGCCATCCCGGGAATTAACCTTGTAAACCTACACTGCACTCCCTCAATAGCAAGAATGTCCTTCCTCAAATTAGGGGACCAAAACTGCACACAATACTCCAGGTGTGGTCTCACTAGGGCTCTGTACAACTGCAGAAGGTCTCCTTTGCTCCTATACTCGACTCCTCTTGTTATAAAGGCCAACATGCCATTTGCTTTCATCACTGCCTACTGTACCTGCATGCTTACTTTCATAGACTGATGAACAAGGACCCCCAGATCACGTTGTACTTCCCCTTAATCTGCCTTCCTGTTTTTGCTAGCAAAGTGGATAACCTAACATTTATCCACATTAAACTTCATCTGCCATGCATCTGCCCACTCCCCCAACCTGTCTAAGTCATCCTGCATTCTCATAGCATCCTCCTCACAGGTCACACTGCCACCCAGCTTTGTGTCATCTGCAAATTTGCAAATGTTACTTTTAATCTCTTCTTCCAAATCATTGATGTATATTGTAAATAGCTGCGGTCCAAGCACCATGCCTTGCGATACCCCACTAGTCACTGCCTGCCATTCTGAAAGGGACCCGTTAATCCCTACTCTTTGTTTCCTGTCTGCCGACCAATTTTCTATCCATGTCAGCAGGTCTCAACTGGAAACATCACCTAATCCTTTTCTCCAGAGATGCTGCCTGACCCTTTGCATTACTCCAACATTTTGAGGAGTAAGGTATGATTATATTGACTACTCTAACATCAAGTAAACTTTACTCTCTATTCCTCCCCCTTCCCAGTTCTCTGACCAGTCTGACTGTCCTTGATTATATCTTTTCTCTGTTTGCTTTGTTGTTTCTTTCTCCAAACTAACAATGATCTATTTTACATTTTCTTTGATCTCCATCCCCTTCGTCTCATTTTCACACCTTACACTCCCTTATCTCTGTAAACCCCCCCCCCCACCCCCTCCCCTGACTCAGTCTGAAGAAGAATCATGACCTGAAACGTTACCCATTCCTTCTCTCCAGAGATGCTGCCTGTCCCGTGAGCTACTCCAACATTTTGTGTCTATCGATGATGAAATTATATTGTGCTTCAACCAAACCTATATGAATGTATCTGTACGCTAAGTGTGTATTGAAACACCTGCTTCAAAACTGGGGCGTTTTGTGTGGATCTGTCCTCAACTTCATCTATAATTTGTGTTTTAAAAATGTTCTGCCTACTGTGGCTTATTTTAGGAATAGTTTAGTTCAGTTTAGTTTAGGCTAGAAATACAGTGTGTAACCAGGCCCTTCAGCCCTCCAAGTCAGGCAGACCAACAATCACCCATACACTGGTTCTATCGTACATGCTAAGAATAATTTACAGAAGCCAATTAACCAACAAACCAGAGCACCCGAAGCAAAACCCACGCAGTCACAGGTAGAACAAAAAAACTCCATACAGACAGCACCCATAGTCAGGATTGAACCCGCGACTCTGGCGCTGTAAGGCACCAACTATACCGCTGTGCCTCTGTGCCACCATAGTCTTTGAAAGCATCTGCCAAAGCATCTTGTTTTGTTGCTTAATGACCAGAAGAATATCCCCATCCTGCCAATGTATGCAGTTAGGGGCTTCATACATTGTGGAGTCCCCAAAGGTTTTCAGTATCGATGATCTGACCCTGGCCTGCCCTTGAGTACAGTCTACTGCTTTGGGCAGTAGACACAGGGCTGAATTTCTACTGACAATCAATTTTGTGTGCATTTCCTTTTTTCACATGCTCAGTTTTATATCTCAATGTACTGCGATTCTAGACACACCTTAATGACCTTGACTTTTTCATTCTGGATGGCAGAGGTTCTGCAGCATCTCATCCAGTGCAGTCCATTTGCAAAGTGTAGACAAATATGAAGCACTCAAGTAAAGCCATGGCCTCTTTATTCTGGGGTTCCTCACAGAGAACATAAGTGCATCTCAGCTCTAGTTACAAGACCCAATCTTTAAAGAGGTAGCAGCCTTAAATAATCAATTATTGTTCACGATAACATACTTTACATGTGCCATATTCAGGTCTGCAGGTCACCGTGGCACAGTGGCTCAGCGGTAGAGTTGCTGCCTTACAGCACCAGAGACCCGGGCTTGATCCTGACTACGGGTGCTGTCTATACAGTGTTTACACGTTCCCCCTATGACCACGTGGGTTTTCTCCGGATGCTCCGGTTTCCTCCCACACTCCAAAGATGTGCAAGTTTGCAGGTTACTTGGCTTCTGAAATTGGCCCTAGTATGTTGGATAAGCCTAGTTTCCGGGTGATCATGGTCAGCAAAGACAGCACAAATGGGCCGAATGGCCTGTTTCTAAACTAAACTAGACTAAACCTCAGATTCCATATATTTTTCAGAATTGAATGAAACAGCTTCAGTAACCCAATCTGTCATTCTGAGGACAACTGATAAAGGCCAACACAAAATACCATTTGTTTTCTTTTAGCCTTACCTTCAAGCGTGAAACTGAAGCGTGAAGGAACATTGAACTTCGTAAATGTAAGTTTTAAATTCACAGGCAGGCAACAAGAGTGCAACAAAAACAGACACAAGGTGCCGGAGTAACTCAGCAGGTCAGGCAGTGTCTCTGGAGGACATGGACTGATTGTAGTTGGGGGAGAATGCTGAAGAGAGAAGGGGGTGGGACAAAGCCTGGCAAATGATAGTTGGACACAGGTAAGGCGGATTTTGGATTGGCAAATAGTTGGGCAAAGGACAAAGATGTAAGGACAAAAATAATGAGATCAAGATGTAGGGAGAAAGGAGGCATGAAATCTGAAGCCAGAAGAAGGAATATAGGTGGAAGAGGATGTGAGGCAAGGGAAAAGGGAGAAGTGCGTATACATCCAGGTGGGGCACTGAGAAGACAGATGAAAAATAACCAGGGTGGGTAGTGGGAAGTGAGGGTGGGGTGTTTCTAGGATAGTTACCTAAAATTAGAGATTACAACATATATACCATTGGGTTGTAAGCTATCGAAGTGGAATATGAGGTGTTATTCCTCTCACATCCACCCAGGGTCATCAGCAATCCTTCCCAGTGAGATAGAGGTCCATGTGGGAAACTGCTCCACCAAGAGTTCAACAAAACAATCATCCAGTCTGCACATTGTTTTTGACAACATGACCTCCTGGGGTACGACTCACCCTGGTCCCTCCCTCTTCTCCCTTCTCTCATCAGGCAAGATATACAGAAGTATGAAAACACATACCTCCAGATTCAGAGACAATTTTTTCCCAGCTATTATCAGGCAACAGAACCCTTACCAACAACTAGAGAACGGCCCTGAACTATCTACTTCATTGAAGACCCTCGGACTACATTTAAGTGGACGTTTCTAGACGATATCATGCATGAAACGTTATTCTTTTCATTATGTATCTAATCACTGATTCAACACCCTACAAATTCCTATCTATTAATATTTTGGGAGCAGCTTCACCACTACATGTACAATTAATCCAGCATCATCTTATACCATATTCACATACTAAATCACAAAAATGACCACTGATTATACATGCATTCTGTTATATTTTCAGCATATTTTGTCTGTATTGACACGTTGGTTTGGGAACATGCTGTAGGACCTCGGCAGGGATACATGCCTGCTAAATATCAGCATAGAAAATGGCCAAGGATCTTGGATGATTGGCTGGAGTATTTGGAAGTATACAAGGCACACATTTGGAGAGCTCGACGGTGACAGATAACATCCAGGGCACTGGCAGAGTGGAACTAGTGGAAACCGTCAGACTATTATCAATCAGACCACTGGACATCATCTTGTACTCTACGCTATTCCCTTCATCTTGTGTCTGTGCACTGTGGACGGCATGATTGTAATCATGTATAGCCTTTCTGCTGACTGGATAGCATGCAACAAAAAAGCTTTTCACTGTACCTCGGTACACATGACAATAACCAATAAACTAAACGAAACTAAACTCAGACCAGTGAATTGTAGTGAACTTATACATGTTCTTAGCCTTATGGATGATGACTGTAGCTCATCCATCTTTCCTGCTACTTCGGGCTTGTGTCATCCTCCATTGCATGAAAGAGGGATGTGTTTGGTAAGTGTCATGCAATATCCCTGTGGCATTGGGAGGCACAAGGTCAAGGCTGCGAGATGTTGGTACGAGGCAGGTGGCAGTGATTTATGTGTGAACATGTGGTGGAACATGATAAAGGGAATAACGTGAATAACGTTAGTGCAAGTAAAATCTGTTGGAGTAGAGATGTAAAAGAGTAGAGCGATTGTAATGCGTGATTGCAGATCCACATCTGTGACTACCACATAAACACTCGCCTGGATCGGGCACCATCTGACACTGAACTTTAGTTTAGTTTAGCGATACAACGTGGAAACAGGCCCTTCGGCCCACCGAGTCCGAACTGACTTGTGATCACCTTGTATACTACACAATCCTACACACTAGGGCCAATTTACAATTTTTACTGAAGCCAATTAACCTACAAACCTGTACATATTTGGAATGTGGAAGGAAACCAGAGCACCCGGGGAAAACCCACGTGGTCATGGGGGAACAAACAAATTCCGTACAGACAACACCCATAGTCAGGATCAAAGCTGGGTCTCAGGCGCTGTAAGGCAGCAACTCTGCCACTGCGCCACCGTGCCGCCCTTTCTCGAACCCAATCCAGCGGTTGCTGTATTGACTTGCACGCTGTCCCTTTTCCTCTTGTGAACTAACAACAGGAGTAATGTGTCAAAAAATATATATAAATTTTAAAAATGGAAGTGCCCACTTTTATTGTGTTTTGCCAACACATCAGCAAGCTGCAATGACTTCTTCAGTGACTTCCACTGACCGCTGAAGCAACCATGCATGTTTTTAAGTCCAGACTAGTTTTTAATCAACAGAAACTTGATGAAGCCCATTCCAGCTACTCAGAAACTGAGCCCCATGGTTATATGATGAGGAAAACAGAAGCATGGTTTGCCCTGACTAATTACTGAAATGATAACAATTTTGGGCCTGGGATAAGAACATTGTGAACCTGGACTGCAATCAGGTGCTATAAGATCATGCACACTCTGTATCCTGTTTCCATTCCAATGAGGGTGAAAATATTCTGCCGTTATTCTTTCTTCAACCTTTTCTTGTCTACATCGGAGCTAACAGATAGTGAAGGAAGAACAGGCAGAAGCTTCCAATCTCTGAGGCTGTCCACCTACCTTATCCGCTTTTGAATGCAGATGCTACTCTCTTAGTTTTTGAAATACAAATGCAGTTCACTGATCCTTTCAGCATTCTCTTTGCTTTCTCTAGATTTGCTTGCATGAAAATGAAAATATTTCTCCCTCATTTCCACACCTCCGAAGTTAACAAGCAGAAATTTATCCTGTCAGTGCTGCATGTCGGTTTGATTATTTGGATACTCCCTGGGTAGTAGCTGTCAGTGTTTTAATTCAATGGCTTTTGTGGTTCAGACATTTCAAACTAGAGATGACAAGGTCCAAAAAATTGAAGCTTCCCTGCTACTATTTTCGTTTAAGAATTTGAATAATGTTAATTTATTTCATTAATTCTTGAATCAAAGAAGTGAATACTTTTATCTTCTCAGATCTGACCATGCTACAGCTCCTTTATCTCTTCCAGCTTAGTCACTGAGCTAAAGAGACCCACATGACAGCTATCACAATGCCAGGAATTTTTGAAACATTTACTTCTGGATAATGAATGCAATATATGTCCACACTGTCTAATTTTATACAAGAAAATTAAATTAAAAACAACTTTCTGGAGATACTCATTGAGTTAGACAGTAAACAAAGTTAATGTTTTAGACTAACGATCTCTCCTTTGTACAAAGCAGTAGTCAGAAGAAAGGTCTCGACCTGAAACATCACTTATTCTTTTTCTCCAGAGATAGTGCCTGACCTGCTGAAATACTCTATCTTTTTGTGTCTATCTTCGGTTTAAAGCAGCAGCTGCAGTTCCTTCCTACACGTTAGAAATTCAATGTTTTAAGTTGTCGAGTCAGTCGTAGGGTGGGGAGAACAGAGTGAAGGGAAACACAAAATGCTGGAATAATTCAGCGGGACAGGCAGCATCTCTACTCTGGAGAGAAGGAATGAGTGACGTTTCGGGTCGACAACCTTCTCCGATGAGAGGAGAGTGAATATCTATGTAGAGGTGCAAATGTTAATGTAAATTCAAAATGAAAGAGAATGTTGGAAATAAGTAGCAGGTCAGGGGGTATCGGTGAAGAAAGAAAAACGAAATCTTCCAAGTGAAGACACAAGAGACTGCAGATACTGCAATCGAGCAAAGCACATCATGCTGGAGGAACCCAACGGGCCAAGCAAGATTTGCGGAGGGATTGGACGGATGACACCTCAGTGCCTGAAGTCTGAAGATTGAATCTGAAGAAGGGTCCCGACCCAAAATGGTGGATGTCATTCCCTCCATGGATGTTGCCGGACCCACTGGGATCCTCCAGCACTTTGTTTTGCTCAAGATTCAAACCTTCCAGGTCTGTACCGTTACAGCAGAGCTGGCTAGTTCCGACACAAATTGGAAATGTGGGTTATGTGGGTTAACATGACTGGTCGAAAAAACAGGATATTGTCCCTGAACTTATGTTAAGCTTCATTATAAGCATATATGAAGCCAAAGGCAAACATATCAGAATAGAAGTGAGATGGAGAATTAAAGTGGTGTCAGGATTGAGCAGTGATGGCACCGACACTCGCAGTAGGGTGAACTCAAATGATAGGTTTTATTTACAATGACAAGGTCCAGGACCACATGGGGGCGCTGTCCTTGCCATCAGGCTGCATGTGCAGTTTCGCTGGCAATCTTAGGCTTATCCCAGCAGTTCAGTCCTGCTCTCATGGAGGATACATGGCGATCTCAAGCAACTCCCTTCAGTTAACCCTTGGGTTGAGTGGAGGCATTGGTGGTCTCAGGCTTATCCTGGTGGTTCAACTTTGGTATTTGAAAAGGAGTTACTGCCGGTCTCTGGGTTATCCCGGCGGCTCAGTCTTTGCCTGTGTCTATGTGTGGGCACAGCCCCTTGTTGTCCATAGGCAGGAAGACGCACTGATGTCTCAGGCTTGCTCCGGCCACTCAGTTGTAGCCTCAGTAGAGGCCTTGGCTGTCTATGACTTATTCCCAGCAGCCCAATCTTGACCACACAGTGGCAATGCTGGTCACTCTGTTTTGTCCCTGTGGCTCAGTCTTCCTCAAACCTACGACAGGGAAAACAGCTAGCAGGGAGGCACCCCAGTTTGTCTGTTCTCCTTTTTCCTTCTTTCTTTTTCCTTATTCCCTTTTCCTTCTTCCTATTTCCTTCCTCCTTCCCACTTCTTTCTTCTTTCAATTTCTTACTTCCTCCTTCCTCCTTCCTCCTTCCTTCTTCCTGCTTCCTCTTCTACTTCTTCTCTTGGTCTCTCCCTTCTCTGGCTGGAAAGCCTGGGTTTTATAAGGAGTACGCTGAAACGTTTTTCGGCTTTTTCAGTGTCGGGGAGGTGTCACTTTGAGCACTGGATGCAGCTCAGTAAATTTGAAGAAGTGCAAGTAAAATGCTACTTCACCTGGAAGGAGTGCTTGGATTACTGGGAAGGGAAGAACTAAAAAAGTAGGCATTGCTTTTCCTGCTGTTGCCTAAGATGGTGCCATGCAAAATAGACTGTTTAGTTTAGTTTGGGGATACAGCTCGGGAACAGGCCATTTGGCCCACCAAGTCCACATCGATCAGCGATCCCCATACACTGGCACTATCCAACAAACTAGCGACAATTTTCAATTTTTACCAAAGCCATTAACCTATGTCTTTGGAATGTGGGAGGAAACCAGAGCAGCGGGAGAAAACCCACGTGGTCACGGGGGAGAACGTGCAAACTCGGTACAGATACCAGTTTGAATAATTATTCTTTCTAGTTTAGGATTCAGGACTCAATATGAACTCATCTCTTCTCTCTTCACAGACGCTGCCTGGCCTGTTTATTTTTTCAAACATTTTCTTTCATTTCTGATTTCCCATAACCTCTCGAGCTCTTTATCTAAAAGTTATTATTATTTTTTAATTTTAAAATATTCTTATTAGAAGCATGTATACAAATAATAGTAAATGATAATTTAATCACAGATTTCTTACATAGCTTTAGTTTTTTTTAATATTTTTTTTAGAGAATAAAGATAAAGAGAGAAAAAGATGAGAGAAACTAATAGAGAAAAAAGGAGACGCAGATCGAAACTACTAATAACAAGATTGTGGAGATAGATCCAGTAAATGTTGAGTATAACTATTCATCCAATCCCAAACTCAGGTTTCAATGCCGATTCTGTGCTAAACCAATTCACTTTTTCAAATAATCAATAAATGAAGACCATATTCTAACAAATAATTCTGGTTTGTCAATTAAGACAAATCTTATTTTTTCCCAAATGCAAGGTCTCAGTCATTTCCGTAATCCACATTTTAATTGTGGGGCTGCTGTTTTTTCCCCAATATTTTGGTATTAAATTTTTCACAGTTAGTAGACTGTAGTCAAGAAATTGTCTCTGACTTATCGTAAAGTTTGTGCTATGTTTTGATAATCCTAATATTATTAATTTTGGCTCTGGGTCCAGTTGGGTATTGATAACTTCAGAAATAATTTTTTTAAAGTCCACCCAGAAATTTTGAATTTTTATACGTTACAAAAGTTGGCTTCTTGAAATTGACATCTATCACAGAGAGGGGAAATATTTGAAAATTTGTATTTAATTTTGCCTTCGAATAAGGTAGTCTATATAGTATTTTGAATTGTATCAAGGAGTGTCTAGCATTTAACGAACAATGATTTATATATTGTAAGCTTTCATCCCATGTGTCCTTTATTATGGGTTGAGCCAACTTCTCTCCCATGCTCGTCTATATGATTCTGAAGACGGAACCTCAGTATCTAAAAGGATATTATAAACATAAGATATTCATTTATTTGTATAGGGATGTATATTCAAACATTCATCAAGGGTTTCTAGATATATAATTTTGCGTATGTAGTTTTACATTATCTCTGAATTGCAAATATCTAAAAAAAATATTAGCGGGTAACTCAAATTTCTGATGTAGTTCCTGAAATGAGAGAAAAATGTCTTTCTGATAAAGGTCTCCCACAGTTTTAATTCCATGGGTTTTCCATTGGACAAATCCTCTATCTAAAACAGATGGTTTAAAAGAAGGGTTATTTGCAATCGGGAGAATAAGCGTTAAATTACCCAATTTCAGAGTGGGTTTTAATTGTTTCCACATACGTATAGCACAATGTACAATCGGATTCCCTCTGTAGATTTTTTAATTCAAATTAATCGGAGTTAAAAGAATCAAGCCTATTTCAAAAGGTAAGCAGTCCTCCTTCTCCATCTTTAGCCAGTCTGGCTATTGATCAATGTCATCCAGCCAGAAGGTATTATTTTTAATATTAACTGCCCAATAATATAATAGAAAGTTTGGTTAAGCTAAACCTCCATTAACTTTGGACTTGCATAAATGTTGTTTATTTATTCTGTGGTTCTTATAGTCCCAAATAAAATTTGTAACAATTAAATCAATTTTTTTGAATAATTGTTTTGGGAG